>CANUEZ040000124.1:445000-1645000 GCA_948099385.1 Fasciola hepatica
CGATAAGTAAAAGACGTACCAAGGTAAGAGAAAGTGTCGGAAGTTGAAAGAGTGCGTATGGGATGGCCGTTTACAAAGAGAGTGGTATTGTCTAATGCCGAAATCTTTTGTTTGGGCGAAGTGATAATGGAAGCAGAGAAAGATTTTTGGGTGTTAAACATAAAGCCTGACGTGCCACAAGCGACGAAACAATCGGACAGCTTCTTCTGCAGGCCGTCTGCGGAGTCAGCGAAGAGAATAAGGTCGTCCGCGTATGCGATGGCATCTACTGGGCCGGAGGGTGTAAGGGAGGAAGTCTGTGGATGCGATAACGAAAGTATTTCGTCGATCGCCTTGATGAACAAGAGAAGTGAAAGAGGATCACCTTGACGGACCCCACGACGAGGTGTTATTGTGGAGCCGTCTGGTAGAACACAGGAGGCTGTGGCGTACGAAGATCTGACGTAGTCCAGCAGAATGGGTGGTGCGCCGAAAGTGGCTGCTGAGCGTAGGATGGAGTCGTGGGAGATAGAATCGAAAGCCTTGGAGAGGTCCAAGGAGGCGAAGGCTAAAGAGTGGAACGAGGTGTGTGCGTAACGGAGGAGGGTATTCAGTAAGGCGGTTGCTTCGAATGCTCCATCCCGTTTCAGGAAAGCAAACTGTAGTCCGTCCACGGGAAATAATGAAGTCCAGTGACGTTGCAAGACCTCATGGAGGGGGCGTAATAAAACGGGAGAAACGGAGATGGGGCGATAGTCGGATGGGGAGGTGGGATTGTCTGACTTAGGGACAAACGTGATGCGCGCAGTATTCAGGCGGCTTGGTACATGAGCGAGGGTCAGGAGAATGTTGATGTAAGCGGTGAACACGGATAGGGGGGAGCGGAGGAGAGCCTCTGGGGTCACACGGTCGATGCCAGGAGCAGAGCCCCTCATATCTCTCAGGGCGTCCTGGAGCTCTGGAATGGTGATAGGATGTAGGATAAGCGAGGGGGGTGTGACAATTTTCGGTGGGGGCGGGGGTCGTTGAGTGGTGGGAGCGAAAGCTTTTCAGACCAGAACCGGGTGAAATCCGGAGACCAGGAGCTGTCATTTGCGTGGGCTGAGCGCCATCGCCCTGAGAGTACCTCTCTCGCGGCGTCCTCCTTGCGTTGGGCAAAAAGGCATTGCAGATGAGCGTATTGGGCTCGTCGAGCGAGGACTCTGAGCCTGGGCGGTTTACGTGGGCGTCTGGAGGGTGGACGGGTTGGCAATCGAGAAGACCGCGGTCGGCTGGGGTTCCAGAGATTAGGTATGTTGGCTGCGGCGTGGGCTTCAAGTCCGCATCGGAGTGCAGCAGCGTCCATCGAGTGAGTGAGTCCGGCCTCTACTACTGAAAGTAGTTCACTTGATCCAAAGACGTCATGGGGTGTGGAGCGAAGTAGGGAACAAGCGGCCTCCAAGAGGGCTGTGGACGTTGCGGATAAGCTTGCCGTTGGTTGTGTGCTACCGGCTCGGTATCGGTTGGGCTGTTTGCCAGTGGCTGGAGCATGCTGATAGAGTCTGACGAGAGGTTGGATGTGTTGGTGTCGTCATCGGACGAAGTGGAATCTGGCACGACGTCGTCCGGGTATTGCCAGTCCAGGTGTTGTAACCTCTTTTTAATGCTTTCGGCAGACCTATTTGGGAACTGCGTTGAAAGGGCAGCGCATAGCTCCTGCTTTCCAGAGTGGGTGACCGACAAGTCATTGGCTAGCGCAATAAGAGCCGCTTCCTCTGAGGTAGTCCACCGGCGTGATCGGGCGGAGGTGACGATGTGCTGACGTTTGTCGCCATTGTATTCCTGGAGGTGGCAGTGTCTCTTGTGCTGCGTCAGTCCCATGTTTGTGTGGAATGAATCCGAGCACAGAACACATTGAAAGGCTTTTGGCGTGGCTGACGGGGGTGGCAGTGGTGGGTGTGTGGGTGGAGGGTGCACTTTTCTGTGTAGGGTGAGACTTGCTTTACTTCTGCAGGATTTATCACATATTTCACAAATATATTCCATTGGTTGAGATGAACCGGCCATTGGGGTGGCTGAGGCCGCCCCGTTTGCATAGTGGGTGGACATGGCCAGCGAAAAAAGGTGGCGGACGTGAGTATCACGGACGGCACCAACACAGGTGTGTAGGGCAGCTTTGGAAGCAGACCCTAGCTTCGGCTTCTTCACGAAGACCAACCCGAAGCATATGGGGTAATCACAGTGTGTTTAAGTTACGGCCGGCGTCTATATTCCTTAGACTGGCGGGTAACTGGCACAGGGTTGTGTGTGTGTGATAGGTGCGAGGACCGGCACATGTGTGTGTGAGCTGAAAAACAAAAAGATCCAGAGGTAGCGAGCGACATGATAGTGAGTGACTCATATAGACGGAATTTCACGAAAATAAGCAGTGAAAGGAAATGCCCTGTATGTAGAATCCGATAGAAAACTACACAAATAGTCTCAAAAAGAGGCTAAGCGCATAGTGAACGTTCGAGGCGAAGATATTTTAAAAGGACTCCCGCGTTTAGCAAGGAGGAGCTGTGGTGTTATGTACCCTCGTCAAGGGTGAAAATAGGGACAAAAATGGGAATTGAGAGAGTCATAGTTACTCCCGCCGTTTACCCGCACTTGATTGAATTTCTTCACTTTGACATTCAGAGCACTGGGCAGAAATCACATTGCGTCAAAACCGATCAGTGGACATCGCAATGCTTAATTAGACAGTCGGACTCCTCTGGTCCGTGCCAGTTCTGAGTTAGCCGTTGAACGCCAGACGAAGAGAGCAAGACCGCATTGCGCACACTCTTACCCATGCACACCGCTTGCCAAGCAACTCTGTTAGCTGAAGTCGCCCACGACCGATCCGGTCAGAGTCCAGTAACTCCGTCAACCCTACCCAGCGAAGCAGACAAGGCAACAGAGAAACCAGCCTCCAACTTGACCGACACGTATCTTACTTCAGCCCGTTTGACTCGGCCCTCAGAGCCAATCCTTTTCCCGAAGTTACGGATCCAATTTGCCGACTTCCCTTACCTACATTGTTCAAATGCCAGAGGCTGTTCACCTTGGAGACCTGATGCGGATATGGGTACGGCCTGCCACGAAAATTATATAGCCTCGCTCGGATTTTCAAGGGCCGACAAGAGTGTTCCGGACACCACAAGAAGGGTGGTGCTTTACGGAGGCTAGTCCCCTATCTCCGGACAACCCATTTCCAAGGGATGGTGCACTCCCAACAAAGAAAAGAGAACTCTTCCTAGAACTCTCGCCGACGTCTCCGAGGTCGATTGCGTTGCCGCGCCAGGTGCAAACTGACCGAAGCCAGAATGCACCAATCTCCGTGGGCAGGGTCGGGAATATTAACCCGATTCCCTTTCGCTACATGGGGCTACCGTGCAACAGTACAATGGCAGCAATCCTGACAATGTCAGGCACCCCGTCTCTGCACCGATTTACCGGATCACTTAGGACCGCCTGACCCATGGCCAACTGCTGTTCCCATGGAACCCTTCTCCACCTCGGCCTTCAGGGTTCTCACTTGAATATTTGCTACTACCACCAAGATCTTCACCCGTGGCGGCTCCACTCAGGCTCACGCCCGAAGCTTCCCACTCACCACGGCGACCCTCCTACTCGTCACAACAATTCCGCGCCTGAGACATGTGGCTTGCCCTCACACCACACATTACCGACTCAGCTTGCAATGACGGTCCGGTATAGGTCCGACGCTCCAGCGCCATCCATTTTCAGGGCTGGTTGATTCGGCAGGTGAGTTGTTACACACTCCTTAGCGGATTCCAACTTCCATGGCCACCGTCCTGCTGTCTGGACCAACCAACACCGTTTGTGGTATCTCATGAGCGTCGTGTTGGGCACCTTAACCGAACGTTTGGTTCATCCCACAGCGCCAGTTCTGCTTACCAAAAATGGCCCACTTGGCACTCACATTCAACGCCCAGCTCCGTTTGAGCGAGTTAGGCTTCTCACCCATTTAAAGTTTGAGAATAGGTTGAGGACGTTTCACCCCCAATGCCTCTAATCATTCGCTTTACCGGATAAAACTGTTTATATCACAGAATGCCAGCTATCCTGAGGGAAACTTCGGAGGGAACCAGCTACTAGATGGTTCGATTAGTCTTTCGCGCCTATACTCACGTTTGACGATCGATTTGCACGTCAGAATCGCTGCGGTCCTCCACCAGAGTTTCCTCTGGCTTCAACCTGCGCAAGCATAGTTCACCATCTTTCGGGTCTTAACATGTACGCTCATGCTCCGCCCCGACGATGAGCAAGCGCGAGGCTGCCTCTACGCCATGGGACGGGCCGGTGATGCGCCTGCCGCTCGAAGCTTGGTAGTACCGCGCATGAGAAACGACAGGATCTCACCTCAGCCCAGACAAGCCGAGCCTTCACCTTCACTGCGCCTTCGGGTTTCGTAACGCCCAATGACTCGCGCACATGTTACTCTCCTTGGTCCGTGTTTCAAGACGGGTCAGGTGGATAGTCTACCACTACACCACAGACTGTGGGCCCTTTCAAAGTGCAACAAACGCAACCGCCGACCGAACGACACCGAGCCATCACCTGGCCTGCATTCACAAGCAACAAGGCAACCAGACACAGATCCGCCGGCGCGACAGGCACGCCCGCACGCACAACAAGCCGCCGTCTCCGACGTACCGCACAGAACCGAAGCAGTCGGCTATTGCACCCGAAGCACGATAAATCGCACAACGGGCTACCTGCCATCCCGACCTAGCAAGGACACAAGGACCCTACCAAGCCGGTTTAACGGCAACAGCCAGACAGCAACGTCGGTCGTGGTGAACACTGAGAAAGTGCACTGGCAAGCAGGCCCGTCAGTACCCGGGCGCACAACACCTGATGAGTGATTCGCGCATCCCCACCGAAGCGGGGACCTGCAGCTAAGCAGACCCGAGCACACAACCAATATGACCAAGCTCATGCCATACTCTCCAGCTGAATCCTCAGAGCTTGCAGTTCAACTCCACCTGTTTACCTCTGAACGGTTTCACGCACTGTTTACTCTCTCTTCAAAGTACTTTTCAACTTTCCCTCACGGTAGTTGTTCGCTATCGGACTCGTGCTAGTATTAAGCCTTGGATGGAGTTTACCACCCGCTTTGGGCTGCATTCACAAACAACCCGACTCCGAGGTCTGCTCAGGAAGATACTGGCCATTCTGAATCTCCACCCCCACGGGCCTTTCACCCTCATTGGGCCATGTCCGAGTAACCTTACTCATTATAGGACTTAGGGTGGAGCAGCATCTTCGCGAGCTAACCTGAACACCACATTGCCTAGGGGCCAAATGACCACAGGCTTCGGTGCTGGGCTTTTCCCTGTTCACTCGCCGTTACTCAGGGAATCCTGGTTAGTTTCTTTTCCTCCGCTTAGTGATATGCTTAAGTTCAGCGGAAAATCACGTCTGAACCGAGGTCAGGAAGACAGACCACGAAGCGTACCGTCGGTGTATGAAAATAGCATCAGACACATGACCAAGTTCAGCATCAAACCAATGACAAAGTGACAGTAACGGAACGTGCCTGGTATGGAACTATCCCAGAAATCATAAGTGTGCCGACTAGGGGATCGCCAAACACACTGACAACTTAGTACCAACCCGATTATTAAACCACGATTCCGCCACTGCACCTCACCACGGCTTTCTGCCAAGACAAGGGTGCATCCGGGTACATTAGGGAAACGCCATAGATCTGGCACCTCACATGATTACTCATAGAGGAGATCACGCCAGCTGGCAAAACCCAAGCCACGACTTTTTGGGCGTCGTGATAGTTTATAAGCCGACCCTCGGACAGGCGTGGCCGCAATATGCGGTCAAGATGTCGATGTTCAAAGCAGTATGCAGTTTGCATTATTTCACACAGTTGGCTGCGCTCTTCATCGACACACGAACCGAGTGATCCACCGTTCAGAGTTGTACGTATGGTCAAAGACCAGGTTATCAGTCCAACCCAGGATAGGCACCGCCGGGCGACGTACGTGCAGTCCAGCCACAAGGACCGGGTGCATGCGAGGGCAATGGCAAAGAATGGCAAGCCATTCAAAACCACTTTAACAGTGTGAGTTTAGTAATGAAACAGTTCATAGGGCGGGAGCAGGGCCGTAGCCCAAATCTCCTCTTTAAGCCTAGCACTACCAATCGTGGCAGTACAACCCGTTCTCCTGGGTTGGACAAGCGCCCCGAGAGACGCGAGCATACCATCGGAGTTTCATACAGGTAGGCACCCCATCAGTGTTCGGATATGCTGTGACCTCAATGAGCCAGGCATAGCCGTCCGCAAATTTTTATCGCATGACATGACGGTCACACGTGTATTGCTTGTGTGAGAGTAGATTTTCAGGTAATGATCCTTCCTCAGGTTCACCTACGGAAACCTTGTTATGACTTTTACTTCCTCTAAATGATCAAGTTTGGTCGTCTTCTCAGCACCGGTCGAGCGGCCGAAGCCACTACAATGGCACCAATCCGAGGACCTTGCTAAACCATTCAATCGGTAGTAGCGACGGGCGGTGTGTACAAAGGGCAGGGACGTAATCAGCGCAAGCTTATGACTTGCATTGACCAGGAATTCCTCGTTCACGGGGAACAATTGCAAGCCCCGATCCCAGTCAAGATGGTTATGATACAGTTTACCCAACCTGCTTAGGCCAGGATTCCAAACTCGCTGAAACCGTCATTGTAGCGCACGTGCGGCCCCGGACATCTAAGGGCATCACAGACCTGCTATTGCTCAATTTCGTGCGACAGAATACCGCTTGTCCCTCTAAGAAGTAAGTACCTGCGCCGCACCCGCCGGTCAACGTAACCACTACCCCACGAGGAGGCAATGGACAACGCAACCTGCACGAGCACAGAGGACAGGCATACTATTTAGCAGGCCAGAGTCCCGTTTGTTATCGGAATTAACCAGACAAATTGCTCCACCAATTAAGAACGGCCATGCACCACCAACCACCGAATCAAGAAAGAGCTATCAATCTGTCAATCCTCACAGTGTCCGGGCCGGGTGAGTTTTCCCGTGTTGAGTCGAATTAAGCTGCAGGCTCCACTACTGGTGGTGCCTTTCCGTCAATTCCTTTAAGTTTCAGCTTTGCAACCATACTTCCCCCGGAGCCCAAAGACTCAAGGGTTTCCCGGGGACTGCCCGTGGGGACACATAAAGAAACACTACGGATCGTCAGTTGGCATCGTTCATGGTCAGAACTAGGACGGTATCTGATCGTCTTCGAGCCTCTGACTTTCGCTCAAGATCAATGAAAACATCCTTGGCAAATGCTTTCGCTGTAGTTTGTCTGGCGGCGATCCAAGAATTTCACCTCAAACACCGCCATACAAATGCCCCCGTCTGTCCCTCTTAACCATTACTTCGGATCCGAAAACCAACAAAATAGAACCGAAGTCCTATTCCATTATTTCATGCAAGAATTTTCAGGCACAACGGCCTGCTTTGAGCACTCAAATTTGTTCAAAGTAAACGTGCTGTCCGCCTCCGACACCCGATTAAAGGCACCAAGAAGCATGCCAACAGACTAGCAGGCAAGGCCACCAGTCACGCTGACACCTGTAAACAGACACAGCAGAAAGGAAGCACAACCACGAGACCGACTCGCAAGCTCAACCCGGCAGTAAGCAGGCCAGACCCACGAGCAACGGCATGTAGCCATGAGACCCAGATCTAACTACGAGCTTTTTAACTGCAACAACTTAAATATACGCTTCTGGAGCTGGAGTTACCGCGGCTGCTGGCACCAGACTTGCCCTCCAGTTGATCCTCGTTAAAGGATTTAAATTGTACTCATTCGAATTACGGAGCCTCTAGTGAGTCCCGTATCCGTATTTTTCGTCACTACCTCCCCGTGCCGGGATTGGGTGCCTGCTACCCTCCTTGGAAGTGGTAGCCGTTTCTCACGCTCCCTCTCCGGAATCGAACCCTGATTCCCCGTTACCCGTTAGCACCATGGTAGGCAGGTCACTTACCATCGAAAATTTGTGGGGCAGACATTTGAAAGATCCGTCGCAGAAACAAGGCCGATTAATTGAGGATTACAATACCCGCTCCTTTATCTGGTCTTGACAACATTACTTCTCTGTTAGCCTGCAATTCTTTAAGACGGTTCAGGTGTTCTAACGTTACTGATCCTTTCGTCGATGGTCTATTTTCACGATATTGATAACACGCGTTCACAAGTGTGGATTTGAGCTTCTCTAACTCCTGTGAGGAGGACGGAACGAGACCGGATAGTTGATCAAATAGGCTCTCAAATTCAACCTCCATATCCAATTGTTTGGTTTTACTGGTTGGACAGCAAAATTTAGGTCCTAGCGACAACACCTCAAGTAATGTCTTATCCAGACTTACAGACGACAAGTTATGGACCAATCTTTTCGGATCTGAAGGGAACTCACCAACCGGTTTTCTCGGGTTGACGCGTTTCCGTAGTTTGGCATACACCTGCTCGACTTGCCTGTCAACTATCGACTGAACATAAGCAACGAACTTATTCCTTTCTTCTGGGGTCAGCTCGTCCAGCACTTGACACGACTTCACAAAATGACGCTCCATTTCTGGCACGCGACTTGATATGGTATCTCCCTCGCTAAGCGCTTGGCGACGCAAAGACACAGTGGTGATGTTAATCCGATTTCTCCTCAGAATAGTTTGATATTGTTTGGAATATTCTGAATTAGATAAGCACTCGTCGATAAACTGAACACGAGCCTTTGCCAGGGCCAGTTTCGTACGAAACTTGACGTATCCGTTTAGTTCACGAAGTACGGCTGGGTCTTTGGCCTGTTTTAAATGTACGAAGAATCCCACAGAACACATTGAGAACAAAACAGCGTGGTGAACAAGCTCGTTTTCAGTTATTCGTACTCATACCAATACATAACATTAAATATGACTCAAACCAACAAAGGGGATGATCATCCAAATGTGTCTGTGCACGTGTGTGTGTGTATGCACGTGAAATTGATCACAACGAAGAATGTTCGAGTGGTTGCACACGTGTTCGGGAACAAGAAGTTGGCCATGGAAGTTTAAGTGCTTGCACAAATTGTTTCTGAGCGCACAGGGGAGGATTGTAGAGTCGAATGCTCACGGCTTCGGCTGTGGCTAAGATGCAGCACTTGACAAGTCTTGATTGCTTGCCCCGGACCTTGTAAATTGTGCGAACAGCGTTTATCACCTCTACGGAATGGTTTGATCGAAGGATCCAAGGATGATATAGAGAAGATGAAGACGATATTGAATGATGTCTCCAAGTTTACAAAGATCCCAACTGAAAAGGACAGGACGATTTCGATAGAAAAGTCAATTTCTGCGAGAGTAAAATCTTTGAAACAGAAAGGCATGATCAATGCGGTAACCTTCAAAAGGATACGGCCAACTGGGACGACGATTCCTAGATTGTACGGCTTACCGAAGGTACACAAAGAAGGTGTCCCCTTGAGACCAATTTTGGATATGTGCAACTCGCCGTATCACGCAGTAGCGAAATGGTTGGCTACATTGTTAGAACCAGTAAGAATCATGATTTCCAGACACAGCCTACGAGACACATTTCATTTTGTAGAGACTGTGGGAAATCTAGACTTGGAAGGCAAGCAAATGATCTCGCCAGACGTTACCTCACTGTTCACCAATGTCCCGATCGCTGAAACAATCAACTATCTATGTGAGTACATGCACGAGAACAGTATCGATCCGGGCATCTCGTTGGATGAACTGAAACAATTACTATTTGTCTGCACTCATAATATCCAGTTTCAGTTTAACGGTGAAGTATATCGTCAGAAGGACGGGGTCCCAATGGGGTCACTTTTGGGACCCTTATTTGCAGATATTTTCACGGCAAAACTTGAAAATAACCAACTCATGTCAACAATTGAAGGGTGCACTTTATACAAACGGTACGTGGACGATATCGTATGTGTAGTAGATACCAAAGTGGATCCAAATGCACTACTTAATAGATTTATTACAGCTCATCCAAATGTTCAATTCACTTTGGAACGAGAAAAGGACAACAGTCTGCCTTACTTAGATGTTTGCGTAAGTCGTCGAAGTGATGATTCCGTTCAGTTGTCAGTGCACAGGAAAGCAACTTGGAACGGTCAATACATTCATTTTCACAGCTTCGTACCACTCAAAGTGAAGAAAAATCTAGTGCGTTGCCTGGTTAATAGAGCAAAGAAAATCTGCACAGAAGACACAATAGAAAAGGAACTTCGTTTTCTGAGGAGTGTTTTCCCAGAAAACGGCTATCCTGAACGGTTCATTGACAAGACGATGCAACGAAATGAAGATAGGCTAAGACAGACAGTAGTCGAAAAGAAGCCCGTATTTGTCCGTTTACCATTCAAAGGAGATACGGAAACTGAAGTTATTCAAAGAAGACTAACAGGAGCAGTCAGTAGAACATTCTACGCTGCACAATTACAAATTATGTTCGAGTCTAAACCGATCGTGTGTTTTCGACTGAAGGATAAAGTGCCAGATTCTGCAGCATCTTTTTGTGTGTATTCATTCACCTGTTCCTGTGGAACCAGGTACGTTGGCCGCACGACCAGGCGCTTATCCGAACGTGTTCGTGAACACCACCCGGCTTGGTTGAACACTGGAGCAATTAAGACAATTACGAGTGCTGTGTGTTCACACCTTGTTGAGTCAAACCATTCCGTAGAGGTGATAAACGCTGTTCGCACAATTTACAAGGTCCGGGGCAAGCAATCAAGACTTGTCAAGTGCTGCATCTTAGCCACAGCCGAAGCCGTGAGCATTCGACTCTACAATCCTCCCCTGTGCGCTCAGAAACAATTTGTGCAAGCACTTAAACTTCCATGGCCAACTTCTTGTTCCCGAACACGTGTGCAACCACTCGAACATTCTTCGTTGTGATCAATTTCACGTGCATACACACACACACGTGCACAGACACATTTGGATGATCATCCCCTTTGTTGGTTTGAGTCATATTTAATGTTATGTATTGGTATGAGTACGAATAACTGAAAACGAGCTTGTTCACCACGCTGTTTTGTTCTCAATGTGTTCTGTGGGATTCTTCGTACATTTAAAACAGGCCAAAGACCCAGCCGTACTTCGTGAACTAAACGGATACGTCAAGTTTCGTACGAAACTGGCCCTGGCAAAGGCTCGTGTTCAGTTTATCGACGAGTGCTTATCTAATTCAGAATATTCCAAACAATATCAAACTATTCTGAGGAGAAATCGGATTAACATCACCACTGTGTCTTTGCGTCGCCAAGCGCTTAGCGAGGGAGATACCATATCAAGTCGCGTGCCAGAAATGGAGCGTCATTTTGTGAAGTCGTGTCAAGTGCTGGACGAGCTGACCCCAGAAGAAAGGAATAAGTTCGTTGCTTATGTTCAGTCGATAGTTGACAGGCAAGTCGAGCAGGTGTATGCCAAACTACGGAAACGCGTCAACCCGAGAAAACCGGTTGGTGAGTTCCCTTCAGATCCGAAAAGATTGGTCCATAACTTGTCGTCTGTAAGTCTGGATAAGACATTACTTGAGGTGTTGTCGCTAGGACCTAAATTTTGCTGTCCAACCAGTAAAACCAAACAATTGGATATGGAGGTTGAATTTGAGAGCCTATTTGATCAACTATCCGGTCTCGTTCCGTCCTCCTCACAGGAGTTAGAGAAGCTCAAATCCACACTTGTGAACGCGTGTTATCAATATCGTGAAAATAGACCATCGACGAAAGGATCAGTAACGTTAGAACACCTGAACCGTCTTAAAGAATTGCAGGCTAACAGAGAAGTAATGTTGTCAAGACCAGATAAAGGAGCGGGTATTGTAATCCTTAATAAATCGGATTATAAAGAGAAGGTGAAGACGATATTGAATGATGTTGTAGTGCTACCAATAAAGCACTCGATGACAAAGACTAACAAATTTGTTTATTTGAACAATGACCTTTTTTGGTGGCGCCACTTGCTCCGCCTGTATACGTCGTCTGCACGCCGTTGCGCTCCTCCAATACACACGTTGTCCCGCTCCAGGGTTTTGAGTTCTGCTTTGCGCGCTGCCGAGTATATTCGCTAACGTGTCGCATACCGAGGACCACGGGCTATAGACTCTATACGGGAGCAGGTCCTGACTTAACTGAGATTAATCCTAAGCTGGTGAGCCCGAACAACAAATTAATTCTCGAAGGACATTCGTAAGTCCCTCATTCACATTTATTCGTTGACATATACACTTTTCCGATATATAAACGGTAAATTCCGGATATCAGTTACCATATCCCTTATATATATTTTCTTATATCCATATTATAAGTGTTTCACTTTTGCTGCACTGACCTCTTTATATCATTTTACATTTGATATACCATTGCAACTATGGCTAGCAACGACCGTAAACCTGACCCGGAACCGTCCGTTTCGACAGTCCCCCTAGCCGTCGCTCAGTTTTTTATTGATGACCCTCAACTCTGGTTTCATATGTTGGAGGCAGAGTTTGAATCACATAGAATTACAAGCGAACGAACCCGTTACTTGTGGACTACCGGTCGCCTTCCCCGTGACGTTGCTACTCAGATACGCGACGTAACATTTAATAACAGTTCTTACACAGCCGTGAAAGACGCGATAATCTCTTGCCTTTTACCGTCAGAATCGTCCAGACTAAAACGGCTGACCCAAGGGACAGAGTTAGGTAGCAAGAAGCCCCCTGCATTACTGAGAGAAATGCAGCAGCTGGCAGGGCAACTTTTAGAGGAAAACGTCCTTAAAGAGTTGTGGGTACAGCGACTACCACCCAACATTCAAGCACTGCTCGAGGTTTCCAGCCACCTTAAGCTCACAGAAGCGGCTAAACTAGCGGACGGTATTATGGGCCGGTACCATCCACAAATTACCGCCGTAACAAACTCGAGCAGCCCCCAGACCACAGCTCCCACTATAGGAACACACTCCGAGGACACTCTGATAGCTGCTTTCGAGCGGGCTTTCAGACGTTTTTCCTCTTCTGGTTGTTCTCACTGTAGAAACCATATATTTTATCACAACTCTGACCGACGTGAACGTCTCAGAAGCCCTTCCCCTGACGGCCTGGTTAACCCATCTCGATCAACGTACTGTCGATACCACAAACGGTTTGGGGAGAAGGCTCGGCGCTGCGAAGCCGGTTGCACCTTCCCAGGTGCCAAACAGGGAAACTAATATCCCGACGCGTTCCGACGACTAACGCGGTCGGCAGCCATAATAGCAGTCGTCTGTTGCATGTCCGAGATTTAGTTTCCAATAGCCTGTTCCTAATTGACACCGGTGCAGCAGTAAGTGTCGTTCCAAAGGAGGCAGGTGATGCAACGAACCCGTCAGTCCAACAACTCCGTGCTGCCAATGGCACTCCCATTGCTACTTACGGCCGTAAGTCACTCACACTCAACTTAGGACTACGTCGCACTTTCCGCTGGGTGTTCGTAGTAGCAGACGTCCCTTATCCCATACTATGCATCGATTTCCTAGACCATTTTGACCTCCTGATCGATGCACGAGGCCGGAGAGTTGTCGACCGGCAGACTTCTCTTTCCGTAACCGGTTCGTATTCCTCCGTGAATCACATCACGCCCCTATACATCGAACCGCAGGCCGAACACCCGTACGCAGACCTACTTTCAGCTTACCCGGCAATGCTAAGACAATCTGCCCCCTTCCCGCGGTGACCACTAACGTTACCCACCATATTGTCACTAAAGGACCCCCAGCATTTAGCCGACCACGTCGCTTGACCTTAGACAAGCTCCGCGTAGCACAGGCTGAGTTTGAACACATGCTAGAACTAGGCATAATACGCCCGTCCAGTAGCCCTTGGGCCTCGCCCCTTCACATGGTTCCTAAACCTTATGGCGATTGGCGCCCCTGCGGTGACTACAGGGCCCTCAACCAGGCTACTGTCCGGGACAGGTACCCCATTCCACATATTCAAGATCTTACTTCTACCCTGTCTGGTTGTTCTGTTTTCAGCAGAATCGACCTCGTCAGAGCCTACCACCAAATCCCAGTAGCAGAAGCTGACATCCCTAAAACCGCTGTCACAACTCCATTCGGACTATTCGAGTTTTTGCGCATGCCTTTTGGGCTCAGCAATGCAGCCCAAACCTTTCAAAGGTTTATGCATGAGGCAACACGCGGTTTGAAGAATGTCTACGTGTACTTAGACTATATTTTGGTGGCGAGTTCTTCAAAAGAAGAGCATATGACACACCTGCGTGCTCTTTTTGAGCGCCTTAGCCAACACGGTGTAACCATTAACCCTGCTAAGTGCGAATTAGGTAGGACGACCATCACGTTCCTAGGTCACGAAATCTCAGCTTCAGGCATACAGCCCCTGCCTGACAAGGTGGCGGCAATTCGCGACTATCCTGAGCCTCACTCTTACCGACAGTTGCGCCAATTTTCTGGCCTGGTTAACTTTTATCGCCGCTCTATCCCACACTGCGCCGACATAATGCAGCCTCTTACAGACCTTTTACGTGGAGGTAAGCGGAAATTCATTTTTCCCGACACGGCGCAGGCAGCTTTTACTTTGATCAAGGATGCTATCGCCAACATAGCACTCCTTGCACATCCCGATCCTTCCGCTCCCCTGGCATTAGGAACAGATGCTTCGGACACGGCTGTTGGAGCAGTGTTGCAGCAGTTCGTCAACAATTCATGGCAACCAATAGCTTTCTTCTCCAAACGTCTCCAGCCTGCGGAATCCCGATATAGTACGTTCAGCAAAGAACTGCTGGCAATCTATTTGGGTATCCGACACTTCCGGCACACACTCGAGGGCCAATTGTTCACAGTGTTTACAGATCATAAACCACTAGTGTACGCCCTCCAGTCAGCTTCTGACCGATATTCGCCACGCGAGATTCGCCACTTAGACTATGTTTCGCAGTTTACTACGGACATTCGACACGTCTCTGGGGCACACAATCCCGTAGCAGACGCACTCTCACGCGTCCACAATATCGACTACCCACTACCCATGGGCATAGACCTAGAAGCAATCGCCGCAGCCCAAACGACAGATCCTGAGGTACAGCAACTCAGACACAACAGCTCCCTGCACCTAGTGGCAGTGGCCCTTCCAACTTTGGACGTAACTATCATTTGCGACGTGTCACAAGGTCGACCCCGACCACTAGTTCCTGCCAGTTTTCGCCGACGAGTTTTTGCCAGCCTCCACAACTTATCGCACCCTGAGGTAACCGCCTCAGTGAAACTAGTCACCGAGCGATTCGTCTGGCCTTGCGTCAAACGTGACGTACGTCTTTGGGCTCGTGCTTGTCTCCAGTGCCAATGAGTTAAGATACATCGTCACACCAAATCTACTTTAGGCACATTCTGCGAACCGGACGCACGCTTCCATCATGTGCATGTGGATCTCGTGGGGCCACTTCCGCCATCCAATGGCTGCGTCTACATCCTCACTTGCGTAGATCGTTTCACTCGCTGGCCACAGGCCATACCTATTCCTCGCCCAACCTCAGAGGAAGCTGCAAAAGCATTTCTAACTGGTTGGGTGAGTCAGTTCGGTTGCCCTGCTATCGTGACCACTGACCGCGATTCTCATTTCGACGGCGCCTTCCACGAGCTACTAAACGCATTCCGTTGTCGACACAACAAGACGACGGCCTATCATCCTCAGGCCAATGGCATGGTGGAGCGATTCCATCGCCAGCTGAAAGCTGCCCTTCGTGCTCGTGATAATCCATTATGGAGTGAAGTTTTGCCGATCGTTCTCTTAGGACTGCGTAACACCGTTAAAGCCGATATGGGTGTTACGGCGGCTGAACTGGTTTATGGTTGCACACTACGACTTCCAGGTGAGTTGGTTTCTCCATTACCACCTATGAGTTTTAATTACGGGGATTACGCAAAACGGCTGTCGCACCAAATGCGGGTGATAAAGCCCACCCCACCACGAGAACAAACCCTGAGCAACTACATACCTACCGCTCTAGCTACCACCAGCCATGTGTTTATTCGAGTAGATGCAGTGCGATCACCACTGCAGGCGGCTTACTCTGGCCCGTTCCGCGTCGTCCAGCGAAAGGAAAAGAAATACGTGGTGGACGTCGAGGGCAGGAAGGAGACCATCAGCATAGACCGCCTCAAACCAGCCTTCATCGAGGCAGAACCCACCTCGAACAACCCTCTCAGTGTCCCTACCTGCCCACAACCTTCGGTTAGTCGTCCCGAGTCGGCCCCTGTTACTCCCACTAACGACCCCTCGTTACCTGTTGCAACACCAAACTCCGCGAAAGACACAGCTGCACCGGTCAACAGGAGAAATCGACGCGGCCGCGAGCTGCGACAGCCAACGAGGTTTCCTGAATATGTAACAGTTGTATATATTTAAGTTTACTCTTCATATTCAACTTGTACATAGTCGTATTATACATGAATGCACGACCACGTGGTGATCACGACAAGGGTGGCGGCAGCCTGTATTGCGCCGGTATGTCCCCCTCAGTCGAATATCCGATCGCGCCTCGAGGCGCAGCTTCCTTGTGTTTCTTTCCTTCCAGCTCGTCCCGTCAGACAGAACCACATGGAATTCCAGGATCTCGCATGGCTCCAACACATGGCTCACTGGATCGCGACTGGACTCATTTGACGCCGGACGCTGGCTCGCTTACGAAGGCAATGACAACCACAGGGACACGGAATTTTGGGATATGCCGACAACGACAAACCCTACAATACAACCACCACTGCCAGGTCACAAACAGGATCTACCCCGGTCGGATAACATTTTGAGGAGGACGCAATTTTGCGATCGACGCACAGCGACCAGTGTGAGTCATGGAGAACGGCTTGTGCTGGCTTCGCTGTTGTGTTCGACCGCGGCGGGAGGCACTGAAAACGTCTCTCGCCACCGAATCCGACGTACCCATCACGGGTCGAAGCCCAACTGCGTCGGCCTTCTAGGGGGAGACCCCTGTAGTGCTACCAATAAAGCACTCGATGACGAAGACTAACAAATTTGTTTATTTGAACAATGACCTTTTTTGGTGGCGCCACTTGCTCCGCCTGTATACGTCGTCTGCACGCCGTTGCGCTCCTCCAATACACACGTTGTCCCGCTCCAGCGTTTTGAGTTCTGCTTTGCGCGCTGCCGAGTATATTCGCTAACGTGTCGCATACCGAGGACCACGGGCTATAGACTCTATACGGGAGCAAGTCCTGACTTAACTGAGATTAATCCTAAAATGTCTTCAAGTATACAAAGACCCCAACTGAAAAGGACAGGACGATTTCGATAGAAAAGTCAATTTCTGCGAGAGTAAAATCATTGAAACAGAAAGGCATGATCAATGCGGTAACCTTCAAAATGATACGACCAACTGGGACGACGATTCCTAGATTGTACGGCTTACCGAAGGTACACAAAGAAGGTGTCCCCTTGAGACCAATTTTGGATATGTGCAACTCGCCGTATCACGCAGTAGCGAAATGGTTGGCTACATTGTTAGAACCAGTAAGAATCATGATTTCCAGACACAGCCTACGAGACACATTTCATTTTGTAGAGACTGTGGGAAATCTAGACTTGGAAGGCAAGCAAATGATCTCGCCAGACGTTACCTCACTGTTCACCAATGTCCCGATCGCTGAAACAATCAACTATCTATGTGAGTACATGCACGAGAACAGTATCGATCCGGGCATCTCGTTGGATGAACTGAAACAATTACTATTTGTCTGCACTCATAATATCCAGTTTCAGTTTAACGGTGAAGTATATCGTCAGAAGGACGGGGTCCCAATGGGGTCACTTTTGGGACCCTTATTTGCAGATATTTTCATGGCAAAACTTGAAAATAACCAACTCATGTCAACAATTGAAGGGTGCACTTTATACAAACGGTACGTGGACGATATCGTATGTGTAGTAGATACCAAAGTGGATCCAAATGCACTACTTAATAGATTTATTACAGCTCATCCAAATGTTCAATTCACTTTGGAACGAGAAAAGGACAACAGTCTGCCTTACTTAGATGTTTGCGTAAGTCGTCGAAGTGATGATTCCGTTCAGTTGTCAGTGCACAGGAAAGCAACTTGGAACGGTCAATACATTCATTTTCACAGCTTCGTACCACTCAAAGTGAAGAAAAATCTAGTGCGTTGCCTGGTTAATAGAGCAAAGAAAATCTGCACAGAAGACACAATAGAAAAGGAACTTCGTTTTCTGAGGAGTGTTTTCCCAGAAAACGGCTATCCTGAACGGTTCATTGACAAGACGATGCAACGAAATGAAGATAGGCTAAGACAGACAGTAGTCGAAAAGAAGCCCGTATTTGTCCGTTTACCATTCAAAGGAGATACGGAAACTGAAGTTATTCAAAGAAGACTAACAGGAGCAGTCAGTAGAACATTCTACGCTGCACAATTACAAATTATGTTCGAGTCTAAACCGATCGTGTGTTTTCGACTGAAGGATAAAGTGCCAGATTCTGCAGCATCTTTTTGTGTGTATTCATTCACCTGTTCCTGTGGAACCAGGTACGTTGGCCGCACGACCAGGCGCTTATCCGAACGTGTTCGTGAACACCACCCGGCTTGGTTGAACACTGGAGCAATTAAGACAATTACGAGTGCTGTGTGTTCACACCTTGTTGAGTCAAACCATTCCGTAGAGGTGATAAACGCTGTTCGCACAATTTACAAGGTCCGGGGCAAGCAATCAAGACTTGTCAAGTGCTGCATCTTAGCCACAGCCGAAGCCGTGAGCATTCGACTCTACAATCCTCCCCTGTGCGCTCAGAAACAATTTGTGCAAGCACTTAAACTTCCATGGCCAACTTCTTGTTCCCGAACACGTGTGCAACCACTCGAACATTCTTCGTTGTGATCAATTTCACGTGCATACACACACACACGTGCACAGACACATTTGGATGATCATCCCCTTTGTTGGTTTGAGTCATATTTAATGTTATGTATTGGTATGAGTACGAATAACTGAAAACGAGCTTGTTCACCACGCTGTTTTGTTCTCGAAGTTCTAGTTATTGTCAGTTTATGCGTCCTTAGGGACGCCCAGCCTCGCGATGAACCTTTGAAGGGCCATTATAAATGCATCCGTGGTCATACGCACTAATTCAAGATGGACTGCTTTGGATTATAAACATTTATCATGCCATCACACCTCTTTTTCGTGCTCCTTGTCTGTTGTACAAGTAACGGACCAAAGCAGTCGACGCCAACTTCTACGAACGAGCACCATCCCAGTTGAACTCGCACGGCCGGAAGGGGGACCATCATTTGTTGGCTTGCTACTGCCCTCCGGCGACGACAAGTGATGCGGCTGCCTATAACAAGCTTGACCGTCGTTGGTCTCTTTGTCACCCAAAATTGTATATTGTTAAGTAAGTTGTTCAAACCTGCGTGTCCCTCTTCCCGATGTATATGATCTACCTGGCATCTCGTTATGTAGTGGTCACCAGGGCCTGCTATAGAGTGTTTTGTTTCGTGCATTAGATTTGAATCTGTCAGCCGCCATCTGACCCTCAGTAGTTCGTTGGTTCGCATAGGGTTTAGCCTTCGGATACGGCTGTAAAACAGCCTACTTCCTTCGGTGTTATCATCTATCCTGGCCAGCGGACCTCAAACGGGAAAGCGTCTAGTTGTGGTAGGCGTAGAACGTCGAGTTCGGCTTGGTCCAGCTCGTCCGGTAGGTTCATCCTCAAATTTATTTTGTTCCTTGGTCTTGTCTGGGAAGCGGCACAGTTTTTCTATTAGGCTCACGCTTCTCGTGAAGGTTATAGTCAGTATCAGTCCTTTGGCCCCAATATCGCCATCATCAGGCATGAGTATTAATAGCGTTGGCCACATCTCTTTAGCTGCAGTTAGGAAGTCCGGTACCATTGCCACATCCGCAACCTCCCTAAGGTTTTCAGGCCCCTTGAGCAGATGCCGGCCGGGTTACTGACGGATTGTACATAGTGCCATTGATCGGTCTTAGCCGACTCGTGGATTATAGTGAGCCTGTTGGCCACGAAGTTGTAAAAGCGACTGGTAATGTTGTTTATGTAATGTAGTACCGTGGCTGAGTCCGTCCAAAGGTTTCGCTCCCAGTTTATCCGATCGAGGCATCTCTTAATCAGATTTGCGGCTTTCACGGCCAGTCAGTTCCAGCCTTGGAATCGACACCGTTTTCAGTGGAGCCACTCTCGCATTTGCGAATAGTATCTGGCTGTGCCGCTCACCATTTGCGTCCACCCAGCAGCCGTAAGCCACTATCCCGTAGCCTATTTCTGATGCATCAGAAAATAAGTGGAGTAGGGCATCGTTTGGGCACTTGATTCCTGTCAAGCATCTTTGTATTTTGATCCCGCCAAGTTGATCCAGGCTGTGCAGCCAGTCGCGCCATCGCTTATCGTCATCATCCTGGAGAGGTTCGTCTCAACCCGTCCCTCTTTGGCACAGCGATTGCAGCAAGCACTTTTTCGGTAACAATCATGGCGAAAAGAAACCTAGGGGATCATAGAGGCTTGGGACTGATGACAGGATTCCTCTCCGTGTGACTGCTCGTTTGGGTAGGTCTAGAGTGAATATGAATTCGTCCCCTCTGGGTTTCCACTGAAGCCCAAGCGTGCGCTCCGTTTGTGAAGAGGATCCCAAAGGCTCTTCCTTACACTTCATTTTCTCGGCCTTCGGTATAACATTGAGCACCTCCTGGTTGTTCGAAGTCCATTTAGTGAGGTTGAATCCTCCGGCCTCTAGAGTGGCGATCAGTTGGGTCACATATGGAATAGCGGTATTTGAGTAGTCAAAGGAACACAAAAAATCGTCCACGTAGAAGTGGTCCACTGCTCTTCCTAACAGATTTCTGGCGCCGCCGAAACGCTTCAGGGTTTCCCGGGAGGCAAAACTAGCACAGAAGGGGAATGTACCGTCTCAATGGGATGCACGGTCAGCCTGTGCTCGCCTGGTGTACGATTTGCATCGCTTCCAAGCCACCAAAGAAGACGAAAGGCGCTCCTATCTTCAGCGGGCATCTTCACTTGTAGAAACATTTTGTGTATGCCCGCAGGGACGGCTACTTTCCATTGCCGAAAACTACATAAAATCTCGACCAGCGGTGTTGTCCAGTCTGGTCCCTGTAGTATATGGTCGTTCAGTGACACTCTGACTTTTCGCGGCACAGTTGAAAACCATCCTGACCCTCCCTGGTTTCTTTGGGTTTGCGACCGGGTGATGAGGTAGGTACCACCTGAAATTTGCGCTGATAACCGCTGTCTCCACTCCTTCTATGTAGCCCAAGTCCGTGTTGTGTTGCATGGCTTGCGTGTATTCTATTCTTAATTGTGGTTCCCGAATTAGCCTGGTTTTGAGGAAGCGTAGTCTTTTCAGAGCCATTTCTCGGCTGTTCGGCATAGGTTTCATTTTGGGTCTCCACGGGACAGGAACCTCGAAACGATCTATTACATACTTGGTGCTCTCGCCTACCATTTTCAAAGCCAACCTATCTTCTCGTGATAGGGCGCCTCTATCAATGGCCAGGTTGGCAAATTCGCCGGTGTACTGCTGATGGAATGCCTGTCCAGTGTTCGCCGTTTCCACCAAAGTGCAGCTGATTTGGGTTTGTTTGCCGCATCCTCCATCTCTACTACCATATTTAGTCCAGCCGAATATGGTGCGTACTGCATAGGGTGCTTTGCGGATTCCTATCCTTTGATTCAGGATCAAATGCGCTTCCGGTACATCACAACCGATCAGCAGATCAATTTCGTTACTCTGCCACTCCTCGATCGTAATCCCGTCGAGATGCGGCCACTGAGTCAGAATCGATTGCACTGACTGAGGTGCTCTCATCGGCAGATCCTTTATAGTAAATGCTTCTAGAGTTTCTTCTCCATCGTTGTTGACCAAGGAAACGAGTTGTAGGTGCAGTTTGGTCGGCTGGATGACCTGGGTGCCATTCACTGTGCTCACTGCTAATGAAGATTGATCCCCTCTGATCCCATAATCTCTGCAAATTCCTTCCATACTAGAGTGGTATCCGAGCCACTATCCACGAAGGCCGATGCTCTTATAACCCCAACTGGGGTTTCTACGCCGACTGCTATTACTCCCCGGCGAATGGGATTGCTAGTGGAGCGAGACACTGAGCAGATCACATTTGGCTTCGGGGTTTCTTTGGCATTCAATTTCTGGGATTTGTGTGGTAGCTAATGGTGCTTCCCATGGCATCCATCCTGACCACAACAGGGTTTCGTTCGGCACACCGCTGCTTAATGTGAGTCGTCGAGAGAGACGAAGCACGCGCCCAGTCTCTTAGCCATTTCCCATCGTTTGTCGACGTTCACTTTGCGGAGGCGAGGGCATTTCGCTAGGCGATGAGGCGCCCCACAAACTTTACACACCAGCAAGTTTTCACCTTATCGAGATAATGCGTGCGTTTGCCCATGATTGGCTTCTACTCGGTTCCCTGGTTCAGCTTTGCGTTGTCGTAACCCCAAGCAACTGGCTCGTCCCGCGCACAAGTTGGCCAAAACGACTGTTTGCCATTCGGGCATGGCGGTATATAAACTGCGTCAGGTCTTCGAACGTGGTTTCTCGCCCAAACCTACTGATCCCTTCGGCTTCCTCGGGCCATCTACCCTAAAGTTCTGTGGGTAAACTGCGCAATATGGTCTCCAGTGTGTGCAGTGCGTTCAGGTCCGATCGGTAATCTAGGTGTTTCAATGCGATGCTGCAGTTCTGCATTTTTATCACCAGGCTCGCTAGAGAGCCCGACTCGCCTTTGGAGCGTTTTGCCTCTGACAGTACATCACCGATCAAATTCCGGTCGATTTTAGACGGTTGCCCAAACAGGTCTTTCAGGATTTCACGTGCCCGAGTGTAACTTTCTTCGGGATCCAGCATCGAGCAACCGTCGATTGCTTCCCTGGCTCTTCCACGACAGTAATGAAGTAGATACAAGAACTCTGTCCTGGATCAGGCACTCTCCTTTCCACAAAGTTCTCGTGTTGTTTAACGAACTTACAGTGCTAAGCTGCGCTCCCGTCGAATGGAAACAATTTCACTCCTGGCAAGTCAGTAGCGTTGGTTACACTGGTACAAGTCGATTTTAATCGTTCCACAAAACTGCTAGGCTGAATGGTCGTATGCCCCGTGGTCTACGAAGTCACCTATCGCTCAGCTTCTTCCACAGCCTGCCTAACCTGGGTTTCTGATTCAGCTATTCCTAATCGATAGATACCATCACCTTCAAATTCTATACCACTAGCTGAAGTACATGAAATTACACTGACAGGACTAGTAGGCTTCGCAATATCTAAGGAATCAGTATCACCCCAAAACACCCCAGGGACTTGCCGGGTTACTTCCTGTCCAGCTTCGGATGGCCTTTGTCCTCCTCTTGGCATTTCTGATAAATTTCCTCCTAGAGATTCCAGGTTGAGTACTGTAACGGTTATTCCGACTGTGAGTACCGCGTAGCCAATTCAAAACGAACCCCAAAACCAGAACAAGATTGATTCGTAGTTTCTACGGTACTGGATTAACAAATTATATGCGTATGAATATGTACAAACCTCAACTGTATGGCCACACTGCCTAGCAACGAGGACCAGGGTTCAACAAAGGTCAATTTCAGGTACCACCGTCACGGCACTCCAAGGTCGAATCAAAATTATGCCACTTCACGTGGGCAAAATATAAACAAATGTTGGAGTGTGGTGGTTGATGCATGCTGTACTTGTCTGGGGGTCAATAAGATAAAGAGCATATTCTCAACAATACAAATATATGACAACGGCTAGGGAGACTTCACACTCATGAAAGTTACAGACCTGGTATCTACCTCGACACTCGTTCCTTAGCTCCAAGAAACCCGAAAAACGGCGGTGGTCATCGACTGTTTAGTGAAGTTCCAATGCAAGTCGTTAACTGATTGACTGCCACAGAGTCCTGGCTGGACTACGCCATTTATTGAAGTTCAGTGCCTTTTCAGGTTGTGCAGAGTGGCCTTATCAGCCGTTATCAGGGAAATTTCTCTCCAGGTGAAAATGCCGACAGAAGAGCAGGATGCGTTGCGATTCCTATGTCGGGAATGGGAGAACCTGGACAAAGAGGTGATAAGTTGTAGTAAGACCTTCCACTCCTTTCGAGCTATATCGTCTCTGTTTTATGCGAAATAAGCCCTCCGAGAAACAGCGAAAAAATACTGAGCTCTGGTCCAGCGATCAGTGGTGGACAGTTTCAGCAGAAATTCCTACTCTGGGTCTTTCGATGATGTTGACCCGGCCTCAGCGCAATTCAGGAACCTTATGAGATTGCCAGAAAAGAGCGGCTTCCACCCCACGAAATGGATGTCGAAAGATTCCGAAGTGCTCGAAGTCATTCCGTTTCATGAGGGGGCCAAAAGGGTTCGAGATCTGGACTGCTCTTCGCTCCCTACCGAAAGCACTATAGGAATACAATGGAATGCGGAAACGGACGACTTTGTTTTTGAGCTAAATGTTCCTGACCAACCAGTAACTCGTGTCGGCATACTGTCGGCTGTCTCTAGTCTTTTCGATCCGATCGGTTTTGCCCCTACCCGGCTGTCACCGGGAAAGATCCTGCGGCAGTGGCTCTGCTGTAAGAAAGTCGAATAGGACCAGCCACTGGACCGAGAAGACCGGTTGGACTGGGAAGAATTTCTGATCACTTTGAAGAAACTAGGGGGCATAAGGATTCCACGATGCTTGCCTCCTGGTCATACAACACAGACGGTAGAGCTACTTGCCTTTTCTGACACGTCTGAAGTCGGGTACAAGGTCTGGTGTGTGGACTATGGTGCACCGGAGATGGATCATACTCCACGAGGACCCTGTTCGCCAAAGCCCGCGTTGCCCCGCTGAAATCGGTTTCCATCCCGAGCCTTGAACTCAGTGCAGCCGTGTTAGCAGTTAGAGTGGTACAAGCAGTAAAGAGACGTTTCGACTTCTATATTTGGTCGGCTGATTTTAGGACCAACTCGGTGATAGCGCTGTACTACGTTAACAATGTCGGGAACCGTTTTAGTGCTTTCGATGCTAACCGGCTCACGATCATCCACGACGAAACTGCCATGAACCAGTGAAAACATGTCAGGTCTGGAGATACCCCAGCCGATCCGGGATACCGAGGTGCGACAAAATCCCGGCACCTGGAAACGTTGGCTAAATGGCCGAAATTCCTACACATGTCTCAATAAGACTGACCAATATACGGATTAAAGCCCCTTCTGGCATCGGGACTAGGGATCAAGGGTGAGGTGACGACGGTGACATTTGCCGAATCGACATCCATTTGCCACAGTTTTTCATGTTTCACCCTGGACGAAGACTTTTTGGTCACTAGCGTGGATGACTAGGTTTAAGAGACATTTGCCAGACATGAAAGGCTGCACCCATCCAGCCGTGTAGGACTGGGCCCGATAGGTCCTGATAAATTGCGAGCCGCGGGGTAAGATTCATTCAAGATGATACAGAGGAAACCTTTCACCCGAGAACTCCAGAGGGCCGGAGAAGCGGGACCAATCGACAAAAGAATATGATCTCCAAAAAGAAGCTTGAAGCATTTAAACCCAAAGCTCCATGATGGATTACTACGGTTAGATGGTAGGCTGATCTGCTCCCACCTGGGTTTTGACACGAGATATCCCATAATGCTACCGGCTCGACAACCTGTGATAGAACTAATGATTCGACATATTCACACCGCGGTGGGACACGCCAGGGAAAGTCACGTGACAAGCGTCATCTCATGACTCCCCTGGTAACTGACAGGAAGAGCGACTGTGAAACGCATAATCCAACGTTGTGTAGGCTGCAGGAGAAGCGGACAAACAACACATGGCTCCGCTGCCAGAGTGCAGAATGATTTCGGATTGGTGGCAGTTGAGTGATACTGGGCTGAACTATTTCGAGCCTTTGCTTTTCAAGTGTGGAAAGAGGTTGGAAAAACCGTACGCGTGTATCGTGACGTGCATGAAGTCTTGCGTGGTACATTTGTAAGTTACTAATTTGATGACGATCGACTCCCTCCTCCGGGCCTTGCAAAGCTTTCGAAGAGGCAAACCGGCGGATATACACTCCGACAATGGGTCAGATTCCGTGGAAGTCCACCGGGAACTGCGGTGTAGATGAACGGGGAGGTGCCACAGAATCGAACCGTGGCCTACGGCACCCAATGGCACTTCAACAACCCGCAGGCCGGTCATCGCGGTGGCGTACGGGGACCCCCGATCAGGTCCACCAGGCTAATACTGCTGTCGATAATCGAGCAGAAACCGCCCGAAGACGAGACCTTGAGCACCATCGTGGCCGAGGCCGAAAGACTTCTGAACAACCGTCCACCGGTTCCAGTTGCCAACGGCCATCTTGTAACACACGTTTGAGCAATGCTTAGCCAAATTCGCAACGGATCCCGAAATCAAAAGGCGATTACCCGTGATGTTCTACGATACTAGATTATTGAATGAACAATGACACCAAAAAGATACATACCTCAATAATGAGATCACAAGGACTCAACAAGCGAGAAACCGAATTGTGGCGTGCGAACGAGGAGCACGTGCATCACGCAGGTTCGGAACAAGAATATGACAAAGTAGCGCTGTGGGCGCGAACAAACAACAACTGGTCCATAAAAACGAACAGTTCGTGAAGATACGTCAATAGTGTAAGCAAGTGAGTGATGTTAGGGAAAACGCTGAAACGCAAAGGTCTTAGGGGGATTTTCCACGACCGGTCGTTACACCGCCAACCAAAATCCTCCCGAATCCTCAGCAGAATCAAAGTTTTGTATAAAGGTACTGATTCTTCCTACCTACCTGGGCCCTGCTGTTGGTGCGCACGCCTAAAGCCTGTCGTCAACGTTCTACTCATGGTTGCACCTAATCCTTTGGCCACATTGACGCGAGGCTATTCTACATCTTCCACGAGAACAAATGACCGATGGCGAACGTGGAGGGGCACACAGATGCTGTCCTTGGAAAGGCTGTCCTGCCCTGGCTGTATGTGCCTGCTTGAGTGTGTGTGTATGATGTAATCGCCGTTACTTCCACATATGCAAAAGACACCTCAGTAACGTCAACAAAGACAAATTGCAAACACCGTCACATGTTTGATAAGGGTTGCGTGGCATAGCGTGCATCGGGTATGTGCTCATGTGTCTGGATGTAAAATGGAATCGCATTTATCACCACATATCGGAAAAATTATTCTGTAAAGTCAACGAAAGAGTGTGAGCATTGTAACGTGTTTGACGGGGACCATGTGCTGTCACGAGTACAATGTAGGTCAGTGTGCGTCGGGGTGTATGATGGTTCGATACCTCAATGTGTCGTGATTGCTTCCGTATATGATGTTTCTCCACCCACCTCGAAGACGGGTGCGAATTAGTCTACTGGGCCTCGGCTTTATCAGCTTCTCCGCCTTCACTCTCGAGTAGGCCAATACGGCGTATGTCACGAATTAGCGCCCTGTTAGCTGTCTTCACCTTCACCGTTCTTATCATTCCGTCAGTGCTTTCCATGGTTTCCATAACTACTCCCAAGGACCAGGTGCTGAAATGTGCGCGTTTGTCTGCGATCATCAACACATCCCCAACCTTGAATGGTCTTGTTTTGACCAGCCACTTCTGTCGAGTGTGCAGGGCCGGTAGGTACTCCCGCATTTAGAGCCTACAGAAAACTTTGGCAAGGTAATTCGCCAGCTTCCATCAGTGGAGGTAGCCCCCAGGAAGGTTTGCCGGCCCTCGGAACCCTCGTTCGACCTTAACGTCAATGAGTCGTTCGGGTGAGCGCCAGGTGGGTGGGGTCGCCGTTCATTACTGGAACCAGGGGACGGTTGTTCATAATTTCCTCTACTTCAATCATGACGGTGTTCAGCGTCTCGTCGTCAGGCGGCTGTTGCTTCATGATTGACAGCAATATCCGTCTGGTGGACCGGATCATGCGTTCCCATAGGCCGCCCCGGTCGCTGGCCTGCGGGGGCTGAAATGCCATCGTATGCCGTAGACCACGGTTCGATCCTGCAGTTCGTCCCTGTTTATGCTCTTGTGCCAATACTGCAATTCCCGGTAAGCGCCCACAAAGTTCGACCCATTATCTGAGTACACATCGGCCGGTACGCCTCTTCGGTTGATAAATCACTGCAAGGCCCGTAGAAACGAATCGGTCGTCATCGAATGTGCGACTTCTAGGTGTACCGCGCGTGACTTCATGCACGTCATGATACATCCATATCGCTTTTCTAATCTCTTCCCGCACTTGATCCACAAGGGCCCGAAATAGTCCAACCCGGTGTCGCCGAACGGCCACCAGCCTGTAGTCACCCTGCATTCTGGTAGCGGAGCCATCTGTTGTTTGCCAGCCGTGGCATTGCGTCTCCTGCATTGCACACAACGTCAGATTACGCGTTTTACAGTCTCTCGTCCTCTCAGCAACCAAAGGCGCTCTCGGATGACGCTCGTCAAGTGACTTTCCCCGGCATGTCCCTCCACGGCGTGTACGTGTTGGATCATTAGCTCTACTACAGGTTGTCTCGCCGGCAGCAGTATAGGATACTTTGTGTCGAAGTTCAGGCGGGCGTTGGCCAGCCTACCATCCACCCGCAGCAGTCCATCAATGAGTTCGGGGTTTAAAAGCTTCAAGTCGCTCCTTGGAGATGACACTTCTTCGTTGATTGGTCCTACTTCTTCTGCCTTCTCGAGTTCTAGGGCGAGGGCCTCACGTTATATCATTCTGAAAATATCGTATTCTGCAGCTTGTAGTTCACCGAGACTTATCGGGCCGACCCGTGCCCGGCCTGAGGGACGTAGCCCTTTCATGACTAGTAAATTTCTCTTGAACCTGGCTAGCCAGATTGAAGCACGAAGTGTCTTCATCCAGGAAGAAAACCGGACCGATCGCGATAGAATGGATGTCGCTTCGACGACGTTGGCTGTTATCACCACGCCTTTGATCTCCAGTTCTACTTCCGTAGGGGGTTTTAATTCGAACACGGGCCAGTCCTGTTTAGGCACTTGCAGGAAGCTTGGCCCTCTCGTCTACGTGTCTAGTTGCCTAAAGTTGGTGGCTTCTCGGGAGCACAGATCGGCTGAATTATCGCCAGACCTGACATGCTTTCACTGGTTTATGGCTGATTCATCGTGGATAATCGTGAGTCGGTTAGCAACGAAACTGCTAAACCGGCTCCGGACTTTGTTGGTATAGTAAAGTACCATCGTTGAGTCCGTCTAGAAGCTAACGGACCAAAAGTAGAAGTCAAAACATCTCTTCACAGCTTGCACCACCCTGACCGCCAATACGGCTGCTCTGAGTTTAAGGCGTGGGATCGAGACCGACTTCAGTGGGGCGACGCGGGCTTTAGCGAACAGGATCCTCATAGTATATCGTCCATCTCCCGTGCACCATCGTCCGTACACCACGGCTCCATAACCGATTTCGGATGCATCGGAAAAGGCATGTAGTTCTCCAGCCCGCGTCGTATGGCCAGGAGTCAAACACCGTGGAGTCCTCATGTCCCCTAATTTCTTCAAGGTGTTTAAAAATTCTTCCCAGTCCAGCCGGTCCTCTCGGCATAGTGACTGGTCCCAATCAATTTTCTTACGGCACAGCCGCTGCAGCAAGATCTTCCAGGGTAGCGGCCAAGGAGAGACGAAACCGAGCGGATCGAACAGACTAGACAGCGGCTAGTATGCCTCGTCGGGTTACGGACAACTCGGGAACGTTTAGCTCGAAAACTAAGTCGTCCGTTTCCGCATCCCATTGTATTCCCAAAGTGCT
Source organism: Fasciola hepatica (assembly GCA_948099385.1). NCBI lineage: Eukaryota > Metazoa > Platyhelminthes > Trematoda > Plagiorchiida > Fasciolidae > Fasciola > Fasciola hepatica. The sequence continues at coordinate 474,832 of CANUEZ040000124.1, forward strand.
TCCGGTAGGGAGTGAAGAGCCGTCCAAACCTCTAACTTTTTCGACCTTCTTGTTGTACGGAATGACCTTGAGCACTTCTGGAGCGTTGGACATCCATTTTGTTAGATGAAAGCCGCTCTCTTCAAGCAATCTTGTCAGGTCTCTGAACTGCTCTAGAGCTGATTCTACATCATCGAATGACCCAAGATAGTCGAAGAAGTAGAAATTTCTGCTGACGCTATCTACCACCGACCGATGGGCCAGAACTCCACTTTTGTTCGCAGCTTCCCGGAGGGCGTAGTTCGCACAGGGCGGTGACGATACGGCTCCGAACGGGTGGACGGTCACCCTATAATTTATCACCGCGTTGTCCCGGTCGTTCTCTTTCCACCACAGGAAAAGAAACGCTTCTCGTTCTCCTACCGGTATTTTCACCTGATGAAACATTTCCCCAATGCCGGCGGACAAGGCCACTCTACCCACTCTGAAACGGCACAAAACTTCGATTAATGGAGTGGTCCATTCACATCCTTGTAGCAGGCGATGGTTTAACAACTTGCACTGGAACTTGGCAGCACAGTCGAAAACCACCCACAGTTCTTCAGGTTTCTTGGGGTTGATAACCGTGTGGTGTGGTAGATACCAGATACCCTTTTTGCCGCCGGTGTTGGCAGGCACCTTTTCAACGTAACCGAGAGCTTCGTTTCGCCCTATTAATTCAGCCTATCGTTCCCACAGATCCTGGTCTAGAATGAAGCTTTCTTTCACTCGTGGGAGACGTTGGAAAACATAGTTTCTGTCATCAGTCCACCGGTCAGCCGATGTGCTCCATGGGAGGGGAACCTCGAACCGTTTTTTCAGACCTCTAGTGCCTTGCAGCACCGTTTGTAAAGCTAAGTGATCTTCTTAAGACAACGGTGGTCTTTCGTCTCCAATGTCATGAAACTCCTTTTCACACAGCCGGTGCAGGTGATAATCCATGCGGCGGATAAATGATTCACGGAACCACGTCCCCCTACTAGACCATACAACATCCATCCCAGAGCCGTGCGTACGGCATAAGGTGCCTGGCATTTGCTCACTCCCTGGTCAAGCACTCAATGCGCCTCTGGCACATCGCAGCCGCTTAGGGGACCCAATTAGTCGTCTTCCCAGTCTACAACGGTTACATCCTGCAGGTGGGGCCACCTAGTCAAGATTGCGTTGACCGACCTTGGTGCTTGCATGGGGAGATCAGCTAACGTGAATGCCTCCGTTGGTTTGATTTCCTCGTTGGTGTCTAGAGAGATGAGTTGCAACCCACCGGCGGTCATTACCTATGCTCCGCCCACCGTGCTCATTGCTAACGACGTCGCACCTTTAGCGAGCCGGTGTCTGTCGGCAAACCGCTCTTTCACTAAGGTAGTGTCAAATCCAGTCGACGAAAGCCAACGCTTTGACCACCCCAGTTGGGGTCACTACTCCCAAGACAACTACGCCCAAAAGTACCGGTTTACCGGCAGACTGCGACGTTCAACAAATAACGCTGGGCTTGTTGCTCGTCTCGGGAATAGCTTCTCTCGCCTGGTGTAACAATCGATGGTGTCCGCACCTGCAGCCCTCGTAGTCACATCTGTTCTTTGTTCTACAAGCTGCCGTCCAGTGCGTGGTGTTGAAGCAATTAAAACAAGCTTCTGCCATCCTCGTCATTCCCCACCGTTCGTCTATTGTGGCGTTGCCGAACCTGGGGCATTCTGGTAGTCCATGGCTAGCATCACAGGACCTGGGTAACGACCGATCATGGAAAATCCCCCTAAGACCTTTGCGTTTCAGCGTTTTCCCTAACATCACTCACTTGCTTACACTATTGACGTATCTTCACGAACTGTTCGTTTTTGTGGACCAGTTGTTGTTTGTTCGCGCCCACAGCGCTACTTTGTCATATTCTTGTTCTGAACCTGCGTGATGCACGTGCTCCTCGTTCGCACGCCACAATTCGGTTTCTCGCTTGTTGAGTCCTTGTGATCTCATTATTGAGGTATGTATCTTTTTGGTGTCATTGTTCATTCAATAATCTAGTATCGTAGAACATCACGGGTAATCGCTTTTTGATTTCGGGATCCGTTGCGAATTTGGCTAAGCATTGCTTAGACCTGTGTTACAACCTGCAACTTGGTTGCGCTGTGGCATCGCGTGATAAGGCGTGTGCATTTGTCCAAGGCTCATATTTCGGCTGTTCCCGAGCAGTGGTTTCAGCCTGCCTAGTACTGGGCTTATTTGCCCGGTGGCTGTCCTTGATAAGTCGGCCAAATCTGCCGTCGGATATCTTGGTTTGCCTGTCCAAGTATTCGGTCAGGTCTTCGAAGTTAGCCTCCCTGTTGCTTCGGCTTATCCGTTCCGCTTCTTCCGCCCACCGGCCCTGTGGTTCGGGAGAGAGGTGACGGACCATGGTTTCCAAAGTGCGCATGGCATCTAGGTCAGCCCTGTAACCCAAATGGTCGAGGGCTATTGAGCAGCTCTGCATCTTGATCACCAGGTCGGCCATTGTGTAGACGTCGCCCTTGGTTCTTTTTGCCTCTACCATCACGCCCTCCCTTATGTTACGGGCTACTCTGAAGGGTTGGCAGAACAAGTCCCTTAGAATCTTTCTTGCTCGTGTGTAGCCTTGTTCCGGGTCGAGAGTGGCATACCCGTCGATAGACTCTCTTTCTCAGCTTCGACAGTAGTGAGTAAGGGAGAGAAGCCTTTGCCCGGAGTCGGTTATCTTAATTTCGACGAACTTCTTGAACTGCTTGATGAACTTCCAATAGTTTTCAGATAGCCTGTCGAAAACAGTCAGTTCCACTCTCGACAAATCGATCGTTAGTGTTTTATAGTCGCCGACCGGCGTGGAATTTCCTATCTTATTGCACCCTGATCTACCGGAATTGTCGTAGTCGTCGGTCTCTGGCTCACGCTCTTTACGTCTATACTTCTGTTCTGCTTCGTGGGCCTGTTGTCTAGCCAATAACAATTGTTGTTCTAGGTCTAAGATCCTCAGCCTATATAGATCGACATCCTTACAATCCATATTGCCCTCAGTAACACATGAACTAGTACTGACAGGACTGGGCGATCTAACATTAACTAAAGAATCAAAGGTACCCTAAACCGCCCCAGTGACTTGCCGTATTACTTCCTGTCCAGATTCCAATGTTTTCGATCCTTTTCTTGGCATTTTGCGTGTTTTTCTCGTTCCAAGTTGGTCTATTGTATATTGTAACACAGGTCTAAGCAATGCTTAGCCAAATTCGCAACGGATCCCGAAATCAAAAAGCGATTACCCGTGATGTTCTACGATACTAGATTATTGAATGAACAATGACACCAAAAAGATACATACCTCAATAATGAGATCACAAGGACTCAACAAGCGAGAAACCGAATTGTGGCGTGCGAACGAGGAGCACGTGCATCACGCAGGTTCAGAACAAGAATATGACAAAGTAGCGCTGTGGGCGCGAACAAACAACAACTGGTCCATAAAAACGAACAGTTCGTGAAGATACGTCAATAGTGTAAGCAAGTGAGTGATGTTAGGGAAAACGCTGAAACGCAAAGGTCTTAGGGGGATTTTCCATGACCGGTCATTACACACCTCACCAACCTGGCGGTCACCCGGAACGACCGATTGACGTCAAGATCGACCGTGGGTTTCCAAGGACGGACAAACCTTCGTGGTAGCTACCTTCGTGGATGGATTCAGGCAAGTTATCTTGCCAGGGGTTTTTGGAGGCGCTGGCTGCGGGAATACCCACCGGCTCTGCAAACTCGACAGAAGTGGCTGACTAAAGCAAGACGGTTCAATAATAGTGATGTAGTGATGAACTCCGACGAACACGCTCATTTCAGCACCTGGCCTTTGGGCGTTGTCGTGGAAACTATCAGAAGGCCCGACAAACGAAGAGCCGTCAGGGTAAAGATGGCCAACGGAATGCTGACCCGCGATTTAGCAGTATTAGTCTCCTCGAGGGTAAAGACGGAGAAGCCAACATCACAGAACCCCGGTAGATTGTTCATCATTCGTCGCCTACGTTGTTGAAAGCGCCTCCGTTGTTTGGAAGCTTTCAGGACGTGATTACGTATTCAAATACGCTCATACCCAATCACACACGCATATGAGGCACCTTCAGTCTCCATAGTCTCCAACAAACACGTCACAGTGCCCACTGTTCCTCGTTTACCACTTACTTTACAGACGACGTTTCCCATATGTGATGGTGGTTGTGGTTTACTCGCGCATGAAACATGTCTCTGCTTCCAACGAAATGCCATGGTGCTCACGGTTCCTCGTTGATCAGCGACACTATGGAAGGCGTTTCCCGTATGTGGTAGTAGTTGTGATTCGTTCATACACCCAGACAAGCTCCCTCCGATCACACACACGTGCATGAAGCAAGCTCAAGCTTCATGACCTCCATCAAACAAGTAGCAGTGCACGCATTTCCTCGTCTGTCATTTACACTATGGAAGACGTCTGCCGTGGCAGGTAGTCGTAGCTGTTTGCCCATATATCGACGCGTGACCTCGCTCATGACACCCACACGCACACACTCTCACACAAGCACGTACAGCCAATTCACGACAGCTCTGCCGAAGACAGCACGATTCCGAACCTGCACGATCCCCTTCAAGCCCGCCGCCGATCAGCCCTTCTGGCAAAAGACGCAGAGTAACTTCGTGTTGGTGTAGCCATTGGATCAAGTGCTGCCGTGAGTAGAATGCTGAAGTCAGAAGTACTAGGCACACGCACTGACAGTAGGGTCTAGGTGGGTAGGGGGAATCAGTTCAGTTCAGTTCAGTTTGCACAGGACTTGGCGTGGCTAGAGCCAATCGTGTGTCCAGATAGTTGTGTTGCCGGCGCGTTTCCGTAGCTCCCAACACTGCGTGATTTTCTTTTTCTGAAAGGCAGAAATTTTGTGCAGTATCAGCCCTGGAAGAGTAAGGTGGAAACAATAAGTAAATTGCATCTGACCCTAAAAGCTGCTTAACATAACTCGGGGTATACTGCCACCCAACATAGGTCTACTGCTTTCTTAAGAGCCTTCACGGTTGTGGTATTTATGACCTCTTCCGGGAGCTTATTCCAATAGGGTACCACTCTATTTGAGAAGTACTTTGCCCTAATTTGGAGCCTTGAGTGTTTCCTTTGTAATCTGAGGCTATGCCCCCTTATGCCTCTCTCAAGGATCAGAGAAAAAAGGTCTTCTCGACTTATTCCTGACAGTCCTTTCATTACCTTGAAGGTTTCTATCAAATCCCCGCGAATGCGTCGTCTTTCCATCGAGAATAGGTCTAGGGCACGGAGACGCTCTGTGTAGTTAAACCCCCTTTGCCCAGCCACCATTCTAGTGGCTAGCCCTTGCACTTTCTCCAGACAGTCGATATCTTTCTGGTAGTACGGTGCCCAGGCCTGCACGCAGTACTCCATATGCGGCCTAACTATGGTCTGATAAATGGGGACGAAAATCTCCGGATCTCTACTCGACATAATGGATCTAACTCGAAAGAGTTCTCTCCTGGCCGTATTGGCTGCTGAGGTGCACTGCTTTGACGGCTTAAAGCTGTTGTCCATTATAACGCCCAAGTCTTTGACCTGCGAGACTACTTGCAACGAACCCACACAATTCTCACTAGCCCCTGTATTTGTGGTCAAGCATTGACACTTGGTGAGGTTTAGTGGAAGGTCCCATTTGCGTGCCCAGTTTTGTACTGCTAACACGTCAAGTTCTATATCTACTCCAGCTATCTTGACGTCATCGGCAAACATAAAGGTGGGGTTTTTAAACCCACGAGCTAGGTCGTTGATGAAGATGAGGAAGAGCAGAGGGCCGAGCACCGAGCCCTGTGGCACCCCACTTGTTACACCTTCCGGTTTCTAAACATGACTCCCCACCTTAACACTAAAGGTTTGCCCTGCTAAGAAACTACTTATCCATTGTCTTGCCTTTCCAACAACTCCCACGGACTGCAGTTTGACGTCCAGAAGTCTGTGGTTCACGGAATCAAACGCCTTGCTGAAGTCCAAGTACCAGACCGCACTCGATTGCCCTTCGTCCAGACGCTTGGTTACCTCATCGAGGAACAGCAGGAGATTCGTCAGACAGGATCGCCCTGCCACAAACCCATGCTGAACATTTGATATGAGGCTGTGTTGAACCGAATGCCTAGAGACCTGTTTCCCAACTATTCGCTCCAGGCTCTTACACAGTACTGAAATTAAGCTAACCGGCCGGTAATTGTCCGCCTTTTGCCGGGGTCCACTCTTGTAAATGCCTACCACTGATGCTCTCCTCCAGTCTCCCGGCACAATTCCCTCTCTAAGTGACGTTTCATACAGCTTCGTCACCGGAGCCTTCAGGACCTCGGCCGGAGGCTGAACGATTGCTGGATGAATCCCGTCTGGACCTGCTGCTTTATTTCTATTCAACGTTTGCAACTCTGCGTACACTTCTTCTTCTAAATTAAGTTCGGGTATTGGAGGCGCCTGTAGGCCCTCCATTCTTTCCTCAAAACTGTTTTCTGGTCGATATATGCTCTTGAAGAATTCCAAGAGCATGTCAGTCTTGTCTTTGTCGTTTAGAGCTAGTCGTCCCTGTGCTCCTTCCAAAGTTGCTACGCTCTCTCTCATACGTTTGTGAGATTGCACGTAGGCGTAGAATCGCTTTGGGTTTGTGTGGACCGACGCAGCTAACCGACGCTCGAAGGCATATTTCTCCACTCTTTGGATCTCTTGAGCCCTGTTCCTAGCCTTCTTATGGCTATTCCATGCCCCCTGAGTTCTGTGCAGCTTGTACGCCGCCCATCGTTGCCTACGAATAACTATGGCCTTGCGGACTTTTGACTTTAACCATGGGGGTAGATTTCTACTGCTTGCCACCGTTAGGGGTTTGAACTCATCTGTGAGTTTGAGTAGCCCCATCTTGATGGTCTCCCAACGTTCATCTACGAAGGCGTTTGTGTGTCTCGGTGTCCACTGAACTTCCTTCGCCGCCCTCTTTAGTTCACCCACGTTGATTCTCCCATAGCGCCGACGTAACAGGATTTCCTCCGGCGCCTTGCTTAGTCTTAATGTGACCCTTAGGACTACATGATCACTTTTTCCAAGTGGCTCTTCCCACTTAATTTCCTTAACGTCCTGATGGTGCCGCGTTATGATTAAGTCAAGGAGAGACGGGTGCTGTCCACCTCTGTGTCTAGTGGCCTGTGTCACATGCTGCGTAAGTGCATGTAACTGGAACCACTGCAGAAACTTGTCGCCCGTTGATCCCCTTGGTGCGATCCCGCTTTCCCAGTTAATTTCGGGTAGGTTAAGATCCCCTAATAAGATGAACTCCTTTGTCTGTGCCAGCACCGCATCCAGTATTTGCAAGAGCTCAACGTCTTTCTCATCTGTGGCTAGCGGTGCCCTGTAGATACAGATAATGCATACTGTGCGCCCCTCGATCCTGATAAAGCAGGATCTGGCCTGTACATTACCAGAGACTAAGTTGAACGGAGCCTCCCAATGGCCTATGTCGGTCCGTATTAGAAGTGCTACTCCGCCCCCTGCCTTCCATCTGTTCTATCCTGTCTGTAGGCAGCGTATCCCTGAAAGAGCATGTCAGTATATGGCTTTATCCAAGTTTCCGTCAAAGCAACGACATCAAACTCAGTGATCCTAGTCGTTAACTCCCCTCTTTTTCCCGGGAGACTGCAGGTGTTGGTGTACCGTATTGACGGTTCCCTGGTCCTCGTTACTGACTTCATTGATAATTCTAGGGCTAGGGTATCCTCGGGCGCAATCTCCGAGGTGATGCCCCGTTTTTTGCCTCTAAAGGTGTCGGCGGTGCAGCATCTTGCATATCGAGTGACACTCTGAGTTTCGTGGCTTTTTCTTTTCCACCCGTCGACCCGGTGTCAGGCTCGACATGCACAAAGGACGTTACCCCCTCCTGAGTCGCCGTACCGATAGCCCGGAATGGTCTTGCGACCACCTCAGCCCAACTGGTTTCCTCGGCATTTCCCTCTGATACCTCCAACTTCGCTGTTTGCACCAGAGAGGACTGTTTGTAAGTCTCCTTTGGAATCGGGCTGGTTGGCTGCACGTTCTCAACACCAACCGGACTGAATGCCCTGTGAGTCCCTTTCTTTTTGGTTTTTCGAGATTCCTGATTTCTGGCTTTTTGTATACCGGAGCCTGAAACCACCTTTGGTACCTGGATTACTCCTTGGGCCTTGAGTGTTGACTTCCCAAGAGGAGTCAGTACCCTTACTCCCGACCTTTGACTCAGCCAAGATTCGGGAGGATTTTAGTGGGTCTTGTAAGGTCCGGTTGTTGGAAATCCCCTCAGAAACGCTACAATTTCATGTTTATTTGACATAATTCGCCCGTATACGTTACCAGAAATGACGCTGAATAACACTGAAGGCAAATGTGTCAACACATACATATATATTTGTCAGTGAAACAGCATAATAACTCCGAAGTCCATGCGGAGATTTTCCACTTTATCATCCGTTACCACTGTTTATCTTTCCCCTGAACCGTAGCCGGCTGGAACTTGACTCTCCACTTTCTCGAGGACCCTTCAGCTGCGCTTTCTTATTTCAGAATGGTACATGTTACTGATCCTGAATCTAAACTCACCTTTTTATGGTCTGCTGTTTCTCCCACATCCACTAGTGTTCACCCTCACAAAATTGGTCTCATGCCCCCCTGCTTCAAAACTCATTCCGTGTATTGAACTCCGGTAAATCCGTCATTCAGGGTTTGCATTGTCTTCATGATCGCTATCCTCTTCGCATGCGTCGATTTTCCCGAACATACTTCTTTACAATTTTCCCCCCTTTTCCTCTTGCTCAAAAATTTACTCCATCTGCAGAACCTTGGTTGACCTCCGGTTTCCTTGGCTTGCATCATTCTCGTTCATAATGCGTCCTTGGCACTGCGTTAATGATTTTTCGATATTTCCACCGCGAACCAGTGCCCGGACCGTATTCGAAACCGGTTCAAAACTGCTGCGCGAACCATTATCAGAATGATCCATTCAAACTGTTACTGGCTTTGTTTTTCCATCTCTGATACTCTCGACTTTCATATTCTGAATTTGTGAATATTCCATCTTATTGAGTAACGTGTTACACCATGATCATGCGCTAAAGCGTGCATCTCGGCCATGGCCGAGTAATATACCAGTATCATTATTATTATTATTATTCAAGTGTTTTATGCACTGTACGTTTTCCTGAACAAACCTTTGTTTGTTCACGTCCAAAGAGCTGGCCTGTCATATCCTATTTTGGGCCTGCGCGACGCACGTGCTCCTTCCTCGCACGCCGAAACTTGGTCCTCGTTTTCTGAAGTAACGAGGTAACGACTAGGAAGGACAGAAGAGGAAAGGTCGAGGTCTGTTAATCGGACTCCCAAAGGGCCTTTGACCCCGTGAATCACTGACCGCTGCGCCGCAAAAACGAGGCTTTCTGGATCGCACCTCAGGCCCTGGAGTGTACCCGGGCATGTCTTATCCACGGAAAGCACCGCATTAGGGTAGGAGGTAGAAGATCCACGAGGTTATGGGCCATCAGTGGGGTCCCACAGGGATCGGCGCTCGGTCCACCTCTATTCGTCATTTACCTTAACGACCTAATGGATGATATGCAAGACCCAGGTTAACTGTTTGCAGACGACTGGAAAATGATAGTCAAGGCGGGCACCCCATACCTTCAAGAGGACCTAAATAGGGTTCATGTCCGGACCATCCGGTGGCAACTGCCACTCAATGTGGGGAAGCGTGGACACCTGACTCAAGATGCCGGTTGGGTATTAAAATATATAGACCCGAACTATCCAGGGACGTTAACACGGGCCACAGATTTCACGGACCTTGGAGTTCGGTTAATCGCCTTCAACCGTCTTAGCAGTGCCTAACCACCGCGTCTAAGGCTAAACGGGGGCTCTATCAACTACTGCGCACATTCGCACCACGAGGGGCTCATGTACTGCCATCACACTGCAAAATGGTCTTTGGACCACACCTTGAAAATTGCGTCCAGGCTTGGGCTTCTGCTCTGGAGCGAGGCGCTGCAGTGCTGAAAAAAGCTCAGCTTCAGTTCACAGGGATGGTAGGCGGATAGAGGAGCAAGCCATATAGAGAGAGGCTCACGGTCCTGAACCCGTTCTCTCTAAAGCTTAGAAGGATTAGGAAGGAACTCAAGGAAACCCTCTAAGAAATCAGGGAGCTACCCATTACAACGAGGCCGAAAGTGGGAACAGCAAAGGAATCCCGACCCAGGTGTTTTGAGTACAAGCCAGTAAAGCCAAGAGCGCTGAGGACATTTAAAGAACAATTTTTTACGTGCTGGGTCATCAGTGCTTCGAAGTCCACCAGCCCAGGTGGCTTTTGAGGACACTGGTTCGGTTTAAGCCCATCTGGACGGTTGCTGGTCGGCCGTATTCCCTGAGGTCGACTAATCTAGCACACAAAAAGCAAATTTGGATGCAGCGCGCTTCTTAACTTTGCACCTACCGTTTTCCTTATGCCTGTCACTCTCCACTCCCACATCCACTTCCCACTCTTTTTCAAGGCCATCCGCATTACCCACTCAGACCTGACCTTTCTAAATCAGCCCTTGCGAGAAGCTCTGTCATATGAATAACCCCCTTAGTTGGGGGTAAACATGGGCAAGGACCTGGTTCGTAAAAGTGGGGACGCTGCTTTACTGACGGCGAACCGAGTCCTAAGCTTTTTCCTCGTCAGATTCGAGATAGAAAGGAAATGAAAAAGAACCAAAAAGGGAAAGCAGAAGTCGTAGCCCGGTGAGAATCAACTGACGCTTGCAGGAGCAAGAATCAGGACTGATCTATTGGCACCAGCCTCAATTCTTGTAGCATGACCCCATCGGGGAATTGACGATAGTCGTTACACGTTCACCTGGGTGCCGTCCGCAATCATTGATGGAGCTAGAAACGGGTAAGATCCCAGCCTATAACGCCGAGGCTGCTGCACTCTGTACCACCAAGCAGAATCCCCAATACGTATCCCAAATATGTCCCCTCTGTAGAACTCTGAGAACTGCAGAAAGTAGAAGTCTCAGACAAACTTGGATAATAGAGAGCATAGAAATGGCACCCGAGATCAAACATATTCAGAAACTTCCCAGGACTCCTTCTCAGCACTGAGCAGCACACCTAACGACAGCTCCCGAGGCACTCGAGAACTACCCAAACAATAGACCTGAACAATCTCTTGTGTTTCTCAGACGAAGTGGCTGGACGACTGGATGAAGGCAAGCGAGTGGAGGTACATTACTTCGACTGTAAAAGGCTTTGAACTCCATCACTTATCATCCGTTGCTGTACAAGATGGAGACTTTTGGTGCGGATGGGCCAGTATTAAGGTGGCTGACGGACTTTCTTTCTCACAGGACTTTTTACGTCAAAGTGGGGGGGCAGGTGCTCTAGTTTGCTGAATGTCACCAGTGGTGTACCTCAGAAATCCGTCCTAGGCCCGATGCTATTCTTGTTGTTTCGGTAATTACCTGGCATCCGACCTTCGATGGCCTGGTTTCACTTTTGCGGACGACTTGAAGACTGTTGGATCTGAGGGTAGGGCTGACTTAGGCAGGGACAATGGAGCCTTCCTGGACTGGACACGCCAGCGGGACTTACCAATGAACGCTGGGAGGAGCCATTTGTTGTCAAGGGCGACAGAAAGCTCAACTGCCGCTCATAACCAAGGGCCGTTAACTGCAGAAGCAGTCACTAGGGTTAAAGACCTTGGGGCCCCATTAGCAGTGACTTTTAACGGCCGGAACAGTGCAGCTCTGTTGCACAAAAGGCTCGTGGTGAGCTCTTTAGACTGCGATCAGCACAGTCTTGCCGGCAGCCGGCAATATATGTACCCATTTACGTGGCTATGGTAACACCGCACGCAGAAGGTAACGTTCAGGCTTGGACACCATTCTACGAAAAGGAAGCCACCTGCCTAGAGAAAGTTCAACGTCCCGCGATGTAAATGTCTGAAGGGCGGAGGGTTAAAACGTACACATAAGGACTCTGTGAACTCAATCTTTTCTTGTTTGAAGGGAGGAGACTCCGAGGAGGTCTCATGGAATCGTTCAAGGCAATGAAGGGATTTTCTGGCCTGAGGCCGGACAGTCAACCCCAAGTGGCTTTAGATTCCAAAACAAAGGGACACGAGAAGGTAGCGAAAGCTCGAGGTGGGTTGATTACCAGATAGCACTTCCTTGGCAACAGGGTAGTGAACATCGAGCAAGTCTGCCTTTCGAGTCCTAAACATGATTCAAAGGTCCTTCCCGCGCATATTTAAGGATGATTTCCCCATAATTTTCGGCACGTATATCCGACCTCTGTTGGAGTACAGTAGTCAGATAGTGCACTCTGGTCTTGTCCGAGACCGTGAGATCCTAGAAAGAGTTCAGCGGGCCTCCACCAAGGCAGTAAGGGGTCTATCCCACCTACCTTATCCCGTCCGCCTCTCACTCCTCAACCTCTATCCCCTTGACTTAAGACGCGCAAGAGGTGATCTGTTTTTGATGTTCCACATTTTTGAAACAGGTCAAAGCGATTGCTTCTTCTCCGTCTGTCCAGCCTCTTCTCTCCGTGGTCACAGCAGAAAAGTTTTCAAACTGAGGCCAAGTACTTCACTAAGGATTAACTTTTTTTAGCTATAGGGTTATTACTATGTGGAATGCACTTCCGGAAGATATTGTTCTCTCGCGGAACAAAACTATCTTCAAGAAAAAGCTAGACCTCTACCTGGGTCTCTCCCAATAATTCCCTTTGTCAAAAAAACAAACAAAATAGTTGTCTTTTATCGCATATATGTTCACGAATGCCGCACCCCCACTCAGCTTAAGGCACTGTCCACAGTGTGACACTGCATGATGTTATGTGTATCTTGTTTTCGCTGCCAACCCCCCCTTCCCCCCCCCCCCGCCGCTTCTTTTTACTCTCGTTTCAGCTCGGTGAATCCAACAGAAGATCAAAGATTTCCTCAAGAACCGGGACAATTGGGCTCAAAGCCTCGAACCCGTGTAGTACTTCAAAACTTCAAGACAACAGTTGGAGCAGGCTGCCTGGTGGAATGGTAGGACTGCTGACTGTCCAGTCCATCAGAGGTGCCTTAGATCGCAAGCATACGAGATATTTCCTGGTAGTAAGCTTTGTGTGTGTTCACTAGATTGGTGTTGGGTAGCGCTGTGGTCCGTCTGTGTGTAGTAATTGACGTTTTCATTTGTTGCATACTATCTCAGTGAACGCTCACGATGCCTAATGTCTCTCGCAGTTAATGTGTCATGAGGTTTCATGTTTCCCTCTCATTTTTATGGAGTTATGGAAGACGTTCGTGAGCGGCTAGCGAACGTGTCTCCTATCGGGTCTAGCAGCGAATACCAACGATATCCCCTGTATCGGGCGAATAGAGAAGACGTAAGTCGGTTTACAGATGCGAGGTGTATTCTATATATCGTGGCACCGAAACAGTACCGATACGAGAAATACACGGAACGGAAAACGGAGCGAAACGCGACGGCTGTGCTGAGAGCGAACCGCGAGCGAACGAACGAAAGTGAAAGCGATTTGAAACGAGGTCGACGGAAACCTCGGAAAAGTCAGTCCAGTAAAACGTAGGCAACCGGAGAACACTGAGGTCAATGTCAAACGTCAGAAAACATCGTGGAGAAAATAGATCCAAAATGGTGTCCAGAAAATAGTCATTTTTTCAAAACGATCGAGGTCACTATAGTAGCCCCCCGCTAGAAAGCACGGAAAGCTTTCGAAAAAAATGTCAAGGAGGACATGGCATACAAACGGTATTCGTGTGCGCGAATGCGTGCAAAATACGTGCATGTAGCTGTGCTGTAGGATGCTGACGGGCAAAATCCGTGGTATGTAGGAACCGTAGCATGATGGTCGAGCGTGAACCAGATTCGTTGCCAATGACGTCGGTTGCGTAAATCGTCATCAAGGTGCGCCACTCCAATAACGTCCAGTGTAGGGTAACCGATAACCAATATGATATCCGGAAGCCAAATCGATAGGTTCGTAAATGGGCAGGAACGAGAACGACAAGGCCGATCCAGAATGCAAACGTTGGTGCCAAAATTCTCCAGATTTCGTGGGACCAGCGAAGCGTACCATATGGCGAGGTTCCATGAAACAAAAAGAAACGAAAAACTGGTGTAGCAACCGCAATGGACTTGACTAGAATACAGTAATAACTAATGAGGTATGTTAAATCGTGTCGAAACGATAAACACGAAAGTTATTACTGCGAAGTGCAATGGTTAAGATCGTGTTTGACCTAGTCGCGAAAACGTGCTGGGCAAACGATCTTCCGACCGGAACGTGAGGCGGGAGACTCATTCACGGACGGGTGCGCAGGCGTGCTCTGCTGACTTGAACGTGAGACAGTATTCTCATTCGAGGACGTAGCGGGGCCAACTGGCTGCTGACTTGAACGTGAGACGATAGCCTCATTCGAAGTCGTAGCAGTACCAACTGGGTGCTGTCCTGAACGTGAGACGATAGCCTCATTCGAAGTCGTAGCAGGCAACGCTAACTGCAGACCTTGACGTGACACGGAAGTGTCGTCAGCAGGCAGTGCAGGGTCAACATCGAATCTCATGTCAGCGGGCGACACGCTATCATCAACGTACGCGGCTTTGAGACGATCGATGCTAACGGTATCGACGCGACCGTGTCGATCAACCCTAAAGGTATTATCGTGACGAGAAATCACGCGAAATGGATCTTCGTAAGGCTGTTGTAATGGTTTCCGTACCGAATCAACACGAATGAACACATGCGAACAAGTTTCGAGTTCGGTCGGAACAAAAACCTGTCGTCGCTGCATTCGAGTCTGCGTTGGAGTGAGATTTTGCATGTACGTAGACAAACGGTGAACGTAAGTCTGTACGGCAAGTGAGTCTGTACTCCGTGGCGTAAAGAATTCCCCAGGCAGTCGTAATGTCGTGCCGTAGACAAGCTCTGCGGCGGAACATTGGATATCTGCCTTTATGCAAGTCCTGATACCAAGCAGAACTAGCGGTAACGTTTCGTACCAGTCGGGGCTCTCGTGTGCTCTAAGGGCCGCTTTGAGTTGGCGATGAAAACGTTCGACTAAACCATTCGATGCCGGATGGTACGCGGTCGTGCGAATGCGTTCCGTATCCAGCATGTGAGTTAATGAAGAGAATAGATCGGACTCAAATTGTTGCCCTCGATCGGTATTGATTGTAGAAGGACAACCATATGAAGCTATCCACCGTTCTATCAGATGTCGAGCCACTGATTCGGCCGTGACGACAGAGATGGGAATAGCCTCGGGCCACCTCGTAAATCTATCGATGCACGTTAGTAAATAGGTATACCCGTGTGATGGGGCCAATGGACCCACAATGTCTACGTGGATATGATCGAAGCGAGCATCAGGCGTAGCAAAAGTACCGATAGGCGAAGCTACGTGCCTATGCACCTTAGATCGTTGACATTGTAGACACTGTTTTGCCCACATACGAACATCTTTATTCATGGACGGCCAGACGTATCGTGCAGCTACTAATCGGAGACTGGCTGCGATGCCTGGATGTGAGAGTCCATGAAGGGTATCGAACACGAGACGTCGATATGCAGAGGGTACGACTGGTCGAGGTATGCCAGTAGACATGTCGCAGAGTATAGTCCCAGCACTGGTGGCGAGAGGTACGGACTGACACTGTAGCGACGATGACTGAGCTGCTTCCATACATGAAGAATCCTGTGCCTGTGCTGCAGCCATGGCAGGGATGTCTAAAACCGGAGATTTAATCGCATTAAGCGGAATACGCGACAAAGCATCTGCAACGCAGTTCGACTCACCTTTAACATGTCGAAGGTCAGTCGTGAACTGAGAAATATAGTCTAAATGTCTGACTTCTCGTGGAGAGTAGCGATCAGACTTATTATGCAATGCATACGTCAGAGGCTTATGGTCTGTAAAGAGGATGAAATATCGACCCTCGACTGCATGGCGGAAGTGCCTAACGGCATTATATGCAGCCAGCAGTTCGCGACCAAAAGCACTATATTTGGTTTCCGTGGGATTAAGGCGTCGAGAGTAGAACTCTAATGGCTGCCATATCCCAGAAACAGACTGTTGCAGGACCGCTCCGATGGCAAAGTCGGATGCATCCACCGCTATGCTTAGCGTGGCGGATGGAACTGGGTGCATGAGGGGCGTGGTCTGAGCTAATGTCGCTTTAATCTCCGAAAACGCTACTCGTGCGGCATCCGTAAGCGACAACTTACGTGGATTGCCACGAAGTAGGTCAGTTAATGGAAGCAAACGTTCAGCAGCATGGGGTAGGAAACGACGATAAAAGTTAACTAACCCCCAAAATGCCTTGAGCTCCTTGATTGAGGACGGTACGGCGTAATCTAAAATAGCGCGCACTTTATCCTCGCAAGGCTTAATACCCTCTCGAGTGATGTTGTGGCCGAGGAACACAAGTTCCGGCTTGCCAAGTTCACATTCATCAGGATTGACAACTATTCGATTTTCGGACAAACGTTGAAATAGTAGCGTCAAATGTTGGAAATGTTCATCTACGCTCGACGATGCGATTAACAAGTCATCGATATAGACGTGAACAAATTCCAAGTCTCGTGTAATGCTATCGATAAACCTCTGGAATGTCTGAGCAGCATTTCGCAAACCAAAAGGCATACGTAGGAACTCAAACAAACCAAAAGGAGTCGTGACAGCGGTTTTCTCGACATCTTCAGCGGCGACTGGAATCTGGTGATAGGCTCGCACCAAATCGATCTTGGAAAATACAGTCGTGCGTGAAGTGATGCCGTGATGTCGTGTATGTGGGGTATCGGATAACTATCGTAACGGGTAACCGACTTTAGTGCGCGATAGTCGCCACATGGTCGCCAGCTAACACCATCTTTCTTAAGAACCATGTGCAGAGGTGAGACCCATGGACTGTGTGAAGGACGAACAATACCTTTAGAAAGTAAAGTGTCAAACTCACGTTTGGCGAAAACCAATTTGTCCGGTGCCAGTCGGCGATGTCGTGCCGTGACTGGAGGTCCGTTATTGACAATGTGGTGTGCCACACGATCGGTCACTGTCTCTATCTCTTCAAATGGTTTAGTCAATATGGGGAATTTAATGAACAAAGACTGAAAATCATGCGGAATGTTAGAAAACAATCCTGTGATTCGGTGTGCATCTGTTCAAGCTGCAATACCCGTAAATTTAATGTCCGACGAAGGATCGATAAGCTGCAGCCTACGTGAATCAACAAGTAATTCATAGTGCTGCAGAAAATCGATTCCCAGTATGCCTGTGGGAACATCCGCAAGAATGAACGTCCACAGATACCGTCGTCGTGGTCCCAGGTTGACCGCAAGCTGTCTCGTGCCGTAGGTAGGGATGGAGGAACCATTCGCCGCTGACAGCCGAAGCAAAGAAGCTCGTGGCTTGTCTTTACCAACCGGCAAGACAGAAACTTGGGCCCCAGTATCGACTAGGAACCTAGCGTTAGTGCACGAATCATGCACTTAAAATAAACGGCCAATCTGAGACTGATTGCCGGCGAGTACGGCCGCTTCTACTCGCCGGCAGTGGCGTTTCCCGCCGCGTATGAACACGGTTGTCTTCACCTACGGGCGGCTGGCCCGAAAACGCGATGGAACCAACAAAAGCCGCTGGTAGGATGATAAGGTTTGGATGAGACAGGTGAGGCGGATTCACGGCGGACGTGGGCAGTGGAGGGCGCCCGTCCGTGCCGTTGTTTACGTGGGCTACTGCGAGGAGTAGGTATTTTAACTCTGTCCTTGAAGGACAGGCGGCGCTGGATCGATCGAGAGTGCCGAGGCCTCTCCGCGATTCATCCAGGTCGACACCCCTAGGATTGCGCGATGTCGTGGCAATGAGGGGATTAGCCCCACTGCCGACCCGTGCGACAATTTTGTCAGCCACGGCGGCTGCTCGTTCCAAGGACGAGTCCTCGAGGAGAGCAGTAACGGTGGTCTGAACGTGGAAGGGTAGAGAGTCCAACCACAGTTCCTTAACTATCTCCGAATCCTTATCGGCAGGCCCTGCCAAAGACCGGAGATGAGCTAGGTGGCGGCTGGGTTTAGTATCCCCTATGGGGTGCCGTGCTAGTAGCTGACGTAGCCGTTCCTCCCGAGAAGGAAGGAAATGTTGTAGTATAGCCTCCTTAAGCCGATCGTACGGCTGCACTTGAGGAGGATTTAATACCAAATCCCTCACCGAGACGATTAAATCACCTGGAATTGCCTTTAAGGCATAGGAAAATCGTTGGCGTTGGCCAACAATCCCACGTGCCTCAAACTGCAGCTCTAAGGCTGCAAACCAAACCTCTGGATCATGAGGGATAAACGCCACTGGTTTAAAGGCAACCGCAGACAGAGTGAGATCTGTATCGAGCTGCGCCTTATCCTCTGACATGGCTATGTTGCGATAATATATCGTAAAAAATATATATCGTGCAACGAAAGGAGGACGTGAAACAGCGATAAATCACAGACTCACTGGGCGGGCGAATAATCCAGGAGGTTCTGGAAGTTCTTGGGCTCACCAATATAGAAGACGTTCGTGAGCGGCTAGCGAACGTGTCTCCTATCGGGTCTAGCAGCGAATACCAACGATATCCCCTGTATCGGGCGAATAGAGAAAACGTAAGTCGGTTTACAGATGCGAGGTGTATTCTATATATCGTGGCACCGAAACAGTACCGATACGAGAAATACACGGAACGGAAAACGGAGCGAAACGCGACGGCTGTGCTGAGAGCGAACCGCGAGCGAACGAACGAAAGTGAAAGTGATTTGAAACGAGGTCGACGGAAACCTCGGAAAAGTCAGTCCAGTAAAACGTAGGCAACCGGAGAACACTGAGGTCAATGTCAAACGTCAGAAAACATTGTGGAGAAAATAGATCCAAAATGGTGTCCAGAAAATAGTCATTTTCTCAAAACGATTGAGGTCACTACAGAGTATTCGACGAAAAACACTTGGCAGTGGTGGGTGCATAACTGGTGTGCATACCATCGAGAGAATTCCAGACGCTTGATTGGCCGTGACCATTATCTTTCCTATGCAAACTGAACCGAACTAACGCGTGTAGTATTAGAAACAAATGGGCGGAACTTGCCAAAACCGCTGACGAACAGAAAGCATCAATAGTTGCCGTCACGGAAACGTGGCTTTCTGAAGAAGACCATGTGCCAGGCCTAATAAGTAACAGCTTTGCAGCCTACAGGCAGGATCGGGAACAAGATAGCCTTGGTGGTGGAGTAGCCATCCTCGTTAGGTCAGGTGCAAACCACCTTGAGTCCCAGACCAAGATGTGCACTCGCAATATCCAGCTATGCGCTGTTACGATCATCCTTCCAGGCAGAAGGGTTAACGTCGTCTGTGTCTACAGGGCACCAAGCACAAACCACGAAGAGGACGTTTGCTTGCTGCGGACTTTGACTGAACTAGTTAAGGACGCACAAAAGACCCTCATAGTGGGTGACTTCAATCTTCCGCACATCGACTGGGTGGCTGAGGTCTGCGTGCCGGGATCGGAGGAGCAAAGCTACTTAGAATGGCTGCATGACAATGCGTTGCATCAGCATATTAGGGAGAATACCAGATATAGGACTGGATGCGTTCCATCTCTGCTGGATCTAGCTATAACGAACTTCCCCAACGATGTGGCTGGACTGCATTATTGTGCACCGCTGGGAAAGAGTGACCACGTGTGTGTCAAAATAGTTCTATGCATGCGGCAACCGAAGGTACCCTCAAGGCTGATTAGGAATTTCGGTAGTATGGATATAGATAGGCTTCGTAATAGGGCGATGGGTTTGACCTGGGACGCGCCAGAGGAGGCTACTGTGGAGGAGCGCTGGCAGGCCATAAAAGGATCCCTGACTGCCCTACAGGAAGAGTTCGCACCCCTAAAACGAAGGAGTGGGGAGGGCAAGCCCATGTGGTGGAAGGCTGCAATAGCCAAGGCCATCAGACGTAGAAACCGCTATTGGAACCAGTACAAAGCTTCCGGCAGCCAGCTAGCCTGGAATCGCTATACGAAGCTGAGAAACGAGACTGTAAGCCTTTTGAGAACTTCTAAACGGGAATTTGAGCTGAAATTGGCCCAGTCTGTAAGACAACAGCCGAAGAAGTTCTACAGCTATGTACAGTCTAAAGGCTCAACAAGAAATGCCGTAGGTCCGCTATCCACTAGAGAATACGGTATTGTCACTGACGACCAGGGCAAAGCAGACGCCCTGGGGGAATACTTTGGTAGTGTACATAGGATAGATAGTGGGGTACGAGTAGATCTGGCCCTGGTGCATCCTCCTCAGTTAAATGAGCTAGATCTCTCAGAGGAATGCGTGCGTAAGTACCTACAGGAGTTAAACAGCCACAAGTCAGCGGGCCCAGATGGCATTCATCCAGCTATCATCAAGCCGTTGGCGGATATCATAGCTCCATCGGTATGCAGATTGTATAGATCCACGTTGGACCAGGGTAAGCTGCCTCAGGACTGGAAAGTCGCGGCAGTCGTGGCAATACATAAGAGTGGGCCTAAGTCGGATGTGCAGAACTACAGGCCGGTAAGCCTAACTAGCATTCTCTGTAAAGTTCTCGAGAAGATCATCCGTGCTCATATCTGCCAGCACTTACTGCAGCACTCCATGCTAAGCCCGGCGCAGCATGGATTCCTGAAAAATAGATCTTGCCTGACCAATCTCCTGTGCTTCTTAGATGAAGTAACTCGACGACTGGACGAAGGTAAGCATGTTGAGGTATGTTACCTCGACTTTAGCAAGGCGTTCGACTCCGTTAATCATCGTCTTTTGCTATGCAAGATGGAGACTTTCGGGATAGGTGGGCCAGTATATAGGTGGCTGGAGGACTTCCTCTCCCACAGGACGCTTTATGTCAAAGTGGGGGACAGGTGCTCCAGTTTGGTGAACGTCACCAGTGGTGTACCTCAGGGATCCGTCCTAGGCCCGGTCCTATTCTTGTTATTTATTAATGACCTAGCATCCACTCTTCAATCGCCCAGCTTTATTTTTGCGGATGATGTGAAGATTGTTGGATCTAAGGGTAGGGCGGACTTGGGCAGGGAAATAGGCACCGTCCTAAACTGGGCATACAAATGGGACTTACCTCTAAACGCTCAAAAAAGCCATTTGTTGTCAAGGGCAACAGAGAGCCTAACTGTCGCTCATGATCAAGGGCTGTTCACCGTAGAGGCAGCCAGTAGGGTTAAAGACCTGGGGATCATCATGAAAAGTGACTTCAAATGGTCGGAGCAGTGCAACGCGGCTGCGCATAAGGCTCGTGGGGAGCTCTTTAGACTGCGATCGGCTTTGTCTTGCCGGAAGCCGGAGGTATTCGTACCTATTTACATGGCTATAGTACGACCTCACTTAGAAGGTAGTGTGCAGGCTTGGTCACCCTTCTACAAAAAGGACGCCGCCTGCCTAGAGAAAGTCCAACGTCTAGCCACGCGAATGGTTGAAGGGCAGAGGGGTAAGACTTACGAGCAGAGACTCTGTGACCTGAATCTCTTCTCGTTGGAAAGGAGGAGAAGTCGAGGAGATCTCATAGAAACGTTCAAGGTAATGAAGGGCTTTTCTGGCCTCAGACCAGATAGTCTATTCCAATTGGCCGTAGACTCCAGAACAAGGGGACACGAAAAGAAGTTGATAAAAGCCCGATCTAGGTTGATGGCTAGATCGCACTTCTTCAGCAACAGGGTTGTGAACAGTTGGAACGGTCTGCCTGGTGAAATGGTAGATCTGCAGACAGTCCAATCCTTCAAATGTGCCCTTGATCGCAAGTGGTACGAGATCTTTCCTTGTAGTGAGCCTTAAGAATATCAACTAGATGGATGACGGGTAGCACTGTGGTCCTTCTGGAGTATGTTTTAGCAGACTTTTTCCCTCATTGCATACTGTCTCAGTGAACGCTCACGATGCATAATGTCTCTCGCAGTTGATGTGCGATGAGGTTTTCCGTTTCCCTCTCATTTTTAGCGGGGATTCGACGAAATACACTCGGCAGTGGTGGGTGCATAACTGGTGTGCATACCATCGAAGGAATTCTGGACGCTCGATTGGCCGTGGCCATTACCTGTCCTGTGCAGACTGAACTGAACTGAACTGAACTGAATAGTCGTTGTGCCGGTACGTGCCAAGGTCGTTCTTGGGCGTGTGTTATGCGGTTTGTTTATTGAGAGGTTACAACCTTGGGAGATTTTTGTGGAAGACACAACAGTGGTGTCTGATAAGAGGTAGATTTGAGTTTCGGTCAAAAATAGGGCTAGAGAAGATTGGAGAAATTGGTGTAAGGATCACTGTTATGGTTCGGCCCGTGAATGTCAGTGAGGGTGATAAGATCGTGATTGTTTTGTGTGTAAGCGGAGCGAGCGAGAAAACGAATGCTTGTTCGGTTGTATATTATCATGTTTCCTTCTTATCTGACTACCTCCAAAGCGTATTAGGCGTGATTTCTTTGTTGCGCGTGATAGCACTTTCATCCAGGATCTTAAGATAAATTTATGTCGGTTCTGTTGGTTGGATCCAGAGAGTATTACCTAGCTTCATTGGGTATGGGAGTTGGCTACCCCGATAGTTAAACCGTTTTTGCATTGTTACATGCTTTTCCATTTTCAGTTTGATCACTGAAGGATGCACAACATCTGGATTCGGTAACCCAGCACAAACGGGTAGGGTGGTGCACACCCGTCTTCCGAATAGGCGTTTTGTTGGGTTTGTTCTTACCGTTGTAGAGATCATATTTTGAAGCACAAATAGAGCGATGAAAGGTTCGCTACCCTCGGCCTTGCACTTCTCTGGTATTTTTTTCTTCACCTGTTTGATGGCGCTCTCTGCTTTACCGTTTCACTGACTGTGGTACTGACTGGTGCTGTCTAAAAGACCACATTTCTGAAAATTGCTGGAATTCTATTTTGCGAAATCGGGTACTACCATCGGAAGTCATTCGGATCGTGATTCCGTTTAGTGCAAAGTTGGCTCGCAGTTTGCTGATGATTTCCGCAGTTATTTCTGTTCTCAGAAAGTCGACTTTGATGAAATCACTAGTGATCAACGATCATTGGGTAACTGTCCTTTCTTTGGTAAAAAAATATCCACCGCAACAGTCTGTCAAGGTCGTTCAGGTACTGGGCGCATCTCCATCGTTTCCTTCGTTTGTTGTTGGTCGAATTGCCCTCATAGTTCTCAATTTGCACCCTCTAACTTGTTTCTCCATACCAGGCCAGTGGTATATTTCTCTAGTCCGTCTTATGCACTTATTAATACCTGCGTGTGAACGATATGACAGACGAAGAGTGTCGTTTTGAAAGGCTTGCGAGACCACTAAACATTCACCTCGACAAATTAGTTCATCCTGTGTTGTTAGCTCATCACGAAATTTGAAATGCGATAATTCTACTAATAGTCCTTTTATCCTCCAGCCAACCTCAGAGGATAACTCCTTCAGGGACTGTAGACGCGGATCCGCCATCGTGGTGTTCTGGATTTGAGATCATTCTTATCCCGTTACCACTAATGCAACGTTCCCTGTTCCATTCCTACGTTCGACTTCCATAATCGGTAGTGTGGCTTGTGGGAGTGTGTCGGCTACGAACATTTGTTTGCCTTGTCATACTTGTAAAGACGTATTAGCATTAATTACAATTTCTCAGGTGCCCGACGTAACGGCTTATCCACGATGGTGATAAATGGCTTATAATCTGATTGTATGTGCGTAAATCGGCCGAAGATGTAATCGTTGGACTTCTCCGGGGCGTACTCAATTGCCGGTAGTTCATTCTCGGTTTGCGTTTATTTATGTTCGCAAACTGCTGACGTCCTGCTGCGTTAATCGAGCGGTCGCCCACTTAGCAAAAAAGCGGTTCCATGTTGACTACTAACACTATGCATAGAGGTAAGGTAATATGCTGAAACTGGAGCTTTCACGACAAGCTGCTTTGTCATCAAATGCTGATTGCTGTTCATCTGCCCATATCCAGCTTTCTCCTTTGTGTTAAAGGGTAGATCGGTCTCAAGTTCCGCCGACTCGAGTAAGAATCTGCTCAAGTAGTTTATCATTTCGTTAGAACGTGAGACACCTTTGGTATCGGTTGGCGGAGGCATATCTACAGTCGAGCTTACCTTTCCCAGATCCTGCTTGATACCTCTGTTTGTGAGAGCGTAGCCGTGGGACTTGACTGCTGTCTGATAGAATGTTAGCGTGCCCCGTTTCAGTTTAATTTCATCGTGGATGAATCGTTGCAGAAAAAACCGAACCTTCTGTCGTGTTCTTCGACATTTTGCCCCCAAAACAAGAATATCATCTGCTGCACAGAGCACTCCAGGTAAATCGTCCACTGCTTAGAGAATTCTCTTCTGGAATATTTCGCTCGATACCTTCAGGCCGAAAGATAATCACTTCCAACGGTAACGGCTATACGGTGTGCCAAACGTTATCAAATAAATTCAGAGAATTTAACGTTGGCACGAGGAGCCTGAATCTTATGTAATGGAAAATCCACTTGCATTCACATGGAAAAGTCGGACGCCGCGAGCTGATTATCGATTATTCACTTGCGTTATTCACACCGGACTGTCTGGACCGCGATAGCTCAGCTGGTAGAGCATCTGCCCGTTATCAAATAACTCGAGGTTTCATCCAGTTTAACGCAGAAACGCTGAAACCAGTTCAACTTTCGCAAAGCACCGTGCTCTTGATATCTCGGGTAGAATATTGTCAGGAATGGACAACGAAAAGTGCTCTCATTTGAGTGTTTTGCTTAGTGGTTTGGGATCAGCGCAGATTAAAAGTCCTCCAGATGCTCTCGTCAAATCACTGACTCACCCAATATGTCGGTTCAACAGCTTTAAACGAGACGTCTTTCGAGATGAGGGTGTTCAACTCACGTTCAAATCGTTCTCTAACTGCGTATGAAACACGCCTTGTCGGTAGTGTCACAGGTCCTGCGGATTCACATACGTGTAATATCGCTATTACCAGAAGCTTTACCTATTTTCGTCGTCAACAAAGGCATATTTTTCCAAATATCATTCAACATTATCAGATATGGGGAATGAATGAATCACAGTGGAATAACACCAAACCCAGTTGTTCGATAGATTCACATCGGAGAATAAGAACATTGCCCTGGTCGACCGCAACAAAGTTTATGAGTGGAGAATGTCCATCTTTGGGATTGACAACTTGCCGCATTGCCTCACCCTTTGGATGAGCGTATCCAACTTAGTAGACTTCGTTGGTTGGGACACGTGTTACGTATGGCAAACACACGTCTACCGTACCGTGTCCTATTCTCCGCCCCTCCCAGGGAGTGGAAGAGACCACGTGGAGGTCAACGGATGACGTGGCAGCGAGGAATGAGAAAATGTACAGCAGACTTAGGAAAAGTAGGTGCTTCACGTCTTCGTGGTTGGGGTCCAAAAGATCCGTCTACCAGTTGGCTGGAGACACTGAAGGATATGGCTGCGAACCGCGAACAGTGGAGATCGTGTTGTCACTTTCTATCGAATCAGAATGTTTGATCGGTGTACGTTTGTACAGTTAGACTGTGTATTCCGTGTGTTGGCTACTAGGGCATTCTTTTCTTTTCCCACCCATATAGGTCCACTCCCTGTCCATCTTGTATATTCATACTTTTTAATTCAACGTGCAACATGGTGAGAAAGGCAGTGGTCAGTGGGGCTTGCCCTACTGTTTAACGCTGTACGATGATGATGATGATGATGATGATGATGATTGGATGAGCCTTGTCGCCGTTCCACAGTGGTTGTTTTCTGTGATACGTACGGTTCGCAACAGACGGTGATAGCTTTATCAGAGAGAACGAGATTCGGTGATAAGGATGTTACGCTCTACTTGACTAATGATGAAGGTACATGATCTGAAATAGAAGTTGGTACGATGTAAGATGCGTAAACAAAACAAGGTAAACAAATAAGAAGTACACGACATTCACCCCGGCCGGAAAATTTGGGTTTACGAAAAGTTTTTCTTCGTGGCAAGATGTGAAATGTTTATCAAATTGTTCGTCCAGGCCTCTCGATTTCGTAAGCAGTACAGACGTGTTCTCTGCTGTCGTTCTAACTGTTCTGTGGGGTTACTAGACCACGGGGTGATGGGTGATGGAGCACTGTCTGTATTGTGTATGACGGTGTTGTCGGGCTCTGATACTAACGAACGATCTACATGTGGCGTGTCTCCGCTGACTGTTATGGGTGAGTGAGATTTGGGTGTTAATGCTGGTATGTCGCCCCGAGGGACCAGATGACGAATAGAAACATTATCGTCTTTGTTATCAGGCAGTTTTACAAAAGCTCAGTATGGATTTAAGCTGATAAGGCTTACTTAGTCCGCCAAAGGGTCATACTTAGAAGATCGGTCCGTGCGTTTGAGGATTACGGAGCCAGGAGTTGTCAGCCAACTAGGCATAGAATAACCACTAGATGAGCGGCGAGAAAAGCAGAAAAGACGTCCATGAGGGGTTGTTTTCGTTGCGGTACAAAATAATGAATTCGGTATCCATTGGAAATAATAGGCAAATATACGTGTAGTAATGATTTCGTGTTGGTCGGAGGTAGGATATCACGCAAAGGCTTCATTCGTTCAGGATCCGGTTTGAATACGCCTTGTATTATGTGGTAACCGAGGAGTCGGATTTCTGTGGCAGCTGTGGTTGACTTTGCATCGTTCAGAGTTATGCCGTATTTGGCGACAGCTTTCAGGAAGCATTCGAGGTTCCAGTCGTAGTCCTTCTTTGTCAAGCCACACACAGTTACATTGTCAACGTAGGCGAAAGTATCCTTCACATTTTCCGTCTTCTGGATTTGATTGATTGTGCACTGGAAACAAGCCACGCCATTGGTGACCCCGAAGGGCATTCGACAGAACTGAAAAAGATTGCCTGCTGCTTCGAAAGCCGTACAGAGCTTTTCATCTTCCGCGATTGGGATTTGATGGTACGCACTTTTGAGGTCTAGGGTGCTGTAAACAGCTCACCGGGTGACGTTCTCTACCATATTTTCTATACGTGGAAGTGGATACGCATCGAACTGCGTAAAACGGTTGGTCGTCTGTCTATAATCAATGACGATTCTTTCCTTTTGGTTCGCCTTTTCAGTAACCAAAACTTGGGCTCTCCATGGAGAGTTCGACGGCTCAGTTATGCCATCGTCCGAGAGTTGTTGTATCTCCTCTTTAATGAAGCGTTCGTCCTCGAAGGAGTGTCTGCGGGATTTGGTGGCAACAGGCTTACAGTCAGGAGACAGATGAGCGAACAGGGGCGGGGACTGGATTTTAGCGGCGGACAGTCCGCATAGCAAGAAAGTGCCGCATCTTCCCCCAAATGGTATTTCGACCTTTTCATGTAACCCGAGGAAATCGTGACCAAGAAGAACGTCAGCGCATAGATCTGCATGACCGACAGTTTTACATTTTCGTAGACTACATCTTGATAACTAATTGTTACACAGCAGTAGCCGGAAATGACGCAGGAGAATGACGTCGTCGCCATTGTAATTTTCGAGTCACAAGGGTAGACTAACCAATCAAATGAGTCGATGATCTTCTGAGATGTATAGCTATCGTAGCTACCCGCATCAATCAGAGCTTGGATTTGGACGTTATTCACACGAATTTTGGTTATTGCGCGGGATAAACAAGCTGGGGCAACCGCCGTTATGACAGAGAACAACAGGGGAGTGAGGGCAGAGGTAATAGGGGAAGGGACCGGTTTTGATTTGCACACACGTCTGAAATGAACAGTCTTTCCACAAGCCTTGCAAACTGCTTCTCGAGCGGGGCATTTAGTGCGGAGGTGCCGGAAGTAGCCACAGAAACAACATGTGGCTTTAGGTAAAGCCGATGTGATCGGTTCGGGTTCACCTGTTGGGGCAGGTTCAAGTTGCACATCAGGAGTGGGGGTTAGAGGGGTCGTGGACACACAAGGAGCGTTTTAAATCCTGTAAGACTGTTACTGTTTTTGAGCTGCCTCCAGTGATCGAGACATGTTAGCAGCCTTAAACGTCAGTGCTGGTTGTTTCGACAATTTTGGTCGAATGCTGTTAGACTGCAGTCCAGTGATAAATGCGTCGCACATAGCGTCTTCGCGATATTCTTCGGCAGACACCGAGCGGAAGTCGCAATCCTTAGCCAATGACTTGATAACCTGGACGTACTGATCAATGTTTTGCCCGCAATCTTTTTACATGTAGCGAGTAGATACCGGGCGAAAGCGACACTTTTTGGGCGCACGTACAGGGACTGGAGGATTGAAATGGCGCTTTTAAAGATTTCGCACTCCAAGATATGCTCGTAAAGTGACGGTAAAAGGAAGTTAATGAGCATATCAAGACTATCAGATTCATCAGACTGTATTCGTTTTTTAAAAAAAACATTAAAAGTACGGAGCCAGTAAGTTCACTGCTTAGAAACATCCGGAGCATTGATATCGGTGTCGAACTTTTCCGGTCGTAGATAACATCATCATCATCATCATCGTACAGCGTTAAACAGCAGGGCAAGCCCCACTGACCACTGCCTTTCTCACCATGTTGCACGTTAGATTAGAAAGTATGAATATACAAGATGGACAGGGAGTGGACCTACATGGGTGGAAAAAAGAAAGAATGCCCCAGTAGCCAACACACGGAATACACAGTCTAACTGTACAAACGCACATCGATCAGTCATTCTGATTCGATAGAAAATGACAACACGATCGCCACTGTTCGCATTTCGCAGCCATATCCTTCAGTGTCTCCAGCCAACTGGTAGACGGATCTTTTGGACCCCAACCACGAAGACGTGAAGCACCTACTTTTCCTAAGTCTGCTGTACATTTTCTCATTCCTCGCTGCCACGTCATCTGTTGACCTCCACGTGGTCTCTTCCACTCCCTAGGAGGAACGGAAAACAGGGCACTGTACGGTAGACGTGTGTTTGCCATACGTAACACGTGCCCCAACCAACGAAATCTACTATGTTGGCTACGCTGTGACAAAACGTTTTCCGAATTATTACCCAATACTCGATTTCTGACCTGAGCATTGCCCACTCGGCTAGTCCATCCAACCTTAACGATACTACGTAAACATCGGTGGTCGAAAACCTCAAGACGACGAATATCTTCAGCATGCAGACTCCAAGTTTCGCAACCATACAACAAAACTGAACGCACTGCGGCACAGTATACACGACCTTTCAACTTCAGTGATAAATCAGGTCGGTACCACAAGTGCTTCAGTCCAGCGTAGGCCGCTCGAGCCTCGGATATACGCGTGCTCACCTCTACTACAATGCTCCTATCCGTCATTACGCTGCTGTCGAGGTAGGTGAAGTGGTCGACAAATGACAGCACCTCCCCATCGAGCACCAAGCTCGGAATCGTTGACGTCCAGTCTTGTAACATCACCTTGCACTTTGAAGGTGCAAAGCGCATGCCGAATGGAGCTACAGCTCTTGAGAGTCTATCTAATGCACGTCGAGCGTGTTCCATGGATTCGAACAAGCAGACAACGTCGTCTGCGTAATCTAGGTCACACAGCTTTTACTATATACTAGTTCGACGCCTACATCCTGAAGATTTTGCAGCGCACTGTCCACTATTTCGTCCATGACGAAGTTGAACAGGTATGGAGACAAAGAGCATCCCTGTCGAACACCACTGGTCGTTTCGAACCGACCGGATAGTTCACCGTAAACCTTCACACGACCAGAAGTATGAGAATACAATGATCTCAGTAGGTTCACGAACTTCTGGGGCATATCTTTTCGATGAAGAACACTGAAAAGCGATGTTCGATCAACTAAATCGAAAACGCCTTTAAGTCTAAGAAAACCATTATTGTCGGTCGGCGGTGTGTGTGACGCGTTTCAAGCAGTCGGCGAAGAGTAAAAATCTGGTCGATGCATCCTCGACCTGAGCGGAATCCAGCCTGCTGCTCGCGGACATTCCTCTCGCGAGCCGATGTAAGACGGTACAGTAGAATTGAGGCTAATACTTTGGTGACTATCGGGACTAAGCTAATCCCACGATGATTACTACAGTCATTGCGTATTACCTTCTTGAAGATGGGAACAATCAACGACTCACTCCATATTAGCGGAATGCGCTCCTCGTTCCAAATGTCACAGAGCAAAGCGGTAAGTGATTTTATCAAAACATTTCCACCCAATTTGAAAAGAACTGGAGGAAGTTCGTCGGGATCTGCCGCTTTCCCTCACTTTAGTGATCGAATGCATGACTCTACTTCTACTTCTGATGGGGGCTCAGGTGATACCATCTAAGGAGACGCAGTTGTTGACACGGGAGTAACTACACTAGCGTGCAGCCAGCTAAACTGTTCCTTGAAGTATTCGGCCCAATGGTCAAGCCTTTGCTGTTTGCTATGGATGGGTTCTCCATTCCTATCGCAAGTCGTTTCACTGACCTGGGTGCGCCGTCCACCGGTGTCACGAATAAGTTTGAACAGTCTTTGACTGTTACCTGAATCAGCTGCTATCTCTATTTCTTCGGTTACATTGATCCACCAATTTTCGTGATCCTTCCTAAGGCTTTTCGTAACTTGCCTTCGCAGCTTTCTCCGCATCCTATTCATCTTCTTACAATTCGAGAGGTGACGCTTTTGCCCAATTATACTCAGCGACTCTTGCGTGATCCAGTGTCTTTGATGAACAACGGATCTAGGACCACAGGCAAAACCTGCTGCAAAGTGCATCGCCTGTTTGATATGAGCCCAATGCTCATCTACATTACCGTTCGTCGTAGATCCTAGCTCATGTGCTAACTTCTGCTCGTAACGGGTGCGTACTTTTGGATAACACAAGCGTTGCACGGCTAATCGGGTTTGCAGTTTGCGACGATGACCATGGAGCTGGAGAGATAATCGCATTAAAACTAATGCATGTCCCGACTCTACGTATGTGGACCAGTAAGGTCTACAGTTCTGAACAGAACTGCGCCACCGGTAGCTTACGGCGATATGATCAATTTGACTCAAAGTACCTGTACAGTTAGAGCGCCATGTCGCTGTGCGACGCGAGCTGTGTCGGAAATTTGTGCTAGACAAGAACAATCGATTGTCTGCACAAAACTGGAAAAGTCTATCCCCGTTATCTGTACGCTCAGCGGGTCAATCCAAACGCCCACCTAAACAGGCTTCTGACACACTAAGTTTGCTAACCTGTGCATTAAAGTCACCAGCTAGCACTACAATGTCAGAACCTTTACTAATGCGAACGATGGTGGCGAGTGCATCATGGAACTCATCTTTCTGCGAGTCTGAGCTGCAGTCCGTTGGGGCGTACGTCGAGATCACAAACAAATTGCGTTTAACACAACTATCCTTTCGAACGCCAACTGACCCTTGGAGTCTCACAGCACATAAACGACTGTTGACAGGGATCCAGTCTAACAGGGCAGCCTCAGCCTTGTCAATCAAGACTATTCCTACACCACGTTGACCCGCTGCTCTAGCTGCTTCGTCTCCTGAAGTGCGCAGAAAATACCTCGATGAGATACCAGGAGCAGTTAGTTGAATTACACTGCTCGAATCCTGGATACGCGTTTCACTTAAGCAGCAGACATCAATCTTCAGAGAATCTATTGTGAGTGCTAGGCACGCCTGCTGACCGGCCTGCATGAGTGTGCGCACGTTGAAGGAGCCGAGATTCAGAGGCTGGCGAGGCTTGAGAAAATGTGAGCTACCAGACAGAGGATTATTCCCAACACTATTTAACAGTGAATCGTTGCGAGTATCGACCGTGTTATCAGTGGGAGCATTATGGCTGGATAGATGGGGCAAAGAGGAGTGGTTAGGGACAGAAGACAAAGGTTGAATAAAAGAGAGGGAACTCTGAGCAGTAGATGACGGCCCACGATTTTATTAGTCAAGTAGATTGGTACTTACGGTTTGCAACAGACGGTGATAGCTTTATCAGAGAGTACGAGATTCGGTGACAAGAATGTTACGCTCTACGTGACTAATGATGAAGGTACATGATCTAAAGTAGAAATTGGTACGATGTAAGATGCGTAAACAAAACGAGGCAAACGAATAAGGGAAGTACACGACAGTGTGTTGATGTTGATGTAGTACTAGACAAAGCATTCATAGGCGTGATGTTCATCGACGCCTCCGTGTCCAACTGGAAACCCACCTCTTCTCTATTCATCAACATTTTGGCAAAAACACCCCTTCACTCTGTCGGAATCTGCACTCCATTCACTCGATCTATGTTGTGCTGATTTTGTTTTCTGTCCACTGTTTTCTCGAGGGAAAATTTTGACGCGAATTTGTTGTCGTTCTTGCAATCACCATGAATTTCCTTGAATGCCTCAGTGTGGTTGGAGATGAGTGCCTCAGGCTCAGAGATGGCTACTCGTCCTGAACGCCTCTTGAAATGTTCCCAAGTGACCTTGCGTCTACCACAGCCTCTGCAGAGGAAGTCCTACTCAACGCATTCTCGTGGCGGAGGTGTTCCCACTAAAGTGAGAGGACAAAAGCGGATGCCCGGCGCTCTCCACCGGGTTGGCTGACTAATAGTCAGTCTAGGGGAGATGGCTAAACCCCGATTCCAAACCAACCACAAGTGGCGTATGTGGTGTACTACAGTATGCTCACCGGCATCTGTGGCGGAGGGATGTACTGGGCACCCAGGATGTTTGACCTCATCCGGTGGGCGTATGAACTGAGTAGTCGGTCGCCGGCCCCAGTGGGTTACGAACATCACGTTCCATCCCTCTGCCCTGAGGGTTAAGCTTTGGATAGCTGAAGGCCCCGGTTATGGACCCCTAAGAAAACCACGTACATTGGCTCAGGCAACCTGGCTATATTACGCCCATAAACAGATAATGGACTCGGACTATCTACTCCTTCCTTAATTGTACCAAGTTTTGTTTGACACACAGTGAAATCAGGCGAATGTGAAACTATATATATATATATATATATATATATATATATATATATATATATATATATATATATATATATATATATATATATATATATATATATATTCCCCAGGCCGGGCAGTTTTCTCTTCCCGCGAAGTGTTGTCCTCCACAAAACTGATACTCCGTCTTTGGTAGCGCGCATGTTTTTGATGTTACTTCGTAAAGACCACGTGATTCTGACTAATTCAACGTTTCCACGCGTCTTACGGCTGCTTCCTCACCTTGGCAGATGTTGACTCACGGTTGGGGTGACAATCTCAGAATTTTCAACAACCTTTTAATAGCTGTGGGGTCGCGTAATCCAATCACTATCCGGTCCCGCACGAAGCTCTTTTCTGTGCAGGTGCAAAAACTGCATGGTTGTGCTAGTGATCTTAAAAACAACAAAAGAGTCAAAGGATTGATCCGGCTTCTGTGTCCGTTGGGTAGAAACGAAACACTCGTGTGTTTCGTTGCACTCATTAAGACTATCGTTCGAGTTTAAGCATAGCCATCGTCAAGTCACTGCTGTCCTCGGAATCGTATGGAAAGCCACCGATAATGCGAAGCGCCACCAGTCCAATTGTGTAACGTAATAGCGCAAGCTGGATGGCCTTTGATTCGTGTTCAACAGTGTCCGAAAAGTCTTCATACTGCGGTCGTCATAGCCTTCAGTTGTCTGCCAATCGACCAGTGTCTTTCATCATCAAATGCGCCAGTGGGTGGATCTGCAGACGATTGTACGATCGCGCCTCCGATATCGATATTTGCATATCAGTTTCCGCCGCCACCATATCAAAAGTCGGTTCTTCAGGAAAAAACAATCATTATATTGTTACAGCGTGCAACAAAGGAATCTCAATAGTTGCTAATTCCTCGGGAGTTCATTAATCCTCCTTCGCCAATCAGATTGCTCGATTTAAAATGTGCCAAACAAAAGTCTGTTGCCGGCCAGTCAGGAAACGCCATTGATGAGTTAAAACCAAATCACATCCAACACAGTATACCGAGGACGTGACGTAGTTAATTAGGACGTCGAGCTTATCAAAATCAGGCGTCGAAGAGTTGGAGATAAAAGTGTTGAATATGCGGAACCAGTGTTTCCAGACCGTTAATGACTTTTGTGACGAGTGGTCGGTATGGAAGCGTCCGGGCCATAGAATTTTATCCATTGTTAATGGAATAAATTGTTGTGTATTGCGACTGGCTATTGTATATCTTGTTTTGGTCAAACAATGATCACGTCAGAATGAGAAGACTAAAGGCCCAAAATAGAGACTTTATTCTTTTAACGGATTGAACATAAACACTGAGGTAGAAAATGTAAATATAAAGAAATGCACGTTATAAGCGGGAAATAATGGCAAGAATTTTGTACACCACAGACGGAGTACAAAGATTCTCGGTATTCGGATATCAGTCTTCGTAGCACTAGTCAGATCTAATGGGAACAGTGTCAGCAATGCTGAGGTTCGGCACAGATGAAACATTTAAGCTCACCAAGCCAAGTTAGCTGGGAAAAGTGTTGCACGCCCCCGGATAGGGATTCCTTGGCGCGCAATGTTCGCTGAGGTGGGTAGTGGTTGGAAGATGAGTAAGGGTGACAAGTCCATGATGTAGAAGAAGGTATGCAAAGTCTTTCGAGTGGGCTTGGTCATGTGGGGCATGTTAGGCTTTCTGGGTGGGGTCCAAGAGATCCTCCCACAAAATGGTTAGGTACGTTAGAAAATATCGTTAAGTGTCACCCTCAGTGGCACATATTCACAAACGTTCTTTATCGACTTGATGGTACCTCATAGTTTTCTCCTTACTTTTTCCATACTCATTTGTTTTTTTCAATTAGGATTCCGACTGAGAGATAATAACTGAAACCACCCCACCCAGTGGGTTGTTAGTGGTTGTTTGGGCTGAACTGATACTGTCTTCTCACTCTCGAATCACACTAGAAACTAAATCAGCTTTATCTTGGTTGAATTTTGTTGCTTTTCAATGTACTGTTCCAAACGACAGAATATCACCTTTTTCTATAGTATATTGGGGCATCATATACTATCATTAGTTGTTTGTATTTTTGCCTTTGGTCTCATGAGAACGTTCAATTTACCATTTGTAAATGATTGCCTTGACTGCAGTATGCACTAGTGAAGATTCAGCGAAATGATCCGGAATACATCGTGCAGTCTAATGCTGATGACTTCTGTGTTCAAATTCGCATCATATACGGTTTTTAAGTAATGTTTCAACCATAGGTGACAACTGATCATTTATTTAGTGTCCGAATAAGCCCCATTTGTGCTGTTTCACTACTGCCAGGGGCTTATCGTTGGCTGTAAATCTGCCTGAAGTGCGTTTAGGTAGATAATTCTGACACGGCTCTTCCTCTCAGTTCACGATAGAGGACGACATCCCTCAAAATTGCTTCCAATTTTCCGTCTTATTTTGGCAGACAGTCCTATAAATCGTACTGTCGTTGTACCAAGGCGGTACTGCTAAGCACTGCGCAGGCAACTCGCTATTTGGCTTTGAACGCCTTTCTGACCAAAGCTTTGAAGCACTTTATTTTCCAGTTTACTTCAGAAGCTGAGCTTATTGGCATTGTGGTTTTTATCACTCAAGCGTTCTTGTGATAAAGAGCCGGACGCATATGAAATGTCCTCATATTTCAAAAAGCAGTAAACACGACAAGTGAGGTTAGCCTGTTATGCGACTGCCTTCATCCTTTGTTGCCCCATGTGTGGCAAGTCGTCCTATGTTTGTCAGTCAGACTGTATATGGCATTGGTGTGGCCTGTAATCGTCTGGCCCTAGGTAACAAGGTAAACAAAACTGAATCAAGTGGGTGTACGAATGTTCTTCTGGTGTATGACGCTAATTCGTGTGCTGATTTTTCTGTCATACTAAAATGCATTATGGTATGTTTTAGAGACAAGGAACGTCATAATCCCAGGATGTCTTTTTGTTTGATTCTGCAAGATGTGCCGGAAAATACAGAATTAGGAATTGATATGAAGTTTTGGAGGACCGGTAAAAACTTCCGTGGGATCAAGGAAATACCTCTCGGCTTCCATTATATCTATTATAGGTAAGCAAAATAGTTTACATCCCCCGCAAGATCGAGCAGTTCTTTTTGCTTTGTTTCTACATTATATATATATATATATATATATATATATATATATATATATATATATATTGTACACATATAAAAATATGTCATCATCGAAATTAAAAGAGAGAGGAAAGTTATATACGACGTAAATTAGTTCATAAAATGCAAAAATAATTTGTTTGTTTACTTCGCAATTTTCCAATTTTTTGTCCCACTATCTTTCATGATCGGTCAAAGCGTGAGTTTATTGAGCACATCACGACGAGACTGCACCTTGGCATGGTGTGATGGCTTGCGTGCCTCCATGACCCAAAGCGCTATGCAGGATGGCTTCCTTAGATGAGAGATGCAATCATGCCTGACAGGTCAGTAGGTAGAGACCAGACAAAGTCCAGTCTCAGAACCAGTTGATGGGCAACATCTGGTTCTAACCACTGTGCCCCTGGAAAGGATACTCCAGCGAATAAACACGGAGGGAAACAGTTTACCGGTCAAAAAACCTCCACTAAGTGGACGTAAGAGTGGAGTACCTGGGGTTTCTCTCGACGGTGAGAGAAGTCATCGCACTTCATTGGGCAGCTATTGCCCACCTAAGCTGGGCAGCCCCCAGCCCAAGGGATGCTGCCCCGTCCAGGTTTCGCCTGCTCCATTGGGTGCATGGGGCTAGGGACTGAATCCGAAAAGTAGATCGATAAGGAAGCGCCAGCGAAGACAAGACAAAACGCATGTAGTAATCAGGTCTCACGTAACAGACCAGAAGAAGTTCCTTCACGTGTTCTTCGGTCACGTTTCCGTGCTCAGTTAGCGCCCCATTGCCTTGTGGATAAGACTTTTGACTTAAAGGCTCCGGTTAGGGTTCCTAAAGGAAAACCCGTTCTACGATATGGGCAGCCGCGAAGTGTGATTCGCCCAGAAACCTCCAGTACCTTCCCTGTGGAGGGCTTTACCAATTTACCCTCTTTTAATTTGAGACCGATGCAAAACGCCACGGGTAATTAGGGCTGTGATGAAATCAGTAGTTCAAGAGTCGGCTATAAATCAGATGCACTTCTTAAACCTAAGTGTTCATTTCATTTGGCTGCCTTGAACGTCCGCACGCTATGTCAGATAGGGCAACAGGCTGCCCTCACTAGAACTCTTGACACTTTCAAAGTATATGTATGCCGTGTTTGCAAAGCGCACATACAAGACCTCACTTCTGTGATAACTCTTCGCACCCCGGATATAACCTCAGTCTCTCACTTCACTCTTCGCGTGTCGGGTGGTTTGGTCAGGCTAGCGTTGGGATTGCCTTGAGCGTGAAGGCGGAGCTTGCACCGCTGGACTAGATTCCAGTCAGCAATCGTTTATGTGCAGTTCGGTTGGACGGTTCTGTTCGTGTCAACAACAACAAACTGAAGCGCCAGTGTTTGTTCGTCGTGTCTGTATATGCGCTGACTGACTGCAGCACCTCTGAGGCCAAGAACGTATTCTATCACGATTTGTTTCAGCTACTTCGTAGCGCACGTCCAACGGACGTGGTGGTCATTGCTGGGGATTTCAACGCCTGAATTGGCTGTTTGGGAGATTCGAAAAGGCACATCTGAGGCCCATTTGTTACCCCAGCTGATCGTACCGACAACGGCGATCGTCTCATTCAGCTGTGTTCCGACCACAGATTGTCTCTGGCAAGTACGAGTGTTTGCCAAAAGAAGCGGCATAGACTCACATGGCATCCTCCTTCGTCTTCACAACGTTGGACTCAGATTGACCATATTGTGATTGATCACTGCTGGCGTGGATCAATTGAGGATTGTCGTTCATTTTGGTCTACGCCTGTGGACTCAAATTACGCCTTGATACGTGCTCGCTTCTGTTTACGTCTCGTCCGTGGTCGCAACAAAGTAAATGCCACCCATCCCGCGCAGTTGCTTTTGGACGATAACCAGCGATACAATTTCCAGACGGAGCTGTCTACGTAGTTATCGATGCATCCAGATATTCAGAACCCAAATGAACGCTGGGAACAGATCAAGGAAGCTTTGTATGCCGCTTCAAATGCCACCCAGAACTCTGGTTTAAGTCGATCTCACAAACAATGGGTATCTTCGACATCAGTTGTTCTTTTAGATGCTCGCAGATCCGTCCCTCCGGATGCCACGTTCAGTGAAGTGCGTGAATCTCCGAGACGCTAACTGACTAGGAGCCTGAGGAATGACCGTGGGCCGTAGGGGATTGAGAAATGTAAGGAAATGGAAAGGGCTGCGTTCATTGGTAATACTCGCAACCTTTTCCGTTTGATTAGAGGTACCGGTCCATGGAAGCCTGGTGTAAGTGAGTTAATTAAGGAATCCGACGGCTCACCGATTCACTCTCAGGGACGTTGTCGGGAGCGCTAGGCGGAACACTTTAAGGGACAATTCAGTTGGCACACTTCAACGGTGAACCTTCCAAATATACCTGCCACAGAAACAATGCAGGTGGATATCAGTCCTCTGTCAGAGATGAAGATTATGCAGATCGGTTACTTACAAAGGTATAGGGCCGCTGGACCGGATGGGTTGTCTCCATCTTTTTTCAAGGATGGAGGCGAAGCTTTGGTTTCTCAGTTAACAAAACTCCTCCGTATTAATCTGGATAGCGAGCAGATTCCGAGGGAATGGTGTGAATCACTGATTGTGCCGATTTACAAGGAAGGTGACAGGTCCTCTTATGAAACCACAGAAGAATTAGCTTGGTAAGTATCGCGTCTAAACTGCTCACCGGTCTTATTCTCCACCGATTATCCAGTGCCCGCAAAATGTGTACGCGTGAGAACCAAACCGGTTTCAGACCCGGTCGTGGTTGTATCGACCACATCTTCACTCTTCGGCAAACCTTAGAGCACAGACACATCTTTCATAGGCCCACAATCTGTGTCTTTCTTGATCTGAAATCGTCGTTTGACTCAGTCGACCGCACAGTTCACTGGCACTGCCCCTCATTGAAGGGTGCAACAGAGAAGTTTATTTCTCTTTTGCAATTCTTGTATGCGAACAGCCGAAGCCGTGTTCGTGCTTACGGTCGTCGAGGATAGAGAATAGGCGAAGGCTATCGGTGTTCGAGCACCGGTGTCTCCGTAGCATTGCCCAAGTATGGTGGGAATTCCGTATCAGCAATGCTGAAGTTAGGTGTAAGGTGTTGGGAACAAGAGGTCAGTCTGTGGATCAAGTGCTGAATCTAAACAGGTTAAGGTGGTTGGGACATGTGTTACGCATGCCCAAGGATAGACTTTTTCAGCGTACGCCGTTCTCTGAGGCAGGTAGTTATTGGAAGGTAGGTCGAGGTGGTCATTCCATGACATGGCAAAAAGGTATGAAAACCTTGACTTGGGGACTTGGACGAGTAGGACGTGTTAGACTTCCAGGTTGGGGTCCACGTGATCCGCCTACCAAGTGGTTGGAGACACTAAGTGATATGGCTAGGTGTCGCGTCCAGTGGTCTAGTTGCATTTGGACTCTTTCACTGTCGTCTTTATTTCCCCTTAGTACTTCAACTTTTGGATCTTTATCATTATGCTTCCATTCTTTTTGCCCTTTACTGGACGATGCCGGAAGCTAGCAACCGAAACCAGAGCACAGAAGTGCGAGGTTAATGGCTGAATAACCTGAAACTGAAATTTAATGAGCACACCACCTCCACGCCACTTTTCGGTTCTGAGCCGTAATACTCGACGTACTTAACCACGCGTGTTACCCGGACCCTATCCGCAAAATTGGGATGTGATCAGTGCCAACACAAGCTTTTTCATGCCCGTGTCAAGCCACAACTTCACTGCTACGTCGGTTCGTCCATTCGTGCCCTGGGCGTGCGAAGAGTGCATCGCAAGACCGAAAATGTGCAAACATACGCAAAACGTATCTGGGCCATTGGAAACGGTGCTTCTTCCTGGGCCAAACAATTGACGATAATCTTTTCTGCTCACGCTGTTTCCGCCAAACATCGGTGGTCGCTTACGGGAATCTACCGAGCGTCCTCTACGCAAACGATCAGGTCTTGCGATCCCAAAGCAACACATTGTACGCTCTGATTTTGTACACCCGTGGAAAGAGCATATGACAGCCTCAGAGGGGCGCTGCGCCATTGGGTGTAACGGACAGCCTATCCCTGTGGAGAGAACCACATGATGTTCCAGTACGTCAGGCGTGACAATGATCCTCGAGCCAGTGGATTACTTTTTGACACCACTGTGTCTGGTGGTGATTGGCTTCGAAATCCAGAATATCCTTGATTTATTCGGCATGAACCATCATGGCATCAAAGCGGGGATCTCGAATTTGGAGCTAGCCGCAACACCGCTTAGCTACACTATGGGCCCTAGCATTGTAACCTAACAGGGCATTATTATAGGCATAGTTTAAGCTAAAAACCTTATTCACTGAAATGAGTTTAACACCATCGTTTGATCGGACTGACGGTGCGCCCCATAACACATCCTCTATAGCAAAGCTAAGAGAAGCAAAGAACAACGTTGCTGTGCTCCACTGAAGACGAAACGAGGTAATAAAGGTTGGCCATATCTTCTAACCCGACGGGAATTATAACAGTATAACTTTCTGAGGATTGAAAAACTCCGTTTTTCAGCAAAAATCTCATAGATCGACTCTATCGGATTATTCTT
This sequence comes from Fasciola hepatica, assembly GCA_948099385.1. Lineage (NCBI taxonomy): Eukaryota > Metazoa > Platyhelminthes > Trematoda > Plagiorchiida > Fasciolidae > Fasciola > Fasciola hepatica. The sequence goes on from CANUEZ040000124.1 coordinate 515,587, forward strand.
AGTTCGCCCATATGATCAAGAGCCCAACGAAAGTCATTCTTTGGAGAGTACTATGGCTCCCATCTAGGAATCTGAGGATGAAGATTTGGTCGACATATCAACAATCGGAACGGAACCCAGCCTTCCCTCAGATGTCTGCTCTCCACGTCCATTGCACAATCCATGGAGAATGACGCGGGCTGTTAAGGTTAGGTTAATACTTCTGTGGTTGACAGTCACTGTGTGAACCGCTCTGGAAGATGGGAACAGCAGCTGATTTCCCCACAACGGGAGGGAGGAGGGGGCTGCTCGTAATTCCATCTATTAGAGAACAGAGCATTATGAACTCTAACAAGCCGCTCTCCATCATCCTCAAACGCGGCTTGGGGAATGTCAAAGCATGGTGCCCTATTTTGGCTACTAGGGCATTCTTTCTTTTTCCCACCCCCGTAGGTCCACTCCCTGTCCATCTTGTATATTCATGCTTTCTAATTCAACGTGCAACATGGTGAGAAAGGCAGTGGTCAATGGGGCTTGTCCTACTGTTTAACGCTGTACGATGATGATGATGATGATGATGATGATGATGCTAGTAAGGTCCCGAGGCTTGAATTTCTGTTTTTGTAGGTTGTTCCATTAAAGTACGTCGCAGAAAGTTTGTGAATTGTTAGATGTAGGGGAAGCCGGCGTGAATAGTTAGTTTAGTCGCCCCTTGAAATGCTCCGCTCAGCGTTCGAGTCGCCTCTGATAATTGCGAGTAGATGTGCCATCAGCCCGTAGATTGTTTCGTCGAACTGTTTGCCCTTAGTGACACGGATAAAGTGGAACAGTTCGCGAGAGTTACTAGTGACTGTTGCATGTTCTATTTCTGCCACATTTTGTATATACATATTTTTTTTTACATCGGCTTGAGGTCCAGCACGGTGCCAACGCAAGAACAACAGAAAAAAAATTACAAAGTCAGGGGGGGGGGGTTAAGAGTCAACATCAAAATTACAACAGGTAAAAGCAAATTTTTTCTAAATGTTTTCACCGTACACGTTTTGTAATTTTGTTTTCTGTGTATTCTTCATTTGCTTATGGAAGACGGCAAGTCAACAGACAGACCATACGTCATTCGCGCCGTTAGATTCGGCTCCAAGCTATATCTGTGAGCGTCTTTAAACAATGTCAGTCCTCATTTCTTGGGCCCCAAGCAAGAAGGCAGGAAGCACCAACCAAAGTCAAAGCCAAAGCTACCTCTTTCATACCCCTGGGCCAAGTAATAGCCTGACCGCCGCACCGCCTCCTCCAGCCTTACTCAGAACGTGAACAAAGGGCAGGAAAAGGTAAACGATGAGCAGTCATGCGCAAAACATGTCCGATCCATCGGAGGCCACACTTTGCGACCAACAGTTTCCAAGATCTCTACATAGACTTGCGCTAATTTCTGTTCATGAGGTGAGGTGTATTCTCTACCAGCCGTAATAGACCGGCACACTTCTTGGGAGCGAGAAATCCAGAGTTTAGTGATATGGCATGCCAGGCCACAGTTCATCACGCAAGAAAAATACAGAGCATTCTTACTAAGCGACCAGCACTGATTAGTGTTATCTGGTGGGGTTCCTACTAACTTTCTACCTAGTGCGTTTTTAAAGACGTATAGACAAGCTGGTTGGGTTGGCTTTTGTTCTAAACGGCATTGTGTTGTGAGTTTTGGGCGCCGAAGTAAGCGGGAAAGCCTAGTGCTCACAAAGTGTTGTTGGAGTAAATACAGGTTCTCCAGTTTAATTGAAAATCCTCCTTGTTGCTATGTGATCGGTCTGGGTCGATGGCTGATTCGAAGAGAGCAGACACCAGGTAGCGTAGCGGTGATTTTACTGTCTAAAGTTTGCACCGATGAGGAACAAACAATAGTCGACGCACGGTAGTCGAGTGGTATGAGCGTTTTCGACCTTGGAGATATCAGGTTCGAACCATGCTACCGACGGTCTAATTGGTGGTTGGCAGTAATCTCCTGCCACTCCGCTTGTTACCGCTCCTGACTTGATGGGATCTTATTTGATTTTCCACTCTGAGAATCCGCGTCAGGTTACCGATGTAATTAGTTAACAACAAGCGTTTAGCAACAATCGTTAAATAAAAACTTCGTCTGAAGATCGGGCTTTAATCAACTTTTCAGTTGTACGTATGGCTGAAAATAAAGTGTAGTAACAGTTAGAAAGTGTAGAAAGCAAACAACAAACGCAAACAGTGGAAAACCAGTTCATAACATTCTTCCCAGGCTCAGGAGATTGTTTGCACGTGTAATGGGAGGTGCAGAATAAAAACTGCTTCGCACCCGTTTGTGTATGCGTCCAAATAAAAAGTTTACGCTGCGCGATTTCGCAGGCAGTAAAGACGAACTTTCTGTTGTTGCTGGAGGAGGCTTTCTAATGTGTTCTTTTTTATTGCACATAAAGTGAATTGCAGTATAAGGTACAAACCCCATAATCGAATGACTGTAAGAGCGGGTTGTGTGGGAACATTCACGTAAGAACCAGTTTATTGATCCTGCTTTTAAAGAGAGCGTGCTCTACAGTTTAACTGTCCGAAGGAAAAATATTGAAAGGTAGAAGTACGACATCTAGTGACAGAAACTTGATAAGGATGACTAGCTGCCTGGGTACGTGATAATCGGGAAAACGTTTTGGAGGAGGAACTGCCGAAGCAAACTCAGAAGAACAAAATCCAAAATAGCACCGGTAAAAGAGGGGTAACGAAGCAACCGCCCAACGATGAACTACTAACTGCAAATCGGAGTTCAAAGAAGGGTCGCTAGGTAGCCGGATGGCCTTCCGTTAAACCCGATCAAGAAGAGAAAGAGAGCTAGACGGAGCCCCGCCCCACACGTGATTGCAGTATTCAAGTGCGAGGTGGATTTGAACTTTGCACGGCAAAAGAAGATGAACTGGTGTGAAGAAGAATTTGGCGCGAAACAGAAAACCGCTTTGCGCGCAGTACGAGGGGGGAGCTGAGATATGAAAGTGAACCAGCATAGAAAAAAGTTATAGATAAGCCAAAAGGAAAGATAGAATCTGTGGAATGCGGCACAATCGAATCAAATGATAAATGTGAGAGGAATGAATGGTGTTTCAGATAAACTGTAAGAAGAGGAATTTTGGAAGTATTAAATGCAGCATGATTGTGGGATCCTCAGGAGTAGACGTGTTCGCGGTCGAAGTCTAATGATACACTAGTCGCACTTTGGACACAATCGATGTTGTTGTTGGCATGACGGGGAGTGCGGTGGAAAAGGATAAGTAAAGAGCGGCGTCATGGGCAAAGGAATGGATTGGGTCAAAAGTAGTGGATAGAAGATCATTAATGAATAAAAGAGAGTGGGCGCAAATGCTGAACCTTGAGAAACGCCAGCATCCAGAAGACTTTCGTACCAAACTCGGTCAAAGGTTTTAGAGATGTCGAGTGGGACCATTTGTGTTTCTCCGTGGTTGTCGAGTGCAGCCGATCAGGAGTGTGAAACGAGAGCAAGCAAATCACCGGTAGAACGGCGAGGTCGGAATCCGTAATAACGATCGCTCAGTGGTCCTTCACGTTCGAGATGCGTGCACAGTTGGCCGCAGATGGCAGTCTCGAAAACTTTCGAAGTAATATTTAAGGGAAATCGGACGATAGTTATTCGGGTCAGAAAGATCACCGCGTTTGAGAACAGGAAAAATCACGGTATGTTTCCAGGACATCGGAAACGTAGAGTTGGAGAGAGAGGGGAAATGCCGTAAGAGAAGAGCCAATTCAGGACGATGGGTGGTATGCCATCCGGACCGAGTGGCTTGCACACGTCCAAAGAACGTAGTGCTTGGCAGATTTCTTAGTGCAAATATGAGGTAGATAATGGGGAACAGGAAATAGAAAAAAAAACGGAGGAGTAAGATAAAAGGGCAAAGTGGAGTTGGAGGCAAACTGGGAAGCAAAAACCTCAGCTTTCTGGTGTGGTTCACAAGCAGGATCACCAACAGAATCACAGATGAGAGGAAAATTGGGAGGGCGAAAGTTGTATGAGACCGCTTTGTTCACCTACCGGTGGTAGATGAGGGTAAGCATTCCAGCGGATGAAGCGTTCTTTGGCTGTGTATGGTTGACGAGCATCTGTTCCTAGCTTGCGCAAAGCGGTGATAGGAGTCGGGAGTAGGCGAGCGGTGCCAGTTGCAAGATACTGAACACTTCAAGCGTACGACCTGGTCACGTGTGGTTGAACCACTCGAAGCATTCGGGTTTGCCGGGTTTCGCAAAATGTGGAATAAAAAATTGCATACCTTGAAGAACAATACCACTGAAGCTGGAAACGGAAGCGAAAACGTCCGAAGTAAAGCAGCAATCGTTCCAAGGATAGGAAGCAAGGGAATCGTGAAAGCCATCCCAGTTGGCTGAACTGTAACGCCAAAATGTGTTTCGAGGTGGGTGGAGAATCAGAGCGGGTAAAATTGTTTGACAACCAATCGAGGTAAGATTAAAGATGAGATCCAGCCGTGGCATGTAGAACTCTGCGCCTCTCAATACAACGTTGCTTATTGTCCAGGACGTGATAAGCCTGCAGTAGACCCACTTTCATCATCTCTGTGCCTCAGTTTTTAATTGTACTGATCTATACAGGCTTCGTGTCCTTTTATGCCACCCGGGAGTTAATCGCACTGTAGCGGGGAACGCTGGAGCAACAGAACGTTGCGAATATCAAACAGATCGAGAGCCAAAGACAAAAGAACAGTGAATACGTCGGACGCATCCTGCAGCAGACAGAAAGAGACATACGGACTAGCAGATGGAATGCATCGGAATTTCAGTCAACCAGCAAGATAGCGCATGTGAGGGGCTACCGATCAAGCCGTTAACCGGAACAATTGAACCAGCCGAACGAAAAAAGTGCTGAAAAGAATCAAGCTAATAGCCATGGGCAACTGGCCAGAACGCAGCCGAAATGCTCAGGCAGGCGGAAGATCAATGTTGCCGCAGCTCTGTCTGAAAAAAAGGACCATATAAACGATTGTACATGTTTCACCGACTTAACTTGTTTGCCCGCCCAAATATAGGTGTTCCTCACCCGTATTGCCCTCTTCGTTACAGTATGATTCAATTAGTACGTCTTCGAAATCTCCCGTTTTCCGTCCAAGAAGTTCACAGGTATACTGATGATGGCTTCACCTAGACAAGCGGGTGCTGCAACAGAAGTAGCACTAGACAAGAGTGAGTTTGAGACAGAAGCGCCGCGGTATTTATTGATTTTTGACTGGTGTGTACGATAGACATGCTGAAAGTATCTTCTCTTTCCACAAGGGTTGCATACAGCTTCTCTTCTCGAGCGCGCGTATGACGAGTGTAACTAGAGACAGAGCGGGATGAATTGCTTACAGCTGAGATTGCATCCTCCAAAGTCGATATTTGGGATGCAACAGAGACGATCGTGTTGCTTGTGATGTATCACAGTTGTACGATACAGACTGTGTGAGCTAGTTCCAGCTGCCTAGTAGGATCAATCGTTGTTTTGAAATCGAGTTGTTCATTTTCCAGCATTGTCTGGCGAATTTCACTGGACAGTAAATCACAAATAAAGGAATTACGAATAGATTCACCACGGTTCACTTCAGCAGTAACTGCCTTGCAGTGACCAGATTGTATGCCACAAATAAAGACGTTTCTAACCAGGTCGTCGTAATACTCTTCATTTGAAACAGGTCTACACCCGCAGTTCTTGACAAGATTCGTCAACAGTTCTAGGAACTGGTCCAGCGTTTGACCGTTTTGTTGGATAGTCATAGATAGGACGTACCGTGCGAACATACCACTTTCTTGTCTGATGTATCATTTTTCCAGAGTTCCTATGGCATCGTCAAGGGTTTTGCAATCCCCAATGTATTTGTAGACAGAAGGCGCAACATAGTTTACGAGTGTATCCAGTTTATCAGGATTAAGTGTGTCGTTGGTGGCGAAAAACGTGCTAATGTGGTTTCAATAGATCCAGTGATCCCCTGCATCAGAGGACTAAGGGTCGATGTTGAATCTCTCAGGTCGGTGGTGTTTATCCATTGCGGAGATATCAGTTGACTAAATTGTGATAGATCAACAGCCGGTCACATGCTTTCGTGTAAAAGGGATAGGCCGAATCGGAGGTTTTAATCAACTGATAAATCGAGTATAGGGCTACAACAAAAGAGAGGATAGATGTGAATACACGTGGTGCATGAAATGACGAGTAATGCGAAAACTGACAAATCGATCAGAGTTCCGATTCATAACACCTCTAATCAGGTCTCCTGGCTTAGTTGAATTCCTGGACAACCCAGTTTATGGCGTAGTAGAACAGGACTAGTGACTAGATAACCTTGACGGACGCCGGAATCGAGCGAAAACTAAAGGTCCTTCGCCGTAGAAGCAAACATGCGTGAAGGCTGAGCGTGCTTTGCTTGAATGGATCCTAGTCAGCAGCTGTCTGTGTGCGGTTCGGTTGAATGGTTGTGTGCATGTCAACAGCACTAGACTGAAGCACCGATGCCTGTTTGTCGTTTCTGCGTATGCCGCAACTGACTGTAGCTCTCCCGAGACTGAAGGCGAATTCTACCATGATTTGTCTCAGCCGCTCCGTAGCGTGCGTTCTACGGACATCATGGTTATTGCTGGTGATTTCAATGCTCAAGTCGGAAGCCTAGACGAGACGGAGAGGAACATGGGAGGCCGTTTTGGCGTTCCAGCCGATCGAACTGATAACGGTGATCGACTCATTGAACTATGTTCCGACCATAGACTATTCCTAGCGAGTACAGATTTCTCGCACAAAAAGCGACAGCGGCTAACGTGGCGTCCTCCTGCGCCTTCACAGAGTTGGGCTCAGATCGGCCATGTTGCTGTCGGTTACCACTGGCGCGGATCAATTCCAGACTGCTGATCATTTTGGTCCACGTCTGTGGACACTGACCACGCTCTTGTCCGCGCGCGCTTCAGCTTGCACCTCGTTGCTGGCCGGAACAACGCCAAAGCCAACCGTCCTCCGCAGCTGCTACTGGACGATAACCAACGATCTACTTTCCGATCAGAATTATCCACCAGGTTATCGATGCAGTTAAATGCCCAGGATCCAGAAGAGCGATGGACAGAGATCAATCAGGCTCCACTTGCGGCTGCTGATGCTACCCAAGGTCCAACAACTAGAGGCACACAGAAACGATGGATATCTGCATCCTCAGGTGCATTGTTAGATGTGCGCAGAACGATTCCTCCGGATTCCAGACACGACCAGGCACAAAGATGCCTTTAACGCCAACTGATCCGGAGCCTGAGAAATGATCGTGAGTAGTGGTGGTTTGGGAAGCGTAGAGAAATGGGAAAGGCTGCGACAATTGGAAACAGCCGCAACCTTTTCCGTCTGATTAGACTAACCGATCCACGTAAACCAGACGTCAGAGAATTGATCAAAGAAGCGGACGGCTCACTGATTCAAACTCAGGAGCGTCGTCTAATTCGATGAGCGGAGCATTTCGAGAAGCAGTTTAATTGACCTTTATCCATTTCAGGTTTGATCACTAGCGCAATAGGTACACCTCTTGTTGTAGATGCCGGTCCTCCGTCACAAACGGAGGTTCTTCGTGAGATAAGCTATCTTAAACGACATAAGGCTGCCGGACCGGATGGGTTGCCTAATTTTATTTTCAAAGACGGTGACCCAGCACTTTTACTGGAGTTGACAAAACTCCTCGGTTTGATATGGGAGAAAGAACAAGTTCCAAAGAGTTGGTGTGAATCAGTGATCGTACCGATTTATAAGAAAGGCGACAGATCCTCCTGTGAAAACCACAGGGGAGTAAGTCTGGTTAGCATCGCATCTAAACTTCTCGCTGGAATTATTCTCCACCGGTTAACTTACGCTCGCGAACAGTGCTCGCGCGAGAATCAGGCTGGGTTTAGACCTGGACGAAGTTATATTGATCACATCTTCACTCTTCGACAAATTTAAGAACATAGACACCTTCTGTAGGCCCACTGTCTCCGTTTTTCTTGATCTTAAAGTGGCCTTCGACTCAGTTGACCGCACAGTTCTCTGGCACCGCCTCTTGCTAAAGGGTGTACCAGAGAAATTCATTTCCATCGTAAAACCCATTTACATTAATAGCCGAAGGCGAGTTCGGGCTTACGGTGATCTTTCACCCGAGTTCACCACGAGAAGTGGTGTACGTCAGGGTTGCCCCTCTCTCCCTTTCTCTTTAACTTTGTGAGTGATATGGTCCTAGAGACCGTACTTTTGTCAAGTGACGATAGCGGCATTGAAGTTTTTCCGGGTGGAAAAGTATCAGACCTTGAGTTTGCTTACGACATAGTTCTTCTAAGTGAAGATCCAAGTAAGTTGGAAGCTTTTCTAAACAGCTTGACGGGTTGCGTAGCAATGTTCGATGTGCGTTTTGCACCTTCAAAGTACAAGATGCTGTTGCAGGACTGGGTTGGTCCAACGCCAAACCTGTCCGTGTTTAAGGAGACTATAAACGTGGTAGACAAGTTCTGTTATCTGGGCAGCTGCATCTCATCCGGAGGTTGGATATCGGATAAAGTGTCTGTGCGTATACAGAAGGCTTGCTTGGCATTTGCCAACCTGAGTTATCTGTGGCGTCGACATGACATCCGTTTACCTATTAAGGGTTGCGTGTACGCTGCAACAGTGAGGCCCGTGCTTCTGTATGGTTCGGAGACATGGCCATTGCGGGTGGAGGGCATACGAAGATTGTCGGTATTTGACCACCGATGTCTTCGTAGTACCGCTCGGATCTGGTGGAAACACCGTGTGAGCAATGCTGGGGTTCGGCGAGAAGTCTTAGGTTCAAGAATCAAGTCATTAAATGAAACACTTAAGCTCACCAGGCTAAGATGGTTAGGACATGTTTTACGCATGTCCCCTGACAGGATCCCACGGCGTGCTATGTTTACTGAGGCGGGTACCGGTTGGAAGATGAGTAAGGCTGGTCAGTCCATGACATGGAAGAAAGGTATGAAAAGCCTAACTAGTGAACTTGGCCATTTAGGGCCTGTTAGACTTCCTGGGTGGGGTCCAAGAGACCCTCTCACTCAATGGTTAGATACGTTTGGGGATATGACTAAATGCCGCGGTCAGTGGTGCGTTGCATCCACAAACTTTCTCCATCGACTTTATTCCATTAATGTAGTTCTCCTCTTACTCCTCTTATACTCTCTTCTTCATTATTTCCTTTTGAGGTTGCCGCTAGGAAATAGCGACCAGAGCCACCGCACCCACTGCATGGGTAATGGTTGTCTGAACTGAACTGATTTTCTTAGCGCAGTCCATCGTGCATTTATACTACGGTCAACAGTGCTCCTATCGAATCTGGAGGGGACAGCGTTTGACAAGGCTTGAGGTTCGCCAAGAATTGCTGACGGAGGGACGTGAGGTCTGCCTTTGGGGGTGAGATTTTCTTTGCGCTGAGAGATAAACCTTGGGGCCGGCACGCACAAGTGTGTGGTTAGTACCATTGGCATTTTCAGTTTCACCTCCGTTATACGCCCGACATTTCTCAGCCGAAAAGGCCCAACGAGATTTCACCAAGATATACTCAATCTGGTGCGCTGCCCTGCCATCGTTGGAACACAAAGTCAGCAATTACTTCTTTGGATGCTTGAAGCGAGCATTAGTGACGACCAGTCGATTGAGATCTGCAAACGTATCTAGGCGGTCACCCTCTTTGCTTCTCTCGCTGAGACCAAATTTTCCGAATATATATTGTGTATGCTCGTCGATGGGGCCTGTGCAGGCATCTCAGTCTCCCACAATCAGCAAGATGTCACGCCTGGAGATTCGACCTATTGAGTGTTGACACAGCCTGTGCGATCAGGATGTAGACTTCAATTACCGTTACGTTAAATGGAGTACCCCTGAACCGCACTATGACTATCCTTGGTGAAACTAGTTTTCAAGAGATCAAGACATTTTGTGCTCGACTGTTCATTGCAATCGCGACCCTGTGAGGCCCAGAATTATTCATTGGCCTGCTATGATACATTCCCTGATCGATGTTGCTACCTTGCCGTGGTGATTGGGTTTGCGTGCTATGATGGCCCCGTGGGCTACACCGATCGGAGCGCAAAGCTCTCCTTCAGGGTCAATTATATCGAACAGGCCGAGGGCGAGTAGCCAGATATGAGTCACGCGGCGTGGCGAGGTTTCCGCTTGTAGTGAGTTCTACATGTAAGCCGTAGAAGCCCACAGACAGCAACGCGACGTGCGCAAATGTGGCCCGCTACTGAATAAAGCCATTGCTTCTTGCCTCCTACTCAGCTATCCTGAGTGGGATAAGCTGCACTAAGACGCGCTGGGCACTGTCGACCGAAAAACCCCCTGGGACACCACTTCGTGCCCAGTTCCCAAGAATATTTATGAACAGTTCCTCTATACACGCCAGTCATGCAAAGCCGCCATTCGGGACATTCATGAAGCCTGCTCATCCTCTCGCAGGAGCCAGCCGTATAAAAGTTAAAACCTCTACAACAAGCATTTTCTCCTCAAGTGAAGTTCTGGCTGGAGTAGATAAGTTTCGTTATCTGGGCAGTTACATCTCACCAGTTAGAAAGAAATCGGATGAGGTGTCGTCGCACATACAGAAGAAGCGTTCGGCTTTTGTCGACCTCAGCCATTTGTGGCGTCGGCATGACATCCGATTGTTTGTCAAGGGTCGAGTGTACAATGCAGCGGTTAGATCCGTTCTATTATACGGTTCAGAAACATGGCCGTTGCGGGTAGAAAACAGGCCAAGACTGTCGGTGTTCGAGCACCGATGTTGGGAACACCATATCAGCAATGCTGAAGTTAGGTGTAAGGTGTTGGGAACGAGAGGTCAGTCTGTGGATCAGGCACTGAATCTAGACAGACTAATGTGGCTGGGACATGAGTTACGCATGCCCACCGATAGACTTCCTCGGTGTACACTTTGCTGAGGCAGGTACTTGTTGGAAGATAGGTCGAGGTGGTCAGTCCATGACATGACAAAAGGTATGAAAACCCTGACCAGTGAACTTGACCAAGTAGGACTTGTGGAACTCCCAGGTTGGGTCCTCGAAACTCGCCCACCAGATTGTTAAATGCATTAAGTGATATGGCTAGGTGCCGCAGCCAATAACGTAGTTGCATTCGGGCTCTTTCCTTGTCTTCGTGATTTCCGTTTTTTACTTTCTTTTCGGCTCTCTTCCACTTGGTGCTTCCATCCATTCTGCTGGGAGGTAGCAACCGAAACCAGAGCACAGAAGTGCGGTTGTGTGGTTGTATGAAATGAAGTGAAAAAGGATTCTCAGGTTTTAGCAAGCTTTGTATTTGGTATTAAGTTTTCTAACTGGTGTCTGGGTCACCCCGCTACTGGGCGAGCACAGGGCGCCTCACCTTCCTGGAACGCCCTAGCATGATTGGTGCTCATTGTAGAGGCAAAATTCACGTGGATACACGGGAATAGTGTGTGAAATGACATCCCCTGTACCAACCGGCTTTTTTCAAGGAAAACACCTTGTGTTGTTGGAAGATCGCAATCACTAGTGATTGACAGCCACGACGCAGTACGCTTGTGCTTTGTCTGGCTCACCTTAATGAAGCTTTTCAACTAGCGGGCTGCGTTTCGGAACGAGATCAACACATGCCCACACTACCTGCACATTCCGTGAATTTGTGCATAATAATAACGAGTGGATTTGCTTGGCGGTGGTGGTCGAGTGGTTCGAGGCGTTTTCTTGCCAGCTCGGAGGTCGAAGGTTCGAACCCCGCCACCGCTGGTTATCTTTGGTGGTAGATGATAATCTACTGTCATCCTGCTCGTTATCACATCTGGCCTTCTGTTCTCTACTCCAGGTTTCAGAGTCAGGATGCCAGTTATTCCCAATGGTGCAGTGGACACTGGAGGTTATGGGACTTATCCCTTCCACTGCATTCATGCTCAGGCATATGATTAGAAAACCGTCTAACCGGTCTCTTTTGAGGATATTCTACTGTCTTGCAGGTTTGTTCAAATGCCGAATGTTTAGGATTCTCCTAAGTTAAGTCGGGACCTGCTCCCGTATAGAGTCTACAGCCCCTGGTCCTCGATTCGTGACACGTTAGCGAATATACTCATCAGCGCGCAAAAGAGCAGAACTCAAAACGCTGGAGCGAGACAACGTGTATATTGGAGGAGCTCAGCGGCGTGCAGACGGTGTACACAGGCGGAGCAAGTGGCGCCACTAAATTCGGTACCTGTTCAAATAAACAAATTTGTTAGTCTTTGTAATCGTGTGTTGTATCGGTAGCACTACAAATGCATCCTCAAGTAAAAAACATGTAACACTGGAGTTGTTTTATTGCATATGTTTTTCTCAACTCCTCATAGTCGCCTCATAAGCCGACTAGATTTCCAGGCGGCATTCGCTCACAAGATCTGTCGTTTTTCAACTTTATTTTGAACGTCCATATCCACAGCTAACAAGCGGTTAAAAAGAACACGAAAAGGCATCTAGGTAGTTCTAACGAAAAACAGGCTAATCTAGTGGCCCTCTGGTGCTCCAAAAGTCATTATTATCAGTGCTCTTGAAACCTCTTCTCTTGATCTCCCTCAAGCACCGTCTTTTTCCTACATCCGTTTCTTGCTTCGATTCCTTTTCGACCCATAAACCTGATTCGGCCACTAGATCTTTTCACAGTCTCTTCATTATCCTGGTTTTCATATATGTTCTCTTGCTTCTTGTGGTGCGCTCACGGTTGGTTTTCTATTCTACACCAGACAGTTACTCACTGCTGTCTACCTTCCGCTGTACAACGCTCAAATGTGTCCCGCGCTTGAGTACTGTAGTCACGTGTGGAGTTGTTCCTCTTCATCTTTTGTCGATCGGGTTCAGCGTAAGGCTATCACGTGCTCGAGCTTTAATGTCTTGTCTTCAGTCGCTTGTTCACCACTGGGCGTCTGCTTAACTGTCCTCATTCAACCGTTATATTTCTGTTTTTTGTTCCTCCGAGCTCGCCTTGACTGCTCCCATTCCCACTATCGTCATTCAGCGGAGGTCCGGTACACAGATAGCCAGTCGTCCGTATCAGGTTTCAGATCTCAACCTTTCATTCATATTTATTCCTCGGGCCTATAACTTGCGGTACGCTCTTCTGTCCTTTCACCTAGCTATTGCCTCACTTTCTAAAGTGTAATTAGTGAAGTGGTTTTGATGAGAATGTTCTCCAAAACTCTTCACTGTGTATCTTCGATGCGTGGGGTTTGCCCACTGAGTACAGTGGTGTATTCTAGCTTCGAACGATTTTTTTTTACTTTTCCGTTTAGTGCTGTCAATGCTGATAACAAATTTGGTCAACGTACTGGTTTTGGAATTTGGGTGTCGCAACCTGGCTTCATCGTGAAACAGTGGATTTCAGAAGAGGAGGGTTTGTCTATCCCCATTGTTACTGTCTTGTAGTTCAAAACTCCCTCTTTCAGATTTCATAAACGTACAACTAACTACAGCTGATTTGGAACGGTATACCACAAACTTTGAGGAAATTTCGCTCTTTCTGGGACCGTATCCATCTGAGTGGTAAGGCATCTCAGCATATATATATATATATATATATATATATATATATATATATATATATATATATATAATACAATATATAGTATGGAGATAATATGTACAATGGTTTGCGTAGCTGCATTATCCTATTTCGGCCAGAAAACTTTCTATGTTTTTACCAGTCCGTAGCAAATTACCGTGACTCGAATTGCGCGCATATGATGAGGCATTTCCATTCTTCATAGAGTTGTTCCCTATAAAATTTTCATGCTGTCGTTCCTCCAATCGTTTCCTCAGGTTTTGAATTAGATTTTTGTTTTTATTTTCGATGAAACACCTGCATAATCATTATCGCCGGCTAATGTTTCTAAACACTTGCCGTCACCGATTCAATGTAGCCGGATTCACTACCTTACCTGACTCAGTGGGACGGTACGTGATTGGTTATTTCACAAGGCTCAGGGTCAAGGTTATCAGCTCCCCAAATTAGTGTCGTAAGCTCTCGTGTTAATGGGTTTCAACTTTACCACTATGTTGGCGTCTAATGAGAATAATCGAAGCGTTAGCACCAAAGCTCAATTATATGCCATAAGTGTTGTGAGATTCGTCCATGTGCCACTGGCATTCGCTCACTTTCGTTTATCTTAAGCTTGCGTATCTGCAATCCATGTGTGTTCGTCCACTCCAATAGGCCAGCTACATACGCTCATGTATCAGTGACAGTTAATAAATGTCCTTTCCGCATTGGTCACTAAACTTTTGTACTTGCTGTTGCCTTATTTTATCTGGACAGGGAAAGAGAATACCACTTTCCATGGGACTTTGTCATTTTACTTGTTTTCGCCCCAGGTCACTAAACAGATGAGTCTTGTGCACTTCAGCTGTTCAGGATTTTCATATTCCATTGCAGAGTTTGTCCGTCAGCAAGCACCCACTTCATTGAACAACATTAATCCTGGGTTTTATAAACGTCAACCCAGAGTCGCAAGTCTAACGCTACGATTTTTGGGTTGTCCGTCTCGCGAAATGTACCCGGTGGTTTGGAGGTATTTGCAATTTGCGGTCAAAGCCACCCGGCTTCTTTTCAGTCAAAACTTTCTGTTCGCAAGACTAAAGACTCTAAGATTGTAGCGCTTGTTAGTCATTTTAATGCACAAGTTGACAAACTTAGTATATCGGAGGCTTGTTGGGGCGGGCGTTGTGTCTTATCCGCTCAGCGCACAGATGACGGGGGTACAATTCTCCTGTTTTGTGCAGAAAATCGGTTATTCTTGTCTAGCACAAATTCCCGACACAGCTCGCGTCGCACAGCGGTATTTCGCTTTAACTATACAGGTACTCTGGGCCAGGTCGATCATATCGCAGTATGCTACCGGTGGCGCAGTTATGTTCAGAACTGTAGATCCTGCCGGTCCACGTACGTAGAGTTTGACCATGCATCAGTTTTAATGCGATTTGCGTTCCAGCTCCATGGTCATCGATGCAAACCGAGAACGCGGTTACCCGTACAACGTTTGTCTGACCCAGAAGTTCGCACTAGTTAGGAACAGAAACTATCACATGAGCTGGAAACCACGTCGAACACTAATGTAGAGGAGCGCATGCCCCATATTAAACGGGCGAAGCACGTGGTAGCAGGTTTCGCCTGCGGTCCTTGATCCGATGTCCGTCAAAGACGCTGGATTTCTCAACAGTCGGCCAGTTTAATAGAGCAAAAACGTCAGCTCTCGAACAGTAAGAAGATGAATAAGATACAAAGACACCTACAAAGTCAAGTTACGAAAAGCTTCAAGAAAGATCGCGAAAATTGGTGGGTCAAGGTAACCGAAGAAATGAAAGCAGCAGCTGCTTCAGGTAACAGTCAAGGACTGTTCAAACTTATTCGTGACAATAGTGGACGGTGAAGCCCTGCCAGTGAGACGATATGTGATTGGAATAGAGAGCCTATCCATGACAAATAGCAAGGACTCGACCGTTGGGTCAAACACCTCAAGAAACCTCGTGCTTATGTGATTACTCTGATGTCAACAACTGCGATTCCTTGGGGAGTATCACTTGGGCCTCCATCGGAAATGGAAGTAGGATCAGGCATTCAATTACTAAAGCGTAGAAGGCGACCAGTCCCGACGAAGTTCCCCCAGTTTTCTTCAAAATGGGTGATGATGCGTTGATAAAAGCACTCACCACCTTGCTCCGTGACATTTGGAACGAGGATCGTATTCCGTAATTATGGGGCCAGTCATTTATTGTACCCATCTTGAAGAAGGAAATACACAATGACTGTATTAATCATCGTGGGATCAGCTTAATTCCGATAGTCACCAAAGTATTAGCCGCCATTTTGCTGCTCCGTCTGATACCGGCTCGCGAGAGGATCGCCTGCGAACTGCAGGCCGGATTCCGCCCAGATCGAGGATGCATCGACCGGATTTTTACTCTTCGTCAGTTATTTGGAAAGCGTCACACACATCGTCGATCGACAATAATGGCTTTCCCTGACTTGAAAAGCCCTTTCGACTCAGCTGACCGGTAAACGCTGCTCAGTATCCTTCACCAAAAAGGTATGCCACAGAAGTTCGTGAGTCTGCCGAGATCGTATTACGGTCATACTTCCGGCCATTTAAGGGTTTACAGTGAACTATCAAGTCCATTTGAAATGACCAGTGGTGTTCGATACAGATGTCCCATGTCTCCATTCCTGTTCAACTTCGTCATGGACGAGATAATGGAGAATGCCTTGTTGAATCGTCAGAATGTGTGCGTCAAACTGGCAAATGATGGGAAGCTATGTGGCCGAGATTATGCCGACTACCTTGTTTACTTGCTCAAATGTACGGAACATGTACTAGAAAGATTCACTAGAGCTATAGCTCCATTCGGCAATCGCTTTACACCTTCAAAGCGTAAAGTGATGTTTCAAGAATGGACATCAACGGTCCCGAGCTTGGTGTTCAACGGGGAGGTACTAACAATTGTCGACTGCTTCATCTACCTCGGCGGTATCGTGACTTATGAGAGCACGCTAGTCGAGTTAAGCATGCATATATCCAAGGCTTGAGCGGCGTACGCTTGACCGAAGCACTTGTGGGGCCGATCCAATATTTCGTTGAAGTTGATAGGTCGTATGTACTGTGCCGCGGTGCATTCAGCTTTGTACTATGGTTGCGAGATATGGAGTCTGTGTGCAGAAGATGTTCATCGTCTCGGGGATTTCGACCATCGATGTGTGCATAGTATCACTAAGGTTGGATGGACTAGCCGAGTGGGCAATGCTGAGGTCAGAAATCGAGTATTGGGTAATAATTCGGAGAACGTTTTGTCACAGCGTAGCCAACTTAGTAGATTTCGTTGGTTGGGGCACGTGTTACGTATGTCAAACACACGTCTACCGTACAGTGCCCTGTTTTCCGTTCCTCCTAGGGAGTGGAAGAGACCACGTGGAGGTCAACAGATGACGTGGCAGCGAGGAATGAGAAAATGTACAGCAGACTTAGGAAAAGTAGGTGCTTCACGTCTTCGTGGTTGGGGTCCAAAAGATCCGTCTACCAGTTGGCTGGAGACACTGAAGGATATGGCTGCGAAATGCGAACAGTGGCGATCGTGTTGTCATTTTCTATCGAATCAGAATGACTGATCGATGTGCGTTTGTACAGTCAGACTGTGTATTCCGTGTGTTGGCTACTGGGGCATTCTTTCTTTTTTCCACCCATGTAGGTCCACTCCCTGTCCACCTTGTATGTTCATTTTTTCTGTTGCTGCGTACAACGTGGTGAGAAAGGCAGTGGTCAGTGGGACTTGCCCTGCTGTTTAACGCTGTACGATGAGGACTGACCCCTCATAGATAAGCAGGTAGTACGGTTCAGTTCAATTCTGTTCAAACAACCACTAACCGTGCACTGAGTGTGGTGGCTTCGGGCACTATCTGTCCGCCGGGACCCCAACTAGAAATAAAAATAAACAAGAGTATACAAAGAGTGAGGAGAAAACTACTGGTGGTGTCTTCATGTCAGTGAAGATCGTTTGTAAATATAAGAGCCCCACTGATGGCAACTTAACTTTATTAATTTTACTTTTACGTGACTGGCTCCTGCGAGGGGATGAGCCAGCCTCATGCATGTTCTGAATGGCACCTGCCCATGAGTGGTTCTGCTTCCAGTTGCGGACGCCGTGGACGGTCGAGTCCTAACCGCTCAACATCCGACTTGACAGTGCTGGCCCATGTTTTCAGCTGTCCTCCAAGGCGATAGCGCCATCCTGGACGTGGTACAGGAGAGAGGCACTGTTTCGAGGTCTCCGTGTCTGGACGTCGTAGGACATGTCAAAACTACTGCAGTCGTCGGCGTTGGAGGAACACTCGCAGATTTTCCATATCGAAGCACCGTTTTCTTATTATGTCGTTTGAAAGCATATCGTGCCAAGCCACTTCCAGGATCCGTCGCAGACACCATTAGTCAAGCACTTCCAGCTCTCTGATATCCTTGACGAGTAGTGACCACGTCTCGCAACCGTAGGTCAGTGGTAGACGGACAGTGTCCTGGAGGACGCGGAATTTTGTCCGGAGGTTGATTTTGTTGCGCGCCCAGAGTGCATTTCGAAGCTGGAGAAACGCAGACCTGGCCTTGTTAGCGCGCAACTTGACTTGGTCTTTGGCTTGGCCGTTTGGGAAGATCGTGGAGCCCAGATATTTGAATGCCAGGACGTGCTCCATTCGTTGACCGTTGATGTTTATCAGGAAAATGGACTGTGTAATGCATGTTTAAAGGACCTCAGCCCTCAATGTATTGATCTTTAGTTCAACGGATTTAACAAAAGATTCTACGCTATTAAGGACCGGTTGTAAGGCAGTTGGGCTTTCTCCAAGGCTGGCTATGGCGTCTGCAAATTCTAGGTCGGCGAAGAGAGTATCGGTGTCCAGCTGAATACCAGGGTAATCAGTGAGCGCCTGACGCATTACCCAATCTATAATGTAGTTGAACAACACTGGCGACAAGGAACACCCTTATCTAGCACTGGAATTGAGAGAGAAGTTATTGGACTCCTCTCCGTAGATGCGTATTCTCGCACGCGTATTTGCGTAGTACGACTTTATGAGACTAAAACGCTTCTGAGGCATTCCGTCCGCCTGTAGTATAGTCCATAACGATTGTCTGTCAACCCAGGTGAAGGCAGCTCGAACATCAATAAAACAAGCTGCAGCCGGCTACTGAAACTTGTACCGATGTTCCAGTACTTTTCGGAGGGTGAGTATTTGGTCCACGCACTCTACCACGGCGGAAGCCTCCCGGATTGGGGCGTGTGTGGGCGTTCCGTACCGCTGAGGAGCGATTCAGCAAAAGCAAGGGGAATATTTTGGCGGCCATGTTGATCAAACTGATGCCACGGTAGTTTACGCACACGGTCCCGTCACCTTTGTTTGGAAGAGGGAGTAAAGTCGAAGTTCCCCAGTCCACTGGGATTTGTTTTTCTTCCCAGATTGTACAAAAAAGGTGTGCAATTGCTTGAGCAATGTCGAAAAATATGACTTATATATCTCCGGTGCGATACCATTTTCTCCAAGGGCTTTCCGATTTTTCAATTTGTGTATGACATCGGTGGCATCATCTCGGCTTAGTAGGTTGTTATTAACGTCATAGATCGCGCTCCGGATTGCTGAGATTTGGTTCACAGAGCTTGCCGCAGGAGGGTTCAGGAAACAGTCGAAGTGTTCGGTCCATCGCTGCATCTTTTTAGCCTGCTCAGAAATAAGCAGCCCGGCATCATCGCGCAGGACGGTTTCTGCCAACAGCCGCTTATCGGATGCAACGCGGATCAGCCGGGAGAGCTTTGAGAAGTCCTCGCCGTTAGCCGCAGTCTCCGTGATTTCAATCTACTAGTTGTTGTGGTCGCTTCTAGCCGAACGGGTGGCTTTTTTGGATATCACAGAAGTCTGGGTAACCATTTAGATGGACATCTCTAACCTTTTCGGATAACTGAAGAGTCGCCCTTGAGATCCAATCTTTATCGTCGTCGGGCAAACCCCAGTTCGTCTAAAGCGGGTTGTTGGATTGATGCGTTAAGTGAAGCCCATTGATTTTCCATCTATACTTCTCCACCTATGAAAGTGGTGGCTAGATGGGAGGCAATAGCGTCCGAGACCACTTGGCGTTTTCTCGGTGATCCTAACACTGCTGTGTTAATCCGCTTCGAGGCACAGTTTTTGCGGCGATTGGCTTGGTGGATCTTTAAGTGTGCTCGGACGAGAGCGTGGTCGGTGCCATACATGTTACCAGTCTCCACGCCTCGGTAGGACCGACAATCTTCAGTCGATGACCAGCGTGATTGTGTGAGAATGTAGTCGATCTGGTGCGCTGTCATTAAAGTGTATAGTGTACTGATCAGTCTATATGGTACATTAAGTCAATCTCAAAACTATCAAAGATGACACTGGCAAACTAGGATAGGCGGAGGAGCGTATTCGGCTAAAAAGGCAAACGGGTGCGTACAGTAGAAATAAGAATGAAGCAAGGGTATGACACAAAGTCAGTTGTCCACCGTTTTTGTAGCTGGAATGTGAGCGTCAAAGAACCAATATCGGCCAATGTGTTCAGTCTGACAGCGGTTGGTCGAATCAATCGACGCCGTGAAAGCTTCTAAAATGGTCTGTTTCTCGCAGTCAGATCTGCTTAATGTAATACCAAGACACTTCAAATCGAAAAGCTAAATTGTGTCGGAATGAGGAATTTTTTGGCAGTTTTTTTATTGAACAATGGTGATGTGCCTTCGAAAAAAGTGTGTGTGGTTGTATACATTAAAACGTCAGCGCTACAAACGAGCTTTGCACCAAAGGACATTGAAAATCAAGGAAAAAGTCGGAAACGTACAAAAATCTGCAAGTACCGCGTTAGCAAGTGCTCCGTGGAATGTGGGAAGCGGTTGTTGTTGACGGCTAGGCTGTTGAAGTCTGCGAAGCTGACGAGACGTTCACCAAAACCATATTTTCCAAAAATGTTACTATTTGCCTGGGTGGAGGCATCATTGCGAGCGCTCCAGTCCCTCGCAACACGGAGAATGCCACGATTCGGGATGCTGTTTACCACCTCTTGTAGTCTGCCGCAGAAATCGTCCTTTGCTGCTTCTTCAGCTGCAGCTGTCGGGCCATGGACTGCGACAACCTGTGTTCAAGGGTAAGGAGCGAAAATAAGCTAGGGCGATCCGAGGGGAAATCGTATTCCATAAAAGCAGTATTTTGCTAGCCTTTTTACTGACAGCTATCGCGACGCCGTGGAGACCAGAGTTATCCGTGGGTCCACTGTGTTAGAGGTGGAAACTGTCGTCTACTCCGGGAACCTTTAAACACCGGGTGCCAGAATTCGACAGCCGAATTTCGGAGAGATGTAATTTCGATACGATAGTCATGTAGCGTTCGTGTGGTGATGACTTGGCTTCCGATGTCCAAGAGTGTTCTCACATTCCAGCAGGTGATTTGGATGTGATTTCGCGTCTTAAAGCCCCCAGCTAGCATATTTGCCACCCCGGCCGCGGACGGAACACGAGGCATTTCTTCTACCGAGGACTCCGTAGCATGAGCGGTGTGTGTAAAACGAACTTGTCGTGAAGGATTTTAGGAATTTGGTACGAAGTGGCGTCCTCAGTATCACTAGGCTTTTTGTTCGAGATAGTAACTCTGGCCCGTGCACAACCGAATGCTACCTGTCGGACATCTGGAAGTTTTTATGTTGGGAGCCGGTGACCGAACGAGCGGTTCATACGCCTTTTGGACGGCAGTCTGCCAGTCGAGGATTCCCAGTGCGTCCCACGTGATCTTGATGCGTGGTTGCTGGTGGCTCTAGGAGCTTGTTCGTCATTCAGTAGAAGTAACCAAGAACCAGGGGTGTATGCAACCCTACCGATTGAATGGATTACCGTGGTAGCCGTTGGATCCTAGTAGGTCTCATCCGCCCATACAGGAGTATCCGTCTCCGCATGCTGGGCGCCGTCTAACCGTGGTTTTTAGACCCTGGTTACCCCCAACCTAGTTTTGCCTGCCTGTCGAGCGGTTTGTCGGGATCAGACCGCTGATGCATGCCTCAGCTCTGTGGAGCCACAGGCAAGAGTTGGGTAGGTAATGGAGACCAAAGAGGTGAAAAATATCCAAGGATACACGACCGTCTACCCACTTAGAGGTGCCACCCCTCACAAATACCCCATGCGCACCACTGATGGCGACATCAAACCATATCCTCTAACGTATCCAACCATTTTGTGGGAGGATTTCTTGGACCCCACCCAGAAAGCCTAACATTCCCTACATGACCAATCCCACTCGCTAGGCTTTCCATACCCTCTTCCATGTCATGGACTTGTCACTCTTACTCATCTTCCAACCACTACCCACCTCAGCGAACATTGCGCTCCGAAGAATCCTATCCGAGGACTTGTGCAACACTTATCCCAACTACCTTAGCCTGGCGAACTTAAGTGTTTCATCTGTGCCGAACCTCAGCATTACTTATGCGGTGTTCCCACCAGATCTGAGCAGTGCTGTAGTGCACGAAACGCTGTTAAATCCACTCTATTTTTCTTCAGTAATTTTTGAACCAAACCACTTAGGGTGACCAAATCCGGCATAGTGATATGCGAACCCATTGCTGTACCAAATACAGGGATTTGAAGCAAGGTAAATGGATTTATCCTGGTAGATGTACCTCACATGGTGCGAAATGTTAACAAACTCACTGCCGAACAAATGGCATGTGCACCGAACTGGTGGACAGCCGCAACTACCTTCGTCGGTAATGGCTCGTGTTCGACTCACAGGGATGTGTTGCTGAACAGTGTTAATGTCACGCGGGATTCGTGGACGAATTTCACTTAAATTATACATTCTGATTTGTAATAGAGATCTCTCGGTTATCAAAACAAAGGGATGGTGCGAGGTTCAAGGCTCTCTGAGCTGAAACAAAGAATAGTACTCGCATATAAGGAAACAGGGATAAGCGCACGTCAGATTTCCAAGAAAATTCCCAGATCGACAATAGTTATTTGCAAATTTGTGAGGGATTTCCATCACCATATGGCTGGTAGCAAACGAGTAGTTCGACGAGAAATCTCTAGTCAGGGCACGAGAGGGCTTGCATGGTGCTTCGAACGAATATACGAGTGTAGCAAAGCAGCAAAGGTTCTTGTAACTGAATTTCAGCGTTTGACGTGTAGAACAGTCACAGTCTGCATGACATCCACAATAGAGAAAGATGAGATCATCGCCTTGAATGACTGATCGCCATTCTCAAAATCGATAGAAATGAGCCTGAAATCATATAACTTGGAATGCTTTGCGGATAACTCGATTTATCTGTTTCGTGCTTCAAATCTGTGTATATATTTGGTATAGTCGTGGGTTAACACACCAGCATGCCAAATTTGGTCACTCTAAGTGGTTTAGTTCAAAGTTTATCACAGAAATTCAGAGTGGGTTCACTGTCATCTTGTGCACTGTACGAAGATATCGGTGTTCGAATACAAAAGAACATTCGTCTATCCGCCATCCGCAGTGACCTGTTTCATAGTGAGTGTAACACTAGTTGTGGAATTAGACTCAGAGTTAAGCTCATGCACATTATATCTCCCTAAAGACTTTCACCATGCGGGACTTCGCAGCTTATTCAAACTTCATCTGCCTATATTGCGTCATATGGGGATGTCAATAAGTAATATCTATGAACATTCACCCCTGTCCTTCTCAATGTATGCGATTTTTGTTTGTTGTGAAAATTACTTCGGGTACTCATTAATATGTAAACTGCACCATGATTGTTGAGTAGCCAGCGTCAATCGCATATTGTGATGATAATACTGCAGTGATTCGCTCAAGGAAAAATCAAATGACCGATTATCCGACTACATCTAAACGTCCGTTTTTTAATTGAGGACGAAATAGAAAGTCTGACATCAGATGCCTTTTAGCCAGTCACTACTTTATTTACCATAGCTTCATCGTGTTCTTTCACTAAATCAGTCATGATTTTTTTCCAACTGGCGTCATTCAAAACCCAATCGTTTTGGTCTCCTTGATCAGTCATGTACTCAGAGAGACATACACACATACACACACACAACGCACATTTGATCCTAGTCCCTCGCACGCCTGCAGTCGTACACACGCACAAGGTTGACATTGGTCGGACTTTATTCTGGACTGCACTGATCAGTTGGATCGTGTCACATGCTGAACAGCCTTGCGTGGTCTAATCCGAGTATACGATTAGTTTACATATTTCACTTGCATGTAATTTCGAGTCACGCACTTACGTGTTTGCGTTTCCATTGGCATGCTTGTACTTGCGCTTACCGCACGCTGATGCTGAACATACATTGTCCGTTAAAAGTGCTCGAATATTGTATGGAAGGGATATTACTTTCGTTTTTGTAGTAAGGTAATCACGTGAGCTTTCATTCGATGGATGTTCGTCCCACATATTGATCGCATGCATTTTTATTCTTGTTTGGAGATCAGAATGCACATCGATTCGATAAATCATACCAATATGCACCCTGTTCGATGTATTTCGGCATGCTTTAAGTCAGCATTTAAACTCAGAATTAACTCTGTTTAATACCATTTTACGACCGATTTCCACTTGTTCCCTTACATCCGAATTGTTGTGTAATTCATTTCAGTCATCGTGATTGGGTTTCTTTGACAAGTCTGGTTAGTCCACGTACTCTGGAACGCCTACTACCTTTGTGTGGAAGAGTTCAATCATGCACTCAATTTCTTTCCGAGCCATCTTGCTCACAGCAACGTTTGACTCAAAATCAATCAATTCAGCAACCGGACCAGATTGTTATTCTTAGTCCAGAAGACTTGCTACCCAAGCTGGATATAGTTCCTGGAACTGAAGTTAGTCTAAACCATTATCCGTAGACATGCTTTTATTTTTTCTCTTTTCTTTATCTGTCCGATTTTTTGAAGTCCCCATTTTTTACCAATTCACCGTAACACACATCGATGCAATATTTTTCGACAGGAAGATTTACTTTCGTTGGTAGATATATAGACCCTTGTGTTTCGAATTATTACCCATCGCACGGTGTTTGGCTAAGCTACACCGATCATACTCACGAACTACATACTAAATGGTTGTCGCATTAGATTTCAAAATGATATTCCAACTGGTCCATTGAATGACAATTATAAGTACCACCGGAATAATTTCAAATTCATTTAAGCGGTAACACAATCTCCGGGGTTCAGTGCATACCTGTATATACCAAAACATCAGAGTCAGTGCGCTGATTTGTTATTTCGAAACTCGGCGCGCAATGTTAACACCAACTTTCCGAGTCCAAGCTCTGGAGCGCAATCTGCTGAGTATGTATTGTTAGGGATAAACGGCACTTTAACGCTGTATGAAAAGTGGATGCCGATTGGCGAGCCTGAAAGCAAAAAGAATACATTGGTTCTACGATTCTACCGAAATTCAGCGATATTCACTTCGTTTCTGGTCACAGTGCACCGAAATACGACGATAAACTAACGGGATTATGGATCATGGGCAAAAATCGCAATGGTTAGAAATTAGACTTACTCAAAATATTGGATGCTAACTCCTGTTTGGTAATCTAGCGTGTCTTCATCACATTTCTACTTGCACTATCCATAATAATTTTCCGCCGTGAAACTAGAATAGGTCGGTTCAAGGCCAAGTTTTACGTTCGAATTACAGAAAAGTAGACAACTTGATTCGGAGGTGTGATCGAGATCTGTCTGACTGCTTATCCAGCACCATGTTTACTTTAGGTTGTCCTCGTTGTTTGTCATCTCTAGCGAAATCCAATTTTCATGCCCTTTGTGAATCTCACAGGTGGATGGTTTCCACTTGTTGCGCATCGGCGTTTTTTCGTGCAAAATAACAAACTCTCACCCATTACCTTCTCCACACACTACTACAGATGAGGTTCACGGATATCCCAAAAAATCCACTGTTACCTCCAAATTGTACACCCTCAGAAATCACAACCCACTCAATCGATCGATCATACACCCTCGACTCAGTTTTATGCGCGTTGTCCGCGTGTTTCACTTCGGCTTCATCCTACCAGTCTCCGTCCAAAGAAAGTGGTCCCAAATGGGTCGGTGCGCTATCTCCAGGCGAAACAGAGCTGTTGGCCGAATTACAATTCAGCTATGTGATATTCTTACTAAGTAAGTTCATCTTTATTTTGCTCCGGCTCCGTGCTTTGGACTTACTACCGAGGGTGTGGGTAGGACCCATGGCTTAGACGTAATGCGCATAGATTCTAACATGAATATGCCAGTGTTGGAGTAAATGGTCTCCAGTAACTAATGTCTGAAAATTTTGCCTATGTATTTCATCCGCCACTTTCGTCTGCAGGTTAAATTTCGGCCGGAGGAAGAAAAAGTGCGGATGCAATTTGACCACGGATGACGACTTTTGATGTTATCTATAGAGATGGGGTCTTTTGAACTTCATCGAGAGAAACGTTTTCCGTCCTGTGAGATCAAGTTCGCTGAATTGGGTTCCGCATTCGCATAGACTGATCAACCTCACTCATATTCCAACAACAATTCGACTCAGTGAACAATGCACAATGAGGAAGTTCATTCGAGGGAACCCGTAAAGTTTGCTCGTGTCAATAAGACCCGCTAAGTTTGAGCACTTACTTTGACTACTCAAAACTACTCACCTATCGTCAGTCATGCAAATTATATTAGCACTTAATTCTCGAGAAGTGATTTTGTGGTCTACAACCATCATAGCACCGACAATGGGAACCTCCTGTTGCTACTCAATATCAAACTGTACTACATTCGCTGTTTTAGTAGTGCGTATATCTAGCGTCGTTTGTCGCACTTTGAACCATTGTTTGCCTTCCAGCTCGTTTCTATTTACTTATATCTGTATGGTTGCTGGCAAATGGATTCGTACAGTTTTTGTTCGGTCATTTGCACCAACAGTAACATACATTAGCAGGTTGGAAGTTCGCCCAGTACCATTTGGTATTTGCAGCCACAGTTTGATTTTTCTCATTACATGCCCGAGCACGAGTGCAGTGAAAGTAAGATATCCTGTGAGATCACAGGTTCCACTGCACTGCCGGAATGAGCCAGCAACCGCGCTTTTGAGACTTATAGTGTGGATTTACCTAAGGTCCCAGTAGATCAGGTGTGATAACGAGCCGGACAACAGTGAGTCACTTTGTGCCACCTATAAAATTTCATTTTTGTTCGTTCCTTGTACTAACCGAATGTGTCGATACTAGATTTTTATGTCAAAAGCGGTTCTACTTCATCAGTTTCATTAGGTGACGGGCGTTACACTCGATGACCATTGTAATCCACTACTTTTCTACTACCCTTCAGATCACGTTATGGATGGATGGAATCAGTGGCGTCGAATCCTCCAGTTAGTGGCCAGCTGTGAACAAGCTGTCGTTGTCAGGCCACATTTTTATATGGGTCTGATTACGGTTCTGTACCATCAACTATTCAGTGCATCTCAGTCCCGACGTACCGAATTCGACACTCATGAGACAGTGGACCCATCAACAGCAGAACTGGTTGATTTGTTCTTCTCGGAAATTACATCCTCGGATCCGAATTCCCATCTGTTCGAACCGGCGTTTCTTCCCACCGTAATGCGCTCACTACTCCGGAATATCCTGTCCTTTCATATTCCATCGCACTCGGATGAGAGCGAAGCGCTTGCAGTACAAGAGGCCGATCTGAATGCGTTACAGAAACGCGCAGAAGGATTTTGCCATAGCCTTGAACAACGATTTCAATGGGGTTTGAAAGCAGCTACGTTACGAAAAGAATCGGAGCCGATAGAGTTACTTGTTGATGATATCGACTGGGATGGAGACGAAGCTCCGACGATAGTACAGATATAAAAAACACGAAGATGCTATCCTTGTACATAGTGGATATAAATTTCACTTCTTCATGATGTAATTTCTTTTCTCGTTGTCCGATTTCCTGTTTATCAACGTTAGAGGAAGCTTGTTAGTAACGTTCTCAGTGCTTCTCAGAATTGGTGTTGATTGTATCTTAGGTTGGTGAGCTTCCACAGCCTCTGCTCGATGAGCTTGGCGTTTAGTTCACAAATGTTTCCTAAACAGTCGAAGTAACATCGTCATTGCGCAGATTATATATATATATATATATATATATATATATATATATATATATATATATATATATATATAGAGAGAGAGAGAGAGAGAGAGAGAGAGAGAGCTTGTTCCGTTACTTGACCTTGAACTCTCGGATGACCTCGACCTTGGCAGGTTGCTGATTCTATAACCTCCAACGTTTGACCTCTCGGCGGAGGCCTTTAAATTTAGTAACTTGACTTTTGACCCTTTGAAATACCTTAATTCGGAAACCTAAGTTCTTAACATTCATTCTGTTGTTTCGTTGTATATTTTTCTTATTTCATCGTTCTGTTTTTGTATTGTTTTCCTGGAGTCTTGGTCTACTGAGTCTTCCAAGAGTTAGTTTGGTTGATATGTTCACGCGAAGAATTGAGTTTCATGGCTATATGTTGGTAGGATTAAGGTCCAGTTTATTCGTTTTTAATTTTTTGAGTCAATTGAGTTTCGTGTCAGGAGACTGCAAGTGCGACCCAATTCAGTGTCTTCATTGACTGAATTTTTTGAAGAGTCCCAGACTTCTAAGAACTCCCTTGCGTATCTCGTGGTTGCTCGGTCTAGCATATGTAATTCCTCCTGATGGAATATGTGTCCTTGATCCTCATGGTTGGGTATTACGGGCAATGGATCATATCTGCTTGTAGCTAGTTTGTATTCATGCATTCGTATGCCAACCTTTGTCCTAATCTGATCGACATAATATTTATCATAGTCCTAGTATTTCACCTTGTACAAAACGTGTCTTTAATTTTCAGTGGCACTTTCGGTTGTAGGTAATTCCCCTTAGTCCGATCGAACTGATCATTGTCACGCGTGAATACACGTGCTCGACCAGCGGAAATTCGCCGACTAATTAGGATTTTCCTTGTTTACAGTAATTCACATGGATTTGCTTTTACTCACAGCTAACATTATCTTTTGTATTGTCTGCTTGCGCTTGAGTTCGGTGAGGGAGGGGTATATCCCATGGCCTCAAAAGATCACTGCACTGTTAGGGACAACCGGCAACTGCACCTTGTGATCTGAAGTGGAGAACTACATCAGATCCAAATAGGTCTGGTATAGTAACAAACCAAACGACGGTGGATTACTGTATGCCATTGCCCTAGAAAGATAATGTCATTTCGGTTTTTGGTAACCTCCTCTGTGTCGCCTCTCGTTTGCTTGCTGTTTTTCACAATCGCATTCCAGTTGCGACGAGTTCGTTGAACCACGAATGTGTAGTCCGTTCGGGAGACGTACTCCAAGCTGGTATGGACCCCAAGTAATGCGCGAACACTGCTTGCGCAGAGATCCAAGTGATCGCTCTTCTACTTAAAGCACCACTAGGACGGGCTCGGCCTCTGTTTGTATCTTCAGTTGCTCATCATATCTGTTCCACGTGAAGTTTTTTGAAGTTGACGTCACTAACTGGCTTCTTCTGTTATATTTTTTAATAAGTAAATAATATGGTCCATCATGAATTATTGACAACCAACTCACGACCGAAACCCTGCAGCTGTTTCATCAGCAGTGCACATTCACCGAGCTTCAACGGGAATCGAACCGGGGGTGAATGACCGGAGTCGAATACTAACTACCATGCTATCTGGGCTGGTTCTCAGTGGTTTGTTTAAAATCAACAGCACAGACTGTAGCACCCATCCCTCTTGATAAGTGTTGTTTATAGCCATTCATTTTACTTGTTTTTTTCTCGTTTGATCAAGTAACCGACCACCTATGCACTACTGGTTTGTGCTCACCTGTTCTAGGGATCAGTGTTTTGAAGCCCGGAAGAACTGACATAGCCTTGAAATTACTTTTTTGTTCCTCCTATATCTGATTGCGCGCATTCCAAGACAACTTCGGACAAATTCGTGTTTACTCAATTAAATTCTCGGGCTTAATTTTAATAGTACCGGTTTATGTATGTGCGTTTAGCTAACATGAAATATGGCGGCATGTTCCAGTGTTCGTTTGGAGGTGCCGTTGTATTTTGGCGCTAGAAACATCAAGGTCTACTTCAAGTGTGTAGTCTGAGGTACTGCACTCTGGCAACCTGTTATGGTGTCTCCCCAATCTGCCCGGTGAGAACGGGGAAATGTCATATTATCTATCGACTAATAATTTTGTTGTTGTTTCAGTCTCCACTCGTTTGTACACAAACTGATTGTAAGGGTAATATTTTGAACAAGCATCTTGTCTACTCATGTTGGGGAGTCCAAAGAAACAGTTAGCCAGCAATCCAATGAATAAGAGCGTTCATAATCCAATAGTCCAGATTGATAGTTGTATTTCCATTCGGTATGTATAAAGTAAAGCTAATAAATGAACTAAAGCCATTTTGATCTGATAATTGCAAATAGTTTGAACAATCTCGGTGTTACAGAGGAAAATTATTGGTGGGCAGGTTACGTGATTTCTTTACTGGACAGCATGCTGACGTTTACACTATCTGTGCTTAAAGGAGGATCGTGATCTTCCAAATTACCTACTGTTAAAGGTGCGATGGCATAATGGGTTGGTCTGTGTACTAGATCATCGTGGCGCTGCGAGCAGTGTTGCGAAAATCTGCAATATCTTTTGCTTGACCCAAAGCTGTATTAGATCAGCCGCGGTGGTGATCACCGAGACAGCGGAGTACTCTATCTGCGATCAACTTCGGTAGAACTTGTCAGGGTTCGAACCTTTTATTTCAAGTATGTCAGTTTCAGGCTTCTCACTAGTACACCGAACATATAGAACCTCCCCGTAAACGTACATACCAAACTGTCGACCGCTTTGTTTACACGACGACAACTGGCAGGAGATCGTAGTAACTTACAGCTAACTTTGTACGGTTGATGGCTGGAATTTCGTGCCTTGGCACTTCTGAATAAAGCACTGTGTAAGGTGACAAATTTTCCGTAGCATTACTTTATGAACATGCGATCCGAAGTGGAGACTCGACTGAAAACTGTAATGTGTTAGGCCACAGCACTCTGTACCCATGGTAATGTGTAGCCAAGTTGACATTAAGAGGAGTTGAAAACTTTGTTACTGTTTGCTAAATTTCCCACCGGTAGTTCGCGTCAGGAGGTGGTGAGAACCTCGATAGGACAGACCACACTTTGACGGTACCGTTCCATGATCAACCCAGACCGTATGCTCCCGCACAAGGCGTTGGCTTGAGTTCAACGCACAGCGAGGATGACCAAAGTTCAGTTCAGATAACCATTAACAGTGCACTGTGTGCGATGGCTTTGCTTGCCATCTCCTGACGACATCTTCAATCGGAAACAATAAGAAAGGATAGGAATATGAGAAGAGCAGTAAAAGAACTACGAATATTATTATCAAGTTGATGAATAAAGTTTGCGGATACAAGAGCGCCACTGATTGCGAAACCTAGCCATATCCTTTAATGTGTCTAACCATTGAGTGGGAAGGTCTGTCGAACCCCACCCAGAAAGTCTAACATGCCCTGCATGGCCAAGTCCGCCGAATGAGCTTTTCATACTTTTTCAGGTCATGGACTGGCCACCCTCAATCATCTTACAACCACTACCCACCTCAGCAAACATTACGCGCCGAGGAATCTTGTCAAGGGACATGCGCAACACATGTCCTAACCATCTTAGCCTGGTGACCTTTAGCGCTTCTTATAATGATTTAGTTTGTGAACCTAAGACTCCACCGAACCTCAGCATTACTTATACGGTCTTCCCAACATAATCGAGCAATGCTACTAAGACATCAGTGTTCAGATACCAATAATCTCTGTATGCCCTCCACTCGTGGTGGCCATGCTTCTGAACTGTACAGAAGCACTGGTCTGACTGCTGGAGCGTACACTGGACTCTTGACAGATGAATGGATGTCATGTGGACGCCACAGATGACACATTGTCAAATGCCAAACGAGCCTTCTGTATACGCGAAGACACTTCATCCGATATTCGACCTTTGGGTGAAATGCAGCTGCCCAGATAACAGAACTTATCTACCAGGTCTATATTTTCCCCCAAATACTGCAACAGTATCTTGGGCTTTAGAGTTGCAAAACGCGTATCGAAAATTGCTACGCAGTTACTCAAGCTGTCCAGAAAATTCGCAACTTACGTGGACCTTCACTTAGAAGAACTATGTTGTTCGCATATTCGAAGTCTGATACCTTTCCATTTGGGAAAAGTTCAGTGCCACTATCCTCATTTGACGGAGGCGCGGTCTCTAGGACCATATCACTCACAAAATTAAGAAGGGAAGGAGAGAGGGACAACCCTGATTGACGTCACTTTTTGTGATGAACTCGGGTAAAAGAGCACCGTTAGACCGGACTCGGCTTCGGCTATTCACCTAAAGGGACTTCATGATGGAAGTGAGTTTTTGTAATACTCTCTTCAACAAGAGGCAGTTCCAGAAAGCTGTGCGGTCGGATGAGTCGAAGACCGCTTTAAGATCAAGAAAAACGGGGATAGTGAGCCTACGGAGGGTGTGCCTATGTTCGAGAATTTGTCGAAGCATGAGGAAGTGATCAACACGATCTAGACCAGGTCTAATACCCGCTCGGTTCTCGCGGGATAGTCAGAGAGATTTGGATGAATGCCAACTAATCGAGTAACTAACTGGGCATCTCTCTTACGCGCGATTTATTGTAATAGAGGATGCTTAAGTGCAGTTTGAATCATGACGTCTAGTCTGATAAGTAACCAGTGTGGTCCGTTTGCGAAGTGTCTAAACCCTCGTTGTAGCCTTTCAGCTCATCAAAGTACAGCCTTGGCGGCGTTCATGCAAGGGCTCAACACGCTGAGGCTACTTTTAATCCGAAATGGGTAGACTTTTAAACGCAGTGACTTAATAGCCACTGCAGGTCCTTTCTACGAAGAATCGTACGTTCTACTAACGGTTGTTCAATTGCCATCTGTTCCTCTAAACCAGGTGTTCGTGCAGTTTGTGACAAACATCTGCACAATTTCTTTTTCAGAGGGGTAGGAAGGTCATTCCACAGTGTTCTGATGTAGTCTAATATAGACTAGTAGTCATGATGTTCTGATCGCAATGCACTAACGATGTTACCTCGACCGGTGATGGGACGTCTGCTATTTAAACGCCAAGCTCAGCGACCAGAACACCATGACAACCAACAACCTGAGCTACAACCAACACAAATATTTAAAACCATTGATAATTTAATAGTCTGCATATGTAAATCCAAATCAACGGTGTCCCTTTTCATTGCAAGAAAGATAGCACGGAGTGCGGCGAGGCCAAAAGAATTCTCGTTAAATCTTGTACCCGAAATGAGTGCATCTTCTATAGTGATTTTGAAACACCGTGTGTTTATCAGTCTCTCTTCCCAAATACATTTATGAAAATAAGTTGTGTATGGTGATGGGCGAAATTTCGCGATCTCCCGGATTAAGGCATTGTATCGTCCTCCTTTTTAATATCAGGGTCGTGTTTGTCTTCTGCCTTTTCACTGCGGTGATGCGCAAACATGAGATTTGAAATGTTGCAACTTGATGACAACGAAACTGTGGTTTGTTTGAATCAAATCAGTATACTTTGGTTGAACTGGTATGCTGACGAAAGGATTCTTTTATAACATGGAGGTTTGTCTTGCTAATAATGTAGCCATCTGAGATTTCTATACATAATGATGCTCATCGCACGACGACAAATTTGTCCAGTGTTCTACAAATCCCTGAGAATACCGTGGTTTAAAACGTACTACTGTAATGCTTTTCAGTAGGCAGCTTAGCATGACGGAACACTGGATATGTATGTATGGGTGACAAGCGCGATGTGCCTGCTATCCCGTTTAGCTTCCGACCGCACAGATGTTAACCGATCACACCACAGGAATACGATATATATGTGTATACGTACGTTGTTTGTATAGTCATTGGTCGTGTTCGTTAAGCTGGCAGCCGTGTGCGCAGGCAGCCGTAGTATTGTCGCACGTCGTATGTCTCTAATAACTACTACTTTATCAAAGTTACCCAGTACTTTGTCATTCGCTGGTCCGGTCCTTGCCGCTTATCCGCTTACAGTTTAACTTTTGACGTATAAACGTCCCCGCTTCCGTGTCTCGAAAGTAAGCTCCTGTCCATAACTCACCGCTTTTGGAGAGCAACTCACAAGATACCAAACAGGCCATTCCTTATTCCCTTTTTGTGTATAAAACGGTACCAGTCAAATGGTTGAGAGGTCTTGGTGAAACGCTTCTAACACATTCCGTTCATAAACCATAAAGTACATACGAGTTCATGTTTTCCAAAATTGAAGCACACCTAGTAGCACGAATCTATGTTCGTTCAATGATGGTTCTTAGTTCCAGATAACGACTACTAGGTCTCTATCGTTCTCTTTTTGAATGTCCCATTTATCACCAAGCGACAAGTTTCAGCATGTTTCCGCATTGTTAACTAAATATCATCCACTGACAGGCGTATTGTGGTTTTCCGGAATTCGGCACGATCGTTTCGAGAAGGCCTTAAGCCGCAACAAAGCGGGAGTTGCTTTGGCCTGCTACTACTGCTATGGCTACACTAAACGGGTCTCCGAGTAGTTTTCAATCATTCGTTTTTCTGAGCATATTCATAGTTATACATGGTTTGATGTTAAAAGAATTTACAGAATATAAACTGTGACTTTCCACTTTACTTCTGTTGCTCATCTAGCTGTTCAAGCAGCCCAACAGGGCGCCGAACATGGTCGCCTTGGGTGATTTGTGATTGTTGGTATCCCGTATTAAATAGGCACAACGAATGTACGCGTGCATGGGGAGCGTGTGTTTCGAATGAACGCACGGAAAGCACGAACATCAGCACAAGTGGTAAGCATATTCCAAGCGAATGCAAGCTGTCAGTCAACATCAGTCTTGAGTGAAGTAAGCCGCATGTGATTGGCGAAGTAGGGCAGTGCAGAATGTAGTACAAACAGGTATCGGGTGCGCGAGTGTATGGCAAACGGGACAAAAATGAATCACCAGCGGATGTTCGCCGTGCATGGATAGGCCTCACAGCACCATGTGGCCGATTAACCCACACAAAAATGATCATGCCGGAATATACATACGGCACATTTCTGTTTCACTATTACACGTCAACGTGTTATGTTCCATATCCACGAGGACCTATTGCACTATCAAAGAGAATGTGATGTCATGACACCAATACTTGAGGTGACGATCAGCGAACGGAGGCCCCCAATAGGTCACTCGCGATATCGAGAGACGGGTTACAGCAGGGCCGTGTGCCACCAAAGTTGGCCGGCGGTAATGAAGCTCATATTTGATAATCTAAATTATACAGTGCCCCCCCCCCCCTCCCCCGTAGAACTTTCTGCCGAAGATCGGCCATCCTCTGAGGGCGAGAGCACTGTCCCCGGCCCGATTAATTTTACTATGGAAACCTCTCAAGCGTAAACATAGCCATCGGGTCGCACACTTACAAGTCGATAGAAAACGCTACTTGATCCTGTGCTAAAGAAAGTTTGTAGGCCTTCCTGTTGTGACAAGTATCAAATGTTGCACTTGGATATGTATGACTGAACGTCGCAGCTCTTTCAGGTAGTTCACGGAAGGACATTGGAATCAGTCGACAAACAATATCAGCGAATATTTCGAGATTCCGCGTATACTCTGAGTTGCTGTCCGAGCTCAACTGTTTACGACAGCCGCTGACACCTGCGGTGATGGCTACTGCAAATGTACTTTTAGCGTTCGATCTCATAGCCTGCAAGCTTACTGGGTTCACTTAAAAATCGTTGCAACTTTCACACCACGGCAGTAGAATTTGGAAGTGCCCATAACTGGCGCTGGAACGGCCAACGAGAAAGACATTTTTGAACCTTGATGGTAAAGTAAATGTTAATTTGTACAAGAATGCAGTTTCCATGAAGATGATTGCATCCGATTGCAACTGAATGCCTGAGAAATGGGACAAACATTGAAACTAGCTGGAACCAAGGAACTTCCAGTCAGCGAAGAATCTTGCAATAACATCTCGGGTTCTTCATTTGACGTCAACCGCGCTGTGTGCAAGTGGTTTCTCACTGTTTGTCCGTATTATCTGCCGGTAACAGGAATAGGCATAGAGGTAGCTCGTAATATGGAGCATAGTGATTTTCGCGTCAGCAGTGGCTGGTTGTACAAATTCCAAATACGTCATAGAATTAGTTCAAAACTATTGAACGGCGAGGCCTCAAAACTTCCAGTTGAAGATCTACCGAATCGGCTAGGACGCGTCCCTATGTCTAACAAGGATTAGGAATCGAAGAACATTTTTAACTGTGATGAGATTGACCTTCATTTAAGAGCCGCTCCCTCACGCAGCTTGTAGAAGGTGATCCACGCAGCTATTTATGGTTTC
The DNA here is from genome assembly GCA_948099385.1 of Fasciola hepatica. Classification (NCBI taxonomy): domain Eukaryota; kingdom Metazoa; phylum Platyhelminthes; class Trematoda; order Plagiorchiida; family Fasciolidae; genus Fasciola; species Fasciola hepatica. The sequence goes on from CANUEZ040000124.1 coordinate 551,588, forward strand.
TCTATCACTCTCTCTAACACTTCAAGTATGGAAGATGCAGAGACGTTAGTCTCAGAGAACGACGACGATGACGAAGAGATGGCCAAGTATGAGAATTTCCCCGTGAGGAGTGAAACTCAAGCTGTACAACTATTGCGAACAATTGCACTACAAATGTGCATGGAATTTATATCCGAATTAGAAAACATTGACAACAGAAAGCAATTGTGAGGATATGTGCTGACTCATGGTCGATAATCGGCTAAGTCTCGTTAGCAATCACCATATCAGCGCCTGTCCAGAATCCAGGTCAATGCTTAAGCCAGCGGATTCGCAAGCGGCAAGGTAGTGGATCGATGAGGCGTGAATGGATTCCCGTCGTGTGATGACTGGTCATATCACCAACCAATGAATCAAAAGACAGCCTACCTGATGCAAGTATGAACCAACTAGTTTGTGTTGCAACGATTCGTGACATTGACTGTTTCTTCCTATATAAACAATGTGTTGTGCGCTTATAATCTGGGAGGATTTCAGCCAAGGGAAGCGTTCCCCTTAGATTTTATGGGACACCTTAAAACGGCAATGAACAGTGGATCCTTTTTCGATAAAATAAATTTCTTCTGAGTGTTTGTTTCGCGTCTCATTTCAAACACGATATGGACTAGTAATCTAAATTGAACCTTTCGGAAAATTGACGGGTTCTGAAAACTTATCTTCGTGTTTTAGCCACTTTTGTGCTATTTCCTGAACGTCCCTCTCAAGAGCGAACAACGCCGAGGAGGGCACAAATTTGGTCGGTCCCGACGATGTTCGATCTGGAGGGGACATTGTATCACGGATTCACTCGACATCAGTAGAGATTTGAGTTTGCAAGTAACCGTGCAGAGAATTCGTTCGTCATAGGTGTTGGCCGCAATGTGAACAACGGGTTGTTACCGTTCAGAGTCAGGGGCGAAAGGGCACAGTATTATGTAGCATATATTTTCAACAGACCGTTGAAAACCACTCCGGATAGCCTGGTGGTTAGGTGTTCGACTCACAGTCGTACCGCCCGGGTTCCACTCCCAGTTTGGGCTCGTTGGATGTGCAATGCTGATGGTTCTTAACAGGGGTGAAACAACTGCACAGTACTTCTGTTATAATCCACAAGACGTGTCTGGGTACAGGTTGTTTATTAGAGATCACTCGTTCAGGAGTCATCATAACTAACCAAATGAGACAGCAATGCTTATTTGCATTCCAGGGGTCCAATCCACTTGAAGGCAGTTGTTTTCTAGTCGCAGGATGCAATCAAGGGGTTCACATGTCTTCTTTTGTCTTATTGCGTTTGTTCCTTTAACAGCTGCGTTCGTTGTTAATCCACAACTGTCCATAGTTGCGTTTCCAGCGATTAACTACCTACTAAACAGTATATACAGTCCACCACACTCCCATGGTGCCTAATGGTGAGTTGAGCGTTGATACTGCATGGGTAGCTTTATCCGATCACTATGGTTAAAATTAACACCTTTGCAACTTCATCGTTTTCCCGACCGAATAAAGCAACGCATCTTTTCTCGCGAGTAATCAGAACAAGTCAAAATCTAGCTGCTGCTACGGTTTTCAGTAGTAATATTAGGAATTCAAAGCTTTATAGGTGTGCCCACTCCCGAAGAGCGCCCTTTGCAGTCGTTCCATGGTTTTCAATCTGAGTTAAGCGTTTGGACTGTCTGATGAATCGTTAGTCTCAGAGAACGACGACGATGACGAAGAGATGGCCAAGTATGAGAATTTCCCCGTGAGGAGTGAAACTCAAGCTGTACAACTATTGCGAACAATTGCACTACAAATGTGCATGGAATTTATATCCGAATTAGAAAACATTGACAACAGAAAGCAATTGTGAGGATATGTGCTGACTCATGGTCGATAATCGGCTAAGTCTCGTTAGCAATCACCATATCAGCGCCTGTCCAGAATCCAGGTCAATGCTTAAGCCAGCGGATTCGCAAGCGGCAAGGTAGTGGATCGATGAGGCGTGAATGGATTCCCGTCGTGTGATGACTGGTCATATCACCAACCAATGAATCAAAAGACAGCCTACCTGATGCAAGTATGAACCAACTAGTTTGTGTTGCAACGATTCGTGACATTGACTGTTTCTTCCTATATAAACAATGTGTTGTGCGCTTATAATCTGGGAGGATTTCAGCCAAGGGAAGCGTTCCCCTTAGATTTTATGGGACACCTTAAAACGGCAATGAACAGTGGATCCTTTTTCGATAAAATAAATTTCTTCTGAGTGTTTGTTTCGCGTCTCATTTCAAACACGATATGGACTAGTAATCTAAATTGAACCTTTCGGAAAATTGACGGGTTCTGAAAACTTATCTTCGTGTTTTAGCCACTTTTGTGCTATTTCCTGAACGTCCCTCTCAAGAGCGAACAACGCCGAGGAGGGCACAAATTTGGTCGGTCCCGACGATGTTCGATCTGGAGGGGACATTGTATCACGGATTCACTCGACATCAGTAGAGATTTGAGTTTGCAAGTAACCGTGCAGAGAATTCGTTCGTCATAGGTGTTGGCCGCAATGTGAACAACGGGTTGTTACCGTTCAGAGTCAGGGGCGAAAGGGCACAGTATTATGTAGCATATATTTTCAACAGACCGTTGAAAACCACTCCGGATAGCCTGGTGGTTAGGTGTTCGACTCACAGTCGTACCGCCCGGGTTCCACTCCCAGTTTGGGCTCGTTGGATGTGCAATGCTGATGGTTCTTAACAGGGGTGAAACAACTGCACAGTACTTCTGTTATAATCCACAAGACGTGTCTGGGTACAGGTTGTTTATTAGAGATCACTCGTTCAGGAGTCATCATAACTAACCAAATGAGACAGCAATGCTTATTTGCATTCCAGGGGTCCAATCCACTTGAAGGCAGTTGTTTTCTAGTCGCAGGATGCAATCAAGGGGTTCACATGTCTTCTTTTGTCTTATTGCGTTTGTTCCTTTAACAGCTGCGTTCGTTGTTAATCCACAACTGTCCATAGTTGCGTTTCCAGCGATTAACTACCTACTAAACAGTATATACAGTCCACCACACTCCCATGGTGCCTAATGGTGAGTTGAGCGTTGATACTGCATGGGTAGCTTTATCCGATCACTATGGTTAAAATTAACACCTTTGCAACTTCATCGTTTTCCCGACCGAATAAAGCAACGCATCTTTTCTCGCGAGTAATCAGAACAAGTCAAAATCTAGCTGCTGCTACGGTTTTCAGTAGTAATATTAGGAATTCAAAGCTTTATAGGTGTGCCCACTCCCGAAGAGCGCCCTTTGCAGTCGTTCCATGGTTTTCAATCTGAGTTAAGCGTTTGGACTGTCTGATGAATCGTTAGTCTCAGAGAACGACGACGATGACGAAGAGATGGCCAAGTATGAGAATTTCCCCGTGAGGAGTGAAACTCAAGCTGTACAACTATTGCGAACAATTGCACTACAAATGTGCATGGAATTTATATCCGAATTAGAAAACATTGACAACAGAAAGCAATTGTGAGGATATGTGCTGACTCATGGTCGATAATCGGCTAAGTCTCGTTAGCAATCACCATATCAGCGCCTGTCCAGAATCCAGGTCAATGCTTAAGCCAGCGGATTCGCAAGCGGCAAGGTAGTGGATCGATGAGGCGTGAATGGATTCCCGTCGTGTGATGACTGGTCATATCACCAACCAATGAATCAAAAGACAGCCTACCTGATGCAAGTATGAACCAACTAGTTTGTGTTGCAACGATTCGTGACATTGACTGTTTCTTCCTATATAAACAATGTGTTGTGCGCTTATAATCTGGGAGGATTTCAGCCAAGGGAAGCGTTCCCCTTAGATTTTATGGGACACCTTAAAACGGCAATGAACAGTGGATCCTTTTTCGATAAAATAAATTTCTTCTGAGTGTTTGTTTCGCGTCTCATTTCAAACACGATATGGACTAGTAATCTAAATTGAACCTTTCGGAAAATTGACGGGTTCTGAAAACTTATCTTCGTGTTTTAGCCACTTTTGTGCTATTTCCTGAACGTCCCTCTCAAGAGCGAACAACGCCGAGGAGGGCACAAATTTGGTCGGTCCCGACGATGTTCGATCTGGAGGGGACATTGTATCACGGATTCACTCGACATCAGTAGAGATTTGAGTTTGCAAGTAACCGTGCAGAGAATTCGTTCGTCATAGGTGTTGGCCGCAATGTGAACAACGGGTTGTTACCGTTCAGAGTCAGGGGCGAAAGGGCACAGTATTATGTAGCATATATTTTCAACAGACCGTTGAAAACCACTCCGGATAGCCTGGTGGTTAGGTGTTCGACTCACAGTCGTACCGCCCGGGTTCCACTCCCAGTTTGGGCTCGTTGGATGTGCAATGCTGATGGTTCTTAACAGGGGTGAAACAACTGCACAGTACTTCTGTTATAATCCACAAGACGTGTCTGGGTACAGGTTGTTTATTAGAGATCACTCGTTCAGGAGTCATCATAACTAACCAAATGAGACAGCAATGCTTATTTGCATTCCAGGGGTCCAATCCACTTGAAGGCAGTTGTTTTCTAGTCGCAGGATGCAATCAAGGGGTTCACATGTCTTCTTTTGTCTTATTGCGTTTGTTCCTTTAACAGCTGCGTTCGTTGTTAATCCACAACTGTCCATAGTTGCGTTTCCAGCGATTAACTACCTACTAAACAGTATATACAGTCCACCACACTCCCATGGTGCCTAATGGTGAGTTGAGCGTTGATACTGCATGGGTAGCTTTATCCGATCACTATGGTTAAAATTAACACCTTTGCAACTTCATCGTTTTCCCGACCGAATAAAGCAACGCATCTTTTCTCGCGAGTAATCAGAACAAGTCAAAATCTAGCTGCTGCTACGGTTTTCAGTAGTAATATTAGGAATTCAAAGCTTTATAGGTGTGCCCACTCCCGAAGAGCGCCCTTTGCAGTCGTTCCATGGTTTTCAATCTGAGTTAAGCGTTTGGACTGTCTGATGAATCGTTAGTCTCAGAGAACGACGACGATGACGAAGAGATGGCCAAGTATGAGAATTTCCCCGTGAGGAGTGAAACTCAAGCTGTACAACTATTGCGAACAATTGCACTACAAATGTGCATGGAATTTATATCCGAATTAGAAAACATTGACAACAGAAAGCAATTGTGAGGATATGTGCTGACTCATGGTCGATAATCGGCTAAGTCTCGTTAGCAATCACCATATCAGCGCCTGTCCAGAATCCAGGTCAATGCTTAAGCCAGCGGATTCGCAAGCGGCAAGGTAGTGGATCGATGAGGCGTGAATGGATTCCCGTCGTGTGATGACTGGTCATATCACCAACCAATGAATCAAAAGACAGCCTACCTGATGCAAGTATGAACCAACTAGTTTGTGTTGCAACGATTCGTGACATTGACTGTTTCTTCCTATATAAACAATGTGTTGTGCGCTTATAATCTGGGAGGATTTCAGCCAAGGGAAGCGTTCCCCTTAGATTTTATGGGACACCTTAAAACGGCAATGAACAGTGGATCCTTTTTCGATAAAATAAATTTCTTCTGAGTGTTTGTTTCGCGTCTCATTTCAAACACGATATGGACTAGTAATCTAAATTGAACCTTTCGGAAAATTGACGGGTTCTGAAAACTTATCTTCGTGTTTTAGCCACTTTTGTGCTATTTCCTGAACGTCCCTCTCAAGAGCGAACAACGCCGAGGAGGGCACAAATTTGGTCGGTCCCGACGATGTTCGATCTGGAGGGGACATTGTATCACGGATTCACTCGACATCAGTAGAGATTTGAGTTTGCAAGTAACCGTGCAGAGAATTCGTTCGTCATAGGTGTTGGCCGCAATGTGAACAACGGGTTGTTACCGTTCAGAGTCAGGGGCGAAAGGGCACAGTATTATGTAGCATATATTTTCAACAGACCGTTGAAAACCACTCCGGATAGCCTGGTGGTTAGGTGTTCGACTCACAGTCGTACCGCCCGGGTTCCACTCCCAGTTTGGGCTCGTTGGATGTGCAATGCTGATGGTTCTTAACAGGGGTGAAACAACTGCACAGTACTTCTGTTATAATCCACAAGACGTGTCTGGGTACAGGTTGTTTATTAGAGATCACTCGTTCAGGAGTCATCATAACTAACCAAATGAGACAGCAATGCTTATTTGCATTCCAGGGGTCCAATCCACTTGAAGGCAGTTGTTTTCTAGTCGCAGGATGCAATCAAGGGGTTCACATGTCTTCTTTTGTCTTATTGCGTTTGTTCCTTTAACAGCTGCGTTCGTTGTTAATCCACAACTGTCCATAGTTGCGTTTCCAGCGATTAACTACCTACTAAACAGTATATACAGTCCACCACACTCCCATGGTGCCTAATGGTGAGTTGAGCGTTGATACTGCATGGGTAGCTTTATCCGATCACTATGGTTAAAATTAACACCTTTGCAACTTCATCGTTTTCCCGACCGAATAAAGCAACGCATCTTTTCTCGCGAGTAATCAGAACAAGTCAAAATCTAGCTGCTGCTACGGTTTTCAGTAGTAATATTAGGAATTCAAAGCTTTATAGGTGTGCCCACTCCCGAAGAGCGCCCTTTGCAGTCGTTCCATGGTTTTCAATCTGAGTTAAGCGTTTGGACTGTCTGATGAATCGTATCATATATAGCCAAAGACTGTTTACTCGGTTTATCCCTGATGTGTTGACAGCCTGCTGCCTCAAGGTCGGTCTGTTGGACCAACAAAGCTGACTGGATGTCGCGGGGAAGATGCAGCCTGCTCGGAGTGTCAAGATACTGAGCCTTCAAGTTTGACCTCCGTATCCTCCTGCTGCTTTTCCTTTTCCTTTAGACTGGCAGACCTTGATTCTAAAAGAGACGGTATATCTTAATCTCTAGAAATTCTGTGAAACTAAATAAAATGTTAATATTATTACACTGGCTTCAGCACATCTTTACGATGCTTTGCGTCCGTCGAAGAAGAACTGAAGAAAATTCCTACACACCAAAACGAGTTTAGAATTTAGATAGAACTATATCCTTATTTGGTAAAGCACAACCAAGGAACGGAACCACAGAATTTCTGCACAGCGGTAATTTTGAATGAAGTAGTCGAAACATGGCACCGGTCAACAGGTGGGATTCGCCAAGAGAGAACCCGCAACGCAGTGGGTGTGAACAGTTACAGATGATAGTTTCACCAAGTGCAACGGATGCTATTATATGCAGACCACAAGTATATGGTATCATGTCTCCTAAGGCTATACCAAAAGCATAGACCACCATGAGAAATGCTGCAATCCTTTTTCAGCAGACCAGGGGAAAAAAGAAAAATATAGAATTATAGGAATTATACACTGGTGTGTGAAGAAGAAAATGGCAGACTGCAGAATACTGAACTGTCGTAGTTTACGAACTGGAAAAGACAAACGACGCAGTTTTCCAACAGTGATTTTCGTATGTGAACACCGTCCAATTTCCGTTGTAAAGTTACCGAGAGAGCCAGCCCTGATAGCCTGGTCGTTGAGTGTTCGACTCCAAGTCGTTCATTCCGGGTTCGAGCCCCAGTGGGGGCTTGGCGGATGTGCACTGCTGATGATTCCCAACAGGGGTGAAGAAATTATACAGTGCTTCCATGGTTTTCAATGATAAGTTGATCGGTAATACTACACGATGAGTCATATTCTGCAAGTCTAATCTATTCGAATACATATATGGTTTATACGTGCAAGAGGAATTAAGTTGATGTAAAACGCAACTGCGAAGTAGAAACAAATGCACTCGAAATTTACAGTTGTTTAGCCGAATACCAGACCATCCAGAAACGTGTTGGACAACTGCAAGATTTCCAGTAAACTCATCTAGCTCGGACTGCCGAGAGAGACCGAACCAAAATGACACCGTCGTCGTACCTGAACAGACGGACTGAGTGAGGTACGGTTAATTTGTTAATGTAGACGAATAGCGCCTTGAAGAACACCGGCACTGCTTAAGAGATGCCTAAAAACTTTTCTTCCAGCTTTGATAGATTGTGTTCTTCCCGAGGATTAGTCTATTGTGAAGTAAAGATCTTCGCATATCACCAAACGCTCATATGTAATCAAGGAAGGCACACCTAACTGATTTACACAGGGCATTGAGGGATATTGCAACGAAATGGACTACGCGCACTTCTGCATCAATCGTGGAACGCCAGGGTTCGTACGCAGATTGATATTAGTCATTAGGACTTGTGACAGTGTTTTGTGGGTGCTGAAGTACAGCACGTCACCGAAAAATATTCTATCCGGCGGAATTTCTTGGTTCCGGTTTGATTACATTACACTTCAGGTATGGAAATGATTGTGACGACGCAGACACTCAGCTATGGATTCAAGTGAATAGTTGGTAACATAATTCATTAGTTCACAGAGAGGTCCATCTCCGTGCTCGAGTCCTGGCGAACGTAGACCGTCCGGCCCAGAAGACCTGTTTAACTTGGTGAACTTGAAGAGATTGAAAACCATGCTGGAGAGTTTTTCGGTTTCAGAATGTTGGAAGTCTGGTACAAGGTCCTTCGAGTCACGAATGATTGGAGCATTCAGATGGTCAATATCCATGTCGCCAGGGGGAGACTTTTCTTCTGACCACACAACTGGTTGATCTCCTGCTCCTACATTCAATGTCCCGGCAGTGCAGAAACTGCTGGGAGAAGATGTAATCCAGACATCTGATTTCTTTTTTCCACCAACCTTGCCAGGCTAAGGACCTCAGGTGTGTTGCGCGTTTTGTAGGCTAGTTCCTTCTTCCTGCTTAACCGTTATGGATAGAGTGAAATCACTCTTCCAAGATGGAATTAAACCATTTCCAATGAAAAGCAAATGTTAAGAGGATGTGGTTTATAATGTCGATCATAAAATATATTGAAAGACAAGGTTTACTGCTGTTTTCTAACCGGAAGATGGTAAGAAACAAATAACGGTCAACCAGTGAAAGGTTTTCTTCAGATAGATTCTGATGATAGAATTGGATCTGTCTAGTCTGCGTGTAAGGTAAGTGATCATGTTTAAGGTAAATTTTCGGACGAAAATGCAGGATACTATGAGCGCTGGTACTTCGACACTCAGTTTGAGGGCAGAGAGTTATGGACACAATCCAGGATAGGATATAATCCAACTGAGAGTCGTCACAGATCACGGTAAGAAAAATACTATTTAGATTAAAAAGTGAGAGTAAGTACGTAGAGGCATGTCTGAGGTCTCCTACAATGATATGGAGATTTTAACTAATCAGTGGTACAGAAAAGGCAAGAATGAATCATAGGACCTAACTTTGTGGTACAACGTAAACGTTAACGATGGTAATATGATCAACACGGAAAAATCTACGACAGTTTAGGACAGGCGCACAGTCAATCCCACTAGAATAGCAGGAGAAAACGGTATTGAAGCCACTGCGCCACTCGGAATTGGTATAGGTGATAATACAACCACCTTTTCTACGTAGGATTCTGTCTATCCTGATAAAGGCCCGGACAATTTCTCATTTCAACCGTAGATTCAACCAAGTTTCCTGGAAACAAAGCACGTGTATTCTCGAAGGTACGAGCCGTAAGTAATTAAGTTTGGTCCGGAAGCTTGTTATGCAGGGAACGCATATTGTTACACAATGCCACGGTCCGTCACAACCCGGTGTTGTGCAACTAAAAGCTGCCTGTTATCTGGCCCTTTTGTCGTCCCTTCAATTCATATTTGTCATTTGACAAACAGTATTATCGATAACCTACCAATTGCAGTCGGTTAAAGTTCTCGAACTCAGTTTGTAAGTGTTTCTGAGCGTTGACATTTAGTACCCATGCTAGTGATCTCTAAAATATCGAACCCAGGATAAATGTCGTTTCCCGAGAAGCATTGGTCTGGTTTTTGATTCGGATCAGTGAATGAAACCACAAAATAAGATTTTCTCACCTTCAGCGGTTAACTAACTATCCGTGACTATGTGTTTTGACCCATCCACTGAAAATTCCTTCACCGCCAAGGCCACTTGACTACAGACCAGAGAGCCGAGCCTTAGGAGCGTTGAAAACACGTATTGACTTTTCATGGTAGTAAATACCGATGGCTAACAGTGATCCGATATATTCGACCAACGTTCTTCTGAAGTGTATTTTAAACAAATAATTACTGACCAAATGGAGAATACCATTGTTCAGTAAAACTGATGGAAAATGATATTATTGCAAAGCGATCATTCAAGAGCTCACTCAACATATTCACACATTCTACTTCTTGCAATCAAACAATTCAGTTAGGAAATTGGCTAAATTCATTCTGAAATGCAACGATCTAAATTTGTACGATATAAACTCAGATTAGGAAGACGACGGAAGTTCCTTTTGAAATAAAAGAGCAAGTGTAAATTTCATCTATGAGGGGAACTTTGTCGTCATCACACTAACTCGCCATTGTCATCAGTTCGACTGGTTTGTGATTGAATTCATAAGAAGACTTAAACTGGAAAGAAAATCATAGCACAGAAATGACAACTGTTTCAAGTGATCTCAGTTAACTGTAGGTCAGTGAATCAACTAAACTATGCAGAATTTTACCCCGGACCTGTTCGAACTTTACTAATCGGCCACTCTAACACAATTGCTTTTGCGGTTGGAGTGCACCAAAAGTCAGTGCAAACAACAAGACTACTGATCAAATGAGCGGAAAGCTCGGTTCACAACCTAGTTGGTCGGTCGGCAGAGTGCAGTCGTAGCTGTGGGTATCAAGTGAATTTGAACGCTTGGAGGTTGGTAATGATTGTTTTCCAGGTCACAACCTAATTGGCTTTTCGTTGCACCAATGAATCCATTATGGGACTGCCTTATGCACTGATGCGATAGACAATTTTATTTAGACATTCCCTAAATCACGATTTGAACTGTAAACTTTTCCACGCGTGCGTTGGACTTTTGTGGAGGCATTTTTTGACAAATTTCAGTCAAACAATACTCTGCCACGTTGCGTGGACCAAAGCAGACAGCCATCTTGGAGACCAAATCCGTAATTAGCAAGTAACACAAGCCTAATCTGTAGAACAGAAGGGCGAAAGGAGAATTTTTAGTCATCTGCGAGCTGGTGACTGAAGATCCACTTAAAACATTCCATGGATGCAAACTACTAATGTGAAAATGGCTGGGCTGAGGCCGAAGTTGGATGTTCACAGCCAGCTCTTGATTATTTCACTCACCTTTTCTCTCGTGTCTGCTTCAGGCCTGAATGAACTTCCCTTATAGGAGCTGGATGAAAAACAGGTAACTGATGCACAACGCAGTTGTATACAACTATGGGGTCGATTTGTGAAACATCTACGTGGAAGCTGTACCGTATGCTACCATGTTCTTACATCGCCCAGTCACAGCATTTTAGGCATTCTTTATCACTGGAGATAATCGTCGGAGTCTTTTGCTCTCCAACTCAGTTGCCTATCTACTCATACCCCTATCATCACTTTGGCAACGTAATCCGCTCATCAGCAGATGCAATGTCTTTGGTGGCGATCTCCATTCCGGATATTCGAACAAAATGATTTGTCAGTGTAATCATCATCAATCTGTGATTGAAACGGTGTTGGAAAACCGCAATGCTGTTTCGCATGGTAGGCTGAAAAAGTGTAAAGACATCAGTGTGCTGCGTCAAAATTGTGTTAGTAACTTTACACCACATAGGATGGCTTTCGGTGACATGCCGTTGACGTGTTGACCGCCAGAAGCATGGATTAAATGTATCTTAACAAGGAACTAACGGGAATGGGTAGCTGTTGTAGTAACCTGTTGTGCATGTCATTCGAGTATTTTTAAGTCGTAGAGAATTGAACTTGCAATCAAAAGGAGAGTAGATGATACCAAGTCAAGAATCACTCTAGGGTGGTTCAATCACCTGACGTTACAAAATTGCTAGTTTCTAGAACTCATCTTATCGGGTTGAACAAAAGAATAGACAACTTGTTCACAAATTTCGGTATATTTTTCCATTCAAATCTACAATTGCTCAACTTCCTGCCGATTTTCCGGCATGACCGTAACCTTTAAAACACACCGAAGCAAGGAGAAAAACGCGCTCCCATAAGGCAAATAAACGAATGCCTGTTTGGCGTTGCTGGTATGAACTTTGCGGGAAATGAAATATTAAATTTCAGCCCGAGATACAAGTTGGCTCAGTCAACAGAACATGTAACACACGATTTGCCCACTGAAGACAAACATGTACATTTGCAAGAATGTGTTAGTGTATAAGTATATTGTATGTACCTTGGTAATTGTATAGGGGCCGTTAGGTATTCAATTTCAAACGAGTGTGTATTTGCGGGCGAACCCGAAAAGGCTGTATCCCTTTGGTTTACTTCAGTTTATATCTCCGATTTGTGAACGTTCATGATAATGATAGTGATGGTGATGATGGTCATGCTGAAGATGCTGTTGCTGTTGTTGTTGATGGCGATGAAGATGATGATGGCAAAGATGATGATGTGTACATACGGGAATTTTTAAACAAATGAAAACCACAAATGTACAATCTGCGAGTGCAATGGCCCAAAAAAGCGCTCGTGTGCCAGGGACCTGCGAGGCTCAGTTGTTCCGGCCAGACCGAAACTCAGGAAGTACGTGGACAGAACAATAAGAAATGTGACAATAGCAGTCGCCACTAGACAAGTCAGTTGGCAACCATAGTTATATTTCGTTTATGATGAAGAAGGAGGAGCGATAGAGAGAATGGGGTGTTAGGACGGAACAGACCAAAAAGGAATTGTCGTAAGAGAAAACTGTTGTTTCCCCAGGCTAAACTCTCGGTTTTGTTTTTGTATTATCATGACCGTTGTATACGAAGAATAGGTAGAGTAATTTGGGACTGTTCGTTTGGAGGACAAAACAGGCGTCATCGAAAAGAACTGAGTGCAACAATCTAACGTGATGTGCCGAAACGGGCTTTTGCCGTTTCGGCACACATGTCCTCTCTGTCCTGTATTATCTACTTAAGCTTAACCGGATATTGTCCCCCGAAGCGTTTTCTGTTCGTTTGTCAGATCTTGCAGACCTATTGGCTCCATGCTGGTTTTCAGAATGACACTTCCGCTGGCACGTTGATTCAATAGTTGTGTCTGACTGTTCATCCATCCATGCATGCTCGGTGATGCACTGGTCCACGTTGGTCGTTCATACCCTTGAGAATCCACACCACCTCCGGTTCCTACTAACCAATAAGCGGCTAAACTAGGACCTGTGGTCGAACCACTACCATTCGGCTGGTCCACTCCAGCTGAATGCGTTTGGCTTTGTGTCATCGAGCGGTTGATATTGACCATCTGTCCTTGGTTAATTCCTTGAGGATTTCGATAGCTTAATGATCGATAAAACCCAGACTGCGGATGTGACGTGTTCCCAGGTGAGCACGGATTGTCGAACAAGGATACAGGTCGTGTTTCGTGACCAGTGTCTTGTTGCTGATACACAGTCTTCTCCGGTGCATTTAGTCTGCCTCCATGCCCGGGGCCACTGCTAACACCTGGTCCGACTGCACTACCGCTCACTGACGGAGTCGTGAACAAAGTTGGGTCAAGTACTGCGGTCCCATTGACGGATCCTTGTGTTGCTCCGTCCGTCCCAGTGGTGGTTGTGACCAGTGTGGTTTGCTCAGTAGAGGGATCAGATAAGGCACATTCATAACCGGTTGTGGCCGCAGACCCGACCAGATAGGTACGATTTTCCACTCGGGGTCCAGCGCCGCCGACCGCAGATCCACTGGGTCCACATGTATTGCTGTGATTTCGCATCGAACCTGGTCTTGATAAGCTCAAATCCATGGACCGGGGTCCCAAGAAATTTGCACATCCGGTGTCCTGCTCATGACACACGGGTAAATTTGGCGGTTGCCTGGCAACACGCTGTGAATTGTGACGTCCACGAGTCATGGTGTGACACTGGGGTAAGGTAAATGTGTTATCTTTACTCAGTTGCGAATTACTGTGATACTCGTTCAAAGAGGCTCTCCGTTGGCATTTGTTGTTATTGTTAGGCCTGACAAGTTCCGGCTGTTGTGGTTGACGTTCGTCCCGACTACAGGCGAACATGGGTTGACAAGAAGAGTCTGTGAATCGAATGTGAAAAAAGGGAATTGATATTGATCAACCAATTTTTCATGAGCACTGATATTGAAATAACTGGTTCCTGGGAAACTATAGCCAAAGATGGGGACATTCACATATTAGTATTCATTCAAATGCATTCTAAGTTCCGAACGTCTCTTTTGCCAAACCACCAGGTAACCTAGTGGTAGCCCAAACCAAAACAGAATTGCGAGATTAGTGGTTGAAAGGAATAAACTGAACCGGATAACCTGTTCAGGCCACCATTCTACCTCTTTCTGATACACACTCCTCTTACTCGGGGTATTGGTTTTATCAGGCTAACAAGACACTTTTTTATTTAATGACAACGTACGTTTTGACCACTCTTTAATGTCTCATGAAACGTGTTAGCTTTTAGTCAGACGGAATTAGTTCAACACACATTTTCATCTTATTGTTTTTTTTCCGATGAGGTTAGCAAAACGAGAGTGGTGAGCAAATATGACACTGACACACACACACACACACGCTATATATATATATATATATATATATATATATATATATATATATATATATATATATATATTGATCCGTATGATGATGAACAATATTTTATTGTCTCATCAAGCTCATCAGCTCGGTTTATCTGTAAGTCATTCAACGAGTCTATCAATTCCCCTTTTTCAGTTTTCTGCACAGCTTAAAATTGATGTTTTGCATTTGGTTTCGGCAAAGTGATTCAGTACATATTCCTAACCATTTTCAGATCGTTTTTTTACATTTCACACTGGTGCAGTGGGAGTTAACGAAACTCCTCCGTATTATTTGGGCTAGCGAGCAGATTCCGAGGGAATGGTGTGAATCACTGATTGTGCCGATTTACAAGGAAGGTGACAGGTCCTCTTGTGAAACCACAGAGAAATTAGCTTGGTAAGTATCGCGTCTAAACTGCTCACCGGTCTTATTCTCCACCAATTATCCAGTGCCCGCGAAATGTGTACGCGTGGGAACGAAACCGGTTTCAGACCCGGTCGTGGTTGTATCGAACACATCTTCACTCTTCGGCAAACCTTAGAGCACAGACACATCTTACGTAGGCCCACAATCTGTGTCTTTCTTGATCTGAAATCGTCGTTCGACTCAGTCAACCGCACAGTTCTCTGGCACTGCCCTTCATTGAAGGGTGTGACAGAGAAGTTTACTTCTCTTTTGCAATTCTTGTATGCGAACAGCCGAAGTCGAGTTCGTGCTTACGGCAATATCTCACCCGAGTTCACCACGTAAAGTGGTGTTCATTAGGGTTTCCCTCTTTCACCCTTCCTCTTTAATTTTGTAGTTGAATTAATTCTTGAGATAGCCCTATCTTCGTGTGAGAATAGCGGCGTTGATCTGTTTTCAGACAGTAAACTGTCTGACTTGGAATATGCGGACGATATTGTTCTTCTGTGTGAAGATCTAGGTAAGTTGCAAGCTTTCCTAAATAGTCTAAACAACAGTGTAGGAATGTTTGGGATGCGTTTTGCACCTTCAAAGTGTAAAATGCTGTTGCATGACTGGGTTGGCTCAACACCAAACCTTGTGTTGGCCGGGGAATCTAGCTGAAGCGGATAAATTTTTTTACCTGGGTAGTTACATCTTACCACGTGGACAGATATTGGATGAAGTGTCGTTGCATATACAAAAGGCGCGTTTGGCTTTTTGCTAACCTCCGTCATCTGTGGCGTCGGCGTGATATCCGATTGTCTGTCAAGGGTCGAGTATACAATGCGGCGGTTAGGTCCGTTCTTTTTCTAGGGTTCAGAAACATGGTCGTTGAGGATAAAAGATAGGCAAAAACTGTCGGTGTTCGAGCACCGAAGTTTCTGTAGCACTACCCGAGTATGGTGGGAACACCATATCAGCAATGCTGAAGTTAGGTGTAGGGTGTTGGGAACAAGAGGTCAGTCTGTGGATTAAGTGCTGAATTTAAACAGGTTAAGGTGGTTGGGACATGTGTTACGCATGTCCGTGGACAGACATCCTCAGCGTACGGTGTTCTCTGAGGTCGGTGGCGATTGGAAAGTAGGTCGAGGTGGTCAGTTCATGACATGACAAAAAGGTATGAAAACCTTGACTTGTGGACTTGGACGAGTAGGACGTGTTAGACTTCCAGGTTGGGGTCCTCGCGATTCGCCCACTTAATGGTTGGAAACATTAAGTAATATGGCTAGGTGTCCCGTCTAGTGGCGTAGTTGCATTCGGACGTTTTCCTTGTCGTCTTGATTTCCCCTTGGTATTTCGACTTTTTGTATCTTTATCACTATGCTTCTATTCTTTTTGCCCTTTACTGGACGATGCGGAAGGTAGCAACCATAACCGGAGCACAGAACAGCGAGGATAGTGGTTGTATAAACTAAACTTAACTGCAGGTGATTGATTGCTTCTCGTGTAAGTTTGTAAAACGGTTTGACAAAATTAAAATCTATTTCTGTATAGTTGAATAATCACAGATGAGGATACCATTTTTTCAAATATATGAAAGGTATGCGGCAAATGTAACCATTCAAATTTTAACATCGTGGTGCATGCTGACACAAAACAACCTGAAAAAACGAGTGCGGAATTCGCCTAAATGGATAAATCAAAGGAAGAGGGTTTGTACGCATGGCTGAATACGTGGAATAATGTGTCAAATCAGTAAGCCCATTGCTTGGGAAATCGAACTAATTTATCAGCCAAATGTATTTACCCGTTCCTTTTTTAGCAGACTGTGGTTTTATGCCAGAGAGACTCAAGGCTAATCACCTGAGTTGATTTGAAAAGGATCACCTGATCCCAGAAACACTGCACTCAAAAACCCTTTTCGCTCGACGTGGTGAAATCGATAACAAATAAGCCACTTTAATAAGTTTTGTGCCACAGCACAGATGAGTACATGGATGCAAAACAGACCAAACCGATTGGAACTAGCGAACTCTTCCACTCACGTGATCACCCATGGTTGGTATTGAACCTTAGGTTAGATCAAAGTATCACAAGAAATATCATACATCTCAGTGTAGTTCCGATTGATATATTACAAATGTTTTGATATTCACAGTGGACAATCTGATTGATAAGGGGGCTCAAAAATCCCACCCACCTGGAAGACTTCGTGGTAAAGGCAATGAGACGATGAACGCTCCGGCGAATACACTACCACTGTCGTGTGATCGCTGTACAAACTCGTTCATCTTCTCCGTGAGGTCCACAAACGATGGTCTCATTTCACTAAATCGACTCCAGCACTGAAGCATTTGATTGTAACTGTATGAGCGGAAAAGAAATGCAGATTTGTCGAGAGAAACAGAGAACTACATTGCCCTGCACAAAAGGTGGTCTAGTTTGAAGTATGGTGGGTTTCACGATGAGTTTTTGAAATGTTTTATTGACGAACACGTCTTGAGCATCTACGAGCAGACCTAACAAATAAATGAGTCAGTAGAATTTTGTGTGCCACAGTAAGATCTACGTTCAACGCCGCCAGAATCAGATGTAAGTTTCGCGACAACAACTGCAATTCGATGCCAGAACAAAGATAGGCTACCTCTGTTGACCTCATCTATGATGATCTACCAATTCAAGTGCGCGTGTGGTGCCACTTATGCGGGTCGAACGACAAGGCAGCTATCCAAACGCATCAAAGAACATCATCCACGGTGGCTTAGACATGAAGGGAACGGATCCATATCAAGTTCCATTGCTGCACACTTAGTTTAAACCGGTAATTCGATAGACGTCCACTCAGCCTTAACAATAGTTTATCGCGTCCAACAACATGCATCAGAAACAATCAGGCTTCTGACGCTAGCAACTGCCGAAGCAATTAGCATCCGTCTTTTGAGGCCAGAACTATGAGCGCAACGAAAATAGGCTCAAGCACTCCAACGGCCCTGGCCAACAGTTGGTTACACTATACACTATATACTGTCACACAACCCAGTCATTTATGCAAGTGTTACATGGTCAGAGTTGACTCTTGTGCATGCTGGCTATTCCATTCGGTTCCAAACACTGAATGAGATGATTAGAACTTTTCCAATGAGCTTTTTACGACTTTTTTCTCAACATGTAAATGTGATTGTAATGGCTTGAGAATGAAATCACCGAAAACACGTCCACCTACATCCTGTGTTCTAATTACGTCAATGGGCTTATTTCGCGAAATAAATGACTCATTAAAAAATTCCCCTTGCCCGAAAAAATAGGTTCCCAGTAAAATGAAATTTACTTCTCGGGCGTGACGATATTTTCTGAAAGAAATGCATGTAGAAGACAAACGGCAAAATCCCGGTTTGTCGACAGACCAACAACTGCGCGTTTCAACGGAATGAATGACCAAAGTGAAACGTAAGTTAATACAGTTTGACTGAAAGCAAAATTCCCCAATGACAGAAAAATGTCATAAGTTATTCTTCCGGACATTTTGCGTAGATAAAGCGGTTAATGTAAATTTCAATGCATATAGTCAATTTCTCTCGAAAATACTCTCAGATACTTTCAGACTCCGAACACGACGAACTTCCAAAAGCCATATTCATAACGTCTATGCGTACAGATAATGCTTATGCAATTCGGGATAACACCTTGAGAAATCCATCACATCAGCATGGTATTCCCATGACGATCATCACTAAACTGAGTAAATCGTTTCTGTAAACGTTTATTGGCGGTATTGTATATATCTATCAGTATTTATTTCCGATAATAAATTCGTGCATCAATAAGGGTGCAGTAGATGCTGAAAGTTCATCCAGTAGGGTTAGTATAGCCGTCATGGATTTGACTTGACTTCGCAAAAATGTAATTTTTCAGTCGATAGATTTCTGTATAAACCTCATCTGTTATACCCGCAAGGTTAGGCGGTATAATTCCATCGAACCCTTTCCACTATCTTAGAAATCAGGCGGTGTGGAAAGCAATGCTTTAAAATCGATGCTTATTTGCTTCTGGATGATAGAACAGATTCATTTGGAACCCAGCCATCAACTGAACGGGTGAGAACACTGGATTCAGACCTGAGCTATACTTATATTGCACATTGACGGTTGTGTATACGAAGAAGCCTTTATCTTGTTGTGCATCAGTGAGTCACATGTGAAAATCGTTTTGTGGGTAGGTGATGAGAATACAATGTATTCCCGTAACTGTATTGAGAATATCAAGAGAGCATGTCTCAAACGCACTAGTCAAACAAGAGTACTACTAAGAAACTTCTGTCGTGTTTGAAGACTCCCCTAAGCGAATTTCTTGCAAAGGAGTAGTCAGTAATGCTTGTTCCTCGGAAAAAAAACTAGTGCTATCTTTCACTGAAATTTGAGAGTATAACAAATGATAGGGACAGTGGACGCCATTCTTCACATATTACTCAGCCACTGTGAATAGCCTGGACATGTGAATGATTTTTGCATGAAATTTGTCTGATGATTTCACTAGCCAGTGCGGAAGATAAGCCAGATGGACATCATAAATGTGGTTGGGAAACACAGGGGATATTTCGCACTGATCATCAATCGACAAGTCACTGCTCGACTAAATACTTAAGTGACAAGCGTTTTCAACAAAGTTCATGATGAATAATAGCCCACACACATACACACATCTCTTCCCGCTCAGATCTATTCAATACTATTCTTGAAATGAACTCTGTCTGCAGTCATAATACACGAAGTGGAAGATAACCGAAATTCAAGGCGAAAAACCATAAACGTTTATTCAGGTGTGCGGTGCCCGACATTTCTGTTTATTGTCTCGACTGTGCACGAGGTGAAGTCTCCCGGCTGAAAAAAGTTCAAATTACATTGGAAATTCAGTCCACAAAATTTCCCCCAATTAATGCTAAAGGAAGTAACCATCCTCAGGTGTCGTTTTTTCAGATGTTTAAGCTATTGTTTATGATCATCGCTGATTTGTTGCTTTCGCTGGCCCATTTAATTTGCAGTGTTCTTACCGTTCTGTTGCACAAGTAACGGTTTTGCATTCCACAGACAAGTTCAGCCGAACTGTCTAGTTAATCTTATCACAAACAATCAAATTCTCAGAGCGAAAATCTGTTTTCGACAGATTTACGATCGCGATTGATGCACAAACTATCACATGTTGAAAATGAACGCATGGAAAACATGTATCACTTGTTTCCCCCAAGTTTGGCTCTCACATGACTATTGAAATTCTAAAACCTGCCAATTACGGATTTATATCAGTCCTGGAAGCCAACATATTTGCATAGACGCCAAGTTTTCAGAGAAGCAAACAGACACAAAGCGGTATTAGAAAATGATTCAATTCTGAGTTCAAATTGTGATACTTTTGATTACTTGTATTGGATAGTTCACTGCAATCGGGTGAACACGTTGGCTTCATTGCGTGGTGAATTATCATCAAAGATTGTAAACAATTACCAAACAAACGGTATGGTGTTACGTTCTGGTCTTCGCAAGGTGTGATTAAAATCGGCGGTCCTATTAAACCACCTTGTCGGTGCTTGATCTTCACTGGTTCAACCGTGAACAGTACCTCAGATTGAACTAATGGAAAGCTTAAAACTCGAGGAGTCTTCTTTTTAATTACATGCATGCGCATGAGTGCGATGGAGAGGATATACCCAATGGCCACCAAAAGCCTACTGCACTATTAGGGATAATCGACATCCAGACCCTCACGCATGGAGTGGAGAACCACATAAGGTGTGGTAACATGTCGGACGACAGTGGATTGGTCTACTTCCAAGGTAACCGGTGACGGCGGGGATTCGAACCTCTGACCTCCGAGGTAGCAGACAAACGCTTTAAGCCACTCGACCAACACCGAATACACGCTACCTGGAAAATCACGGGACCGAAATGATACTGATAAATTATCTGAATTGGTTCTTGATATCCTCATCTGATGCCTTCATTATCATCCAAAAGTGAACCTTAATAAAGTGAATGGAATTAGCCCGTTGGATTCTTCGACGACCGAGTGCGTTTCTGGCGTGAAATGTGCAATAATTTGCTGGATTCATACAATTGGAGTGTAGGAATCCAAGCTGAAGTCAGTGTCTAATCAGACTCAAACAATATAATACCACTATGTGACACGTAGGCCTGCAGGTCGAAAGACGATTGTTATGGGAGAATCAAGGTATCAGTTAGGGATATGACAAGAGCTGGTTTAAGCAATGCAAAGGAAGTTCGGGAGGCCGGCGTAGCAAACTCAACCAAAGCTGATGGCTAGTATCCGTAAAAACGGATATCCGTTTTAAGTGGGTGGATTAATATCTAAAAAGCAGTAATAATCGACCAAGAAGGCCGAGTTTTACTCATCAAACTGGCGGTTGGTTTTAAAAGAGGCAGCGTGAAAACCTATCATTAGGAAGGTTTCATTTTAAAGTAGGTACAGTCGTATTTATTCAGTTAGCAAGGTCGGAAGAATTTACCAAACGAAAGCAGTTAAATCACTGGTCATATAGCTGACTGTCTAGCCAGGAGTATCTGCGGGTACTTTTATCATGTATTGGTCCCCGACCTTCATGAAGATGTGTTGTGGCTGATGCATTTAGCTTCCTACTGAGTACTGGTATGAACTCAAATCAACGTTTTCATCATTCGAGCGCACCGAAATGTAAAATAAAATTTACTTTACCTTTGATATGTGGGACTTGGCGTCGCGTCTTAGTCATCATAATCCATATTCCCTAACTAAATACAATTTAGATAAAGGAAATCCATTTGTATTTTTCACATTCAAGAGTCCAACAACCCCTGCCGGAATCGAATCGGCCACATTCCGCTTACCGAACAAATACCCGATCGGTCGCATCAGCTGCATTTGCCTGGTAAGTGGAATACTGTCGGTTCAATTCCGGCTCACGGTGCTTGACCTTTCGGAGTGAAAAATGCAAGTGGATTTTCCATTATCTATAGGATTCAGGCTCCTCATGCCAGCAATACATTATATAAAAGCAATACTTTGCAACTTAAAATTTACCCATAAGTAACCCTCCGTGAGTGGTTATTATCTTACATGCATTCATGAAGGTAAAAGGTCAGTGTAAGTCGGGGATGCACAGAACCTGCGATTGACTTTGAGAAGATGTTGTGCATAATCAAAACGCATTCCCTAGAATGCATAACTTCTATATTACCAAAAAGATTCATTTTAAGCCCTCGTGGTGCTGTCAGTAAACATCATTTTAGTAGCCTATTTTGAATCAAAATTTATTTGGTTTATTTTGTCTTAGGAAAGACGCAACGAACAAGGCTTCAAGCAAGTAACATTTGAAACTGAATACAAATCAGATGGCCAATCGTGTATTGGTGCACATGACAACTTGACCTCTCTTCTCTCAGGATTTGGATTCGCGCAAGCGTCTGTTGTCAGGTCATCATTCCAATAATACGCGCGTTTCAAGCTACACAGACCCCTCTAAAGCAAAGTATTCCTTGGTTAATTATTTGAATAATTTTCGGGCAAAGAAGATCGATAATACCACAGTTTTAATTCCAATGAGTTTATTCATAAATCTCGAAGCTTCGAATTCGGTCACTCGTACTACCGTTTTCAGTAGCTTTTGTTTATTCTGCGAGGAGAGGGCGACAATTTAGTCCCGGTACTTAAAATCATAAAAGACGGCTAATTAACATGAAGAAAGCGCCTAAAACTCAAAACTCACAGCTCATCTGGACAATTTTCTGGTCTTCCGAGTACGTGTCCCCCAATAACCAAATTCATCACGTCCAAATTTGCACGACCATAAAACGGATCGGCCCCCAATGTCATCACTTCCCAGCACGTGACAGCGAATGCCCTAGAATAGCAGGAGAAAGAAGAAAGTGAACTAAATCTGGATGAAAATCACGCTTGTAGATACAGCTAAGAAGTGAAATGAAATATGCCATTAGTTACCTTTTAATCAATATTCATGGTGCTTTTAGAAACAATAATTTACATAGTGATATAAATGTTCCATAAATGCTTAACGTTCACAGGGATAAATTTTCACCGACAAACTTACCAAACATCTGACTTTGTCGTGAATAAACCATCTCGAATAGCTTCTGGTGACATCCAACGAACCGGAAGTTTGGGTTCATTTCGTTTCAGATAGCAATCATTTTTATAAATATCGCGAGCCAAGCCAAAGTCGCACAACTTCACGATGCGTCCACTTGGGTGGCTGTGACTGACCAGACAATTCCTTGCAGCGATATCCCTGTTTCATTTCATGGGGAAAAGATCGTTGAAATGATGATACACTGAGAAATATTGAGTGTAAACACTAGTTTTATATCAAGTTCGAAGTGCGTAAACAACTGGCTGATGTGTTACTTCGATAAATAACGTACTGTCCCAAAGAGTGTTTTTAATTACATGCACGACCGATTCGAGGTGTGGCTGTGTAAGACGGCTGAGATCTACGAATGACCAACAATTACTTCAAGCATCATATTGGTTAGTTTCAACCCTAGTTGGGCTTTGATAGAAGCAAATCAATAAGTTCTGTAAATCAGCAAAACTATTTTCATTTTGGCAAGTTGTAGGCCAGAGAAATGTCAATGACTATTAGGTGTAACAGATTTTGTAAGTCTATGCCGGCGGATATTGGAACTAGATCTGATAAACAGGTACACTGACACAATGTTCTATCTTTTTTCGGATGAAAAATTGAACAAGGTTAGGACCTCGGCAGTCAGTCATTTCTATACCTGTGCAAAGTGTGCATCCTCCATAATCTTTGCCATTTCGCAGTCAGATGTTCAGATTTCAACTACATTCGTGAAAAAATTACTGCTGACAATTTCCCCGTCTTTTACTCTAAGATTTTCGCTTCTTACAATCTTCTGGAAATTGTGTAGTGTCACTTTCAGGGTTTTTTATTTTTTCAAAGGGATACTGGTTCTTGGAATATAGTTTTTATTGTTGTTATTGTTTCCAAATTTTTTCCACCTTTTTGGCAACCTTTGATTGAGAGATCAAAACCATTTTGTGTGAGTGTGTTCAAGCCGGAGTAGCAAAGTTTCTAGACAAATTTTCGAAGCTATGACATTCTCGAGCTACTTCATCAAAATTTATGGTACAAAATTGTTTTATCTTACCCCTCAGAAAACTTTTCCAACGGATCTCGGATCTGTGATAAACATACCGACCAATAACTATGCGTAACTCAGAAGTTAGTCCGATTCGCGATCTGCAATTTTAGATACCGTTAATTCTGATTCAAGCATAAGGAGATTTAGTTTTGTGCACGTAACGGCGCTCATTGTGTGTATATCATCAACCATTAAATGACCGCTGAAATCTACCGTGGTATTCTGTTACTTGTTTCGATTCTGATTAGGAATCATCCGGGGTTACATGTCCATCAAGGCCCACCTGAAACTCAAACCCTCAGTATATGAGTGTAGATCCCACACACGCGATCCATGGGTGCTCGGGATAAGCCGTCAACGGTTCACATCTAATCTCAACATGCACGCTCGTTTTCGGATGATGATTGAAGCTTGATGAATGTGTGCTGCCAACAATACTAAATGTAGATGATAAAGCTGCACGTGGACCGGTTTCATAATTTTTAGTGGAGAGTTGACACTGCATGGTGAATCGTTGTATAAAATAACGGTTTAGTTCAGTTTAAGTGTTCCTCAGTGACATTTGAGGCTGAGGATAGTTTGACAGTCATCCTTCAGTTCAGTAACTCTTTCGGTTTCATGAACAACTATTCATATATGTGTACGTAAATCCTAAGTTAGTGCTGCTCAAACAATCAATTCTTTTTCCCTCGGGAAATGACCACTGAAGGTCAGCTCCGTTGATACAAACCTTACATTTTGGAAAACAAAACCGTGGTAATCTATGAATAAGATTGTTTTAGAAATTTTCTCGAATTCCACGGCTCATTATTTTGACAGTACACTGCCTAGTGGTTAGAAACCATCGGTACTCAGTTGTGCTTAGTAGTGTGCTTAGTACTCCATCTTGATACAGAATTTATATGGTTGGAAAAAATTTCCATTTTGCCAATGATATGTTGAATTTTGCGATCTAATAAATATCGGTGATTCAACTCACTGAAACGTTTGATAAGGAAATCTCTCAGATGAAAATTCTTTCGACTGTTTGCCGAGCAATAGTTGGTTTGTTACACTCATATTGTTCTCTAGCCGAAAATTTATTGCAAGGCAACCGACTGCTTTGGAACTTTTGCTTTCCGTTCGCCAGAAACAAGGAGAATACCACCAGAAATTGCGATCTTCCTAGATAAAATTACGATGCTATCAGTTTGCAGCATCGGATTTGTACCATCAGATTCCCATAGTAATTGTTAGCCGCACATCCTTTTTACATCGTGCCACATTTGGCACAGGACCAATTCGCAAAAAGAAGAGGTTGACGAAATCACTAAACTGGCTCAACCAAAGGAACGTAGACAGTCGGCTTCCTTTAAAAACCGTTTGCTGCGAGCAAAACCAGGACAGTGAATATTATCATTTATCATCCGTTGCCTCAACACGGCACGATCGACTTCATTTCCATGTTCGCCCAGTCGGAAGTTGGAATGGTTAGAGTAAAACGATTAAAGCAAAGCTAACCTGTGCACAAAATGTTGTTCTTCCAAATAACGACATCCTTGTGCAATATCCCGCATTATCCCAATGAGCGCTGGTAGGTCAAGCTGGGCTGTCAGAGTGATCACATTGGATGCGGTAGTCGTCCCACATCCGGCTGCGGTACTGGTTGTGCTTGTGTTCATCGACGAGCCTTCAGACCCGTTCCGACCGTCTCCGGCACCACTTGAACCACCACCGGCTGCGCATATCGCTGCCGCGGCAAACATGTTTGCTGCCACATTCGGAGCAATTCGAGGCCTTGCACGGTGCAAATAATCTCGCAAGTTGCCTTGGTCCATCATTTCCAGGACCAAACATTGTTGCCCTGGGGAATCAAACGAGACACCAAAAAAGCGCACAATGTTCGCATGCTGATAGCGATGCATCAGCGTAGCTTCACGCCGAAATTCGGCTTCAGTCAGGGACTTCCGATTTCGAACCTAGACGGTCAGGAGAGAAAATTATTATTTCTTGTCCGTGATCAAGTGAAATTTCTTTCAAAAAAAGAATGCAGGCGAATAGTTGTTCTGATTGGTTTTATTTGCAAAACTGTCAAATTACGTTCATCGTTGACAAGAGTTAGATGCTCATTTCAATCTGATGTGTCATGCAGTCAGTCAGTTAGAGAGAAAGGGATAATTCTACTTGTAATTGTGTTTGTATTGAGGTAAGTGTGACATATTCAATTACTCTACGCCGGTAAAATAATCCGTAGTTGATGTGTGCTGTCGCTAGATGTTATCAGTCTCAGGTCTTCACAGATGACTCAAAAATTGACTTCTTTCCTTTTTGCAATGGTTGTGCTGTTTTCCCGTCTCTTCCTTACTAGTTATTCACATTTGCATGCACTGCAAGATAAAGTTGGCAACTGTTAGAAGACCGAGAACTTGTCACTCTCATTTTATTTGGATATTATTATTGCCCCGAGGAGTTCAAAGTGAGTCCAATTTAGAGGCAAGTGATTACCAAGTATTGGAATAATAACAGAACTTTATGGAGAATTCCCTTCCCAAGACACGCGAAAAGAGTTGCCGGAATCCTCTAAAAAGTAATATTCAGTGAATTTTGAATAGTCATCAGAGTTTTAATTGCACAAAGTCTATTTCGCCTCAACAAATTGCCCATGAGATTTCCAATTCTGAGGACGACAGAAATGACGTCAGTTCTGTGTTGGCCTTATGACACACCTATCCACTTGAATGAAAATGTTTTTCAGGATCTCCAAATTGCTTTTTGTGAACAAATTAGGAAATCGAGACAGCTGAACACAAACCATTTACTGGAATAGTACGGTCACCGTTATTATTAGGATATCTTGCAGTAAAACTTTTCGTAGGAGATAAAATGGCAAACATTTATGTACGAAGTCGGTTAGTTTGGAGATAATCCAGAAATAGAGTGGAGCGTATTGACAGAATTGTGTCTCAAGAGACCGAAATTTTCACGGAGTTTGCCAAAATACGAAATGATTTCATCGCAAGCATGAAGTGCCGTTTGGAAACGAAACTTGATTTACCCCCAAGACAGTTTTTTGTATACGATCTGTATACTAATGTTTCAAATGGGTAATTTAGCTAGATCACAACTGTTTTGTCATACCCGTAGCGTTCTTACTGTAGCGGGGAACGCTGTGGCAACAGAACAAGACGAATATAAAACCGATCGAGTCAATCAGTCGAAAACCGCGGACCAAAGAACGGATGATGAACATATCGGAAGCTTCCCGCAACGGGCGAGAAGAGGCATGCGGAGTCGTCACTGAAACTCAGTGGGACTGAGACAGTCAGAAAGATAATCTAGGTGAGTGGCTACCGATTAAGCTACCAACCAGTTCAGTCGGATTGGCCAAACGGGAATGGCGGTCAAAAGAATCAGCCTAATAGAAGGGGGCACCCGGCCAGAAGGGGAGTAGAAATACTCAGGCAGCCAGAGGATCGATGTTGCTGCATCGCGGTCGGGAAAACAGACTATATAAACGATTGCACATGTTTTACCGACTGAACGTGTTTGGCTGCTCATATATAGATATTCCTCACCCGCCTCGCCCTCTCCGTTGCATGATGTACGTTGCAAGAAATGAGAACCTATGTGAAACGATCAGGTTGTCAATGCCGCTGTATGATGCCAGATAAAGGTCAGCAAAAGCCCAATTGTTGGACAACTATCTTGTTTTCACTACTGTGACACTTATTATGACTAAGATGGAAAAACTGGACTCACTTTTCCGAAGGTTGGGGTTTATGACATATTCAGAATAAAATATCCTGGCGGATAAGGAGCAGTGATGTAATTGATACTGAGCGATAGCGCGGATCTCATTACCAATGAGTAAAATCTGCTAGTATTCTCTAACGAAAGACCTTACTGGTCTCGTAGAAGTTGTTAAATCCACCGAAGAACGTTATTAGCTTTATCAGAACAATTTGCTAATTATGTGCAAGATGTCGTTAGCCGTTTGCGCGCTGTTTGTGGATCAATGGTTCAACCCCTTCACAAGTACTTATGTTTTCTTACAGTCTGGAGTTCGTACATTTGAGCTACCGTTTAGGTTTAAGTTCAGATTCGTTAACCTCATTGGGAGTAATTTTTTTAAACAATGGTAAAAAGCAGCAGAGTACCTCTTGCTTTCATAATTTATTATCCATGACCCTTAACCTACCTCTATGTGGTTAGCACTGGCTGGCGAATAATTCCGGGAAAATAATCGTTTACCTTCAAAGTCATGATCTCATTGAACAAAATAAAACTTTGCTCCCGCGAGAGATCACGATCAAAGGGATTTTCCGAGTTGTAGAGCATTGTTTATTTTATCTACTATGATTGAAGACAGTTCTTGAGCAACAGTGGAAATCTGGGGACAGAAAGTTCGAATCGCAACGAACTAGTTCTGTTTCAGTGGTTTTAAGAACTGTTGTTTTTAGATCAGGTTGTTCATTTCATAAGCTCTTGATCGCTAAACTCGGTGTTTGAAGGTCACAACTGTTTCATTACCAGCACCATCAGTGAGCAAATATCACCCTGGCTGTTGATTAAACATTTGCAACCCTCAAACGCGAAGCTCAGCGATCGGTAACTTGTGAAAGGTAATTTCGTGTTCGGTTAGGCATTGCCAGTGGTGCGTCTATCGTCAGATTCCATCTGGAGACAACTGTTTGAGCGGCTAAACTACAGTCGATTGAATCACGATCAACCGTTTAGTATGTAGGTTTTTTAGTGTACTGGAATAGGGAGACAGCTGTTTGTTTGCTGATCGTACCAACGCACACGCATTAGCAATTCAGTGGGGATTTCTGTCGGAGGTATAACAGACGGGCACTCACCTTTAGAGCAACTTTTTCAAATCGGTCTCCATCAATATCATTTACATGAAGCCATCCTTCCCACACTTTCCCAAAAGCACCACAACCAATATACCGTTGGAATCGAATGTTTGCCGCGGAAATTTGTGTGACTTGCTCGAAACTAATCAGATCCGATTTACCAATCCCGTACAGTGAATTTACTTCCTGATTCCACAACGGTTCCAAGGTAGACAAATCAAGAGGCACACCGCTGGTGGTCAAATCGCTCCCACCTCCCAGTCCGAAAGAGTCATTTCCGCTTCCCGAATGAATTCGTCTTGATGGATTAAAGCTGATCAGGAACGGATGCTTGCCTGCTTTACAATCTGTCCTTCTCCCTAAGAAAATAACAGTTTTAACGGGGAAAAGTCAAGCGGTTATGACAAAGAAAGCTGGAACTAGTGCGAGCAAGTTTGAAACGGGTCACGCCTCCGAGTTAAGTTTTATTAATTGAACTGTGGATAAAAAATTTTCCAAATATGTGAAATATTTTGTTTACATCTCAGTTCTTCCTTTTAGATCTGAACGATAATAAGTATATATTTTTGTCGGACAACTTTTATCACTTCATTTGGTAGAATATCCGTTTGCAGAATGATCCATCAATATAAAAACCAGGCATAATTCTTACAACTGCTTGATCTTATTGGTTAATGTGTCCGACTAGCAACTAAGCTTCCTGAGTTCAAGCCTTTGATGTTCTCTTGTAAATACATACTGTTGATAATTCTTTACAGAGATAAAACATGCGTAATTATACACAAATGACAGTTTCACTTACGTCTGTAGATAAATACAATGATCATCAAAAGTAGCAGAAGAACAACACCGATGGATAGCAAACTGTAGGTCAGCACGCCTGTCACGTGATTCAACGGCTCAAAGATCGAGGAATAAACGCTGTTGCTTCCTGAGAGACGAACAATCGGTAAAATCTCATGATGTTTAGGGTAAATTGTCTGGAATAATCCACAAACGTGCATATCCATGCAATAATACTAAAAAAGAACAACTATCCTGTCTCATATGGAAGTACGCAAGACGAAATCAATAAATAAACCAGTTACTAGTGCATGTTACGTTTCATGATTAAATAGCATGTCTGAGCGTTTTTTGTAATTGTTTAGAAAGCTCTAGGGTCACTCGTAATACGGCATGCAATCGTAGTTTTTACAAAAATGTAGTTCCCAAGAGTGAACGTTTTATCGCAGTCATTCAAGAAGGTAAAACTTGACTGATACAAGCACCTTTCCTCTCTCTCTCTCTCTCCCTCCTGCCCCGCCAATTAAGCTTTCCCAAAAGGAATGGAAATTCCTTATTTACAATGCCCTCAAGTTGAATTGAGCGCCCTACTCCCACAATAAATACCCGTCAAGAGCTAATATGACTAGAAAAACCGCCCAGATTTTATGAACTATTCAAAATATGGAGATGGATTACCAACTGCTTTTTGTTTTAGATGCAAATCTTTAGTATACAATTAAACTGTTTGAGGAGAACAACGCATACCAGTAAGGTTTCCTCCGGATTCACATTAGAAAAAACGGAAGTTCTTTTGTCCTTTGGTTCAAGAATGTCAATACTATGGAGCAATGAATGACGTCTTAAACATGTATCCCTTTTTTCAAATAGTAAACTTTAGCATTGCAGTAGTCTTTCAAATCGTCATCCGAATCACCTGAACAATCAACAAATGAAGGGAATTTACTGGGCTAAATGTATTTGGTTTTTATCTTAAATTTCCACGGCAATTACAATGAAGTGCGGCCACTTAATTTGTGCTATTCTAAATTGCACACAGCAATTCAACAATGGACGTTAGAAACTGCAAAAGCTTCGTTTTGGTCCGTTACTCCCGTCTAACTTTATCACTAACATGTGTTTCCGCCAGCTGAACAAACAACAAGCCCAAATGTTGACAAAATCTTCGTTTGTTTGTTGCAAATAACAACACCGGCCACCAAACTGGTCTCGTGTTTGCCCATGCAAAATCGCAGATGAGGATTACTCGGTGGCACCTGAGTAATAAACTGGGTGTGTCGAACAGTTTACCTCGAACTAGAAGTGTCACATGCTCAAATATTTTATGCGCTTCCCACGAAATTAGGCAAATAGCTTCCGCTGGAACAAAGAACAACCAATATTGCTTATTACATTAGACAGAGGTACACGTGTTTATGTGGAAAAAATCGAACTCCACAGCTGCTTCGTCTGTCCTAATTTTTCTGATTTTATTCGCTTTTAACAGATAGCTTCACACTCATTGATGATAGATCTACAAACTAACCGTGTCGACTCTGCACCAAGAAATTCACAGAACTCTCATTGGGGCTGATGCATTTAGATTTAGTTAGAAAGTGCACAATAGTATGAGAAAAATTCCCCCAGGAAAACCAGAATGCAGTGAATAGCATCGTGTGGAAATGTGTCGATTGCCGGAGGAATATTAATGTGAAAGGCCAAACAACAGCCTTATCGACATAACGGGTGACGAACGCAATTAAAAGAGCTAATGTATTTTTTAAATAAACAAAGTAGTTTAGTTCGAGTCCGAAAGGTTAGTTTTTTAGTTTGCACGACTATTTTGATATTTCAAGATGAACTTACAAAATAGCGCAAATCCAAATACACATTGTCAGTACAATAGGCTCATAATGTCGAGAAAATAAAGTTAATGAGGATGTTAATGAACACTCTAGACACGTGACACTTGGCCATAATACCTATTGTTCTTTTGTGATTCCTACGAACGGGTTGTCAAAATCTATGCTTCGGATCAGAACAAACACGAGTAGCAGCCAAAGTTTCTGAAATCTTTCCCATTTTTCGTGACTTGTTCGCCTTTGTCAACGGACTGGGCCGACAAATGTCATTGAAGGATGTGCGCAAGAATATCTCAGATACATGTTACATACAAGAACTTAACGCATGATACTCCCTAATAATTTGATTGCATGCTTATCTACGTCATTCTAGAGCACCGTGAACTGGATTATCTAATCAAACGCAGATGAATCCGTCGGAGCATCAATGTACAACCATCCATTGCTTTCTTGCTGCCTGCTCTTGGAAGATAGGTGATAGAAAATAACAGACTTAACTGCTGCGGCATAAACTCGATGGGTGATTGAAAAAACCTTACGTGGATCTTGAAATTAGCTAACTAGCCAACTAAAAAAGAACTTATCTGCTTGACGTTTTTTTCCTGAACAAGTAAGGTCTCTTATTTTCCTGGATTGGTCATAAAACAAGTGCAACATACACTGAAAACGTGAACTGAAGTAAAAATATTTCTCTAGATTTCTCAGCTATGTTTCCAGGTTTACTTACAAAAAATGTAAAACTTTTATCAAATAATTCACGAATAAATTCTGTGGTAATGACCGGTGAACTGCCAACGAAACAGGTAACTTTTAATCTGCTCGCAAAAATAGATTCAGCTTATAAGGTGGGGTTGTTTGAAACCAAGCACATGGACCACTGATCTTGTGAGAAATCATTTTCCGCAAGACTGACGGATCCGTAGTGTGATTGCAAAATATCATTGAGTTGAAAAATTTCCCAACTGGTGGAAAGAGTCAGTCAGACACGTTCACCAGCATTGAAAAATGAAGCCACAGACTTACCCGATACTTTTTTCACCGGTGGTTGAATGGTGATGTACGATGGTTCACTCATACCCACCTTGTTCACAGCTCTGAGCTGTACAGCATTGTGGTCATTTGACGGGAGTGTAAAATTCAACTGACTATCGGTTAGGTTGTATGGGACCACGTGTTGCCAGGTTGCATTTGGCAACGGCATCTTGTCGTGTATTTGACTAGACGAATAGCAATACAAACGATAAGTAAGAGAAAAAGGTAACAAAAGTTTAAGGGATAAAATTGATCCTAAGGTGTACTTATGACGGTAGTTCGATCTGTCACGTTATGCATGCGTCAGTTTCACAGCCAATCAATGAACGACTGGCAAGGTCAATGTTATGAAGAACAATGGATAGAAATCTCCTACAAGTTCCATGGGTTACCACAGATTGCGACAGATGTTTATTTTTAAAACGTCACGTGCTTAGAGAGATTGCAGGGAGATACATTGAGAGATGACATGTCCAAAGTGAACCCTGGCTGGTTGAAATCTGACTAATTTAGGAGAAAACAGCAGTATTTATTATCAGTGTTCAGCAGCTACTTGAAGCCATAACGGAGCCTATTCTAATGAGAATGAAACGCGCCGTCCAGAAGGATAACTGGTTGTTTTAACAGGAAAATACTGTAATACTTTCACTCCCTTCTTGTTTGTCGTACAACAGTTCAAAATATTCCGGAGGGTAGAATTTCAGTCGGTCAGTGTTTGTCTTATCAATATTGCAGTGTATTCCAGTTAGTACTGGACAATCAATCAGCTTTCTTACTACGCCTGGCTGTATGTGGTTGACCATTTCAGATCTCAGAATCGGGGCTGTCCTGAGAGTGTAGTGGACTCCTGTGACTACATGGTGTTTGCCTACCACTTTACTCATTCACAAGCATTGAATAAAAATTATCCGGCCATTGCCAGATCATTTCATCTCAGCCTGTTTCAAACCGCAGTTAAAATCCCATGGTGAACTTTTCAGAAAAGAGTATCTACTGACACTCTTGATGCACATTGGAGATTATTGTGAATTATTTCGTTTCCGTCAGCAAGCGATTAATCGTCGACCAGACTGATTTGTTATTATTGGTTGAAAAGCTCTTTCATTTCCGTAGTAGTTCATTGTGCTCATCAGGGAAATTCCGTAACAGCAATGTCCAGCATTGGAATCGAACAGTCTACTTTTTCATCACGTTTAAGGCCATCATCGAAGTCAGCAATTTTCTGGATGACAGTTCGTTGACAGGCAGTAACATCATGTAATGTCGACATGAAGGAAGTTTTTGTGAATCACCCTCGGTGGCCCACTACTGGCTGACATGTGCGACTCACATTCCGCCTCCGACCCTTGGATGGGGCCCGATGAGACTGCACCGCTAATGCTTCCAAATAAGTGCAATGAACAGGTGTACAGTCGTTTTTTCATGAATTTTAACCCCGTGCTTTTGATGCTGACATTTGATCACGAAGTGTTCAATGACAGTTCAAACCTCAGGCTACTAAATTTACAACGTTCATGTTGATAAGTTATCCGATATTTGGTTTTTTGTTCTAAGGAGGAGGATCCGATAAATTGCTCCTGAGTTATCAGGTAATACTTGATCGGGAGAGTTTGTAGTTTTTCATATTAATGAACATCCTGATAGAATCAGAGTTTGAACCATACAAAACCCACGATATTAATAGAATACCTTCGGAAACGTGTAAGTCTAAGCAAGCAGGATATCTATGCACAACTGATCAGTAATCGAAATTCGGTGGAAGAAGAAATACTGTACTATACTGTACTATACTATTCTATAATATACTGTACCAAACTATCCTGTACTATACTTGTCAATTCCCTCTAACCCTTATGTAACAATGACGGAAAGCCATTTGTTATATTGGGGAACTGCCAGTTGCTGCCAAAGAGATTGAAACTATCATCCAGGGTTGGGTACTGCTGAGATGAACAAATCCTTTGCAATTAAATTCTGATTAGTACACGCACAACTCATTTTTTTGTTGGGACTGAGAAGATCGGTAAAAATAAGTCCACTTTATCTGTTTGTTTTGCTTTTGTTCCTAGTATCATCAAACTAATGGCAAAGGAAAATCCACAACGCACGCAATTCGGAATGCATACGAAAATCAGCATTGCTTTTTTCGTTCAATGTATCTTAGATAAATACACTATTGGCTAATTTATTTAAGTAAATGCACCTTTCTTCCCATCATATATCATCAAAAAAGTGGTATGAACAATCTGCAAACCTTGAAATTATCTTTCCAATGCAGAATTGTGAACGTTACTCTGTTGATGATGCAACTGGTCAGTTTCGTTTCATCCAGTCAGCCAATCGGTCACGAATCAGCTCGTGTTTGTCTTTGTGCCGACATTTTGGTTACCTATGCGTTATATGCCTCTCTCTTTTTCTTATGCTACCAAAAAAAGTGAAAAAACAAAGCTAAACAGAATGTTATAGATACTGCAAAAGACTATTCTTTAGCACTTATTCAATACTACCCCATAATTTGAACTCAGACTCACATTGCTTTCAAATTATAAGTGATAATAGGCTCCCCGTTGTCTTCTCCAGGAACCCATTCCAGTGAGTAATCATTTTCTTTCAGATAATGATAACGTAGCTCTTGCGGTTTCTCCGGTACATCAGCTAAAATGTAGGGCAGGAGTGGCACGGTATTTATGAGAAGACGAGCAAGTTCTGATAGTCCTGAATGTTTATTAGAGTGAAATTCTATTCTCTGAAATAGCCTAAAAGCGTCTACAGCAGAGCACTCCAAAGATTGTTCATTCTCACACGATGAATGTGCCAGTTCTGGAAAACGGCATTGCCTCTTACCTTGAAAGGCGTTCAACGTTTATTAAAAATCAAATTATTTCACTTTTATGACAAAAAACTCATTGAAAGTATACTTTAATATGATTTTGTTGTCATTCAGGGAACCTGTACGAAATATTTGACTGTCATATAATTAAAAAGTCTAAGTAGGTATGTAACATATGGACTGATAAATTGAAGATTCTTGGTAACCCTATTTATGCTTTCTCTTCTCAGCAGGTCATTATTTGGAGTATTTGTTTGGCTGTGCTGTTGTTAATTATCCCTCCTCCATCATCGGGAATGTTGAACACAATTTTTTTTAAACAGGTCGTACTCTTACCTTAATATACACTTTTTCCGTCCTCTCACTTTCTCCGTCAGTCTCGTGATAACCGACTGCATTTTAAATGAAGTATTTTCTCATTTATTGACAACTAGTGAGGTATTTCATCTGCATGACATTGACTAGTAAGAAGAAAGTTACCCCATGCTAGTCACAATGAGTGTTCTGTCTCTATTGTTTGATGGCCTTACCAACGACCCACCAAATAACAATGCATGGTCATTAGACAGAAATACGGGTATATTCAAAACTGCATAACCATTGAGTTTATTACCTGAAACTGGTTGTGTCTAGTCATTCGACTTTTCCTACGCTACTTGCACTCTCTTACTGTTTCGTCAGTCTACGAAATTCATACCGTTTGGTAACTTGACTGGTACTTATAGGGCACTTTGCCATAAGGAATTTTTCCGACTGTGTAACTAAAATGTCATCGTGTTTGATTCGTAACGTGTAAGAAGCTCGATCTTCTGTAGTTGTCCAATAAACGTGAGCGTTCTAAACTTCGTATTTGTACTTGGTCAGACGTCTGCGCAGACAGACGTCTGCATTTCAGTCAAAACAGATTTACGCTTAGCACCTCGTCAAACCAAAGAATGAAAAAAGAACGATTACACATCAAAAATGCTGAGAAAATTTAGCTGCTGATCCGCTCCAGTTTGTGAGAATTTGGGCCAGATATGGAACGGTAGGGCTTTTGTGGGTATTAATGTGTAAGGGTACAAACCTGGAAGCGGAACGTGTAAAGACACGAGAGTTACACTTGGACAGATCACCGTATAAAGAGTATAGTCTAAGAGGATTTTTTGAGTGAACTTTTCACATGCGGCCAGGTGCGGTTTATACACGGTAGCGGATAATTCAGTTATTGGTATGAAAGATATTCTACTGATGATAGACAGATCTTGGCGAAGAATTTCAAAATGTTCCTTCAGTAGAGCAGCAAAATAAACTGAAGAAAACCAGAGGAGACCAGGAATAATATTAAGAAACGAAAAGCTTAAGCTTTCGTATTTTATAAGAACCTGTGAAGCTTATTTACACAGTACGAAATATGAGATGACAATCTCAGATTTGCGCCTATGTTGATTCCTAAATATTCCACAGAACTTACTCTGGCTAGTGTTTCTCTGGAAACGACAGATAGTTCACAGGTATAAGTCGATTGAAAAAGGGCGAATGTGCATTCAAAGCATTTGGACTAATTCAAAGTTAAATCGAATCGAACAGAGAAATCATAAATATGAGACAGTTTACTGGAAAAGTTATTGAAATCCTGGGTTACAGAAACAGTCTGACAAAGAGCCACAGCATCGGCATATTTGAATAAATATGCCGGCGAACTGGACGAAAGGTCACTAATGTAGCTGGAAAATAAATAGGAGGGAAAGGACAGTCCCTTGAAACACTCTTGAACTATTCACCAAAGGTATGGATGTTTTAAAACCCAGTCGTGTGCACTGAGTTCTGCTGTTGAAATAATCAAACAACCTTCCTAATAAAGATGTGGGACAGTCAAAAGCTCTCAGTTTATGAAAGAGAATAGTACTAGAATATTTCTGGAAGGGGGTCACTGTCAACTAGAGACTCCGAAACTGGGGTGGTGACCGCCGGATGCAGGGTTCATCCTCAGAATCACAATGCCTAAAGTTCGCTAAGAGGACCGTTTGACTCCCGCTAGTGGTTTCAGGTATGGAGCGGTAAATCGGAACATGTGTTGTTTATTCAGATGGAACAGGTGCCGTTCAACAAATGAAAAGGGACCTGACTCAGACAGATGCGGACTGCTTGACCATGTGAGAGTGTACGTGGTCACCCGGTTTTGGCTTTCTCTTCCCTGGGAACAATAAACTAATCAGCTGGAATAGTTTTGACGGGATCTATAATACAGTAAGACGCTTGTGTAAGGATCAACCACTCTGCTTACGTATGCATATATATATATATATATATATATATATATATATATATATATATGCCCGTGATTCTGAAATTAATGACACCACAGATAGATCTTGTTCATTTCTAATCTGCGCTTCAAATGCTTAGGACGTTGCGCTTATGGTTCTCCGATTACAACTTATTGTCGTCGTCGAGAATGATATCAGTAGCATCAATTCCGCATGTACCCATAAAACTTCATGTCATTTTACCCTCGTGATTCTAGTCCATCAGTAGGATAATTCATATAAGTATCAAATTGACGGAAAATTGCCTACTGGCCGGCATTTTTGCGCACACCGTATGGTTGGATGATAGATTGGCAGTTTTTTTTGTGGTGATTGCACTTAGTGTATTTTAAATAACATATTATTTTTCCAGAAAGGAGTCCGACATTTCAAGAATACGAAGAGTCCGCAAACTCCTTTCAGCAGCTATAACACAAAATTACTCAACTGTATGCTTCTCAATCTCAAACAAATGGAACCGGGCTCATTAGTTCTGGTCTATGCAAAATCCAATTTCCGTGTTCTGAATGATTACGGTTTCACCAGTATTGGGATTCTACGCGCTAATGAACTATCACGAAACAAGACAGCATTGATGCGCATGCTCAAAAATGAGGAAAGCTACCTGTACAGTTATTTAACTCTGTCACTGATTTGGTTTGAAGTATTCAGGATGTCCACATGAACATTGTGTTGATTGCTAAAGAAGTCGAATCTGTATATTTATCCTTATACCATTGTGTAGCGAAGGATGGTATATAGAATGATGAATTAAGACCCAAATTTGGGAGTAAGGACTGGCCAGTTGCAGAAATGAAAAGATGTTTGGCATTCATTGTTATCCTGATCGTCTCTGAAAGTATTATCTAAAGGCAATTCTCGTTTAAGCACTGGTAAGGACCTAGCGTGTGAGATGGAAAAATCCGTAATTCCCTCATCGTACACTTTACAGACTTAGTTCAACAGTCGCAAGTTAGTCGAAACCGACCACCCTCTTGCTCTTGGCTTCAGTGACGTGATCAAAAGAGTTCCTTCTTCGGATCACCTCCTAATCCCAAACACTGCACAAACCCGTTGATCAGAATAATGACACCAACGATACCCACTTATGTTTCAAAGATTGATCTGAATTATGCGTGTGAAATGTGGTCTCTTCTTTATTATTTTTGACTCCTCGTTCAGTTTTGTTTTGTCCACGTATCATTGTTCATACAAAACGTGTTGTAAAGGCATGATAAAAAAAATCATTAAAAAACAGGCTTGTTCATGATCTTGTGTAGCTTTGATTTTACTGGTAAAACAGAAGATATCTGCCGCCCCGAATTCGCAACGATCACTCATTTGTTAATGGCAACTGAATCTATGAAAAAAAAATTTGAAGCTCAAAAGCACCGTAATACCTGGGAGAGGAGAAAATTAAACAAAGATTCAGATGACGCGCTTCAACTTCCTTGATCACCGTTAGTAATCATGGGAAAGGAATGCAAGATTTGCAGTGACTACTATTCGTTCGATGCGTAAAAACCCTCGTTAAATACCTGAGTCATCAAATAATGGAAAATATATTGTGTTTTGTCAACTTTTTGTGTGTATGTCCACATTTACGAGATAGCTTGTTTCTTGCGTTCGAAGTAACACGAAGAATGACGTTTATAACCAGGAGTCCGGAGGACTGAGAGGATTTTATTGTTGTAGGTTAATAAACTAATGTCACTGCTAAGTAAGAGACCAAATGCTTCATATCTTTTCGTAAAATTGACTATTTTTATTCTCTTCTTCATCCTTATTTCCAATACTTCTGAAGCCCTTGGTTCGGCTTCAGAGCTTAGCTGGTACAACAAACTGGAGGGGTGATGCAGGCTACAACCTGACTGATATGATTAATAATATGGAACATTTGTATCACTGTATCATTAGGTTTCAATTATTCAAGTGCTTTATCTCGTGTGGTTCTTTTGTTTCAATAAAACACGATAGAAACATTTCTCACGTAGATAGCCTGACTTCCATTCTTTAGGTAAAAGCTCAAAATTAATGACAAGTGAACCGCAGAAATAGATATAAAGTAAATTACAAAATAATGAAAACCTTTTCGGATATGCAGGTACTCGTTTTCATCGTTGAAGAAAATTTGTCTGTTCGGACTGGTTGATAGATGGATATGGACAGGTGCTGCAGATGTTCGAGATGTGGGTCATCTTGAACAACTTAATCGGATGCAGTGAAAAAACGCCGAATTCCAAGCGAATTCCAAACTTTTTTTCCTTTCCCGCCGATCTGCCCGCCTGTCTTCCTGTTTGCTTGTCTCTCTGTATGCGTGCTTGTATGCTTACCTATCAGCTTGTTTGTCTTTAAATTATTCATCAATGTGCCTGTTGAACGGAGCAAGTGATAACCAAATGAGTAGCCGTTCCGGAGTACCGGATACATATTGTAAAAGAGTCGCAAGATGCGTTCGTTTTGTGCGCATACGGTGGCTGGTAGCACCTGCTTTTGTTACGCTTCTCACATCTTCGTTACAGCATACCCGTAACGATGCACCTGGTCATTGTCGTGCACAAACCGACCATGATTTACGTCAACTCGCAAATGTGCTGCCGTGGGGTGGATGAGGGGATCTGGTTAGTGCAATATCCAGTTAGAATTTTGTTCATGACATCATGCTAGTTCTCTTATTCTCACTAGTTCACTGGGATAAAAACCGCTGCAAGTCGAGTAGATTAGGGCAAACTGTCGCATATGTGCGTTCACGTTTTTGCAGATTTTACTAAATGTGAGAGTGTGTGTGTACATTTGTAGAAGATTTTATTTGTTCCTAAACAGAACCACTGTGACAATTGTTCAGACCGTGGCCTAAGGCTATCACATGCATAAGTGAATAAGAGTTTGTTGCGCTTAAACAAGACCGATAACAGCAGAAATTGGTCATTAGTGGAAGAGTCATTTGTTACAAGTAAGCCAGCTTATTGTTCATTCCCATCTAAAGAAATCCACGGGAACTTGATTCTGAAACTTCGTTTAATCGTTTTCTGAATGTTCGTGGTCTGTGAAGCGAATTTACAGCTGCATCGTGATCCCAGCCTTGAAAGAGTTCAAAGAATAGTGTATCTTATTTACTTTGGAATCTATTAATTTCTTTAATAATATTAATGCGAGCAGTACCAGTGGTATGAATCAAAGTAGTCGTGGTAGTAATAGTAGCAGCATTAGTGGTGACCGTAGTAGGAATAATAAGAATAGTAGTAGTGGTAGTATCATGATAACGAGTTTCATAAACATCTTTGAATTATATCATGTGTCCAACAAACGCTGATGAAATTCAGCTTTCGATAAGGTTTGTCGGTAAACAGCCCAGAGAGTCATAGCGTAGT
Source organism: Fasciola hepatica (assembly GCA_948099385.1). Taxonomy (NCBI): domain Eukaryota; kingdom Metazoa; phylum Platyhelminthes; class Trematoda; order Plagiorchiida; family Fasciolidae; genus Fasciola; species Fasciola hepatica. The sequence goes on from CANUEZ040000124.1 coordinate 592,773, forward strand.
ATTTTAGTTGTTCCGTGGACGGGTGCTGTCCGTCGACACGCCTTTTTGGAGATCGAACCCTGCCTAAAAAATACTCAGTGCAAAATAACGCTTCTAGGGTGCAAACTTTAACCCACCACCATGGTGGTAGTGTGGTGGAGTGTGCATACTACTCATTAAATAGTTAAGTGCCTAATTGTAGATGAGCAGTTCTGTTAAGATTGGTTGATTTGCCGACGTCCGTAAGTATAGTTTCGAATAAACAAACTATTCATCCGCGACTTCTTTTGGAGTATAGCAATGGTATACTCGGAAATGATACTAATGGTCATAAATGTCCACAACAATATATTCTACGCATCAGGAGTGTGAGTGGGATTGTCTTCTTGGAAGAGTCCACTGAGGGATTGCAACTGTGATATACCGATAGTTCTATGTGGGCTAGTCATAGCTAACCTCGAGAGCGACGATGTAAGTGGTTTCCATGGATGTGTAGACAAAGTTTCTTGGAAGCTTCTGGCAAACTTTATCCGCCCATCTACGTATACTACTTGCATCAAGTTATCATGGTATCTTTATTCATACGTAGTTATTTTAAGTGATTGTTTGTTGAAGACTGATCACTAGCATATTCCGGAAACTGACTTGGGGAAATCCATGCTTTTTTGGCGGTGGAAATTATTCCTAAAGAATAATAACGGCTCTAAATCGCCAACTCTCTCCAGATCATTGTCTCGCACGGTTATAAAAGAGAAGCAAATTCTGTGAAAAACGACATCTAGATCGATATTCACTCTACCTGGTACAAAAATACGCCGTTTACAAATAGTATTTCAGTAGTTTACGTTTCTCGTCGGTGGCCTATCTTCTAATGAAGTAAAAATCCGGAGGTCACATTATTACGAAATCAGAAGCTGACTCTCTGCTCTCCTCGGAATGTCATTCAATCTGCCAAAGTAAACATACAAACACGTTCACGGTGACCTGCACGAAGCGAGTAACATATAGAATAAGGCTAATAACGAAACTGTTTGTCACTAGTCATGCGAATATTGCTCTTTGCCTCTTGGTGTACATTGTAGAGGTCTGGCAAATTAATTGATTCACTTCAATTCATTAGGCCCTGTGGCAGGACTAGATTAGTTGTACATGCAACAGTTGATGTGCGTGCAAAATGCCGGAACCATAGCTAGCCAAAATGGCCTCACTTGTTGTTTGGTTTACGTGAAAAGTTAAGGTAAGTACAAGCGGCTGGAACAATCTGTCCCGAAGGTTATCCACGCTTTATTTCGTTTGCCCACATACGTTTAACACCACCACCATGTATTCATATTTAACCTGAGAACAAGTACATGAAAATGTTTGTGATAGAGATCCCAAACGCTAATCGTTTATTGGAACCAATACCGTTCTGTTTATTAATGTTTTGGGTGAGATAATTGAATTCGCGTCGCGAATAGTTGATTTCATGCTTTTGTGTGATTCGAATTTTATTCCGGACTCATGCATCCCGTTCAAGATTGTGACATTACATCCCATCATAACTGAAGCTTTTTCTCATACACATACAGTAAAAACAGAACAGCTGATGATACTTTCTATTGAGTAGTCATATCAGCTTTGCTGATCATAATATACCGGCGATCATGACACAACATTGTAGTAAAAGGGAAGTCTGTTGTAACTGCATTTTCTGCGGCTGTTAAGTGAATGCGGAACAATCATTATTGAATTTGAATTCAGTTTCAGACAAAAGCCACTTTGTGAGATGATAGCATAAACATGTATGATGTATTGTGCACACACACTTTGGTCGCATCTCCAGGGTTATATTCTGCGATGTTAGGTTATATTATATCAGGCAAGGTAGATTGCGTCAGCTAGTTAAACTTAATTCCTTGATGCAACCATAAAAGTTATAAAAATTAAAGAAAAATTAAGCGTGATGCCGCCATGGCGAAGTCAATCCAATGGTTTCATAACAAAGAGGACGTTAGACATGTTACAGCGGGGAGTGAGATTAGAATGGGATTACATATCACAAACTGGAGGCAAGAGACAGACGGTAGTGGGGAACTGCAGAGGGGGTAATTAACCCGTATCTAATGACCTTCACCAAGTTAACGATGGGCAAAGTTGACTGGTAGCGAAATAAATACTTCACGTTAGTGCATATTTGCGGAGAGCCATTGTCCAATGAGATAGCTCACTCGGAAGTTAAACTCATAAAGCAACAAATCTATAGAATAGGTACTTTCCTAGAAATAGTATCTTTGAACTTTTAAGTTAAATATTATTGCAAAACGGAACTACCACGTAAGCGGAATAAGGTATGACCGAGGCAAAAGGATTCACTGGAATGAACATGATGGGAATTACCAAACCAGCTAACGTCTAGTTCGACCAAGGTCACCGTATCGATCGGTAGTGTGCCAACGGATGCGCACGGATGCTTTGCAAGCACACGTTACACGTAAATCGATAGCCGGCGGCTACAGGGTGGCGAGAACGAGTTAACAGAGGGAGAAAATGCCCGATGCTGCGGTGGCTGTTCGGCGCTGACGCCCTAGGGCTGTCTTTTGTCCCGAATGTGTGTGTGTGTGTGTGTGTGTGTGTGTGTGCGTTCGTGCACGCGGACGTGCGTCCATTTGTGACTGCGTGTTTGTGTCTTTTTGCTCGTTTATAGGTACAAAAACATTGGAAGTGACAGAAAATAGTATAACAAACAGACGTACTAACCTTGTTTAGAAAGATGATTGGCGAGTATATTACTATCGAGCTACTGTCGGCTACGGAGGTGCTTTTTCTGGTGGTGATGATGGTGTAGGACTGCGTTTGTTTTGACGGACAGCGTAAGCTGACATCTTCCGCCAAGTGATGAAACTTAACTCCAGTGAATTTGAGGAAGAACTGCTTACATAAGCTAGCGTTGCATTCAAACAGTATGACTGATATAAATGAAAGTTTCAAGATCCACTGATTTGAAACCGGCTTCTGGAACATTGTCCTCTTGGAGTATGAGTAGTAGGCGATTCGGTTTTTTATATGATATGATTCACTATGTAGTGCGGGCACTGATACCATTGAAAACCATGGAAGCACTGTCCGGCCGTTTCATCTTTGTTAGAAATCGCCGGCAGTGCACATCCAGCGAGCCCCAAATGAGAGTCGGACTCAAGATGAACGATTGTGAGTCGAACACCTTAACAACAAGGCTATCTGGGCTGGGTTTCAACTGTTTATTGAAATTATGCGCTATACTAACTTCTAATGATAGCAGAGAATTTTTCCGCCCAGCAAGTGACTCCTATGCTGGACGACTTCTGATTCCTGACAAGGATGAAGCAGCAGTACAGTGTCTCCATGGTTTTCAATGGTTTGAACGTTCACGTTGCATGATGAATCGTTGTGAGATTATCATGTCAGTGAACCACATTACTGACTCGGATTCGGCTGGGTATTGTTTTTCACTCATGCATATATCAGAAAATTTTGAACAGTCTGAATTTACAACTGTAGTCTCATTTAAATAGTACGAAGCATGCATGGACAGAGAGTCCATTTATGGGATCACATGGTGATTCTTGCAAGGTTAATTCGTCGGTAACACCGTGTGATTTTAAAAATGGACTATCCGTCCAGAATCCGGCTTTAGCATTGTTGACTGCGCTGCGCGTAATCGAAGGTTTGTCTGTTACTGAAATTGAATCCCTGTATATTAACTCAAGACACACGAATTACAGATCATTTTGCACTCTGTCGTCCTTTTTGGTGGTACTTAACATTTCCGAAATTCCGATTGACAAAGACAACCACTGAAGATATGACATAATTACGTCAGCAGCATTTTGAAAATTCATATTTTTTGGAGATTTGAGCTTATTTTCGCAAACTACGCTGTAGACGACTATTATTTCACCAAACGACTTTACCACTTCATTGACTTAAGATTGCAAATTCAATATATTTGCACGGTAGGTAGAATGTATTTGGTAGTGCTATTGTTCAGCAAACATTAACTACCAAGAGTAGAATTCTGTCGGTGTTTTGGACCTCATTTCTTTCAAATTTATTAGTTTACGATCGAATTTCCCCTTTATTCATATTTTCCGTAAAAAGGTGTTCCCCAGCAATCAAGATACCACAGTCACTAGCCAATTGAAAATGCCGTAAAGAATGAGCACAATCTATTCAGAGGTGAATCAATCGGTTATTGGCTTCTCCGAGGATTTTTCTGTGTAAAGCACTTGCAAGAACTTCACCGAAGCATTTTTTTAATACATTGGTTTTCGTGTGCAATCAAGGCATGCCAACCGGGAATTCGAGTGTTTCGGTATCCTGATCAAGGTTATTGCGTAAGCCGCTTCGGGTTGCTGAGTGCATGTGTTTTTCACTAGTAAAGACGTTTTGTATTTTGACTACCGGAACCTTTTTTGCCGTGTTATACCTTTTCACTACAAACATTACGGTAATAAAATTGAAGATGTTCTGAAACATTAGATGAAGAAAGCAAAGAGGTCTGAAGTCCCTAGAATAGTTTCACATAATTTATTGGTACCTGATTTCTACTTTTCTAGAAAGACTATACTTCGTTGAGTAAATCTACGGACAATTTTTTCCGAACTGAATAAGGTTCAGCAAGTCGTTGCGTAATCAAACACCACGAACTGCCTTCCCTGTTGAACATTTCTCCTACTCATTTCTCTGCTTTCACTTGGTCACACGTTCCGTTGAAAACCATTTTCTTTACTAATATGTTACTCCTGAGGGTTACACTTATTCCACGGGGAAATTTATTTATTTTTCCGTTCAGTGAAGGTATTTTAAGGAATAGATTTTTACTTTAGATTTAATATGTACCTGCTGCAGTCAACAATGTGCGGAAATCGGTCAACCACTGACTGGAACATACCGATGGCGTTTGTGATAATGTAGTAAATTCACCAAGCAAGATCTCGGCAAAATTGAAGGGAGCATTACCGAGGAAAAATTGCAATAATTCGCTTCAAATTCTGTTTCGATGTTGGATAAATTCTTATTTACAGTAATGGAAAGGTATCTTCCCTTATTTCTGTGAAAGGAAGCTTTGTCTCTTTTGAAGCTAAGGATACATTCTACCAACAGGACCGTGTAGATGGAAGCCACTGGCTCTTAATGCTTTTGTGTATATTCACGTTTCATGGGATTTGACTTAATTATGTTAAGAGTATATCAACCACCACATCAGAAGTTCGTTCACTACGTGACGCTTTATTTAGTACTTAGTTGCTGAATGTCTGAGTTTGTCAGATCAAGTATGATCTGATAACACATTCTGCATGGCGTCATCTTTCAAATTTCAGAGAACCAGAATCTTGCAAGCTTGCTGTCACCGAGATGCACTACAAGTGTTGCAAAATGATGGTCTCATTTTAACTAGGGCTAACTGGACCGATTTGTACGTTGATCTCAGGGAGTGATTTTATCTAGAATGGCTGGTTTGGCTATCTGTAAATGTGATTCATTGCACGCACCAACTATCCCCCAGCCCCGTATCATTTCAGCCACAAAGGATTGAATTTTTTTCTTGGTCATCCATTTACTTTTCAGACAGCTCCTTGAAGCCTTAGGCACTCTCCGTGGTTATTGGTTGTTCTGATTTTCCACCATATCTTCTGTTACAACAGTACTCGATGAGAATTGGTTATGGCTGTCTAATCACTGGTTGAAATCAAACTCCGATCAAGCTAGGCCTACCCCTGCCTTCAGTTTAAATTTGATAATTTAAAAATAATCAATTTTTCCCCCTTCAAAATCCTAAATAATAAAAAGGAAATTTTCATTTGGTGGAAATGCTTACTATATATATATATATATATATATATATATATATATTTATATATATATATATATATATATATATAACAGCCTATTTATTATATTGAGTACAGAATCAAATGGAACTCACAGAACCGGCCCCAGATTTCCGAGTATCTGGTGCGTACGTTTTCAATCCTGCTAGCAGTTATTAAGTTGGAGTTGCGGTTGCTACTGTGTTATGTTGTGTAGACTAATGCACTGTAATTTCTTCTCCTTTGAATATGTTATAGATTTTTTTGTGGTTAAATAATTATCTTAGGAGAAAATTGAAATCTACCGTATTGCAAACATTTTAGTTGTGTAGTTCGACGGCGTTGATCTGGAAGCACATGCCTTTCTCTTCTAATCAAGAAACTTTCTTAGCTGGGACTAAATGACTGGATTTGCAGTTTTCTACAGCTCAAAAGCACTGTTTAATCTTATTAGGCAGATATAGGTATTCATATCTCCAAAAAATTTGTCCGCAGATCTGTGGAAGTAAGTTTATATCATCCGGTAATAGTTTTTCAACAGGCCGTGACAATTTGTAATAAACTTGTCTGGACATAATCAAGGTTTCATTTGGAAAATGTATTACCATTCACTCTAGATGATAATGTTACTGATTCATGTACGATCCTTTGGATTCACATAATATTATACAAATGACGCTATCGGTCGTTTAAGCTATTGACAAGTAGTTTTAGCTCTCGATAGACGGCGAAATAATGTGATAGTAACTGAATATTTGTCATTTCAAAACCCAACAGGGTACATCATGGAAAGATGATCGATCCATGATGATGAATGAATCTCCGTGAAACCGGGCAGTAATTCTGAAACATGCTCGTAGGTTTATCATACAATAAGATCTGTCTTAGGTTTAAGGATTGACAAGCGCTACAAAAATATGATGACTTAATTTGGTGCTTCCACTGAGAGGAACCACGTAATATTGCAATCTTCTTTTATTGATGTGAGGAATTAGATTTGGAAAGGAATGAATAGCGATAGAACCAAAAATACGCAATAAACATATTACGGGCTGAGAAAGCCAACAAATTCTATTTATTCATGCATACGGTAATGCTATGGATCTTCCGAATTTCGTATTCACGTTACCAGTGAGAAAGTAAAAATTACATGAATTGCCAGCCAAAAAACATAACGTGACACTGCCAGATATAGGTGAAAAGTTATCAACAGAATGCCACAAAAACACTTGTATACAGGTTGCGTTGCTCGTGATGCTTTCGAAAATGCAACCAATATATGTTTCGAGCATCCTGAGTTAATTAGGGCATATGAGAGCATTGGATAATATTATTAATCGATCTAAAGTTTTTTCCCACCTGTATTGATTGTTTGCTGTGTTACGGGTTATTGAATGTGTGTGACCTTGGCTGTAAGGCAGAACGCTCTGAGCAAAGTCGGCTAAGAATTAGCAAGCTATGAAAATATGATGAAGTTAATAAATGGGACCACACAAGTTATCCTAGGTTATGTTTAGATAGATTTACTATCTACATTGTTCGGCGGAAGCAAATGTGAGAAGGTCAGAAGAAATTCCTTCACGACTGGGAAACGTGACGTTATATGTAATTGAATAATGGTTCTTATTGATCAGTGTCCAACTTATTTCAGTTAGCATCAAGGTGAACGTTAACGTCAAGTTCATTTGGATATGCTTTGTTAATTGCTCGTATTGTCGTCGCGATAAGGGGGAATACAGCCTGTAAAACTGGAAGTTCTTGGCACCTTTGTAAAGAGAACCAAAGTAAAATCGCAAATGTTTATAAGTTTGGATCTTCTGTGACTGATCTTTTCCGGTGTTTTAACGTGAATCGGAGCACTAATTGTTGGATGGTTCACCAAAAAATCCCATGAATACACATTTCAGAAATAGAAGACGCAGCTCAACGAAGGAAAAAGACAATCCTGTACGCACTGCACTCAAAAATAGTGTCATAAGTCACTGTCAATAATTCAAAGTGATGACATTCCCAGGCACTCTTACTCCATGCTGTACACTAAGCAGCGGCAATTTGAAATGCCGCCAGTAATAGCTGACGTGGAGTCTGCATTGAACGCCCAACAAAGCAGGGCATGCGTTGATTTAATCAAAGGGAACCAAATCCCGATGCCGATCATTTTGATGATGGGTTTGTTTCTCATGTGTGTTTGTTATGTGATGAGCCGTAGAAGGCTCAGAAAAAGTCATTTAGCGTACGGATGTCCCCCGAAAAAGTATCTTGCCGAATAACGAGACCTCACATCAACCGATGTTAATAACTTGGGTCAAAATAAAACACTTTCAGCTTTGTCGCTGGACTTAGAAGCATCTGGACTGTGAATTCCTCAAATTCATCAAAAAGATGTCATCCGGGTAAAAAGCGGTTCTTCAGGATAAGTCTGTACGCTATTTTTCACTAGAAGCACGTAAATATATTCGCGTAAAAGGATTTTTCTGTCCATTACTCATTTCTAGACTTGGCACATTATGCGCTGCCTCAAGGTCCAGCTCGTACAGTTGCTTCTAACAGAACAGATTTCACGACAATCGTAAAGTGTTTCTGAAGAGAGAAGTCGATGTGCTACTTACGTATTGGTCATCGAAGTCAAAGATGGAAAATCTTATGAGGGATAAGGAAAGGAAGATTATCACATCATCAACACGGTGGACTCTGTGCCGAAAATACTGGAAAATCCCGAAGAATAAAGGCAAAACAAATGACTGATAATGTATATGAACGTTTTGTTTGCAATAATGTTTACGTTGCTCCAACTTAAACGAATCTTGTGTCCTTTTCCCTCACAGGCTCATATTCCGTTATGGGTGCAGCCGACAGGTAGTCGCGAATACAAGGTTTCGCCTGAATGGTAAGCGAATTTGTTCGCCGAGTACGAACAGACCACTGGAGTCACTGTCCTAACACCTCGTCACCACTCTCTAGTTCAGCATTATTGTTGTCATACACGAGAACACCACGTTTTTATCAGACGCCCGGGTGCGTCATTTACGACAACACATGTAAACATAAATAAGAATGACTAAGGTAAATGAGGTGAGACAATTTGGTGTTATTAAAAATAAAACAAGCTTTCGCGTGCCAAAAAAATAAGGAGTTTCAAACCAAGAATGCGATCTTCTGCAGGTAAAATGTTCCAAACAACTGTAGTTAGATGAAACCCGAGGAAAACGCGAGTTCACGAAAAACTAAGTGAGCAAGCTGTAAAAGTGGTGTGGGTTTTGTTTGTGAATTTCTGACGTTTATTTTTCTCACTGAAAGTTTTCTTCACACATCCAACCAACATTCATAATTGAGTCTACTTAAAGTGAACAGCCAGTATAGAACACTAATTATGTGTACAAATTACACGAAAAACTGGTGAAAAACATTATGACTTATTACTGAAAAAGATTAAATAAAATGGGATGATTCATGGGAAACTGATTTACTATGGGGTTTCAACCACGTGACTGTTAAGAACGATGCAGAACATGGGCTTGAGCTATGAGCAGTTGGTGAAAGTAATTCTAGTAATAATATTGTGTTACGTTCTTGGTTCATGGTGTTTTGAACTCCACCATTCACGCACAAACCTCAAGTCACCCGACGAACCATGCACTCGGGAGCATCATACTCGAGTTTCACTCTTGTTAGAGCTCATTAGTGATGCAAGCCCTCCGCCACACTCAAGGTCTGAACTCGGGCTTATTTACCTCGAAGGCATGTGTGTTACCACTGCAACGAATCATCAGTGCCACATAATACTCTCAGGTGATTGTAGCTTTATTTCGTGCAGATTATAAAAATTGAAATAACTTACAAGTGAGTATTTCAAAAACCTAATGTTCTCTCGAACGAGCCCAAAATATGATACGATTGATATTTGATTCGAAAAATATTCTTCGCACATACTTATTATTGTATCCCAAATTTGGCTTAGATATACTCGGATTAGTATTATTCCTAGCAAAGAAAATTGTAAGTTTATAACCGCAACCGTCTCCGAATCTTCTAGTCGATCGGTTTTGCCTCGATTTAAAGTAAAGTCTGACAACCATTTGAGGACTGAGTATAGAAATTACTCAATACGTCGAAACCACTTGAAGTGGTTTCCTATCGGCTTTTCGCCTTGATCTTGCTCGACGGAAAAGGATGGCACGAATTTAACAATCCGTTCGTCGCTTAAACACCGCGTAGACTGAGAACAAACGACGCAGCTGAAACTTACCGGGCTGAGAAATCCAAAATCTCGAAAATTTCCTATCTTTCGATGAGAATAAATTAACAGAATAACTGCACAGTTCTTTCAGTTGGTCAATACGGGGGGAAACCCCAATTCAAATTGATATAGTTTCAATAAGGCTATCGTCCAGTGAACGGAAATGTTCACGAAAGCTAATCGCTCGCATAAGCAGAATTTGCACAGGTGTACCTTCTGAGTTAATTACTTTTTTACACCTGTTGGTGCGTCAAACATCATCGGCAGGCGAAACACAAAAGTGCAATATCACTAAATAACTTTAAAAATTAATTTTATGTAGTAATACATGCATTCGTCATTGTACTATGTCAAATAGCGGAAAGTCGGATATTATTTCACCAAAATCACCGTCATTTTAGCGAGTTTATCGTTGGTATTCATCTGTGGTGTACTTTGTTTATATCAACAGCAAATTATTCACAATACTGGTTGGCTAGTCTGCCTTGCGTTGTGTAAATTATTACCAACAATCTTCCCCTTCTCATGACAACTGATGTCATCGTTGATTGTACTCTACCGTAGATGGATCTTTCGGTCCTTTATAAACCAGTTTACCAACGATTTCTGTTTATTCTGCCTTAAGGAATCTACTGACAATTCAGCTAATGAATACAACCCGGTTGGTAATAGACACAAATGAGTCAGATTTCCCGATTCGGAAAAAACTTAGTCATAGACCTGTGCTCTATTAAAAATGCTTCCAACCGTTTTAATCGCCTGAAGACAGTCGCTTTATGGGAATTTTGCCTCGCACAGGAAGCGAATGGACTGTTGAAGTCCTACAGAAATCATGCAATCACAACATCAATTTTTCTGTCACCGAAAGAACTCACTATGTGTTTGACATGCACAAATCTGACCGGTTCTGGTCGGAGGGAATTGTTCAAATGTGTCATTCTGATAGATCAAATTCAGGCCAAACTCGTAAACTGTATTCGGTCTCAACTCGGTCAACGTGTGATTGCGCACTTTTGGTCCCGATGGACCCCAGCCATAATCGGACATTGTGTTGAACTTGGGCTCATCGTGCTGTGAAAGAAATTGTGAAGAAAAGCAATAACGGAATGAATGTGAATCACAATTTTATTTCAGTTCGCCCGTGTTTGGGCCTTAGACAGACCGGACTCGTGTGCAATTCTTCTGCATGCTCCAGATCCACCACGAATTGTTATTAACTACATTCACTCCATTCCTAACTCCGATTGCTCATAGGCCCTACCATCACCCGCATAACGATAACGGAGATACGACTTTAAGTGAAACTGCTTTTAGTACACTTTTCAACAAAACTGTTTTTTTCCAAGTCACTTAATCATTCTGGTTGAATAACAAGGAAATAATGAGGTCACCTGTGGTAACCCGATCACTGAGGAGGCTTTTAATGATCATATGTCTAGCAAAACAGGCAAGCTGGTTAATTGGTTAGTTAATTAAATTGGTTAAGCAATTAGGCTGTGTGTGGTTCAATTAGCCGCTAGCAAAGTTGTTTGTAGTCACGAATGTAAGGGTTTGTATATGTGCAAACTACGGCAATCTCGAGATACCGCACAAATTTATCAAGTTGAGGATCGAGCATGAACAGTTAACTTTCAGACATTTTTTTAAACGAAAATCCATAAAAACTCTTGAATAGCGCACACAGTTAATCAGTATTTACAGAAATTCGCACGGTGTAAAATGGTGACTTTTGGTGTCTTTAAAACGCAAATCGGAAAGTGGTATTCAAATTCCCCTCAGTTCCGAAATGGGCTATTGGAAATTCTGGTGAGTGGTGGTTTATCTAAAGATTCCTGATGTAGTACCATCACTGAACCCGTTACTGAAATATACGGGAGCATGCTACACGTCGGTTTCAAGTTTTCTAACAGTAAGCAATAATTCCTGCACACCGAGTTCCGACTGGTATTCGAATCAAAAACTGAAGGACTGTCAGCCATAAACTTTACCCGTTATCATATCCCAGCCGGTATTGTGTGTGTATCACTTGTGTAATTCATATATTAGGGGGACGTGAAGCAATATGGTGGTACTTGCGTAAACGATGCTAGTTCACAGTCGAGGCGAAATGAATTGGAATAAATCGGGTCCGACTGCTCCTACATAATAAAGCATAATTCATTGAAAATAAATTGAACTAGCCATAAAATGATTGTAATCAAAATGATGTGCGTGCGTGTTTACACGTTACCATTTCAGCTGCTTGGTTAAACTATCTCAAACCTAAGAAACTATGTCTCGTAGAGTTATAATCTGCAGATCAACAGCAACTTATTGAAACTGAAATCCCGTTTCTGGTTTCCAGATCAAGAGTAATGTACACCTGACACGTACGGTGAGAATGTGTATCATGTGTCTATATATATATATATATATCCCAACTAACACAACTTGTGGACATTCGGCAATTAGTTCGACTCTTAAAAGCATCCCTTTATCCGAGTCAAGCCAAGCAAATTCGTGTTCAGTTGAAATCCGTTTTTTGTATAGGACATCCAGTACTTTAAACCAGGCTTAGGAACAACAGGTAAATGCAATGCACGTCCCTGAAAATACTCTGGTACTGCAAAAAGCGGTATCTGGTGTACCTGATACATAACCTTTCTCGATACCAAGAATTTTATTTCGGAGAGAATGCTTTTAGCACTGTATTACCTGATAAATGTTGTAAATGGGATTTGTATCACCTTCTATCGATTTACCCCAAGCAGTTGGTTTATGTATCACAGTCAACGAATGGTGTTTGATGCTTCATTTACACGAGTGACTGGGGAAAGAACAGTACCATACGCACAAAACTCGATGGAGCATTCCGCCGCTATGATTCATTTTTCATATTTGCCTGTTTGTCCAGAGGAAGTAAAACACTGGTGTCGATTTGCGCAAGCAGATCTAAAGAAAATATCTCGAACATGAAACCAACATTATAATAAGTACGTGACAAGTGGATTTTTGACTCACGCCTCATAAAGATAGTGTTGGAAATTTCTCTTATTCGTAAAAAATGTAATATCAAATATAACCTTCTAATAAACCAGAATTTGGTACCGCTTTGTCCTGCTTCGGGTAGCGCAATCCTGTTCCCGAGAGACACGACCCAGTAGATGCCGACTGATATAGGTTTCGCAAAATGTTATTTCGGGTTTAGTTTAGAAACATATAAGTGAATGAAACTAACGAACATTTATTTTGCTTCCAGGAAACAAACACAATAAATAAGTTGGAAAGGAGTGTTCATACTCTTTTTCTAGAGGTTATCTTACTTTTCTCCCGGTTAGATTATTCTGTCTCAATATACGTTAATCCAAATAACATTTTCCAATGGTTATTGTGAGAAAATTTCTTTCAGCCCAAAGTATTTGAAGCAGGAGGCCGCCAATGTAAGTCTGAACTACTTGACGAGGACCAGTTGTTGCCGATTTGAATTGTTCCGATACACTTTAGTCGACCGAGCTGTATTTTGTTCGACTGAAACTTTATTCCCTCTTTCTTTGACATAAGCGTCGTGAACTTCAATGATCAATATTCCACCCGGACCAAAACGAACAACACTTTCCATGGAATTCATCTCCTGCTCAATGAGTGTCGATTCTTTATGCTTTGGTTATGGCAATTTGTTGAATATTCGTAGCTTAGCGACTTGTGCTTAATTCTTGTGATGCCCAGCTTACACAGTCACGCAGACGATCGATCGACAGCCCACTCAAATTTTATGTTACCTTACTCCGGGCACAGTTGGTGTTTTACGTTCTACGATATAAGGCTGATCTGCTACTAATCTGCTTAGCTCTGAACACTACATTTGGCGTCGCGAGATCGAACCCGAGGCGAAAAAAACTACAATCGTGAACCCAGCACGCATGCCTGCTTCCATTCAAATGATCAAGTTATCTCCCCGTAAAATTAGGTTTGTAGTGGTTTGGACACCATAGCTATTTTTTTCAGAATCAATACTTTGGTCTAGTTTTTGTGATAGAAACGATGCACGAAACGTCTGTAGTTGCTGATTGTTATCCTTCCTGTGCGTCGTTACTCTACTGCGAAACAAATCTTCGATTTGTCATTGTTCCGTAGCAACCTCATGGACCGGTTGTAGGGAACTCATTCAACAACCTTACAGTAATAATTTACCCATTGAAAGGATTCGATTTGTATCCTGCATAGTGGATACTCAATGGGTTCTGTAACAATCAGTGAATAGATCTTCTTGTGCTGTTTGACTGGGGACTTGGGAAGTACCAAGCGACGAGTGTGTAGACATGCTTTATTGTGACGTGAAACCGTGCCACTCACAATTTAGATGGTAAACGTAGTGAAACAGTTTCATTCACCAGTTTTTTTTTTCTCAGATTCACCCCTTACTTTAAGGATTAAAAAATTTGCATCTCATTTTGTTTGGACCTAGATTTAAATGAAAACCAGACCTACAAATTTCCCAAAACCACAATTTCCAACGACTGATTAGTCCTGCAAGCTTTCCTAATCGACTTGTTCCCTCAGACGTTTCGCATTTACGTGAAAGTTGCCCGTTGTTCATCTACAGACGCAAACCATTTGGGCTTTTCCATGCAAAACCATGCTGTACCCCTGTATAGTGGACAACACGATGATGTGACGCATTCTGTTCGTCAATAGCGTAGTGCACTGCCCCGCCCCACCCCACCCCGACCGTCTCCTATAGGAATGTGTTTATCAATAAATAAAAGTAGCTATGGCTCAAAGTGAGACAACTGGGCGGGGACATGAGATTGTTCAAGTGAGATAAAGCGGTAGATAGATCAAAGTATGTGCCAATTTTCATTTCATTAAAAAACCAAGAATCCCAACTTTTTCCATGCTGAATAGAGTTCTCACGAGTAGTACCCGAGTTTTTATCCCTTTGGGGGAGCAATGATTCGCTGGTAAACTCAGAACAGCGTAGTCGAACATTGTGCTGAATGTGAATGGTCGTGAATTTCAGCGGAATTTTCCGAGTGAATATAATTCCCACAAAATAGCTTTCTGTTGAATGCAAGTCTTTGCTCTCACCTTCGGTCATTATACGCTCGCGCTCACACGCAAATGAAACGTAAGGCATATGAGCACTTACTCAAAATCTGACCAGTTTGATACCCCTTGTCAAGAAATGAAGAGCGAACAGCGCCAGTTATGATGCTTGTGATAGACTCAGGAAAAAATGCAGAAAATATTCACGTATATAGGGATGCGTGGAGAAAACGTGGTTCTGGGAAAAACACTCCTAAGTCTTTGAATGCTTAGTTTCTAGTAAACAAACAATTGAGACATTCGGTGAAATTAGGATATTTTGTAGCATAAGTTTATTGATTGCTGCTGAAGAGAAGTCAGAGTTTTTAAGGTTCAGTTCTCATAGTGGATTATTAACAAAGCTATTTTTCCATACGTCGATCAAGCAACACATAATGGACATGAATTGTCGTGTATCTACCTGTAATATTTTTGTTCCTAGCTACTAGATCAACTTTTATTCACTTTTGATGGAATCAACAAGTTTCAAATCAACTAATAATATTTGATAGTTTTTCTCAATTAAGCGCCTAAATTACACGGTAACCTGTCAGTAATAAACTTCGTTTCACGCTTTTTGAAATTTCAGAGTCAATTTCGTGTGCGAATTATTCACTTCGAGTCGTTGTAGCAGATCTCCCAGGTAACAATCGACGAAGCCTGATCAAGGACAATCAATAAACGTTGCAGTTTATGGCTAATTCACAGTATTACAGTATTCTCCAGTCGTCCTTGGGGGGCTTTCAGATAGCGAGAGATACTGTGATCTTCTTACAGGGACGAACAATCTATCAAGATCCGCAGTCTTCCGAAAAGATTCAGTTGAGGTCCTAAGGAGCCGGGCTTTGAAAAGAATTAGCCCTTCCACTGTAGGGTTTTACGGCAAACAGTCATGTGAATTTCTCACCATTACCAGGTGTATGATCAGCCTCTTGGTTTGGCATTCATGATAGGTGTTCACAAATATTGAACAAAAGACTGACAAGTGGATGAGCTCTTTCCGGCGTAATCATATGCATGTGCTGATTTATTATTGCCAATCCAATCTGATTTAGAAAGGTCACAACAGGTGAAGAGTTTTTAAATGTGGATGTTCAAGATAAGCTGCATAAAGAAAATGCTTCATTTTCAGAGGAACCAAAAATAAAAGTTCATTTCATAGGCACACTTTATCATCTGACCTAATGATGAATAAATCTGGGCAATCTCATGTGATCCAACAGTCACGTGATCCAGACGTACTGACCTAATGGAATGTACTCACTCTATGCTGAAGACTATCTATTGTTGTGAATAGTTCATGGGCGATAGCAATGGCAGGGGGGCACACAGTATTCAATCATCGGTGGAACTGAAATGTTCTTGGAGCAAAATAAAAATGTTTTCCTCCTAACCGAAATTTCCGCCTCACAAACAAAACTCCTAACTTGTACCAGCCATCTCTGAAGGTCATTAGAAGGTGCAACAGGAAAGGACTATAGAATTCATGACCTACAGAAATCAGCGCCGTTCGTCTGTAGCGGAATGATGGCTTTATTTGCTTGTTACCTATCGGACAGAAGGTTGTTGGGGCGATAAAAGTACGTCCGAAGAGCTGATCATCCGTAAACGGATACATCTGATTTAGGGCCAAGCTATCACCTAGGTGCCACTTTTGCGGAACGGAATAATTCAACTATACAACGAGATTCATTTGATGTTTCTACGCCATAAGAACATGGGTAATCTGGGGATTATTCAATAGCTATCAACTAAGAAATACAGTAAAGTAAGTTCACAAAAAGAAAAACTTAAATCCCTTGAATTTACTGCCAGACTGAACGGGTTCACATTTGACAAATTAACGCAAAAAAAGGAGCCTAATTCCTCTTCATCAACAGTGGGTTTATAAATGAACGAATGAGAAGAAATACTAGATTGATAGAAGTTTTCGGATGGTAAAAACAGGCTCTTATATATCGTAAAATATGACATCCGATGAATGTTGGTAATCTTTCTGACAATGACACTTTCACCTGCATGATTTATTGTTTTTTTTTCCGGGACAAGGACACCGTCATTTGGAGAGGTCTAAGACCATAATTTGGCCAATGGCAGTACGTTCTGGACCCGTAAATCCACGTTTCCTAGTTTGCCTTATCTACCATGTGACCACTGTAAGGCGGTGGGGAGATGACCCGGAGACCTCTTCCAATCCCCTCCCCCCCCCACACACACACACAACTACGCACTAAAGCGAGCACAACTGAAGATCGTCACGCTATTCACCCCAGAACGAGGCAGGTGTAAGGCTTCTTCTGAGAATAGGGTTTCAGCTATCAGTCTGGTCTATGAACTAGCACCTCCAGTGAGCTTGCGTAAATGTGTTGGTCTATGCCAGAAAACTCCACTTGACCACGTCGTTCGTCTCCCCCCCCCCCCTTCAGGCAGTGGGAACTATTTACTGCTGCCTCACAAACAAAACAGCAAAGTCCTTCACGGATGATCAGTTGTATAGCACGTGAAATAAGTGACCAACGTGTTTTGTATTCACCAACCAGAAAAGTACTGTCTGACATAGCCAGTAGGCTAAACTGATCTTTTCTGTTAAACTTAAGGCGTATTCTGTATGCAGGAGGACAATCCCAGTGAAGCTGAGTACTGACATGGGGATCCGAATTACGGCATATTTCTCCAGTTGTTTTCCTTGGGAAGAGGAACAAGTAATTTTGCAGGCGTGTGAACAACGCCCACACCAGATATAGAAAAACGAAAAACTGGTCAAAAGTGGTCAGTCTGATGACTGTTTTCATTTGCGAATTCATTTCAATATGTTTCGGCGAAAACAGTTATGATCAATGCTTAACTTGATTTGCTTTCATGAACACGGTGATCTGCAATCTGAACTGACCACACGTTCCGTTAGACTACTAATACAACTTTGTTTCAGACGCAACAGAACTATGTTAGATGAAAACAATTTACTGGTCTTTGTTGGATTAGGTAGGGTTTCAGCGGGACTAAGTGTGTTAGGGACCGCACAACATGTGACAAAATGAGAATATTCGAAGATGTCAAACACATTTGTCGAAAGGTGGTATTATTATGGGAAAGACGAGGCTTGGTGTGACTGTGGTTATGGATGTGAATGTGGACAAAAGAACAAATATATGCACTAGAAATGTGGTAATAAGCCGGGTGTATCTAGAGTGAATGCCCTCTGTGAACGGATTTCCATCAGTAGATTACGGATTACGGTAGGAACAAATCTGAGGATTCGTCTGAATCTGCATTCTGAGCATCAATTCCATTCTTCGAAAACTCACTGTACCGTGCGAAAGGTACAATTTTCTTCATCAAACATATATATTAAATAATGATATCCACTTTAGTTTACCAAGCTCACTAGAGCTGAGCTCCATCAGCCGAAGTGCCTAAACAGTGATGGTAGAAAAAAGCCCATCTGAAAATCACATTTTTTCTATAAGTGAATGAGCATGACAAACGGCAAAAAAGCGACATGAGTCGATTTTTAATTAACTGGATAGGATACGAATGAACATTCAATGTATATGGAGCCTGAAACGGGGAGTATTTCTTATTGAGAAGACGAAAACAGATGAATTCTAAATTCGGGAATATTTCATAAAAATAGTCTTATCAGATTCTATCAACAGTCCTAGAAGTGTTCGAAAATACTAGCAAATCGGCTATGAGGATGCATCGTTAAAGGTCATACGTAATACAAGTATGAAAACCGGTTACCGGTAAAATTGTAAAAATCAATTTCCTTCTGAATATCGCTATGGAGAGCTTTGCTCTGTAGTTAGGCAAGGAGACACTTCAAGATGATCGTTACCATGAGTTACGCGTTAATCAACCTGAGGAATAAAGGACAGTGGTTAATGAAACTAGATGGACGAGAACGGCAAGAAAGTGAGCTAACTTCCGTAGGCGTGAGATTTCAAAAGACAGTTTGTGAGAAGTAAGATCACATGAAGTAAGGGTGAAATGTAGATGCATATTCCTTGATGGACGGTTAGTGTAGAGTCGTCAAAAGTAAACCTTTAGATGTATCCGACTAAAGATATCCCGTTGCTATGGCTTTGAAGGGAAAATGTCATGGTGGCTGGTAGCAACTGGAATAAAATGACTTGAGGAGAAAAAGATTTGGAAAAAAAGGTTTGATTAGCGAACATCACACGCCCCAAATAGGAGGAAAGACATTAGATAGGACTTGTGACGCTACTTTGACAGGAGACGAAAATGAACGACATTCATATGCACTAATGGTCTACTTGAACAAAATGTTCCGGAACACACATCTGCACACTGTGTAGTGGACCACTTTGCCGCATGAGTACACGTGAATACTGCAGTCGGTGTGATTGTAGATATTGTAGGTACTGAAGATGAGGCACGACTGGACTGACAAGTTACACAAGAGGAGAGAACAAGAATTGGGTGTAGGGGTGAACGAAGGTTTGGTTACTATGGTTAGACCAGACTGAAAAGACATTCAGCACAATGTTCAAACCAATGTTCTTGGCTTCTCCATTCAAACCTGTGGTGAGAAAACATTGTTCGATGACCACAGTTGATTGATCCCATAGGAATAAACTGGTAGACCGGAGGTAAGACGCTTGGAAATCGGGAAACCCTCACGACTCAGTGGATGCGTATCGCCCGGTATGTGCGGCAAGATAAATATGTCGGTTCTACAGGAAGAATATACTGAGAAGTGCTAGGGTTCTCAGTCGTCATTCGATGTGCCAAATGGGAAAGATTGAGAACAGTTACAAAATAGAGAAGTATTAAAAGTTTGTCAAAAATTAAGGCCTTTTTCACGACCTCCAGAGTAATCAAAGGCTTGAGTGAAGACGATCATCATTTGCAAAATATTTTTAGTTGGGTGAGAGTTTCCATATCCCAACCTGAACAGGTTATGTCTGCAAGATACTTGACATAACAGAAGTCAAAATCTAACGTTTCGACCCTAGCAAATGAGTTATACTAAAAACCTTTGTGATGAACATTTTGAGCAGATCTGATGAGCGATGGTCAGTGGGATTAGAAAGACGGTAGAGTTGGAAAAGAAACTAGAAATCTCTTGATAAGAAACATCATTTCGGGGAAGGCGGGATGTCCTGATTTATTGTTAGTAGAATGCGTAAATATCCGCTTTTGAAGTGCACAAAGATGACAAACGTAACTGGTAGGCTGGAAGTTATCAGTGCCGAGAAGATGGGTTTTTTCTGGGTTTGCACACATCAGAGAAAACGCACACCTTTGACAGATTCTGAAAGTCGTGCATAGAATCTGTTTTTTGGTTTCAACCTCGGATACCAGGTTCATGCACGTGATATCAAGAGGCTCGTTACACTTGCATGGTATGATCTGGTCGTAACTTGTGTAACCCTCAATCATTGGCCATAATCTGAATTTAGAAAGAATTGAAGTTCAGCTGACTTTATGTCGAATTGCATCAGGACCCATTTTGGCCATCTATTTACTTTTCTTTATCTATGGTAAGACTTAGTGGACTGTGAACGCGTCACTCTTCAAAAGGAATTTTGGAGAATACTGATTCAAATGACCTTAAGATTGTCAAATTTGTTATGTCGGTTGGTATGGGCTGAAGTAAGTCTCTATCAATCTTTTCAAAGATATCATAAATAACAGAACTGTTCGGGCTCAAAAATACAAGCTTCCCATCTGTCACAACTGAAGCGCTCCCAGGAAAACCTACCTTGCTGTAGGAAAATGCATCAGGTCGTGTCTCGCATGCGACTGTACATCTATAGCGATGGCATCCATTTGTTATAGAACTTTAAATCAGCGAAACCACCGGGAACTTCAGTGATTCATCTTGAACAATCCTCTGGTAGCAGCTCTGATTTGAACAAATTTGATATTTTATTCCTAGAAAGAAGTTATTCCAATTTTACGAGGCAACACAGGAAATATTACTTGCGTACAACCTTGCATGTTGAAAGATTAATTCGAAAGACCACGATGTAAAAACAGTTTCAACAAACCAACCCCAGTTGCATATTTTTTTAACGTGTATTCATATTCAATAAGACGGGATATTATCGTAAATATGATTCCTTGAAATGCTCCAAACAAGAGTCCCAACTTTGGATCGTGTCTTTTCTATCATCGGCAAATGTAATCACCAGTCCAGGAAAAAAACAAAAAACCAAGCATATGAAGGGGAAATTTCACCAGAAAATTAGCACTACTTCTCCGGGCGGGACGGAAACTGAACTGTTAGGAGAAAGTTTCTTGTTGGAACTTTTCGCTTGGTGACAACATCAAGACCGACTGGAAAACTGCTTGTTCTCACGAATAATTTTTAGTGGGATGTATTTAGAAGGCCTGATAAGGTCGGACGTCCTACCACTCCCGGAATCTCTTCAGTATTCCGTTCAAGTAAAGATTTGGTTCAAAGATGAAGCCATTTGGGTGTATTAGTTATTCACCCGGCAGTAACCTGGACATAACCGCGTGTTTATCTGTTAAATGTCACTCTCAAGAATCTCGCTGACAGGCAGTACCGAGCTAGGAGACAGACATCAATGTGTTATGTACACAGGAAAGCTTTTCTGTAAACTCAGATAAAACTACCATGGCATAATGTGATTTGTATTTGTATACAATAGCTTCGTAATTAATTTGTTAAGTTCGCCTAAGCGGTATTTACCCCGTTTTTGGAGGTGAATCACAACTGTGCAGTGTTTTCCTGGCTCTTCCACGGTGGCGGAATTATCGTTAATTCTACCTGATAACAAGGGGACTGTCAAAAAGAAAACTCCATCGTTATTCCCAATTTGCTGTTTGTAGCTTCTTGGCACTTTTTCTAGTAAATTCATCTCTTCTATAAAAGAGAATCATGCGGCAACGTGCTTGAATAACTCCTCATCAACGAAGCCACTGTGTACTGAGCCACTTCGGCCCAACTTTATCTATTTTTGGTCTACAATATTTGCAGACACTGTCTTCAGACTGCCGACACATTGCTACAGTAGCAACCTTTGTTTTAAAAGACTAAATCAACCCTTAAAAGAACTGATGCTTAGCAAACAATGAAAAACCTCATTTTCTTAAATTTAATCGCTGGGTCATACTTGTAGATACAAGGTTATGTCGCTTATGGATTTTTAACAGATACGTAACAACTATCAGCGAAAGACAGCAACCCTTAGGAGAGCACTATGTTTAACCGTTCTTTGTTTGGACAACTCTCCCTCCTCGCCACTCATGATTACAGATAGGCTTATTAAACTGTGCAAAGCCGTCAACGGAGCCTAAGCACCCTATGCGTCAATAAATATGTAAATCATATGCTGCTCGTTGTAAACCAGCAATTCAAAATCTGAATGAGTCAAATTAAAACACGTATCTCACTTGTTCCTCTCCTATCACTAATCTTATTAAAAAAATAGAGGGCTTATCTTCTGTGTGCCACAGCAGGTCTTTTTCTATACCACTTTGCTTGATTAGATATTTTTTATTTTCATGTATTTTCTTTCATTTTGTCTGTTTCCCTTAATACTCCTCATGGATTGCCTGGAATGGACTGTATTCGAATTGACAGAGCTCCACAACATCCGTCTAGATGAATAAAAAATATTGTCCTGGAAATCAATTCAGTTTGTTGTATTCTAACGTGAAGATTAGCTTCTGAAGTCTTGTTGCAAAATGAACTGATCAGCCACTTTCCTTGACGTACATCTCGGAAAATGCTTTTCGATGCAATTCTCAGTATCTCACCGTGAAAACAGGCAAACTCTCCTCGATGTCCTGCCTGCATTCCTCGGTTCCTCGAGATCTCTTAAATAGCCACCAAATGCCTACAAAGTGTGTTACACTGAAACACACTTCGTTTGCGCTTGTGCGGCTTTCTTTCGAGTTTGTGTCGTTTTCGAAAATTCACCTGCTTGTGCACTGGTCAAATAACCAAAACTGATAAGGCCTGAACAAAAGTGATGAACGGAATAGGCATTTTACAGATAGCTGGACTACTCAAGTCTCGGCTGAATAGACCGAAGAGGATAGAGTGAAGCCGTGCTCGGACTAAGCCGTGATCCAGTCAGCGATCGAACAATTCCCGTAAGAAAACCGCATCGTTGGCGAGTTAATGGTATTCGTCAAGAAAGAGGCATTCAGCGAGAGAATGATCGATTCAGTGGTAAGGCCGTACTAAGAGTAGAAGGGAGAAGTGTGATGTAGTTTAATTTCTGTGGGCTATGCTTTGTGCCGCACAAATAGTTTGACTACTTTGCTATATTTTAGGACGAAATACAAACGAAGTGGACGGCACAATTTCTGTCCCATTCTGAGGCCAGAAATGTAAGTGAAAGTACGGACACGTTTTTCAAAGGAATATATTTACTCTGCCCATTGAAATTGGTAAAGGAAAATCAGCTAACATACAAAGAAGCATATTTTGTCCATACTGTGGAACTATCGCTTAAAACCATGCTTCGTTTACAGCTCAATTAACTACATTAAACTGTCGATGTTATTTAGAAATAATAACGACTACAGAATCTCAGTTTTTATGTGCATGTGTATAACTACGTTTTTACCGTTTATTCGAAAGACCGGACCGGTGGTGGTCAAATGGTCGCCATGGTGAACTTAAAACCCTCCTATCCCAGATTCGAATCCTCAAGTTGCTACCTCATCTTCAAATTGGCCCCGATCTTCTTTCTGAAGTATTGTACCATTGTTACATGGTGAAAATGAAGGGAGTGAAATAGTTAAAAGAATATTTAAATAACTGACTTCTATTTCCGTAGCCACCGTTGGGAGATTGAAAATCTCGTTGTTTGATTGGAAAAGATGGAATTGTGAACAACGGAATTTATTGTTTCGTTGTCATTTGAACTTTTAGGTGATATCCAGTTTCTAAGATTCAAAAGGTACAGTTCCTACGACAATATGGGCCATTCGGTTAGCGCGTCAATTTGGAAAGCCCAATTTGTGCAGATTGCGTCTCGAAAGTTTATTGTGAACAAGGCGCTGGCCGTTGGGTACATCTAGGGCAAATATGAGCCTTAATCTTCAATTCAGTGGGTTGACGAATCTGTTCGATAAATGCCGTCTTGCAACAAGTCACAGCCCCGAGGCTAAATCAGATAGCCGTTCGTCTGTTTAGTCGGTCCGTTCAAGGGCTATTCAAGCACACAGTCACTCATCGATCAGTAAGGTCACGAGTCCATTGACCAGTGACAAATGCCGCTATTTTTGACGAATGTCTTTCTACAAATGTCCTTCCCCCACCTTTATCAAAGAACCTCGTCAGACCCCATCTCGTCTGGTAGAGGGGCAACCTCACCCTCACAGATGTTCCGAATTTTCCGAACCCAAACAACCGAATGCGCCAGTTGTGCGGTGCAGTTGGCAAAATCCTGTGGTCGACCCTTGAAACGAATCGTAGTGGAGGTTGGTTTGCACCGTGCGGTACACGTACGCATTCAAGCATTTGGGTGCGTTCATTTCCCTTAAATCATATTTGTTCCATCTAACCTGTGAGACCTCGTAAACGACCCAGGCACGCATACAGTCGAAAGAAAGTGACGTAGAAATTTTTGTAAATGGCCACGCACGAAGAGGGAGGGAAAAATAGCTAAAAAGAAGGGAAGAAAGGAAGAGGGAAATCTAGTAGGGTTATCATGGCTGCTTGAAGCCATCTTTTGTCAAAAGATTCAGTAGATAAAAACCAGGTAGAATGTCTGACTAGAGAAGGCCAGACGCTGATTCTACAAGTTAACAAATGACTTGCGTTTGTCATAGCGTTGGAAGTTTCTATTAATGTTGCTATTTTACGAAACTTTTTACTCGAAGTCAAACCATAAACAAGGCTTCGTAGCATCATGATTTCAGAGTGCGTAATTCCGCCTTGCAGCTAAGTAGTAGACCTTCCTCTATTGGTTACTAGTCCCTTGAAAATCTTCCGCTTATCAGCCAATACCAATACGGCAAGCAATTTCATCGTCACAAAATACGCTTGATGCGAACAATATGACCTATTATTATTACTACCACAGAAAGATACACTTCGGTGAAAGCTGCTTTCATTGACATCAGTAACGCCAAATGCTGAACGACCAAGCCCCCGACGAGGCATCTTAGTACTGCTAATAAATTGTAAGCTTGACTGAAGTTTGTTCGCGAGTTAGGATCACATTGAGCCAGATAACTTATATTGTATGAAACACCACAACATTTGTCTTATCTGACATAACCAAACTTCAACGGTAGATGACATTGCTGTGGAAAGGAGATATCAAATTATCAATGGAAAAGGAACAACAAAGGAGTGACACTTTAAACAACACAATCGAGGCATGCTAGCACTAATTCATTTTCGAGAAGTCCGACTACACATGAAACAAAGTACATGAAAAACTACAAGACCGTTACTATCGGTGGTTTGCTGACGTATAGTCTCATGTCTCCAACCAGCGTGTGATCGTTTCTGCCCAAAAAGTGGCATTCTTATTTACGGATAGGTACAAATTATGCTAAGTTAATCCACATGTTCATTGAGTTAAGGTAGAACAACCGATTCAGAAACAAGAGCTCTTGTTCCAGGGAGCATCGGTACCCTTATCCTGCCACTTACTTATAATTGTGCAAGGTAAAATTCGAATTTATTGGGAGCTTTTTGAAGTTTGGTTCCTAAAAGCAACAAGAGTGAAACGATAATTACTGAATACTGAAGATAGTTGACAACTACAAAGAGATCAGAAAGATACGAAGCAGTATGAGACATATCACTGAAATCCGGATAACTGACCTAGTAAAAGAGAAAATATGCCGATCCGAGGCATTACGAAACGTATCCCAAACGGCTTCTCGTTTCGAGTTCAAACGAGCTCAATATCGATTCATCACAAGGTAAAGCAGACGGCAACAAATCAAAAGTAACGCTGGTGCTCTCTCCAGTCATTTCATTGGCGTCTTACCGACCATGAATGTGTAAAAAAGCAGTTAGTCAGATTACTTCTGAGGATGATTCTGAAGTAGCACTACCTTGAATATCACACGAAAATAACCGATCACTTGTTTGTAACCACGCGTAGCTTAGTCCAATTGAGCATGAGACACTTTAATGCCGACAAGACGACGTATTTCTGTGTGAGCTGGTTTAGTGGATCTCAGTTTCTTTCTAATAAGTCACTGGTGTGTTCTCACTCATTATAAGAACAACTGGAATGATCAGTATTAGTTGTTCGCATTCCACATGTAGCTCTTCTTTTACCGTAATCCATCATCTCTAAGCCTATTCGATATCAACTATACAATTTTATCTAGCTCCACAAAGTCGATGATGTTTGTCAGTTGGAGATAACTTTTCTCCATTAAAACTGATTAGTGATCAAGCTGGAGATCAGTTATTATCTAAAATGTGGGACTTCGAAGTTGTTGGAAAGTTCCCGGTGAATATAGCCGGGGAAAACAAATCGCCGAACAAGCTCGTTTTCAGTGGTTCATACTCACGATATTGCATCATAATACATTACAAGTTAGGAGATTCGGCTAATGAGGCAAATAAGTGAAAGTAGTAGGAACTAATGATCACAAAAAAATTGTGGTTCTGGCTGAACTCGAGACCGAATGTGGATTGTTTCACACGTTTTCAGTTTTCTTCTGGTCTGGAACCCGCCCTAGAGTGGAGGGTGGGCCGTGAGAAATGTAGATTATACACGAATCGTTTTTGAACACACAGGGTGGGATGGTGGAGATGGATTCCAAAAGCCTCCGCTGTCGCCAGTACGCGATCTTTTGCCGGTATCGATTGCCGACCCCGAACCTTATGCAAATTACCTTAAACCTCAGCCACGTTTGCCGTATGACTAGTCTGAGCAATGTGTGGAACCACAATACTAGTGAGTGAATTTATTGCTCCAGTGTTTATCCATGCAGGGTGGTGTTCACGGATTCTTTCAGGTAAACGCCTGGTCGTGCTCTTGATGTAAATTATCCCGCAGGAACAACTGAACGAATACACAGAGTATGAGGCCGCCAAATTGGGTAGATTGTCTTTAAACCGTAAAAGCACTACTGGCCTGGATTTGAACAAACCTGGAGCTTAGCTGTGTAGAATGTTTTTCCGATGGCTCATGAAAATCTCCTGTGCACAATCTCTGCCAGCATATCACCTCTGAATTGTAAAGAGATGTATACTGGCAATCTCTTGGAATTTCCACCTCCATTCGCATCGTATGAACTGAGTGATCCGGGTAGTCGTTTTGATCGAAGATTAATCGCACCGTCTGAAGTTCTCCAAAGCTGTCCTCCGAGCGTATTCTTCTTGTTGTTTTGGTGAGGTATCGAATTAAACCCCTTCTAATCTTCGAAGGCACAAAGCTGTGGAAGTAAATCTATTGTCCATTCCACGTTGCCTTCATGTGCATTGACCGACCAATTTAATCGTCTTCACCATGACTCATCCGAACTTCTAAGAAGGCGATTGTATTGCTGTACTCCGTTTCTGTTGCGAACCCTAAGTTTGCATGTGCTGAGTTAAACCTGTCAATTAGTTGACTTGTGTGGTCTGATGAATTAATCACTCAATGTCATCCACAGCGTTTATATACAAAACAGATTGATGGTTCAAATGGACTATTTTCTAACTTAGCCGTAAAGAAATCTGCGAATAGTGGTCTGAGTGGGCAGCCCATTGCTACTCCGTCGTTTGGTGTTAGATTTGATTGTTAAACTTGAACTGAATATTATGTGTGCAGGAAAACAGCAACTGCTTCAGCTCTTCTAGTCTCAGTTGCGTTTCTCGCAATTTAGTCATATGAGTAATCATCTAATTACATACAATGTACCTTAGCAACTTACCGAGAGCATACGGAATTGATGGCCAATATCAGTTCTGTACGCATTGCTCTTCATTCTCTACATAATTGCTTGATGGTTTTACCTAGTGGACGTTAGTGAAAAGTGTGGCTGTGGCATTTTCTGTCTTATCGGTTCCAGCAACACTATCATCAATTCAGTAATCGCATGCTATGTTGAACTGCACGTGTCCAGCATAGGTCCTAAAATGACTCTACTTTCATGCGTTTTCGGTAATCCATACAATCTGGCAATGGCTGTCCCCGTAAGGCGTATCCGTTCAAATGGGACTGAGTCTAATAAATCTTTCTATTTCAAATGTTGCAGCACGTTGAGCAGAGACTTCTCCATTCGTTGTTTTCTTATCTTTTTCAGTGAGTGTTTTCACGAATTCGGATGTGTCATTCAAAATGGTTCCCATTTTCGCAACACATTCTGACCTGCTGAGAAGCACTATACCAGTTTCCATGTCCGGTTTCAGTATGACTATGTAACCATTCTACTTTAGTTCTCTTAAACGTTTCAAATGTTTTGGCTTTAATAGCTCATTTGCTGATGGCTTAGCTTTTGATGATGATGATAGCATGTACTCACTAAGGTGGATTTAAGGCTCTGTAGCTCCAACTGTGACAATGGCAATAAGGTCGATAGCTGAGCATACATGTCCTCAAATTTCACCACCAGATCTAGTCGTTCGCTCTGGTTGCTTGGACCGCAGAATTTGGGTCCCAACGATAAAATCTCCAGCAACATCTTGTCTAATTGCGGGTCAGATAAGTGATTGGCACTGAAACTCAGCTACTTTACACATACAACTAGGCATGCCTCGGGAAAGAGTGGAGATAATGTTCACGTTTGATTTGTGTAATTTCTTGTAAGTGGGCAGGCTTTATTACAACCGAAACAGATGTATCAGTTTGTTTTCTTTCGTGAGATGACGAACAGTTTGAATATTTAAGCAGTTATCAAAATCATGACGATAATCGCACTTCAAATGGAAAGATTTAGTACTCCGAACATCGAATAGTTTTAGTGAGAATCCATTGAAAAACCGACTGAGCTTTGAGTTCATGAAGTTTCCGTGTTTCCATTGTTTCACATCAATAAAGAGTAACCCCTCACAGAGGAACACTGGTCCTTTCAAACTATAATACTTTTCCCTCACAGCATGAGGTCGGTCGGCATCAGATCCCTTGGATTAGTATAAATGTCATGGGAACATGATTACAATCAAGGAAATATCTTGCATAGTTGAGGTACCAGAGAGCTAAGAAGTGCAGGAAAAAATTGCTCACGTTAGTGCCTGTTCACTCAGAGTTATCACTAGTATATGGCTAAACAGTTCTTCGAGAAGAAATCCGTAAGGCAGCCAAATACCAACTTTGACTGACAGGTTAGGGGAATCGTGAAACACTGGTTCCACTCTACGCATCCACAGTTTCCGCGTAGTGCGGTAAATCAGTGAAAGTTAGAAACCTGAATAAAACCCATTGGACACTCAGGAATAAAGTCGTGTGCAAAAGCCACCTTTTACGTGCCTTCTACTGACTTTCTCTTAAACAACTAATCAGGCCAACAGTGTTTTCCAACTGTTTTACTGCCCAGAAGAACATCGGGTTTTCCGGCTTAGTTACAATTTCCAAATGAGAGCTCAACAACAACAAATTATTCGCAGTGATTGTTCTATTAGATCACCTGTTCTTTACTAGACACAACCGTCCACGCTTTATTAAACTGCCAAGCAGTTACGGCTTTATATCCACTAACATACATTTACCATGTAAGAAGAAACGGGCGAAAGTAATTTTCGAAAATATACTCTCAAATTAAACTAACGAGAGTTTTTAGCGCGTGGGTCAAATGAGCAATTCGGTTCGAGATATTGTGCGTACTGGCTAGCTTTTGGCGAAATTTTAAGAAATCTAGGGTGAACTTGAGAAATAAGGCATCACAATACGAATATCTCGGAGAAGATACTTATACTGGGGTGATTGGTCCTAACAGCCGGCAAAACTTCGGCACACTTATTGATGCTTCCATTTTGCAGTCCCAAAACAAATACAGACTACTGCTGCCCGTCTAGAACTTTAACCGTACTTTGCGTCATACGAGAAAAATAATTCAGTTTAATTTGTGAAAAATGTGCCATGAAAAGATAACTTACCATAGATTTTGTTTCTAAATACCCGGATCTGAGGGTATGCACAATATTGTTCCTTTTCTTAATCTGATTCCAAGTAACTCAAGTTCACAGCCTCAGACTTCGGGGCTAATGGATCAAAGCAAGTTCCCCCAAGTGAGACAGATGGTAATGATCAGAGTTTGTTTATAAGTGAACAATCAGAGACAAGTTGGCTATAATTTTCATCCCCAGATCTAAACAAAGGATAGAATGATGGAAAGTGCTATTCGCCGTTGCTCACTGGTGTGTCACCGTGCTGTTTTCAAAATCGAAACTTTCATCGTGATTCCATCCGTAACACGAGAAATTAAATTATTATTTTCAGTGGTCGTGGTAGTAGTAATAGTAGTAGTATTACAGTCCAGAAGACGTGCCGGATTATGGGTCGCTCAGTCGGATCCATGTGCTGAGACAAATTACAAATGATTAGCCTACAACAGAACCACCCGTGCGCATTAAAGGTATACGGTAAACGATAATCCGGCACTTGTTCGATCGAAGGGTTTCAATACATGATCCGTATGCCACTATTCAGCTTATTGTGTTCTGTATTTTGTGACGTCTTCTTGCTCCTCGTCAATCTACGATGCATAAATATTTTTCCATCGCGAAAACTACTTTTCAAGTAGCATATGACACTCCACTGTTGTAGTAATAGCATTGCCACCAACGTTATTATCGACTGTGAGTTTTCTGTATTTTATGCAACGACCTTATGGATCAAAGATTTTGAACTGGGATTTTCGTAGGATCACAAATAGAATAGCACGGTTAAATAGGAGATTCTAAAGACAACAGGTATTCAATTCAAAGACTCTTTTTCGCAATGTTCGAAGAAAAAATTCATTTCCAGGAGCATGTTTAAAGTTTAAGGACGGTAACAGTTGGCTTTTACATTTTCATGAAGACACAATTTTGTAATTTACAGTTGGCAAACTATCTTTCCTACTCGTTATTATTATTATTATTAAAAGAAGACATATGGGACTGAATTAAGAGCACAAATAGAAAAAGCCACCGACTGAAAAATCGATCAAACCTTTCCGTGAACTGACTTGACGTAAACTTTTGGAAACAGAAAAATAATCTGTTGCCATTCGATTGGGTTAGTTAAAACTAAGTTACTTCAAACCTCTTCATCATCATTACTGGCTTTCATGTCACATTTATTTTGAAATATCTCACGAATATTTGAAATAAACAACTTGTATATGCTGGTCTCGAAGACAAACCAAAAGGTTACTGTAAGAGCAAACGGATATGTTAGTGACCACTCAGTTGAAATGTTTACTACGATCGTTCGATATTTTCAGTAAATTGAACAGGCACTTTTTACCTTAATAAAGTTCAAAGTTTGATCCGGATACTGAGTATTTGATGCTCATATATCCTAGAGTCTGGGGCAAAATTTCT
Organism: Fasciola hepatica; assembly: GCA_948099385.1. Classification (NCBI taxonomy): domain Eukaryota; kingdom Metazoa; phylum Platyhelminthes; class Trematoda; order Plagiorchiida; family Fasciolidae; genus Fasciola; species Fasciola hepatica. Next base: position 624,319 of record CANUEZ040000124.1, read on the forward strand.
CACTGATGCCGTAAGAAGCACCCCCGAAGAATACCAACTGATTTAACGCTACATCTATATCTCTGTAGAAAAGTTCACGCATGCATTAGAGCTAGAAAAACATCGTATTCATTCACAAAAAACAGTACTACGACTTTGGCTGTCTCATAAAAAGTGGCTAACATTTCGTGTCCGTTATCCTTCCTGATACAGTCAGAACAATTATTACGAAATAAAAAATAGTCAATACGTTATCAGTATTCTCTTTGGCAACTCAAGGTTCGGAAAAGAAAGCCATAAGGCTCTATGGTTTGAGTGTCAGCGAAACAGTCTTTTCCACAAAATTCTTCGCGTATGCCTATAACAGTAGATTGCCGGAACTTTGATAAGACAAACCCAATAGGATAAATTTGGATTTACATGAACTATGACGTTCATTCGATGTCTGCAGATTATGCCTGCTGAATGGATGTATTTTGGAAAAGCTTCCCTTTAATTTTTGTACTTTTTCACTAGATGAGATATTGGGTTTTCGTGAACCTGATTTTTCAAGGAAATTGGTCTGGTCACAAGCAGACCCCGAAACTTAGTCACATCAACAAAAGATACCATCAGAATTGCTCAGTATGCGTTCAGAAATATTTCCTTCACATGGTACTGGTTTCTCTCAAGGAAATTTTTATGACCAAATTTACCTTTGGAATAAAAATAAAAGTAAAAATTTCCCCTCTTATTTCTTTTCATTTATTATAGAACAAAGCACAACGATTCAGGGGGCCGCGACCAATGACAGGCGGCCAAAATTGGGAAGTGACCGGCAATGGCGGGACTCGAACCCGGGTCGCTATTGCCTAGGTCCACGAGGATAACCGTTTGATCATCGCCAGCCAAGCGAGAATTTTCATCTGGTTCTTTTGAGTCCACTTCTGCTTCTTCATGCGCTGTCCTGAAGCAAACGACTTGCCGTCAATCAGTTGAGCTAATCTAATACTATATAACCTATCGATTCAACCATGGATATTGTGAATACAATCGACTTTTTGAGCGCAAGAGCACTCTTCACACTGGCATTTTGGTTTTCCTGTACCCCTATCTACTTATCACTTGTTGTCCGGTGGATTATATTAGGCTGAACAAGAACTGAATACCTCCGTAATACTCTAATTAGCGGATCAGAATCAGATCGACTGAACCATATTCCCGGCCTCCTCAGTCGACTAGCGCAGAATTCATTCAAGTCAATTCCTAGACAAATGCAGTTAGATAGCGCTGAAGAATACAGCTGTCAATTTCATCCTGGTTGATGCTGCTCCCCGTCATCTTTTGTTCTTGCTCTTGATTTTGGTTGTTCGTGATGATTGTTCTTTTGTCTGTTCGTGTCTATTTTTTCACGCCCATGTAAGCCGCAATTTTGGACCAGATTCCGGAAAGTAGAAAACTCTGACTCCTTTTTACGAGTTTGGCACGTGTAGGGAAGCGCATGGGTGCACATAAGCATGCGGTACTGATAAGCTGCATTCCATCGAGTCCGGTGGTAATCAAAGGGTTTCGTCCATTTTGCTTTGCAGTTTCGGGATTTTGTCCTGGTACACGCATATTTTGCAATGAATCCCGCTGGTTTGAGTCTCAGAATCCGTGATACATTGATAGGTATGAAAGCTGAAACGTGATTTTACCAAACTAGGCTACAAACAATACCACGACTGGATTGTTTCCGTTTTCCTATCTGTGTTTGTTTGTCATCTACGGCATGCAAGCTGTGTGCATTGTGTAAAGAGTGGCGTCTGTTTGAGATAAGCCAACTCGCCATAGTACTATGTGCATCCACCGAAGGATACCATTGTGATGCGTACCGGCTTTATCTATGCAGCAAGCAGGGCTTTTGAGGCGGGTTATTAGGAAAGACTCGGAGTCATTCACATCAACACACACACGCATGTGCAAAAACAGACATAAATTCCTAGTTCAGTGCGATTCATACTACTTGGAAGGAGTGGGGTTAATCTGGCAAGACGGAAGGTTTTTGTTCATGAAGTGGAACTTAAAACTTCTTTTATCATCAAGTCACCAGGTATGAATAGAGATCCTAGATGTCCGAACGAATGAGTAGAAGACTGCATCTAAGGTAAACAATTTCTTTTGTATCAGCCACCAGGAGTCCAGTTAGGTTTACCATCAATCATGTACAGCTGCAACGCCCCAGTTTATTTCTGAATGAACTTCAGTGCAGTGCCACATAGTGCACTTGTTCAGTTCGTAACCTGTACACTAAACTGCCTTAAATGCGTATTTTTTAATGCCGGACCGGTTCTCTTGTTTATTATGCAAATACGTGCGAGGAAGAAAAGTGCACGCATTTCACTCTAACTGTTACAGAAAGGAAGTCATGAGAGAACAGGAAAAACGCAAGTCTCCTTGATATGGATTCCATACTGTAAGTTAGTGTCATTCAACTTATCTTTCGAAGAATAGATCGACAGTTAGTTAGGGCCGATGTTTTCACTTCGCTACCAAAGTATTGAATCAAGTTTCAGTGAATCCCGTAGCAGTACCTACTTTCTATATTTCAGTATTTACTTGCAATTTATCTAAACCACTCGGTATGAATTGATCAATTATTAGCCCTTAGGCAGTAGGGTCTTAATCTACTTCACAGACCAGATCATGGCAGTATGTTGGTTCTACCCTTGCAAGCTAATCTACATTGTAAATATCTCATCCGCCAGTCGGAATACCACTACCCCGGATAGGTTGGAATTTCAGAACGCTCACCGGTTCAAATCTTGTCAATAAGAATAGGTTAAGCTCTCCTACCAATGAATGCGTCATAAAGAAACAGGAAGTCGGTGGCATAATTCTTCTAGTTTCGCTCGAATATACTCCGTGTGGTTAAACGTTGATCGATCTGACCAAACCAATCCACACAATTTGCAACGTATCATTATGTAAATCAGTTTTGCTGAATTTTGTTTTGTTTTCTTGTTATTGGTAATGCATTTCTAAATGGAGAACGCTCATTTTGCTAATGCACTGATGTTCAAGATAGGGGAAAGCTCTCTGTTTCCTTTTGCTTGGTTCAGACAAAGGAGAGAATTTGGGACTTTCACGCTTCCCCCCCCCCCCACGTGAATTTTTCTTTTGTTAGTAAACATGACCCTTTGAAAACGGTGTGTTCCATTGAGTTCGCATATTTTTGTACACTTGATTATTACCCTTCCAAACTGGCCAGAAGTTCATCCACGTTTCGGTGGTTCCGAAGTAAACAACTAATAAATAAAGAAGTAAATTGTTTTTGACCTGTAAACTGAAATGGACGGACGAGGAAAATGAATCGTGGCTTCCGATTTTGTGGTGTTCTAAATATGACCGATAAACTGTGGTGAATCTGGAGCCTATACAGACTTTAACCTCGTAAAAGTTTATGACTGTAGAATACGAATAGATGAGTGGACGAATGAAACAGTTTATACCCCAAAGGTGCTTTAGATCATTTAGGACTGGCTGTAGACTACTCGGAACGATGTAGCTGGTTTCCCGCAAGGCTAACGATTACTGCACTTTACGAGCATTATGTATATCCTGCAATTTTAGATTTCAATAAAACCAGTTACAAATAAGATAGTACCATTGTGGTTCCATATAATAGATTCATAATTTTAGTTTCGAACGAATGAACTATCGCTGATAGTCTTTCCAGGATAGACAGAAACACTTCTGCAAGATATTGTATTAGTTTTCTTTAGTTGTGTTTTGATAGCACCAAGTACCGTCCAAGATCTTAGAAATCATCGGAACTGGAAATCTGATCTTGTGGCTGATGAACGTAAAGTGAGATTTTGACTGACTACGTTAGCTACACTGTCTTGATTGTGACTGGACGATCACGTGATGTAGACAGAACAACAACGTTTACTCTAGCCGATACAGAGCAATTTTGTACAAAACCGAAGGGAACGATAGCCGATGCATCAAAATTCTGTGGTTCCTAATCTAAATGCATATTTGCAAAAAAACAGCCATCCCCGAAACATTAAATGATAGGAGGATACTTTGGAGTTTATCGTCGCATACATACTCTTCTTGTTCTAGTTGAGGGGGAAGAGCGACTTAACTGCAACATTTTCTGCTCGAAAAAAGCGGCGAACCACTCGTCATTTGGACATTAAAAAACAATTTCGCGGGAAATACAGGAAAATAAAAATAATTCTTGTTCGTCTACAGCTACAACCCATGGGTGCACCAAATAAAATAAAAGCAATCTAGTCAGATTTCCGATCTTTGCAAAATTGGATTGAGGCTGTCTCGAAACTGGTCAGACATTTTATGCAGAATTGATCGCATAGACAAATTCGGGGAATAGAATACAAAATTCGTGATTATTATTACTATTATTGTTATTGCTAGTAATGTGCTAGGTAGTAATCCAAAATTCATAATGTACAGTAATATTGCGTTGTTCTTTCATCTGTCCCTGTTGATTTTACTTGTTTCTACCTCTTGATTGTGTCCAAACTTTGTATGCTTGTTTACCAGATGCCAATAAATGAGCTAATCAAATAAAGGTACTCATTACATTTTGCACAACACGAAAAGGGTAATATGAAACATCAGCCAACTGTAACAAAGATCAACAATACTATCGTTGTCTGGTCAAAATGAACGGTGTCTTGCCGTTATCCCAGTGAACTAGCCTCCAGTTAGTCTAATTATAATCTATTGACCTATCTGAATTTCAATGAAAGCAACATATTGCATCGGCCAGTGTAAGGCTTTAAAGGTGAAAAGTTGAAAATGAAGACGAGATTTGTAACCAGAACTCCAGCTTCTCTACGGGTCTCTGTGATTTTACTCAAATAAATAATCAGTTACTCTGTTTTTATTGACATGCAACAATGCGCAACATCTCTGAAAGGAGACCGTGAATAATTCAAGGCCGGTGGAGGGCAATGTGACCATTTAATCAGTTTCGGCTCTCTGATGTAATTCTTATTCGATTTTAGAACGGTTTACTTTAGGCTTTCTCGTAAAGGAGTTGCTTAGGAGTAAATTACGCGCTTCTCACACGGTACTGAACTGGATTTTAGTCCATTATTTTGTTGATAACTTTTCTTGTAAAGAATAAAAATGTGGGACAAAAACCATGCCACATCTTGTGTTTTAGTATAACAGTTCATGCTCATCGTGAAAAGCAAAGTTCTCATTTTTCCGCTCATTTGAAGACAATCAAGCGTGAACTGGAACCCCTTTGCTAACCTGCCTTCTGGTAATGATCTGCGTGTGCAACACACATACTAATGATTGTGTTTTCTTGAACTGAATCTCTACGGTTTACATCAAAGGTACACTGACGTGAGCCCGAGCCAGGAGCCTGTCGTCGTGTTTGTTACGTAGTCGAAACTCCGGTAGCATCACTCAGTTGAGTGTCAGCTGTGTGCTGCTTGGACATCAAATTGTGCACACGCTTACCGCCTTGTCTCATGACTTCATCCAGTACACCACGCTTGGGAATATTTAGGAAACTCTTAGAAACACGGGTGAAGCAGGTAACTGAGGTCCCTGGGGATCGTCATTTAAACGTGTCATAGATTTCGTACTGTCGCTAAAAATGTATCAGTACCACCATCAGCATCATTATCCAATTATTCATAGTCCGAAGCCGCCTGCATTACAATCTTTATCTGAACCACCGTCACCGTCAATGTCACTATCATCGTCTCAACCATTGTCCCCATTATTATTGTGCAACCAGAGACAATAGGGTGCACGAAACTCAACGCTATATTGCTCATCAGTGAAGACAAAATCATAAAAGCAATGTCAAATAATGTTTTCCGTTGTAGATAAAGGAAAATAAAATTGATTTTCCACATCCAAACTTCCATGCCGCTAGCGGAATTAGAAATGGTGACCTTTCGGTTACCGGACATTTGCTCTGCCAGTTGAGCTGTCGCGGTTCGGATGGAAAAAGCGCAAAATGGATTCCCCATATCATTCCCAATCCTCGTTCAGCGCAAAGCCTGATCATGGTTGCGCATACGTATAATCTTACAAAGGTTTGACTTGTTGAGAGATGGTCCATGTCATAGGCTCGACGTCAACTGACTGCTTAACGGCGCAGAAACGACAAAAGTTTTGATTTTTATAAAATAACTGACAAATGGGAAATTTTTAGCCTGTGGTAGAAAGCTTTATTGGGATGATTTTCCCCCAATTATTCAGTATTTTAGGATTTATTGTTGACAAAACTTAGACTAAAGCCCGTATCTCGATAGTGCAGTAAGTGAAACAGATAACAATGCACATATTGTCGGTTAACGGGCTTTCACTGATTTGACGTGACAAAACTCGCATATATGATGAGTGACAGTGAGATTAGGAATCACTGAAAACGATTGTTTGTTTTACGGTGTTGTTTTACCAAAACTCGCATTAGTTGTCCACTAGATCCGGTGAAGAAAGTTCTTATTCGTATGAAAACGGGTTGTACAAAAATCATTATTTGAAAGCCAAATAGGATATTTAATATTCTTACAGAACCGTACTATGCACTCGATGCACTGGAAAACGTATAATGATATTGATTGTAATAAATGACTCAAAAGCTCACTGAGGATGTGCGAACGAGAATCATTAGGCGACCTTAAGTGGGCATATTCAATCAAATACATTTGTTCATCAGGAAACTGTTTAACTCAACATGCTTGGATTTACCAAGCTGTTAAAAGCGTGTAACATCATCTGCCTGGGTGATTTAGATTAACTGTGTCATAGTTTAGTCTAATGCCAAGAGTTTCACTAAAAAATTTCCCAGGTGGAAAACGAGAATGAGATAATTCCACTTCAGACTGTAAGTAATTTTCCAAAATGAATATGACCAATTGAATGATCCAAATACGGCTGTAATTTACCACAATAACCTTTGTTGATGATTATTGACACAAGGATCAGTCTTTTTCATCATCACCGAAGTGACTGTACTGCCTCATGATAAATTCATTCTCGCAAACTGGCCTACATACGTATAAAACTGGAACTGTACCAAATCCTTTGAGTCGGTTAAATAGCTATTTCCATCTTTGTTTCTCCCATAGTCGATAATCACAGATTAATCATTATGACAGTACTTTTTTGAAATGAAATCAGTACCAGTAACACTTGACTTCATGTGTAGATCGCACTGTTTGGAATAGTCCGAAATTAACCAAAGGCTCATTTGATAATTCACATTTGAGATGCTCAGTCTTATCCTCTTACGCGGGTAGCATTCGGTGTCCGCGTGCCCGAGCGTTGGAGTAAGTATGTGAACTTTTTTTAACGACTGGTCTTGTACTTGTCAGCTCGCACTACTTTCGTGCGTGGCACTATCTGACTAGGGATAATTGCAAGCGATCGATTTAAATAACCAGGTGCTTGACAGTGGTCCGAATACGTCGTGGTGACTGGGACTGACGAATTCAAAGCAAACGGATCCCAACCGTATCGTGCTCCAACGCAGTTGCTCCGAATTCATTCCAACAGTGCAGTAGACACTCCGCGATAAGGTGAACTTTGGGATTGGGCGGTGGGGCTATATGATTAAATTTGAAGCATGCGAATGTTTAGACATATGTCAATTTTACTTCAGACTGAACACGTGTGCATTTGCTCACTCATCAGCTACCTCTCTTTCTGTCATCCCAAAGTGCAACCAAAACAGTGACGAAAGGACGCTGAACACGAGATAATTAAAAATGTGCGTTTCTAAAAGTGGTCCTTATATGTTTCGCTCCAACTTGTCCAGGAAGAACCCATCCAAACCACTGTTTTTCAGCCGAACCGTGATTTTGTTGCACCACATGATACGATTCGAACCAGAACAATAAAAAAGCAGACTGACACAGTTCAGTTGATGATTTGCTCCTGGTGAACTAAGATACACCACGTGAGATACGGTCAAAAACGTTCAGTACTTTCATCGGACCAACCGTACACCCTGATTGAATGGTTGCCCACAACTGGACCAGATTCCTCGACCTCATCGCTCTTCCACAGAGTGAAAAGAAGCCGGAGGAACTACTAAGCTTTTGTACATCCTTTTCTGAATGAGATACTTATCGGCTGCAAGAGAAAACCGTGGAATGACAGGGTCATGAAGAGGAAAGGATTTGACAACCGGTACGTGACATTTTACATCATGCACGGCCAACCCATGGCAGCGAACATCCTGTTTACGACGTTGCATCTGGATGCGTGTCTGCAAATGCTTACCGTTTTCCCATGGTTGGTCCACGATCTGGTTACGGGGGAGCGGGGAAGAGTTACTGGCTCAACTTATTTTGCAAATGTCGCACTGTTTGTACGTTTTATCTTTTTTTCTGTCAGCTAGAATTTGAATTTGCTTTGTTGAACGATCTCGAGCGCTTCAGTTTACCTATTTGTTATTTGATCTTACGCAAATTGGTCCTTTCCGATTTGACGCTGTTGCTGTCTTTTTGTTTGTTTATTTGTCCGACCAGCTGTTTGCATTTATTAGAAACTGTGTGTAGAGATAAAGTTCAATTTTAGCAGGTATTTATCTGAACCGTTTGATTTTTCTACCAAAACGTGCTGATTGACATTCCCGTGTCTCACTGAGGACAACTTTTTCCCACAAAAAGGAGTATACAAATGTAGAAAAATCGGATTACCATTTAGAAAACTAAACGGCTAAGTCTAAAACATTCATTCACAAAGCCTGAGAGCTTGGAGTAAGCACTGTGAATTTATTCGATTAATTATTATTTAGAATACTAAAAATATGCTCTTTTCACTTCCATTTTATTCAATATACAACCAAGTAGGACCATTTATCTAAGCATTGTGACAAATGGTGAAGTGAAATGGATTGAGCGGGTTTTTTTCCATTGGTTACCTAATATATGTGCATGCGATGTTCATCCCCAAACGTATATTGTCTGTGGCGATCAAAGTCCTGCTTTGAGCTACTCTCATCTGTGAACATAAGCAAAATTGGTGTATCCACCAACGAACAAGAAATTAACACAGGAGTTTTTAAATTACAATGAGTTAAGATTTCCTTCGTATGGCTCAAAGTGCATCATTTTCAAACTTCACTACAATTTTTACCACTCCAGTTTAAAACCAAGTTGCATAACATTTGCAGTAGTAGACGTATTGAGTTTTGGAAAACGTGTGAGATTGCTAACCCCAAATAGTACAAATTCCTGTAATCAAGGTTTGACTCGCCGTTGGCATTTGATTGATGTGCATCACTAATGGACGATTGTAAACAAGAACACACGTTGTACAATGCTTTTGTTTATTTTCAGTGGTAAACTGAGCGTCTATTTTCATAAACCATTTCGAAGAAGCAGTGAGTACAACACTACCCAGCTAGCTTATACTGATATTTATAAGGTACAGACATCCATTTGCTGAAACAGAACGTACTGATGCATTTTTATGATGAATAATTTCAATCGCCTATTCATAAAATTGAGTTTGTCTAAACCTACACCTTTCGTTGGAAATTATATATATATATATATCTATATTTGTGTCTGGGTCTCTGCTAACCCAACGAACGACGAGGCTGTTCGTGCGAGCTCACATACTGATAGTTAGTAGCATGTAAGCGGGGGGATACAATTTCCTTCGAAGCACACGACCGGTTTCGCGGTTTTACCGCTCATCAGGTATGCGTAAACGACACTTTTTTGCCCAATCATCCTTGTACTTGAGCACTTCACAGTTGGTTCAAAGCTGTGATCTAATGTGAATCGAATAGAGTGTGCATGAACGTAGGGTCCATTTTTAGAATCTCGATACCACACTACTCATTTCGAAAATCTCTACTTGGGACCGTGCGTCCTCGTTTTGAAGGTTAGCCCTGCTAACCGACTAATTAACTATGGGAGAATCACCGTGTGATCATAAAAACGGGCTCTTCGTCCATGCGCACTCCATTTGATTCAAATGGTATTACAATTGTAAAGGAAAAAATTACCTTTAAAACTAGTAGAATTTTGTCATAGCATTTTGACATCAGCAATTAGAAATGATTACCCAGTATTCCATCAGGCGCCTAATGTAAACGTCGTTGGGGCGATCGTTACCGTTGAAGAGATAACTTTATCAGTAAAACAGTCACAGAATTGTTGTTCTCGTTAACTGTGCCGAAACTAAGGTGACAAACAGATACCCATGCATGTGGAATTTATTGAATGGTATGGGCAGAAGAATATCTACTTGCATTCTTCGCATCCAAAAGTCCACTACACGAACCGGAAACGAACCGGCGACTCTCCGCTTACTGGGTAGTTATTCCACTATCTGAATTACTGTGGCTGGGCTAATCAAAAATGGATTATGCAAGTAATGTGAGTGTTTATGGTTGTCCTGATCCCATCCGATTCAAATCTGTTGGTACTGGCTAGCGTGGACAGCAACAACAACGACAACAACAACCGTGTACTAAGAAAAACATATGGTGTTGTGACCTTTCACGGGCAACTTTATTCCTCCGGCCTTTGAGTTCACTATCTAATAATATGCAGTGTACTTCTAGTGAGAGGCAGCAAATGTATCCTCCAAAAATGTGTTCAAAGTTATTCCGTTGTGTCATTTCTGTTATGTATCAATCCATTTTGGAGCTTGAGAAACTAATTTCTCAATCCGCTGAGTGTCCAGCGGTCTTAATTCCTTTCTATTGCAAGCTGTGCGAAAATTAAGACTGCATCAAAAACAATTCAGACCAGGATGTATTGCGCCATTCATCCGGTTTTTATTTGTCCCGTGAAAATAAGTAATAATTGTTGCGACTGGGGAAAAAGGAGATTCGTCTAGAATAGGTGACGAAGTCTGGAATTTAAGTGCGCTTTGTATGATTATCTGTTACTGCAGTTCGAAGGTAGACGAGTCAGCTGATTTCAGGACTAATCAGGAAGTGTCAGTTATCGAGTTATCAGAGGAGCAGTCTCTCCTAGTTGAGATATCAGATGTTATGGTCACTGCTGGTGGCAACACTACAGATCTTGACTGGTCATATGAAATCCAAATCCACATCCATAAGAGCTTTTAGCCTCAATTAAAAGATGATATTGGACGCATCAAGAAGGAGTTGGATTTCCAGTCTAAATTTGGTGTGAGAAAATACCCCCTCGAAATCTGTTTATCGGTTTTTTCTTGATATTAATTATGTAAGAGTCGTGTTATAGGCTTCTTGGATGGAGAAATCATGACTATGTTCTTTTATTCGGTTCATTCCAGCCGCTTTCATTAATACATGTCGACGACCGGTGGGCACATTTCCACATAGAGCCAGAACCAGACAAGAAGCGGGTGTATCAAAACACCCGTGTAGGAGTGCAAAATGTAGCAGACACTGAAAAATTTTGGGGCTGGGACGGTACGCTGAATTTGTCCAGAATGTGGGAGATTCAGGGTACATATTCCTTACGTCTTTCACCAAGGCGATGCAGCCATGCTTTAATGAATACATTGGTATGTTTATGTGTAATGCTGGTCGTATACATGAACACCTATGCAAGTAGTAGGCTGTGTCTGTCTGTGTGTGTATATATGTGTGTGTATGGATCCTGGATGGTCAGGATGCGCGCGGTAGTTTAGATGGCATTGCTTGCCAGCTCTTGTTCAACCTACCTTCTATGATTCTGAGTAAGTTTTGCATGATTGTGTGTGCGTGTGATTATGGTTAATGCGGCCAGAGTGTCCGGTAAAAGTGCTTTAAGACACACTAATGGGGTCCCACAGCCCATGCATGAATCAGTCGACGCCAGTCGAACGGAATGGATGATTGGATAGATGGCTCAAATTGGCCACAACCATGAGTTGCGTTCAATAAACCATCATATAACATGTTCACGCGGATTTTTATCCACATCACATCGAATACTGAACGGAGGATAGATGAATTGCTGACGTGATTTTGGCCATTTCCATGTACGCCAAATTGCTTTTGTTCTGAAGTAGAGCATTGCCGTGCAGAAAAGCCACTGGCGGAATACCAACGGTGGTACTAGGGAAGCGGCGGGCCATGAAAGATCGACGGAAGGTCGTTCATGTGGTTCTAATTCTGTACGTTTATTACAGAGATGTGAACAGAGTAGCACGGTGCGTGAATTTCTCTGAATGCCTTAATTCCTTCAAGCCTTAAATAACCGCTCACTTGAGTGTCCTCAATTATACTACGCATAGACCCGTAACAAGGAACCAGTGAAAATATTTCTTTTTAACTGTCCCACTAACACTGGTAAGAAGTTACTTCTACCCCCGAGTCATTGCATTTATTAGCGTAAAACAATACATATATATAATGCTGGCTCGTGTATCCAGATGTTGGACACAAACGTACTGGTCCGAATGGTGCGGGCGACCAATCGTCGAGGCTTAAATACTGCTGACAGGATTCATCACTCATTCCATTGATCCACGCCACCAGTCGGCTGTCCTGTCACTCGAGGTTCCGCTATCTCAAGCTTTGGGCTCGGTACCGCACAAGTGCTGACTAGTGACATGAAATGCTTGTCCAACTACAACGAATCAGCCCATACCCTCACAATATTAAAACATTGCCACAATATCAACTTTTGCATGTTGATATGTAGTTCTCGGATGGCAGGTTGATTTCTTGGTGGCAAACTCCGTTGAACTACAAAATATTATGGGCATGGATAGCGAAAACATCACTCGTCTAATTGTTTTCAAGTTTAACAACATTAGTTCTTTTTTTCTTCTAGAAATATCTCTGATATCTTATGTGAAATATCATCATAGTCATTCGTCGCTATACTTTGAGGGTCGTCTTTTGTTTTCCACCTAGGAATCATGTCACGCAAGGTCCGACACCCGTAAATTCTGCCAAACCAATTTATATGAATGATAAGTCACACCCGCAGAGAAATATACTCATAAAAATAGACGTAAGAAACTGTCCTTTGTTTGGTTCTATTGGTGACGCAGATAGGGTTGGATGAGTGAGGACGTTTGATAGAGCAAACTGGTGTTTTTCTGGCCTAATGCCAACCGTTACTTGTCTGAATTTCAACTGTCAGTTATTCAGTGAGTCCAAATCAACTGGAATTTAACAAAGCCTGACATTTGAGGAGCGTCATAGAATATGAATTCTCTAAGAAGGTAAGTTTTTCGTATTGTCTAATGGAAGTTGGCTAAGTGTCAATTCAAACATGCCACTAAACTTGAAATATGCGAACATTCCAGACCAAAATGCATCATCTTTCATCCTGTACATGCTAGTCAAACGGTATATACGTCTATCTTACCGGATATGACGGAGTACTTTGTCTATTTAGCTATTCTAGTACCAGATAGATTTCAGTATAGTTCCATCGTAATCCAGTCAATTCTTTTTCAAGATTGAGGGTGATTGTGACGTCGATAGATTATTCTCAGATTCACCTCTATTGAATGTATTGCTGTTTAGAGTAAACTGGGAACTTCAGTAACAACACGGCTTTTAGATGGAAAGTTATTCAGTTCGCCTTGTTTCACAACAAGACAGAACCAACTAGATGTTTCCTAAATAAAATGCAACCAAAGATACGGCACAGGTTGAGGTTCTGCAAATCAAGATCGATTCGTAAGTTTAAACTTGGCCATTATATTAACAATAACACTTCGTTGTAGGCGGAGCAATTAACTGTAAATCCGCCTTGATGAACATGCTAACCGAACCATCGGTTGATGATAATTTCACGGCTAGCATCGCCTCGTTATTGGCATAGCAGTTTTTCCGTTTAACCAACCACATAGAGCATTGACTGATCTTGGCAAACTGGACCAGTAGGTTCTTGACAAAACCTTGTGTATGGTGGAACACAAATTAGTTTTTCCTATCAGACCACTGGCGAAAGTAAACTGTTCTGGAAAATATAATTATTGGTGCTCTTACTGATCAAATCAGTCAGCCGTTGGCTGGATTGGGCTTCAATGTCACAGGGGAATGGAGCTTGGTGGCTCTTGTGAATTGGTGACGGTTACACCTGCTCTCATCAAGGACCGGATTTTGTCCAATTTATTACATATTTTAAAGTTACCATATGTTGAATTCTACAAATTTAACCTCGTCTACGAATTGCGAAAATTAGTCGAACGCGAATTTACCAGACACCAATCTCAGCCGGTGACCGAATGGCGTACCAAAATGAGCCATTTAGAGAAAACCAGTGCGAAGGAGTCCTTATCCATAGTTCCTTGGTCTGAATCTGGTGGCCCGCAACATCTGTACCGCTGGTCAACGGGGACACGAATTTTTCATCAAGAAAACCCTCTCGGTCAATAGTCATGCCACAGACTTGATCAAGCATCATAGTAAACCATGACACAGATGGTGAATTGGAAACAACTCACCTTGTTTCTTATTGTTCAAAAGCTATCAAATCTGTAGTTGTGTACTTCTATATTTTATGTTTTGTCATACACTGAACATATGTGATGACCTGATATGGCATGATGCATGCCACTACATGATAAAGATATGATTCTGAAATCTCTGTGGATATAAATACCTCACATTTTGTCCACCAAAGTTCATCTGAAGTACAGGATTAAACGTAGACAAAAACAGCAGTATGGCACTTGATTCAAGTACTGACTGAACATATCCTGGAATGACTTCCAGACTCAAAACCATACTACTTACATCGGACAACGAATAAGTGTGTTTACATTACATATAGCTTTCGGCGAGGAATCCAGCTCTGAATTTTGCAATGAATTTCAATAAAGCATCGAGTGAGACAATATGACGCATTCATCCTTTCACTTCTGCCTAGAGAAACAGCGCTATCGCTTGCCTTATTCGCCTAACTCTAAACCACATTCAGGTTAAAAACTCCATTATTTCTCTCATCCGAACAGTTTACTTTACATTTTTGTTTGCATTCTAACCAGCTCTTAATACTAGCATGCATAAGTAAATCATTTGCACGATGAAAAACTAATCCTTCAGCGAGCGCGTAAGGGCGTCTGTTGACTCCAATTCACCCATACAAATTCAAGTTGGTACCTTCAATAGATAAAACCATCGGCGTTGATATAACTCCACTGAGTGGCCACAGTGTTTTCAAATGATTCACATCGTGCACAGCTGGAACATTTTAGATCCTCCTAAAACCGAGTTCAGAGCAGCGAGTTTTGGTAAAATGTTAGGTAGATGAGGACAACAAATGAATGCCGGCTGTAGGAAGGCCTGAATGGATACCGGCGCTTGATCGATGTCTGAATTCTCTAATGTGTCGAGTTCGTTACAGATTGGTTCCGTTCAAGTGATTCATTGTACAGTAACGAAGTTCAGCTCAGAGTTGCAAACCATAGAAGCACTGTACAGCCACATCATCCGTATTATTACGAGTCATCTCCAGGGCACATCTGACACGACTTGAAACAATTGCTGTTTAAAATCTCGACTATCATATAATGGAAAATCCTCTTGCATTTTACACATCGGAAAGTCGGACGCCACGAGCAGGAATCGAACCGGCGACCCTCCGCATACCGGGCAGACGCTCCACCGGCTGAGCTATCGCGGTCCGGACAGTCGGGTGTGACTAATGCAAGTGAATAGTCGATGATGCGCCAACCACTATTCCAATGATACACAGTAACTATCCTATGTCTTGTCTATCAGTCTAGCCGGCCTGGTCCTCAGCAACCTGTTTAACGTCATCACTACACGATATATCACCCTTCCGTCGCAACTAGATTTTCAATATATTCGTATTTCCGTGCTATTCAGTTAAATCCAAATTTTAAGACCCATAGCTTGTCAAGCAATTATAACCGAAAGTAATTTAGAGCTAAATGCACGGTCACAGCAATAACGGTTCAGAAAAAACAATCCATTCTCGCGATGAAACTCACTTGCTTGAATTTGACCATTGCCTTTTTGATAGGAATTTGAGGTGGTATCCAGGTGAATTCAATCTCACGCCGATAGCAGCTAAGTACAAAGTGTCCGGGAATGGCCTTACATTGAACAGGTTTGACGATAAGCAGAGCCGGGACCTCAGGATATATAAGTGAATCAGCGTCTTTCCCAGCACTGGCATCATCACTGCGACCACCACCACCAGAGCTTTCTACTGTCCCTCCTCTCGTTGGAACTGTCACCGTGGCGATTGATTTGTGCTTTTCCAGATCATTCGTGATGGTCCTCAAGGTGGTGATCATTTCATTCATTCTCCGAACTCCTGAGGATAAGAGTAGCTTCACTGTGAATCCTTCTTCCTGACTGTTTGTTAGCGTGGTGTTTGAACTCTCGGACAAATGCAATGTCAACACATTTGGATTGGGATAAGTGTCCGACAACGGTTGGGTCACGAAACACGACACCAAAGAATGATTGGTTCCTATCCGTTTTCCGTGTATTGATCCAACGGCTAGACGGGTGATTCAATTCCAGTGATAATGTTCAAATAAGGGAAAATGAAATGTAATGATATTCACGAACTGCCCAGCCTATCCAGCAAAATTGCTTGGGAATAGGATCGCTTTCATCGCGTAAATGGAAACGTGTAGGACAAATAAAGAACAACAACGGTACGAACTCTGTCGGTCGTTGACCACGTCACTGTGACTTTTGCTCGGATAATGGGAGAAAGCACACAGCCGCACGCGAATAATCCCAACTGGATTTCCGGCCACGTGATTCACAGTTCATCATCAACCAATAACGTTTCGTCGTTTTGAAGTGGGCTAGTTGTGTGCGCACAGGCGAGTGGACGATGACAGGCTGGAACATGGCTGATTGCCCCGAAACACTTCCCTTTTCAATATACGCATGAACACAAGCATACAGAGCTCGAGCATGTGTAGTTTTGTTGGTTTAAATGCGTTTTTGTGCGTTAATTGTTGGAGCCCAGCGTTAGTATTGGGTTAATCAGTCCAGTTCACTTATAAAGAACAATTAAGGAAGACCTTTTGTCCCTCATCCAAGAAACCCATTAATAAGAGCTCTATTTCTGAGTTTGACGATGGAGTTCAGTATATCACCGAATACATGAATTTCATAGGCAACATAAACTAACTGTACGAAAATATTAGAACATGTGGTATCAATAAATAGGAATGAATCAGCAACCAGGCTTCTAACTCAATACACACAGCAGGAGACAAATGAAAGATTGGCGGTTTTGAATGTAGTTTGCACTTTTGGTTTGGAGTTTTGGGATCATAAAATACAGTCAGAGTTTGTGCCTCATATGATGAGATGACGAGTCATTCGACGCAGTTTTCGTCGACCGAGTCGGATGCACCATGCGAAACAACCTGTCAGTTCTGCCCCAAAGTAATCTATTTATTGAATTAATTTACCACTCACTGATTCTCAGAGAAGTTGCATGTTTTGGTGGCTCACTTTCCGCAGGCTACATAACAAGGTGGATTTGAATTAGAGGTATTATTTTCCATCATCCGTTACGTTACCTTGAAACCACACACCCAAATTTAGGTGGTGTTCCATGATAGATCACACGGTACGTAAAACTGTGAACACTGACAGCTAGTAATTCACTGTTTCTCAGCTTGTAAGCAGCTCATACAAGTCAGGTGATAACCGTATATCACATAGTCCGATCTAGGTTTCGTAATCCACCGTCCACTTTTCCTTTTTCTGGAGATAATGCACCATCATCGCATAATTAAGCAAAACACAACGTAGATAAAGATGCCAATTTTTGTATTCCAGAACACATCCGGACAGTCTTGGGATTGTGTGGCGTCTGCAACTTGTCCTCGACTCACTGGGAGCTTGAGTAATTTCAGGTGCAACGAATTTGATTTGATTAACAAAAAGTTCTAAAGCGACAACGCTTAACTCACCACTGAAAACCACGGAAGCACTCTACTGCTGTTTCATCTATGTTGAGAATCATCAGCAGTGCAACTGTTCTGTTGCTAAAATGCTCGTAACAATTCAGTATCCTTTCCGGAAAGTAAATTCAGCAGAAAGCTGGTATAGATAGATTTTACAGCAAATCCTGAAAAAATAAGGAGGTATTTATTGAATTTTTTACGCAGACTATTCTTGACACTAACAATAATCTATCTTCAAGCAAATAACTACAGGGCTTGTAATCAAAACCACCACACACTTGGTTTGTCCGCGATGGAATTCAGGGAGGAATGTGAAAAATGAAGGTTTATCATGCAATCTCGTTCCTTTTCTTTTGCATGCCTAAATATCTGTTTGTCAACCTTGCTGGATATAAGCGTATTATCACAGCCGTATTCTAGTCGAACATACAAAGAAGGCCTCGACTTTCACTTTGGCAATCTGGGTGGAATTTCATTCCTAATTTCATCAGGAAAGTGTGTACCATTTTCCCTACGAATGCGGCTACCGTGATCTCCAGACGTGAAGCATAAATCTTGAGCAGGCAAACATGTAAATCCACACAACAACACAGGTGTACACTTGACCACGTCAAAATTATTCCAGCGGAAGACGATGAACAGCGGTGTACACAGACGGACTTGTAGCCCAATGGTCGGAAAATGTCGCATTTGATGATTCCATGTCCGTGGATGAGCTCGAGCGAAAACTGGTGTTCTGTTTGGTTTTTAAGTCGGAACAGGAACGAACGTGATCCTTGACTGATTCACGTTTTTACTCAGTGGTTAGGTTCAACAGCAAGTAATACAGATCACAACAACGTTTTCTAGTCATTACGCCCTTTGATTTCATGCGATGCGCACATCGCGTATCGCTTGCCACATCAATATTATTCACGGGATTTATTGGTACACTTTAAAGTGCGTTGAAGTTTTAAAACTATGGTCCTTAATTCGGACTGTTAAATCTAAGTGTGGTATCATCCTAAAGCTTATTTGTGTAAGCCTGGAGGTTGTAAAACAGAGTATTCCATACCACTACTGCTACCATCACTACTGTTGCTATCATGAGCCAGAAGACGTGCCTGATAAGTACTCTGTTTATCAAGAACTTGTTCGAAAGTGGTTAGAATTAATAGTATGAAAAAATAATGCTTTTTGCTTTTCAGCGGTCCAGTCTACTTGAAGACGGTCGTTATCTAGTCGGAGGACGAAATCTTGCGGTTCTTGTCTTTCTTTACCTTGCTGGTTTCGATTCCACCGACATGGTCGCGTTCGTTATGAATTCATAACTGTCCATAATTGTGTTTTGAGCAGCCAACTACTTACTTGTTCAGTAAGTAGTGTGTACAACAGCACACTACTACTATTGATACTAATACTATTACTAATACTAGTACTAATATTAGCGAAAATAATGATATTACGGCTACTGCTACTACTACTATAACCACTTCTACTAGTAATACTACTTCTACTGTTCTTAATACGGTTCCTGTGTTGTTCTTACTTTATGAAAGAACGGATAAGCCCGTTTTCGGCAACTTCATCCACTGGTTGATACACTTACATATACGGTAGCAGTGCATATTTTCAGAATAGTGTTTACAGTATCAAATTAGGGTTAACTAGTCAGTGTTGTAGGTGTTTCACAGTTCAGAAAATGGGATAAATTGATTGTTCATGGTTAGGAAAATTTGGTGAGCAAAGTACATCTGGGACGGGTTGGCTGATTCGGGTCACGCTCGAAAGATCACGCTCGAGGGCCTCTTGATTTTGTCTCCCATTTTCCAATCGTGATCAGGTTTACAGCTATAGTCTCATTTGGATCGAATGCAGCGTGCATGAACGGGGAGTCCATTCTTAGAATCACACGGTGATTCTTCCAAAGTTTATTCGTCGGTTAGCACGGCTAACCTTCAGAACGAGGACACGCGGTCCCAAGCACGGATTCTCGATATGAGTAGTATGACACTGTATCTGGATGACGAGACAAAATTTCCCGGGTACGCACCCCTGATGAGCGGCAATAACCACGAAACCGGTCGTGCGCTTCCGGGGGAATTTCGTCCTGTCATCCAGATACGATGCCATACTATTCATATCGTGATCAGGGTTGCTGAAGTGATTTCACAAATCGCTGCGTGAACAAAGCTCCCCCCGGCTTTTCTGAACCGCGTAACATCTACAACATTTATAAACCAATCCTGATCCGGTTGTCCAACTGCGCCGGAGCCGAGCTGTATGCTACCAGGCGGGTTTCCAGGACACGGATATAGAAACGGCCGCTCCTGTGGTTAACTGTGAATAAGGTGTAGTTACCAAATAAGCGGTCGTGGACGATCAGCAGCCATACTCGAGAATGTGGTGGGATTTCCGCTTGGTTAGCGGTCTCCACTCCAAAACCCCAAAAACCTACTCATGGCGAGTTTGGCCCGCCATCAAATAAGACCGTAGCTCCCTGTCGTCTTCCATTTATTCGACAAGGTTTCCAGAATAAGCAAATGAACCATACAGTTGACCACTGGCTCATCTGGATCAATGCTGCTGCCTTGAAGGACCCACTTGGCTGGACAAAAGCTAGAGATGCATCCTCAAAACAGCGAGATCTACTTTGGACTAGGCAACTGAGTAGTACAATTGCCCACAACACAAACAACCACGGAAGACACCTATGGCACAAAGGTTGACCGTCATACTCTGTAGTACCTCCCACCCCAAATTTTTTTACTTGTTAATGTTGTGTTGGAAACATGCTTGATTTCAAGCCGGTTCGGAAGATAATAATAATCAACCTTAATTTGCTATTATAAGCATTATTCTGAAAATATCCATTCCTACCATATATATGTAACTGTTTTAGCCAGATGATGAATCTAACAAAAAGTCGAAATTTAATAACGTAGCGCAGCTTTTCGACACCTGGTTTATTACTAGTTCTACGTGAAACCCGACTAGGGGTAACTTTGGAATCCTTCATGTGAGCTGTTTAAGCTACTCAGTCTGAGACAGATCATAAGTATTCAGTCTATATGCAAAAATAATTTTATGAAGTCCTGACCCATAATTAGTTTCGAGCAATTACCTACTCGTTACTTAGATGAGTAGTATGTGTGCTCCACCACACAAGGAATTGTTTTCTTCTTTCTGCCTGACATTGTTTGATTTGCTGCACAATCTGATTCGCTTATCATCAAGTGAAACGGAAAAAAATAAAATGTTCAAAATAATAGTCGCTATTCAACCCTTTAGCAAACAAATCAGCATTATTAGGCTGTGTGAGGTCTCAAAGAGATGACTATCTCTTTATTCAGAAGTTGTTCTTGGTAGACAACAGATTTAGTTATCCGTGCTAGTATGCTTTGCATAAGATACAAAGTGAATTTCTAACAAATGTTCTTCGTTTGTCACCCAACCATTCCGTTACCTCAAGTAATTCAAAAATTAAATTGTGTTTCGGAAAAAAGTAGGCAACGAAAAGTAGGTGGTTGAATATATTTTTAGAAATGTATTTAACGAGCCTTCCAAATATTTGAATGTTTCGAGATTTTTCACTAAGAAAAGATGATGTACACAGACAATGTAATACAGCTCATCTGTTTAGGCGGAGAAAAAACGTCACACTAAAGACTCGTCACCATATTATTCGGTGTTGTTGCCAGTTTGAATCACTTGGTCTGTACAAGTGAATCGCCCCGGAGTTTTTTCTCATTACACCGTGTTGCCCGCGAGTGCACCGGAATGAGTATAACCCTATAACCTCCACTATGGTTTACTGTACTATAACGGATAAACAGTAACCCGGGGTTTTAGTTTGGGCAGCAACGGGAGATCACAGTAGGTCTCGATACAGCTTTGGAGGGTGACGAACTTCCGATCTTCAAAGTGTTAAGCACTCTAACAGCTCGATCATCATCTATAGCCGCCCTGATATGTGTCTATTTGTGTGTGTGTGTGTGCATAGCTAACACAAGTTTTGAAATTTCCAACGAACGAAGCAAATGTTCTCAGGGGAGGATATAACAGGCCATAAAATTGCTTGCAAAAATGTGCCTAAAGGATGTTGAAATATCCTCAGTAATCTATACGTTTCTGTAGAAATCAAGAAACTATAGTAAGAGATTTTGCATCCAATTTGACTGAAAACTGATCAGATAAAATACACTTAAAAAATTTTGCTTTATAACTTGGCCTTGAAACCGCCTTATCCGCAGAAAACTTTATTTTTATACTGTGAACCTGATATTCTTTGAATGGGGTACGAAACTGTTTTTCCACTTTCTACGGTCGGAATTTGAACTTTGAATAGAGCGGTAAAGGATAAAAGCCTCAGGTTTAAAGAAGCAAGACATGTTGCGTCTGAGCAATACCACATTTGTGTCTTCGGTCGTTTAGATCCAAGGAATGAACCGACTTTAAATTTTCTTATACAAATTTGACCCACAGGTACGAAAGTCAAATACCCTCACTGTATTTTATTACCGATAAACACGGTTGATCAAGAGTGGACGGAGGTGCAACAAATGAAAATTCACGTCGATAAAATTGCTGTTCACGTATCATCGAGTTCTCATAGTACTGTATCACATTATGCCAGATGTCTTTGCCTTGCAAAAAATAGACTGTTTGTGAGATCTTTTTAAACCACCGTTTAATAAACTTTGGTAACTGTATATCCCAGTCATTCTTCGAAGCGAGTAATCAACCTCAACAATAACGGGCGGGAGAAAAAGAGTCAGTAGTATCCAGCAACCATTTTACCTTACTTCTGATGCCAAATCATTTTCTAGCAGTTTATAATCACCCCCGTTATCAATTTTGGTGGATGGCTATTTCATATTCGTGTGTTTAGTCAGTACGAAAATAACGCTGGGAAATCCAGCAATCATTCCAAGTACTCAAGAACAACACATACCTGTTCCGAATTGTTTGTAGTCACGCTAATAAATTACCTGACGTAAGATGACCTTCGAAAAAAAAACTGACACAGCGTAATTCGAACAATCAATTGTGCATAAATTAGCAGGTAATTCTGAATTAAACGATGAACCAAGGAAGGTCACAGACCCCTTTATGTTCTCCTTTTCCGGAATATCAACAGTTACATCGGCAGCTGGACCAATAAAATGGCTAGATTTACCTTTAACCAATGTCCAAATAAGATGAATCACGGAACAAAAACTCAGTTCAATGTCCATAAATAGCTTTCTTTTTGGACGAATGAAAGTCGCAAACCTTTTGGAGTTATCCTATTGACTTATTGAGACTTGTTTCCAACTCTTTCATTAATTCGTTTTCATGTAAATGTGAGTGTACCGGCTTAAGAATGAAATCGCCTTTATCTCGTGCTCTGATCATCATATAAAGTTCATGTAACAGTGGTAGAGGAGAATGTGGCCCCTGATAGGCTTTTATAATTGAATGCCACACGATGAAAGGTTAGAGTGATGGGCCAAAAAATAAGTCATTTCAGTCTATAATTTAGCAATTTACAGTCATCCGGGCTTTGGTAGGATTATTAAGGTTTACACACGAGCTATTTACACCAATCTCGTAAATCTCCCGCTGCTAACTTGATTCGTATTGACCGTAAGTATGATATGTACACGTTGACGATTTCGAATAACATTAGGCTTTCATAGCCGAATAAAGGAAATTTTTCGAATTGAATCATTGACAGCAATTTAAATACAAGAAGATTAAGGTTTATTGTTGACTGTCGGTGGGGTTTCTCGGAGAAATTGGCAAAATACGCAGTGATTTGCTCCGGTTCATGGGTGTAGTTGTGACTGAATTCTGCACTACATTTATTTTCCGAATAAGTCACCCATCACAATGTAACAAAGAAGGCAAGGCTGGTGAGGAACACCTGTATTTGACCAGCCAGATAAATCGAGTAGGTTTAACATGTACAACCATTTACACAGTTCTTTTTCCAGACCGCACAGTAGCAACATCGGGTCTACGGCCACCTGAGTATTTTGGCTCTGTTCTGGCCATGTGCTTGTCACCATTAGCTTGATTCTTTTGCTCACTATTTCCGTCCGACTGGTCCGATTGTTCCGGCTGACGGGTTAATCGGCAGCCCTTGACATGGACTATCTTGCGGGTTGCCTGAGATCCTACTGAGTTTCATCTACTAGTCCGCACACCTCTTTTTTGTCTGCTGCGGAATGCTTCTACATATTCATCGTCCGTTCTTTGGCCTGTGGCCCTCAACTGGTGGGCCCGATTTGTCTGATACTCGCATCACTCTGTTGCTACAGCATTCCCCGCTACAACAGGATTCAATCACTCTGCGGTCAGTGGGTTATCATCCTAGACAAGTTAATG
The DNA here is from genome assembly GCA_948099385.1 of Fasciola hepatica. Taxonomy (NCBI): domain Eukaryota; kingdom Metazoa; phylum Platyhelminthes; class Trematoda; order Plagiorchiida; family Fasciolidae; genus Fasciola; species Fasciola hepatica. Next base: position 648,481 of record CANUEZ040000124.1, read on the forward strand.
GCGGAAGGGTGCCATATCAAGTAGTGATCGATTTAAACAAAATGTTGAGAGCTAATCCAGATAGTTTGGTGGTTTGATGTCTGATTCACAATCGTTCACCCCGGGTTTCATTCCTAAGGGGGGCTCAGTGAATGCTCCCTGTTGAGGATTCTTAACAGTGATGAAATAGTTCTCCCATAGTTTTCAACGGTGAGCCGACCGTTGATGCTGCATGCTCAATTATTTGGTAATCAACTGGATTTGTCGGTAAACACCAAAACTAGGAGAGCTGATTTTTCAACACAAGAGTTCCGGAGAGGCAGTGAGCACCAAAACTCACTTAATGGATGCTAATCATCTCAACAAATGAAACTTCTTTACATGACTGATCGCCTTTGGATGCGAAAACATGCAGATAAGATTACCATTTATTTGAAAATGGGATGCTCGGTGAAAAAGGAAGTCAGTACAGAAGTACTCTATTCATCACTTCACTTGGTGCTACTTACGAATGTCCCCAGTACCTCGGTGTGCTCATTTCAAAGTATAATGAGGACCACTCATAGAATCTTTGTAGTTCTATTGGTCCTTGTGAGCCATTGCAATGAGCTATGAAATTCTAAAATCACTTAAAAATCTTCAGGTTCTCTTCCACGCCTATTTGACTATTACCATCCCAATTCAGGTGCAGAAAGAAACAAACAAAATTCCGGCCTGAAAAATTGGAAAGCTTCGGCAAAAATATTCCATAAACTTTGATTAGAAGAATCCTGGCTCTCAGTGGTATCTCATTTTCGAATAAAACAAGTATGATACCTGAATTTACTGCATATTCGCATCACTCTTGGTGTTCGAACGAATCCCGAAGTTGAAGGCGTCTTCCGAGGAACCAGTCAGTTTTGACCCGGATCAAAATGACTGAACACGCTGACAGTCATACACACGTAAGCTATGGAACTCTTTAGAAAACATCATTAAACAAACAGACACAAGATTTGAAAAATAAGCTATCGCAGACTTAATCGTTGTATCGTCCTTTTCTTCAAGTCTTAAAACAATTTCAGACTACAATCTAACTTGGCATCATCTGTTTCGAACTCCCTGTTGTTTATTTGCGGCTGCTCTGCAGAAACGTATTTGCTTCTCCTGTAATATCTCGCACTAGTGGATATTTTGTCGAAGACAAGCAAGTAAAATGACTTGTTTTTGCTCGGCCGTCAATAAAGGATTCATTTTTGCATCGTAATTTACCGTAATGCTCAACGAACTTCTTCGGATAACCACATTTCTGATCATTCACAGCATAATATGCACCACGCTCTGGGCCGAACATATATGGAAGCCCAACTACGCATAATGCAGATCACTGCAGGACCAAGATCCAATAATCACTCTGGCCGATCATATTGTTCTTAATACCTGACGTGTTGTCTACCAGTTCGCTTGCAGTAGAGGAGGTGGGCAGAACAGAACAATACTTGACTCAGTGAGTGACTGAATCTATCCCCAAAAAGCTTTTACACTTAGTGACTCAACTAAATAGCACAAGACAAACTCCAGCTTCATCTATCGCGAAATATCTGCTTTCAACTGGCCATCGAGTTGGCCTGACCCAGTCACTCAAGGTACAATCATGCAGCCACGATGCAAAACTGCTGGCCTTTAGTGAAGTTATGTTCACCAAGATGGAACCCCTTTTTTATCACAGAAACAATCATTGTAAACGATCTGCTTTCCCTGGCCTTAGCCACACAAACCCACAAGAATTGCTGTCATTTGTGATAAACAATTTCCTCGTCTTTTCATCGTGTATCCCGTGAACCGTCTCATTTATAAACTGACATTTTTCGCGTATGTCATCCACGAGTAAACGAAAGGCTTGCATTTTCAATGTGCCTTCATTCCGTTCTTATTGATTGGCGAAACAGAAGATGCTTCACTCCATTGTACGGAAACAGTTGATGGTGACCTACAGAATTACGACCGATGAACCGTGTCAAACAGTTCTTGGGGTTTCCCCTTGATAACCTGATACACAGCATTTTATGATGAGGTTTTCTGCAACTATCGACATATTTAAGATTAAAATTTTTCAACCCGACACCAGTTTTTTGTTTTAAAATATACCTACCTTTCTATGGTAAGTTATAGACATGAGGATAAGCATTCAATTCGTTATCTCAATTTCGTGGCTGTACAAATTCAGATGTGTGGAACAAAACAGCCCCTTGAAATATATAAGGTTGTAATCACTTAAATATCTATTATAGTTCTGATAGAGGTGATTTAAATAATCGATGACAACCAATTTGATGTACGTAGATGGACAATTCAGACATCCACAATGAATTCGCTGATACTTTTCCAGGTATTCTACTTACGAATATCGCATACTGTTTGAAAATTCACCTGCTATATTCATAGTAATGAATAAACAGATTGCATAACAGACATCACTCCACGTTAACGGTCGTTTTGACTGCACAAACTTCCCACCGTTTTGCTTGCTGCCGATTCTTTATATCGAGTCACATGTTTTCAAATGTGCTTTAATACCATGGTAGGAACACGTTTTTGAAAAGGAAACTTTGCAGGCCGCCAATAAAACTCGTTTATCAAAACTCTCTGAATTCGCGTCTCTGGATTGCGTGAATTCACCCACCGTTGATTTTAACGATGGATGAGTCCAAGATTGTCAATAAAGAAGCCTATCAAACTGGTGCTTTTAAGTTTTGGGAATGAATCATAAGTAGTATCTACAGGTAAGTGGACGAAGATTCTCGGAAGCACATGGTCGGTGTCGTAGTTACTGCCGCTCCCCGGTCCATCCACTTTTCTGATACTACTTAAGTTAGAAATGCCAGCTCGTGGCCAGTGTCATTGTTTTGTGATTAGGTGAGTCTAACCAAGATAGAACCCTCCGCTAAACACCTTTGTGGTTCCTGAGTACACTCTCCGAACGGGAGCTACCACTCACACTTCTAATATACAAATTTATTTGTTGTCAAGACGTACCTACGGAGTGTACATGTATCAGAACAAGTGGATGGGCAGAGGGGTACCGGATGCGCACACCTGATGAGCGGCAGCAACCGAGAAACCGTTCTTATGCTCCCGAGAAACTTCATCTACCCATCTTTTGATTCTTCCTAAATCAAGAAGGGTAACAAATTTTTTCCTATCGAAAATCTTCACAGTACCTCACGGAAGTCCCTGAGCTGGGTGAAAAGTGTTCACGTTCACAATAATCTCCCCATTTATATGTCTCGCTGATGACTTCGGTTGCTTGTCTTTGTAATGGTCAGGTTGTAAGCCGCCATATTGTTGTTCGAGTAATGTAAGTGCTGGTGCCGTTGATACACTTACTGAACTTCGGCTCATGGAGTTTTTCCTTCTCTTGTGCTTTTGCTGATCAAACTCGCTCAACCCTGCTACTTGCATGTTACAAATTTGGTGCCGCGACCAGGGACCGAATGTTATGGGAGGTCTTGGTGACTGGCCTGAAGATAGCCGTACAGATAATTGTGCTCTGTGAAGTGTGACATGGTCTTGATGCGGCCCAGTAGAGGTCTTTTGAATTGGCCTGCACGGAGTAATTAAGCGGGAGGCCCGATTGGTTGTGTAGTTTTGAGGCACTGTGTGGTCGGCAGTGATCCTGTAAAATGGCCTGCCCGAGGCGTGGTCCCAGGGAACTGAGTACTCCTGTGGTGTGATGGAGGAGTGAGTAACATTGTGGACAGTGTACTTTCGCTGAGGGGGAGCGGTGTAATGGTCAGGTTGTAAGCTGCCATATTGTTGTTCGAGTAATCGACTTATAAAAAGGCGCAACAAAACATTAGTTTACTGTCAGGGTTAGACAAATGATTTTGGATGTGTACACATATTTTTATGAGATGTGTTGAAAATTACTGGAGCTTCATAAGTTTGATTCAAATTTTGTTGTCCATTGAGCAAGAAGAATCAGATTGCGATATAAAATCCTTTTTAAAACCTTATGGGGCAAACAATAGACCTAACATCAGAACTACTGACTGATTTAGAAGGCTCTGAGTTCACTAGTCAAAGTCTGTTATCAACATCATCCATATCAGGTTAAGAATCGTGGTCCGTTGCTTAGAAGACATTAATCAACTAAAGAAATTGCAACGAAATCGACTGATTATCCTAAGTGGGTCAGATAAAGTCGCTGGAGTTGTCATAATGAATCAATGAGACTGTACTACGAAGCTACCACAACTTCTCAGCCACTAATCAGAATTCCCGGAAGATGCGTCTGTAAAAACCAAACGTATTATGCTAAAAAGTAGATGACGGATCCACCGAGGTCAAGCGAGCATCTGTTTCCTGACCTCTTCAAAAAAACGAAACCTGTAGGTTCAACCATACCACAATTTTACGGGCCGCTCAAGACCCATAAAAACAGTGTGCCTTTACGTCTCATCCTTTCCACGATTCACTCAGCTTACAGTTCCACGGCTTGATGGCTCGTAGACGTTTTGGAACCGGTGCATAATTTGATTGCTACGCATATGCTCCGTGACATCTTCTAGTTTGTCGAAGCCATCAAGGACCTAAATATCGACAGACAACATTCTCACCGTGTCTCCTCTCCGCTCACAAACGTGCCGCTGGTACAAACGGGGAATTTTGTTCGTTCGCCTATCAAAGAAAAACAACTTCTGACTAAAATCCCGAAGCCAAACACTAAAGAACTGTTACTGAAATGCTCATTCAGCGTACAGTTTCCATTTGACGGATCTTTATTGGGGTACCCCTAGATCAACTCTTAGCTGACATTTGCATGACTAAGTCGAAGACAAAGAAGTACAATGGTGAAAAGGTTCAATGCTTCACATCCAGCGATGAGGTTCCCGGTTAAGCTAGGAAGGAACAACCTTCTTCCACTTTTGGATGTTGATCAACTGAGGTGCCCGGAAGGCTCAGTGCAGAGAAGAGTTTACAGAAAGGCAACATAGGATGGGCATAATGCAAAATTCCACAATTTTGAGCTCATAAACCAAAAATCTGATAAGGTATTTGACATCCAGGGCTTAAAGCATTTAATCTGACAACATGCCGGGTATAGAGCTTCAAACAATCCGTAACGTCCTATCAGTGAACGGCTATCCACAGGACCTTTTAAACTGCAATATGGAGTATGAATGAACAACAGAAAGGCTATCAGAAATGGCTAAGAAAATGTCATAGATTAGTTTCTCCTTCAAAGATGGCGCGGCAGCTGGAAGGTCTAGCAGGATTCTGTGTGCTGCCAATAAAGCCACACTCAACGCAGCTACGCTGAGGTACCAGTTCTCGACTAATCCTGTCGTCAGATGTGCTAACAAAGATAAGCTGCGTTCGCTGACTTTCTCAACGATAATTCATCATTTCAAGTTCACCTGTTGTGCCACTTGTAGTGGTCGAACGACAAGGCTTTTGTCAAAATGCATCAAAGAACACTAGTCACTCTGGTCTCAACGGAATACCTTCAAGGGAATAGCTTCCAGCGCAATTACTGCCTGTTTTCTAGAATCGGAGAATTTGATTGGAGCAAGGAACTCGTTTCGTGATGAGTAAACAGTGCCATTTAATTAATCTAAATCGGCCAGATATAGAACATTAGAAATGGATGAATTGATTAGTATACGGGTCCTTAAGCTTGAGCTATGCCCGCACAGGAAGTCAGTGCATACCCTTGAGGTTCCCTGGTCAAACACTGATGACGTCAGCCCCGCGAACGCATGTCGATCCGGGTAATTAATTGTTCACACGATGACACTCACTACAACCCATCTTCCCTTATCAGCCAATCAGTTGACTGACTAGTCATGCGAATGACAAATCGACTAATAGACCTACCGACCATCTTCCTACTCTCTCCGTTTTCCACTAAAAAATTAATGTGATTTTAATGGCTCGACAATGAATCACCGAAAATATGTTTGCCTACTCTACAAAGGTTGGTCTAGACCATGGGTCTGCTTATTACTTCCCGAAAACTATAAAATTCAAACGTCAAGCGCATGTAATTTAATGTGTATGGTTGGGCTTATGATCGTTGTGAAAATGTACGGAAGTTGTCCATTTTCCATTCACTTAAGCGGGCCAATTTGTTCAAATCACGCCTTCCCCCAATAGATAGGCTAATCAATCTGCTAAGTGTGTGAATTCAGTGAATTTTGCTTTTGGGATATGTGCCTTACCACCCTTTTTGTTCCAGTCCAACCTTGCTTATCCTTTGGAACCAGCCATTTCCCGCTCTTTTACACATAACTGTGATGACCTCCGCGTCAGTTGAACGCAGTCTTTGAAAAAAGTGGTATCCGGAAGATAGACATTTTGCTCTTATTTGCCGGGTATTTTTCGCTGTTTTTTGTCTGTTTCGAGGCTCAATGAATTTCAGGCAATAGTGAACAATCCCCAAACCTATGTTTGGATACCAACGTCCCTTTGACGTTGTTAACATTACTGATAATGACAATATTGATTATTATTATTCAAGGTAATAGTCGGTTAACAAGTTCGGATAGTAGCACGTCAGGACTGGGAGTTCTCTCACCATGGAAGTGTGTAGTGTGTTATATGGTTATCATCAAGGCCCGGATCCGATAGCCGTACAGTTCGATTTTCTTCCCGTACTAAACCTCGGAACTTTTTGAAATCCAATAGCTATGATATGGTATAGGCCAGGTTACAGACGAATTTCACGAAAGGAGGCATACTGAAACAGTGACGTCGTTGGTTGTTTTCAAGGGTGGACTATCCATTTGATCAACCTGCATAAGTTTTGGATGATCGTTTAAGGGCTTCGAAAGCAGAGAATTTATTTCTTCACAAAGCATCAAATCGGATTCTGACAGAACAATCAGTGAAGACATACATACCCTTTGAACGCCATTCTTAAAAGTAAAGTATTCCCGGAGTTTAAACACCGATTAACACGACCGACTCCCTTACATATATCCAAGAAGAAGCTGTGGGAAAATTTCTACTTGCTTCTGATAAATAAGAATATTTTACTTCTTTTTTGTTAAACAATAATGACAACATTTTGGAAAAGGGGTAGTGACCAATCAAAGGCTGTTGAATAGGGAGTGACGGCGGCAGTGCGAGTATTCTGAAGCAAGTTGAACATCAGTTCACCGCTAATCATGAAAGCTATCATTTGAATCAAGGAACCAGTTGATATTTCGAAAATAATACCGATTCGTTTCATGAACTAAATAGGGGCAGTATCTGGGACTTATTTCGTACATTTGAAGCATGATTATTTTTTGCAAATTAAGAAACCAATCTCTGTTTGGAGTTAGTTACACCCCTACTCGAAATCTCGATTTGACCACTTCGTCGTTTCTTCTGGACCCTCATGGCCTAACTGTAGATCACGGAGCAATAGACAATGGGAATAAATTTGAAAATTGTGTCCAATTCAGCTGAGGTGATGGACAGTGAGGATTTCGCGATGACAAACCTCATCGTTTCCCACTCGGTATTTCCATTATAAGCGATCCGGTCCTGAAAGCTTTGATACTCGAATACAAAATGATGCTGAGAGTCTTTGTAACGTCGCGGCCAGGTTTTGTAGCCCCGGACCATGAAACTAACCAACGTGTTATACTGCATATATCTCTTCAACAGAACCTGGTGTCATGGCGGTGCTACAAGTGTCCCAGTTAACAAGAGAATCAGACTGTACCTCTTTATGCTTACTGAGATCGTTTTCTTTAGCACGATCCTCAGGATCGCACTGTGATTATTAAACGTGAAGTGACTCCAATAGATAGACCAATCAATACCAGAAAGAAGGACAATTGTCAGATAAAAATCTGTCGGACTAACAATGCAGTGTCAGCTCTTCACTGAAATGTGCCAACCTTTCTTTTAGATTCTCTGGGCATTCGATGGTAAATGAAGCACTTATGTTTTATTCCTTCAGGATGGTTCAATAGTAGCTTTTATTTTCTTCAAATAGAAATTCCGGGTATTTTCCGGAAAAATATTGTCTCTGCGAACCAGCCTTTGAGTGGCTTCGTTCGTTGTATTACCCCTCGTTTGTCATTTAACGGTGGTGTTTTTGAATGAAGTTTTAAGTAAGCAACCACTTTGTGACAAGGTTCTTAAGTAGTACCATTTCAGTAAATTTTATGGACAACCACCAACACAAACTGCACCGTCAGAATATTTTGTTAACTGTGTAGTCGTGTTTGTGTCGACCTTAAAACATGTGCTAAAATGACTGTATACTAGGCAGTTTTATTCAATGCCGTCTAATTAGTCACGTGATTTGACTAGTTTCTTCAATTTGATAGCACTCAGTATTGCAGAGAGCTGCGATATCCCCTCAGAGAGTGGAGAATTTATATGGCCTGGATGGACCAATGTTATTCATTTGGCGTCTATGAAAGAAAGCAGTCAAACTATATTTGAAATGACAGGAACAAAAAGCTTGCAAATATTCTGTCTGCTTACATTCACGTGCTTTAAACAACTTTCAGATATCACCACTTCTATTCTTCACACCATTGAAAGCTCAATTTCTTCTTCTTCCACCCCTTAGTGAATCTTACAAATTTTACTAACAGTAGCTTCATCGAATGACTGGCAAATTGTTTCTCTAAGGTTGCATCGATTCCCTAACATGTATTCTCTATTATCCTACATGAGAGGAATGGACAATTCTACAATGTTTCACTAATTTGTGTCGTTTTTGTCTGAAATTTGTTTAACATTTCAATGCATCTCTGACTGCTTATCCGTCTTTGTTTTCAACTATTTCGGTACCGAAAAAACCCTGTTGTGGTTGTCATTGGTCAAATTACAGGAGTGAATCTCACAACACGCTGTATGTGAGTAGGGACTCAAAATAGTTCGTAAATTTGTTGTCATCTTTGTATGAAAGAGTTTAATACAAGCGAAAAGCCTTAACTTCAAAGATTCTGATAGTCTTTTGGGATCGAAGGGCCAACCTTTTGAACTTCATTGAAGTCTAACTTCGCAATCCAGTAAACATGATGCACGATTACCGTGTTTTTTGTCATCAGAATCCCCCTATTAATACAAAAAACAATCATTCAGAACTTCTTTCCAAGCGTAAATTTAAATGTTTTTTTTCAAAAGACGCCACAGTTTGCGTATGGGCGTTTTTTGATGTACCCAAGCAACATGAAGAATAGCATAATTGGTAAACTCTATCACAAACACTTGGTGTTTGCGCCCGCTGCTGGCCATCAGCAGCCTACCTGGAATGGTTTGTTTGCTGTATTCGATCTTTTGCCTAGTGCTTGTACCGACGTTGTTTAGCTGGAAACAAAAATTGCTTGTTAGAATTGTTGACTCTACAAAGGCTGAACTTGTGATCACTCACTTCATATACGATAACCAACAAAACTATTCTCGGCTGAATTCAGGCAGCCAGCAGACAGAATAAACTCTTCTTGACTTTTTGAAAGGGCTATTTGTAGTTAGGGACCTCCGACATTTTCTTCGTTTAACATTCAGTAAAAATCTTCACATTTTGAATGTGTCCAATGCTGGCTGAAATGAATGTCACCAGTAAATTTCGCAATATTGATACGCCGCGTCCAAAAGCTCTTTTTTGATAGGTTCTAATCCATGTTCTTTTATCCTTGAGTACAGCAATCGGATCATTTTATCCCAGAAATCCGATTCCACTTGGAGAGAGGAATTAACAACAAATTATTGCTACAGCAAGGTAGAAAATCCATAAAATTGGACCATCATAGTTTTTTAATCCACTCAACAGTGGGGAGCTTCCAAAAATCACATTAATTCACATTAACATAGAATGCATCGTTATCGTAAAAGTCCTGCGCATGATACGTTCCTGGGTAATAAATACCAATGAGACTAGAACGTAAGTTGTAATTTAGGATTAGATCCAATGAGCCATAGCATTCTCTTGTTATTATTATGTAGATCACACTTGAAGGCTCAGCAGTCTCGTCCGTAGAAGAGGACAAAATGCATGTTATGTCCATTTTTAAAACAGGAGAAAAGTTATCCTCCTTCGGGTACCATTTGAATGACTCTTTTGTCGTAGTAGACTCGGCTTTATTCGATTCATCTCGTTTATTTTCTCCGTGAAAGGGTGTCCAAACTACCAGCTAACGGAACGATGTTGGTTTACCAGATTTGAGATTGACGAGAGTGCACATGAATTCAACAAAACGCTTCCAGTCAGAGGAAAACTTTTTGTTGAGAAAATACTTAAACTGACGCCATGTCTTCTTTGGTTTCATTAAATTTGAGAACCAATCAACCCAAGAAATGAATGGTGATGGTGCGTTTAAACTTGAGCCGTTGGCCAATAAAAACCATAAATGCATCATTACCACAGCAAACTTCGTATACCGTTTGCGAGAAATTTGTTCAGGATTGTAAGTTCCGTACGATTTATGATGTTTAGAACTGCATTGTGCACAAAAGGGGTACGATTTTCAATGGCTCCACAATAACGAGCACACATGTAACGCAAAACTCCTCCCACGTTGTAGTAAAGCGTTGGCAAAATCTGCTAATTCGGTTGGGGCGTAAAGGATGTGTGTGACGTGCTAATACAGGTTGAAAGGAGGAATTAGGGAGAGGTTTCGACTGCAGATGCCATTTTGATATGGATCACACAAGCACACACAAACACAACGACTGTCCGGTTAGCTGGTTGCACGTCCGACAAAATTAGGTTGGAATGCGTTGGTGAAAATCTGTACACAAGTGGTCAAGTGAAAGTGGAGAAAACAATGGAATCTAGTGCAGTCATCGGAATGCCCGAATGAATCCTATTGCTGTTTTCCACCTGCCAACTAAAGCATGTAGTTAGCAGACCAGAAAACGATGATGAAAATCAGTTGTGAAAGAATTGGCCGCAACCGTGTCGGAGCACATTCTGTGTGGTGACCTTTAGATTTCAATTGTTTTTGTTTTGATTCTCGCCATCTCCGTTGTTAATAATAAAGTCATTAGTTTGTCTGTTATGATCCTTTGTGCTTCCGAGATTTCTACCCAACCCGACTTGGATTTACTTCGGGTGAGGACACAAAGATCCTTTTCATTATTTTCATCCATCAAACCAGCCTGGCACACGGGAAACTATTCGGAGGTTATTCTGACGTTCGTAAGAGAAGGAAATGACGTATGTGGATAGAAAATGATAGGAATTTCACAAATTTGTTTTCCGTTGGTTTTGCTCACTGGTTCTGCCAACCGGAAGCACCAACATGTACAATGGACCCGAGCACAACTATGAGATTTGCATTTCTGCTCAAGTTATGCATGATGAAGTGTCCAATGAAATTTAAAAACCGACGCAATCAAAATCACTAGAATTAGAACTGGTGTTGCAATTGAATGTCAAGTAGAGATAAACATATAGGCTGGTTGATTCACTGATTAAATAATTTGTTGTTTTATCGATTTCATCATTTATGAATTCGTTGGCCTATTATTCATTTATTTATTCAGTTATTCTTATAACTTCTGGATATCAACGGGGCGGCTGGGTATCTAGTAAAGACGTGGCAAAACTTACCGGGACTAAAACGAGCTGCGTAGACGTAACCTTTTGAACGGTCCATTCCAAGGACAACACCAGTCTTCCAGTTCACGGAAAACTGGCGAGGCGGATATAGGTTGGATTCCTTTGTGTGCAAATTTGAGCTGCATGTGGTTATTTGCTCTTCCTTTCCTGCTGTCCAATTAATGGTGCCTTCCGCAATCCAATCCGGTCCCAGATCCAAATTAACAGAGCAAGCTGAGTTGCCGTCAAGACAAACCGGGCCATTAACTTCGAGTATGAGACTACAAAAAATCGGGGTTATCAAATAGTACCGTTCAATTTCTTGCGTGTTCAGAAAGCATACCCCTTCCATGTTCGCGTAATAAAGGATAAACCAGCAGCGAACTTCAGACCCACCAGCAGTATTTAAGATTGCAACATCACCGACGCCAAAACTGTTATTGGCAGAATTGTGTGGATATTTGTTATGAATCCACAATATGTGTAAATCAAGTGAATAACGCATCAGCATAGCAGGTTATCATCAGATAAATCCAACCCAGACAATAATAGACGAGCTAACAAGACTGAAACCAAAAACGGATTGTTGGAATACGTAAAAACGGCACATCCCACGCAGCACTCCTTACTTAGTGGGGTTGTGAACAGATTTCCAGCCAATTCGTCGATCATTTTGCGTGACATCACCAGTTTGATACTTATCAAAGCACTCCTCACTCATATGCTTTATCTCTGGAATTATTTGCAAGCGTCAATGAAGTTTGCAAGGCTAGTTCTTTTAAATGTGAAGCAAAACACAGCTGTTGTATCGTCAAAAAAGACACGCAAGCACCAGCTCATAAGCTGGTCGCAATGCGCTAGTGAGGAAAAATGTGTATTCTGAGTCCATCAAATAGCAATAAAATTCCGTCTTATGGTCAGTGGCACAAAATATATGCTCGCATTGTCCTGGCCATCGCTGTTGCTCTGAGGCGCTGTTTGATATTTTCCCAAACTGATAGTGTCACATGATCACATTTGCAGTTGTATTTTCAGTTGCTTTTCGAGTGTTTGTGTTCGCAGATGATGCGAAATGTACATTCGGTTCTCACTGTTGGATTCTGTCTAAATTCGGTCAAAACAAGCCTAACAACCAAGCGCAATCTTACTGAAGAACTGATTCAAACGATTCAGCCCTGACCATCACTGGTGCGTATTTGTGAATACAGAAATCGTGTACCTTTTCCCGATGTCTCTTACTCTTATCGAAATGAGTAGTGTGGTGTTGCACCTGAATGACAACGAAATTTCCCCGGAAACACACGACCGGTTTTGCCGTGTGATTCTAAAAATAAACTCTTCGTCCGCGCGCGCTCCATACGATCCAAATGAGATTACAGCTCTCATGCTTGAATGGTTTCCCCGCATAGGTTTGAATGAGATCTTGTGACCTGGTTTCAGAAACTGTCAACGTGAAACCTCACGGTAGACGACGTGGCAAGAAAGCTTCGTCTCAGTTACAAAGAGCGTGTTTTCTGATAACTCAGCAATGCTCATGGGGATTAGTGAACTTCTAATCATCACACAGAAAATTATGTTCATAGTAGTGGTAGTGGTAGTAGTAGTTGTTGTTGTTGTTGTTGTTGTTGTTGTTGTTGCTGTTGTTGTTGTTGCTGTTGTGGTAGATTTTTATGTTAGCTAATTATTTTAGCCCTGTACTGGAAATCAATGTGTAGTAAAACTGCAACTTCCCTATACAATACAAGAAAACAAGCGTACTTTCAATAAAATTGGCCTTAATTGAACCCACTTGAAATGTGATAAACTAGTGAATAAAAGATAAACATTAGCCAACTCTTTCCCCAGAAAAACGTTTTGGTTACACAAGTGTTAATTTATACCACAGCTATATCACCCCGTACAGGATTTGTGAACAATAAAACTGGATGAATGAGGTAAACTACTTTATTTATTTTTATGCATACCTGGTTCGAGCTCCTGAGTTTTAAAATGTTATCAAATTTTATGGCTGGCCCTGCTGTACCCAGGGTGCCATTTTTTCACCTCGTCCGTGATACCCCTTGTACTTTTATTCTCGTATGTCGTTACTGTTTATGTATGGTCAAGTCTCAGACATTTATTACTAATGTATTCCCGTTTTTTTACTGCATGTTTGCGCATGAGTGCGGTTTTTTTGGAGTTTTGTAACCCGTAGCCGCGAAGGTCCACCGCATTGTCAGGGTTTATCATCAACCGGATCCTGAGTCCTGGAGTGGAGAACCGCATAAGCTCCCAGTAGGTCAGGCGCAGGAACGAACCGGACGACAACGGACTACTGTCTACCTTCAAGGTAACCGCTAATATCGGGGATTCAAACCTCGGACCTTCGAGGTGGTATTCAACCACTCTAAACCGTTCGACCACCACCGGTCGTTACAACAACACAGTACCTTTTTTTCGAATACAATGCAGATAAAAATTTAAGCACTAACAGTTTCACTCTTTTATTGTTTACTTCCTTCGATTATATAGTAGTTGTACAATATTTCAGGAAGGTCCTAGCTAATTAGAGGTTCCCAGCTGAAGGAAGTGGCCGACAACGAAGGCAGGATTCGAACCCGTGGTACAATAGTCCCGTGTCAACCATGATGACCCTCTGACCACCGTGGGTAATCAACGTACCAGTAAATCAATATACTTACAGGTAGATTTATCCTATCATTAGTAAACGAAAAAAACACAAGTATTAAACTTCCGTGAATAACACATTATTCTGCATATAACAATCAGTTTGGAAAACCGCCTTGCTTCAAAATAAGTGTGATAAAATGTGGAGTAGTAAACAGAGTATGTGTGATAGTAATCACGCGTGATTTACCAAACAGATATAATGACGTTCTACAGATAACAGTCAAAGTTATTTCAGCAGCCGCAAAAACGTTTTTTTCAGATTGATTTGAAGAAGCGTGTAAAATATGTGTCTACGCAAGTGAACAGATAAATGAACGTCATTCTGTGCGTGAATAAGTGCATGCGGACACTCTTGCGCCCTCTTCCTGTCGTAGAATATTAAACAAAAATTCTTTTGCTTGTCGAAAAAGTTTTCAGCTATTGATTAGTTTTGTTGGCTTTCAGTCGCACATAATTGCATAAAACATGATACTGACAATACAAAGTACACAAACTGTTTTTCTGTTGGGAAAAGAGTCACCCAGGTTTACTGGGACTCTAATATGTTACTGTGATGTAAAACTGCTTCTGAGTTATGGAAACTTTATGTGCAGGAGGGTTCCGTAATGTGCAAGGACCAGTACTCCTGGTTTCAGTGCACGAAGTTTCCGTCAAAAGAAATTCGTTGTCTTATGACAAAAAGCTTAGGACTATTTTTCACACTCATTATTCATCATAAGAAGCCAATTCAAGAAGGCCAGCACCAAGAAAACGTAAACTGGAAAATCTGAAACCCAAAAACTTTCAACCAACTTAACCAATACGAAGTTTCAAAAGCCATACATGTATCTTTACATGATATGATTAATTGTGCAATCGTTCGTCCCATGTTCGAGTTCCAGTTCCAGGGCTCGCTGTATGTGCACTGGTGATGAGTCCAGACAAGAATAAGACAGCTGTGCCGTACTTCTAGGGTTTTCATTGGTTTAACAATTCACGTTGCTTTAATCCCCTACTACCTATAAATTTCTCTTTGCTCATTCCACTAAACAAAGTGTTGACAACCGATTTAATGTGTTCTCATTGCAAGAAGGTTCACGTCCAATCATACATATCAAGAGGACTAATAAAGGATAATTTGAAAATAAAATACCAAGTCAAGTCAAGTCATAAGTTACTCTGTGCGTTCGAGTGAGCGAATTTTCAGCTTCTTTGAGCGAGAACACAAAATTTGAAAAGGCGCCCCTGTAGGACAACATTTGGTGTTATTTCGAGGAGTTTTAACAAAAGATACGGCCAGTAAAATCCACAAGAAACGGTGCAAAATGATATTCCCGTGAGCAGCACCGTCAATTTGAAGATCCCGCGCAACGCGATCATCATATGACATTGGTAAGAAAATGCTTCTGAGTCAAATAAAACAGTCTTGGGTGAACCACGATCACAGCTTTCGTTGAGCTACTTTAAATTCCCTGGCAAATTCCCATGGCAATTCGGTGATTGAAACGAAATGCGGTTTTCGTTCAATTTTATTTCTAAAGGGTCACGAATTTCCTAGTTAAGGAACCACCTAAGAGTTAAGTTCTGGATAACAACAGTTACCTTAGGAATTTCAGCGAAATACTGGTCACCAAATACGACTAATTTGGCCAGAAGTAGTATGTGGATGGACAGAAAACGTTTGTCAGAAGCATATGACCGGTTCCGCAGTTGATACTGCCCATCAGAGATGAGACTATTGTCAACAAAACAGCCGATTTAATTTGCCTTTATTCAAAGAGAAGAGCACACAGTCAAATTTTATAGAAAAAGTTGGGAATAATAAATGGCAAAGGTAACTAACTTTCATAATCACCTCAGATTAGATCAGCAGCATCAATGTATTTTTTCATGAAAGGCCAATAGTGTCTCTTTCTTCGACATTGTGGCAATTTTATTACGATCGTTATTATTCATATTCAGGCCACAACAAAAGCACTGCATCATATCACTTGTAGTCGCTTTCTCGGTAGCCAGAAAGCCACCCGAAGCATATGATATAGCTGCACAACTGTATTATGGTACACGAATCTATAGCTGTATCGTCTCAGTGATGTATGTTTAATAGATCACGGAAGTAAGGAAAACACACTGCCTTGTAGTATAGCGATGGCTTGGATTCTACTTTTCTAAACCTTTAGTTCATAATTAAACAGGTTTGTTCAAAGTATGACAAACAATTGATTACGCGTTGTAATTATGCTCACTATTAGCGGATCTTCAAATCGCAGCGAATCAAACTGGAGTTTCGCTTGCCTTACAGGAAGACTTGGCAAATTGTGAACGTGGTTTGCACTAAATATCAAGCACACAGAGTAAGGCTATTAGTGCTACACAATATGATTAGTCATGCAGTTTCAACGCTTAACTGTAACCTTCTACTACTCATGTACGCAGAGTAGCGAACCTCTGCAGAATGTTTATAACAGATTGCCTCCGTTGAACTTAGGCTCCTACAGAGAAGTCATGCATCACAGGAATCGACCACAGAGTGGAAAGTGCTCTGCTAACATTCAAAGCCAGTGGTGAGATGGAGCTATATCATGTAGTGCACAGGTTCAATAAACTGTTGAAAGCCAGCGCGGATAGTCTGTTGGCCAGGTATTTGACTCATAATCGTTCACACAAGGGCTCGATGGATGTGTATTGCTGATGATTCCCAACAAGGGTGAAATAGCTGCACAGCGCTTCCATGGTTTCCAGTGATGAGCTGAGCGCTGAAATTGTATGATGAATCACACTATACAAATCTAAACTATCTTTAGCATTGCTTACTTTGATTAGATGGGAATCAATGAGACTTGAACCTTAATTGTAGGCTTACGAATCATCCACGTAACCATTAGGTTGTTCGGGCCGACCTGCACTGAATTTATTTACTTTCACACTGCAAGTTATAGTGTCTGTCCGTCACCAACTTTGGATGTCAACAGCGAGTCACCGACTCAGAGTTCGACTTTCATAATGAAAGCCACTTCAATGAAAGCACAAGTGTAAAAGAACATTACGAACAACCTACAGATATGGGTTACTTTAAACATTTGATTAGTATAGTTGATCGTTTTTAAACCAATCATCAGCAATTCTTTGACTCGTCACCGAATGTTTATATGTTGGTACAAATTATAGAAATACTTTCGCTCACCAATGAACGACTGGTCAATAACAGTTGATTCCACTTTGCCAAACACTGCTGTTATTTTGGTCGGTAAAGTTAATATTAGTCGGATAAGTTGTTATAGTTAAAGATCGGTTTTGTAACCGAGACGTGCTGATATTTCAGATTCACTTATTTCAGTTCTCATAATTTATAAGCCTCTTTCATACAGTTGCGGAACCGTTTGAAGGTAAACAGACTGAGGACACCATTATTCACGCATATTTTTCCATAAAATTCCGCAGTAGCCGACTGATTTTTATAAGTTCACAAAGAAGCATTCCACTTAGCATCCGTAGTCGAAATGAAATTATGAGCAACGTTTGGACCAAAAATAACAGCAAGTCTTCTGTGGGAAATGATTTCGAGGATGGTAAATATTGTACGGGAAATATGTACCCATAATTTCTCCGAGTTTTATCCCTATCTCTGATTGAACTAGAAACCCCGCTGGCCAGTACCGCGTTTGACTGTCAACCTGGGCAGCATGCTTCGTATGTCAAATTTACCCCGCTTTCCAACCACCCGCATTTGGCAATTCACAGACACAACATACACATAGCAGCCGTAGTTTTGAAAGGCACGCCCAACTTTTACTGTCTAATCACTTCTGCACGGGACAGACACACACATATCAAGATCTTCACACATGTCATATCAGCTGCTGAAAAAATGAAATCTACTAACTCAATGATCAGTAGCTGAAATAACAGTACATAGTGTTTTCCCCTGGGAGAGATATCACTCCAAACCACCCTGGTCTGGTAACAGTTTTCAACTGCTTTACAAACAAGTGTGGAATACAGGTAATGCCGATCGTTAAACATAAGAAAATGTACTCAGTATATATCTCGAGCTTTGTGACTTAATTATGGTATAGCAGGCCGTAGATTGATAATACTAAGTTAACGACTAGCAAGGTGTGGAAATATAATTATTCTGATCAACAGAAACACAAAAATTAACCGAAGTTATAATTGGATGGGCTTGTCATCCGAATAATTTGGTAGAAGCCGTCTT
This sequence comes from Fasciola hepatica, assembly GCA_948099385.1. Classification (NCBI taxonomy): domain Eukaryota; kingdom Metazoa; phylum Platyhelminthes; class Trematoda; order Plagiorchiida; family Fasciolidae; genus Fasciola; species Fasciola hepatica. The sequence continues at coordinate 666,858 of CANUEZ040000124.1, forward strand.
TTCGGCCAATATATGTTTGGTGGTTGTGCTTATGTTATAAGACTAAAAGAAATTATTTCATTATTCGGCAATTTCATGACCTGAAAATGATTTTTAACGAGAACTACTAAATTTATCGAAAAAAGGAAATTCCAGTCCGCATCAGTATGAGCGTTGTCTTCATGGTCATTTGAGTGCACTTCGATAGTCACTTGCATTGCTATCGCGATAGTCCTTAAAAGATCCATTGAAATTGGATTTTCTCGGCATTTCTTTACAGGGGATCTAAGTTTAATTGCAGAGACTTATATTTTGAATATTTTTTCCGCCGTATCTTGCCCAGTGTTTTAACGCGGATAGGAGCATCAGGTGTTGGATATATCACAGAAACATCACCCCAAGTACACACTTCAGAGGTAGAAAACTTACTTAATCGACTAAAAAGGGCGATCTTATGTATAGTATGATCCGGAGGCAGTGAGCGAAATCCTTCTCCCTAATCCAGAGCGGGAATATCCCCGAGGTCACTCACTTCCTGTTGGACACAAGGTAACCGCAATCTTCAATGCGGCTAGTATCACGCCAAATGAGGGCTACACTGCAATCCCAACAAATAACGGAGTGTTGATTCCATTTGGGGATTCAACTCACGAGGCCTGTCATTTTGGTGATAGGTTTGTTTATCGCATAAGTGTTTGCTATATGATGAGCCGTAGAAGGCTCCAAAAGTTTCATTTGGTTTACAAATATCCCCGGCAAAGTTATTCCCCCAAAAGTCGGCATCTCATACAGACTATCATTAGTGATTTGGATCGAAAAAGAACACGTTTAGCTTTGTTGGCGGACTGCAGTTTGAGACGCTTCGAATGTTGGTGAAATCATCGTTGTGACTGAAAAAGTCCCGGAATTCAGTGAAAGGAAGTTACCTGCGTAGGTGATGGTTTTTCAGGATAGCTCTGCATGCTTTGTTTCACAAGAGGTTTGTATAAAAGGTCAAGCGGAACAATTTGTCTGTTAATTGTTCATTATATGACCTGTAAATGTATGCGCAACTTCAAGGTCCGGTTCATACAATTCAAACGTAATCGAAAAAATTAGTCTATTCAAAAGTGCTACCTACACACAGTCCGTTAGAGTCAAAAGTGCAACAATTGGTGGTGCATAAGATAAAGAATTATTTAATCACGTATGCGGTAGAATCTATGCCGATGAGACTGAGCAAAATCCTGAAGAACAAAGGCAGACCAAATGTTCAGCACCACGTATGAACCGTGTGTTCTGACTAACGTTTGGGTTAAATCAATGTTAAAAATACTGCTCCGTTCACCTTCAGAAGCTCCTACTCCGTCATAATTGTGGCCCACTTGTAGAAACAAAAATATGGTTTTGCCTGAATCTCGAGCACACCTATTCACCGCATACAAACAAACCACAGAGGTAATTGTCATAAAACATCAACACTACTTTTTAGTTGAGACACATAAAATTATATGGTTCTGCTTTAATGCTGTCGTGTACAAGCACAAAATGCGCTTATCGGACACCCGTATGCATCACAATCGATAATGCCTGTACATATTCCTGACAGCGCAGGAAAATTGGTGGAGACCGCATTTGAAACTCGAGAGATCGATCGAGAATTTGATCAGTCGTTTTATGTGTGTAGCTTGCAAACGAATCTAACGGCATAAGTTTCTGATGCTTCCCGTTAAACTTATATTGATTTATAGGGAGATAGATATTTCAGGGGAGACATCTTTACGGAAATGTTTTGGAAGTTAATTGCAGTGAGAGTGCTAACGATTGTTTCTTCATACAACTGTGGTATTGTAAAGAGAAAATGGTTTCAAAAACAAACGGACTCTGAGCTTGAAAGTGAGAACCTAGTAAAACCCTTTACAAACAGTCCACTGCGTGTCACGAATCATTAGCAAGTTACCGTGAATAGCATTGTTTCCAGCGACCCCTTATCGAGTAGGTTTATATCACTTTAATAGGTCGTTTCCGAGTTTCTGACGTCCGGAACCAGTGACGAATACGCACAGTATCACATTGAGTTGAAGAAGAACAGTCAGTGTTCCGTGACTGAGTGTGATCAGTTGTGTATAGAGAATCCATATGCGGTGCAATGTTTTATTGGTAGTGAACGGTTTAGCGTTGGCCCGGATAGCTCCGCAAACGAATGAGTGACGGATTTAATCCTCTGGTAAAAAGCCCAGAACTTTCATCGCTGATGATTCTTAACAAACTTCTTGAAACAGAAGGTGATTTTGGTTTTACCGCTTTAAGAGGGATTATTTCGCAAACTTAACCGGAACTACACTTCACTATGGAAGAATGACTTCATTCACTACCGTGGTAAAAAAGTGATTTATATGAAGTATCACTAATCTAGGTATGAAAAGGAGCCAGGCGATAATCATACCAAGTTTCCCGCACAGTTTACTAAAGATTGCGGAACTCGCGTCTTTTATTCGAGGACATTCGTCAGAAATAACGTTTCAGTAATTTTCCGAAGATAGATTAATGAATCTTTGTGAGAAGCACTGACTAGTTCAGATTGTGTGGCTGACCGTTTTTCTTTTAATTCTATACCTTTGTAAGTTCATTTCAATCTTTTTTGCTGACTTCTGACAAATATGGATCTCCCTTGGTAATTAGATCTTCAAATAGTCTATGGAAATATTTTGGACCGCAATATGTATTGGCGAACAGAAAATGTTCCGCGAAATTGCCAGAAAGTTACACAAACCGTCGAGGAGATGGAAGAAGTCAGTTATATTTTGCCGAAATGTCAATTATTTGCGCAGTTTGTTTACGGATTTCGGTGATTATCACACAAACCGTCTGTTTAAATCCTATGATAAGTCAAAAGTTTGATTTACTACTGATCAACAATAATGCCCGTAGTGATGTAAATAGGTGTACATCTAATTTTATATTAAGGGAATGACCAGCCCACGTATAAACGAGATAAGTTACAACATCACTAAACGTGGTTATAACTGTTTCATCTACGCTCAAATTTGGCCGGACATTCGCTTTTTAGTGTCCATGTGGAATTTGCAACGACGTCACACTTGCTGTTCTCAACTGGCCAATATGGTTGCTGTACCTCACCCAACCAATGAAATCCAAAAAGATGCAACAAAATCACAATTGTTGATTACAATGTGATTCGGGGTGATTTGTTTTGCAATAGTAACATTCAACTCTCGCTGATTATGAACAAACATTGTAATATTTTTTTCACAAAATACAACAAAATCGGCTTCTTGTAATGACTAAATTGGCACTAAGCAAACACTCGGACCGAACGATAAGATAAACTGGCACACTACGTGCAAAATCACGTCGGTCATTTGTCAGCCAAATACTGTTCGAGAGACCGCTTTACGCGGGTTCGTAAGAACAAACCTGATCATTTTATCAAATCCAGTTGTGTTGCCAATACAAGTGGATTAAACATTTGGCCAACACAATACATCAATTCATACTATTCATGGTAAACATCGACCGATTTGTGCACAAAAACACTAAGTCATATTGCCCTCCGAAACGGTTACGAAATAATATTCTCTTTTGCGTGTTTGGTTATTAGTAACACAGGGCCATTCAAAATGCTTGTGAACCCTCCCTGAAAAAGGTTGCTGGTTACTGCCATTCCGTACAAAGCGGTATCACTAAATATCAAACACTCACATATAAAATATTACATGGCACGTCATTGTTCCGATACAATCCAAACCGAACTCGGTTCCGAAACATTTGCATTTTTCTAATCAAAGTCACCCCGTTACTTGTACTTTCTGTATATAAGCACGCTCATGATCAGATTCTCCAAATTACGCTCTCACTGCGGAGTTCTGACACTGTCATGTCTAATATTGTGCCCCTAAAGAAAACTATACGTTCCTTCCAAATAAACGTGACAAAGCGTTTCCATTTTGGATTCAGCTCGTTTGAGTTATGCAGACTGAAAATCTAGCACTCATGCCTTGCGAAAAATCATCACATTTTTCAGGGCAGTTACCAGTTCAATTCGTTCTCCAACTACCTAAATGCACATAGTACATAAAGAGTCCATACCCATTGGATGCTCATCTTTTCCCGTTTCATGAGATGTATTCTTCCAGAATATATCTGTTGCACACTCTCGTCATAGGCTGATGCACATAAGATTGTGAATCCCCATGATAGCGAACTGTCGACTTTGTTATTTCAAATTTTTACACTTATATCCCGTGCTGATTTACTGAATACAGAATCTAAAAAATTGAACTTGAAATTATCACTATTTAGCACAAAGACCATTCTTCACATACGCAATTATGATTTGAAGAATGACTACCAGGAGTTTTGTCTGCTCACACAGAAAACTGAAAATTACACTTCAGTTCCAAAAAGTGAGAAGCAAAGTACAAAATAAAACGCAAAATCTGACACACAGGTGTGAAGACAAAGTGTACAATAGATAGTTTGCCCTAGTAATAGTGTGTTTACTCTGCGGACAGGAAGATGTGTTTTCTTCCAAATACAAGCTTTTGTCCTAATTATCTGTCTGAATTAGGACTTAATCAAAAAGTCCATACCTTGTTCACACTGGAACTGCTTCACATGCTAAGTTCGTACTCACGGTGACCTTTCACACAAGTTCACAAAAAAGTGATGTTCGTCAGGGTTGATTTCTATCAACTTTCCCCTCCAAATTTATGATTGAAATTGTTTCTGAAAGGGTAAGATTGAATGTCAATAACGGGGTGTTTTCGAAGTGAAAATCATAAGAAGCCATTGCTTTGGGTACCTTGGGTAAAACTGCCTTGAGAAAGGTTATAGGCGGTAATTAAAGTGTCCGCTAACCGACAACACCGTGTTATTGACGTTACTTTTTCTCGCTTAGCAAATCACATGGTGCATCATTTGTTCGATACATTCCAAATCTCGTCCGATCTCGATGCACTGAAGATGGTTTGTAAGTTAACTCTATCTAGCTGTGTGACAATAGTGGCATCGATCTGTGCTCAGGCAGTAAACTGTCTGGTTTAGAATGCGCGGACGATATCAGTCTTTTAGATGAAGACCAATGTAAGTAATACGCATTTCTACATAATCTAAACAACAGTGTAGCAATATTTTAGGTGCCTTTTGCACCTCCTAAATGTAAAGTATTGCTGCAGGACTGAGTTGGCCCTATGTCAAACCTGGTTCTGGTAGAGAAATCCGTAGCTAAATGGACAACTTTGGTTACCTAAGGAGTCACATCTCACTAGGTGATCGGACATTAGACGAGGTGTCCTCGTCTTCGTAACTGACACTTATAACTTGATTTCAGATTCTCAAATCGTTAATAATTCATACAATTCTCTGTCAACTGATCGATACTGAGAGTAGCAACCAAAATCATAGAATGGAAGTACGAATTCAGCAGGGTAAAGAACTAAACTGGCGTTACGGTTTTAGGCATACTATTTCGGTGTAATTTACCTTAAATGCATTTTCGATTATGAGATGAAGATGACGTCAATACAAATACGAGAAGCTGCGGAATCCCTGACATCCACAAATTTGACAAATTTTACAGGAGGATGACTACTAATCTCAGTTGGCGTTAGGCCGTCTCCATTTGAATGATACAAAAGCATACATCTTTTGCATTGATTGCCTTCTAATGGCCTAACGGTGATTTGAACTCTACACTGATTAGGTTTGATAAATTACCTACGCTTAGTGAAATTTTCGGAACCACAAAACAGAGTGCAGAAATAGACTTCCTATCATTACTTCGCAAATAACGAGGAGACTTTACCCGGAAGAGCCCATAAGTCCAATCATTAAAATGTTAGGGAGATTGTAGTTCAGCGGCGCTCCTCCATCGAAAGCCTCAAGCCTTAGTGAGCATTGATGATCGACTTCTTCCTTAATTTACTTTTATGCAACTATCTCCTGAGAGAGGATGAGCCAGCTTCATGGATATCGTGGATTGCGCCTGCTCACGAAAGGTGGTCAGAGGCGAGATCATAACACAGCGAGATCCAGTTCTGATTTCAGAGATGAACATTGCAAACAGACTGGAGTCCCGATAGCTCGACGTCCTAACTGGCAGTGCTTATGTATGTTTTGATTTATTCTTCATGGCCGCAGCACCAACCTTGGCATGGAACAAGTGATAAACTTCCTTATGATCTCGGTGCATGAACATCTTAGTGTGTTCAACCCTTTGAAAACGTCTTTGTTGAAGGAATACGGACAACTTTTCAATGTCAAAGAAGCGTCCTCTTTCGTATAGTTCAATGCCTTATGGTCTCAGGTCACTTTGGAAATCATCCGCAGGAATTAGTCGTTAGACGTCTCCGGCTTTCGGACGTTTTTGACGCGCAGTGGCCACGTTTCACAGCCGTACGTTAGTATGGAGCAGCTAGCTGCTCAGAAGACGCGAACTTGAGTTCGGGGACTGATCTCGTTTCGTGCCCAAAGTAGCATACGTAGCAGAAGGAAGCCCTCCTAGTGTTGTTGATGCGCACTTTTACTTAATCCCTGGCTAAGCCGTTTGGGAGCACCGTGCAGCCTAGATAATTGCATGCCTCCAAGTGCTAATTTAGCTCGCCGTTGACGTGTACTGGTTTGGCTGAATGTACGGCGCAAGTTGAAAGAATCTTAGTGTTTCATGTATAAATTTCTAGTCTGAAGGTTTTTGCGAAGAAACCCACACGATCCAGAACTGACCGTAGGGCAGTCGGACTGTCCCTCGAGATAGAAATATCTTCCATGAATTACAAATCAGCCAGGAAAACGTCCGGGCTTAGCCATACACCAGGGTAGTCGATGGCGAAAGTGAATGAGACTGGCGACAATGAACAACCCTAACACCGGAACTGAGGGAGAATTCGTCAGATTCCTCACCGTAACAACATATTCTTGCAAGCGTAATCGAGTAGTATGGTTTCACGAGACTGACAAAGTTCCCAGCATGCGATCCGCTTGCACAGTAGTCCATAAAGAGCGTCTGTCAACTGAGTCGAATGTTATACGAAAATCAAAGAAACAGACTGATGTCGGTTGTTGAAATTCGTAGTGATTTCCTAACACTCAAGAGTAAATATCTGGTCCATGTGTCCCCTGCCGCAGTAAAAGCCCCCTTGATTGGGATGAGTTCATGCTTCCCTCATGGTCTAGAAGCGACTCAGTAGGAGCACGGAGAATATTTTGAAGTCACATCAATCATGCTGATTACTCGATAACAGCCACACACTCTCCTATCACCCTTATTGGGAGAGGGAATAAGACTAGGATTCCTCAGTCCATGGGACATTGTTCGTTTTCCCAAATTGAACAGATCAGAGTACGAAGGGGTTTTACCGGTGTCGGAAGGCAGGATTTATCTAGCTCAGATCCGATGCCGTTTTCTCCCGGGGCCTTTCGGTTCTTTAGACTGTGCATCATAGCAGTAATGTTTTCTAGGGACGGAGAGTTAATACTGGCATTTTACTTTTCATCGTGGTTTGTGAGAATCTGACTTGCCAAGTCTGTTGTTGGATGGTTCAGTATATTTCTTATGCGCCCAATCCGTCCCCATCTTGTCCCGTTGTTCCGGGATCAGTAGCCCGGTAGCGTCGCGAAGGATTGTTTCCACCGACTTTCGCTTGCCGGAAGCATTGCAAAAAAACGGAAGAGTTTGGAGTTCACAACAGTTAGCCGCCATCTGCAAATTGTCCGTAGTTTCGGGCCACTAGCTGTTTAGGTCTTTTCTTGCCGAATGGATGGCTCTTCGCTAAACCTTCCAAAATTCAAGCCATTCGAGCGGGAACCTTTAGCCTTTTTGGATTTTACGATTGTCTAAATGGGTCTTGAGGCGTGCGCAGACTAGGGTGTGGCCGTTGTAGTTCTTATTTCCTGTTTCTGTATCTCCGTAGATCCGGCAGTCATCAATTGAGGATGCTCAGCGAGATAGTGCAAGTATATCGTCGATTTGGTGTGCAGCGTAACCATCTTTTGAATACCACGTCAGCAGGTGTCTCCTGGGGTGTTTGAAGCGATTGGTGTGGACGGTTAATCTGTTGTAGTCCGCAAAACTGACGAGATTTGCATCAATGTTGCTTTGTGCCCCAAAGCCATATTCCCCTAGAATTTGTCTAGTTGCTTGGTTTGAAGGGCCAGTGCGAGTACTCCAGTCCCCCGCTACAAAAGGTGTAGCCCGATTTAGGACATTGTTGAACATTTCTAACACCTGGTCGTAGAACTCGTCTTTCGCTGTCTCTTCGGATAATCATTTTTGGGTGTAGATTGCAACAATCAATATGTTCATAGGCGAGGAGCAAAGAAGAGCCGCAACATTTTAAGAAGGTATCAGGTTTCATGAAAGCAGCACTCTATTAGCATCGCTGCTGACAGCAATCGCGAAGCAATGAAGACTGGAGTCGTCAGTAGGTCCCCTGTGGTAATGTTGGTAGCAGTCGTTTTTTCCGGGAACCTTCGTACTCCGTGTGCCCTGATCAGGCAGAAGAATTTCGGTGAAATATGCTATGTCCATACGGTAACTGTGCATGTTTGTATCGTGATGGCCTGACTACCGATGTCAAGGAGCTTTCTCTCGCCCCAGCAAGCAATGTGAATATCACTGCGCAGATTAAGATCCCTTAGCCAATATATTTGACTCGTCGGCCGTTGGAATAACGCAAGACACATTGCTTTTGGGGACGCCGTAGCATGATCCCTGGCTATTGTGGCGGCGAAATCCATGAAAAGTTTTGGGGACAGTGTACAAAGGGGTGTCCTCAGAGTCACTCGGCTCGTGTTAGGAACCAGTGACCGATCGAGCGATTCATACGCCTTTTAGACGGTTGTCTGCCAATCCGGAACGCCCGATGCATCCACTGTGATCTTGGTGCATGGTTCCCGGTGGCTCTCTAGGAGCTCGCCCGCCATTCATTGGAGGTGACCATGACCCAGGGGTCCATGCGACTTTGTTGGTTGAAAAGTTTTACTTCTTGGTCGTTGGTTCAAGCAGTAGACCACGTTCCTCTATTCCGCAGCGGCTGTCTTCGCATGCTGAGCACCCACTCATCGAGGTTTACAAGCTTCGACTACATTCCAACTTGGCTTAACCCGTCGGTCGAGCGGTTTACCGGGGTGTGAACGCTGACGCATACATCGGCACTGTGCTCCACAGGTGAGAGTTGGGTAAGTGGCGGATAGCAAGGAGATGAAAAATGCCCCAAGGGTTACAACAGTCTACCGAATCAGAAGTGCTACTCCTCTCAATGACCCTACGCACCCGCAAACCTTCCTGATAGACATCAGATACAACGGTCCCCTAACAAAAACAGTATTCGTTATCGTCAGGTAAAGTTATCAATAATAATATGAAAACAATGATAACGTTTTGGTGGGCTAAGGATTTTAAAACAACCCGCTGGACATAGGGATTTAGGATTGCAGTCCATCGCTTCCATTAGGAGTGTGTGGTGTTGTCTCATTATACCTTTCCGTACACAAGCTCATCTTCGGACGAACTGGTTTATAACTTAATCTAAGAGTCGTATATTTTTCCGCCAATTTTTGAAGGCAGAATTTTGGATCATTTACAATCCAAAGACGTGAAGCAAATCTCATTGGTATGAATCAGCCTCCTGTGGAAATCTTACACTAAACAACGCAATAAAATGGTCTCTGAAATGTCATACTTGGTAACCGATTTACTCTTCACGTACTTTGCTGGAAAAAAGATATTACCTACGTTTTTCTGTCAGACGTGGCTAAAGATGCGCAATGTAAAGCAACTTAATGATGTCAACGTTTCCTACAGACGTTTGTGCATGCCTGAATCTTTTTCTGTATCAGAAAAACTACACATAGTTTACCATTCTAGTAGGAATAGCTAGATTAATAATTTAAGAAATACTAGCTTGTACTGTGCAAACACATTTCAAAACTGGAAATTTTTCACTACTTTCCCATTTCATTATCAAATTCTTTTAATCACTGTGAGACTTCATTCAACGCATATCGATGTATTTCTCACGGTTGGAAAGGCAATCTCACTTGGATAATTTATGAAGAGCTGTATAAACCTATTGGTATTTTCGTAACAGGGTTTTTCTAGTGCTAATTTAATTCCGGAATGTTTTAGGCATGCGTATCTTGTAGATAACCGGTAGAACCTACACACTGCGTTTACAGTCTCGCACAGGACAAAAAACTTCAAATACCCGGTAAACGAGATAGGTCAGTAGTGAAGCATTATCGCCCATAGTGAAGTGATTTGTCTAGAGAATCTGGTGAATCCTCGGCCGCTTTGCACTAACTTTATCCATGCCTCTCGGAATATCATACTTGTCCCTGTTATTGTTTTTGTTTTGAAAACGCCATTTCATGGTATACAAAAAACTACCAATCTGATTGTAGGGCATCCTCCAAAGATGCGAAAAGTGTGACTGAATTATTTCGGATGAATTAATAGGGTACTTATATACTTTTTCCAGCCACACTGTTTCTTCTTGCTTGTTCTTCTTTCGTTACGCTAGAATTACTTCGGAAAGTGATAATTTTGTTTCATTCAGTCGGGCAATATTGTATCGTCAGGTTTTTTCCACTGTTCTCTTTCTCCCGGGTTGCAGCAATTGCAGCTTACATGAAAACCTATCAATTGGTGCCAAAACATTTTTATCCATAAGGTAAATAAAGTGCAACATCTGGTGCATCTGCACGACATAACTTGACCATTTGACGTAGATAAACGGTCATTGCGCAATATTCTCTCAATTATCACCATAAGTGTCGCAACTAAATTTAACCTTCGTAACAGTTAATAATTGTGTGTGTAGCACTGCCTATCGTATTTATCCGTCATTGATAAAATATTCGCCTAAAAGTACACAGGATATGTTGTCTGAAGATTTATTTCAAATTGGAAACTTAAATTTTACCAAAACTGTTTCTCAATTTTCTAGTCAAATCTGTGTACACAATTTTTTGAATTCTACCTTGAAGTGGTCGGTTACTTGTCCTTTGTGGTCTCTCATTAAGCCGTCTTATTCCACCTCTCGGACGTTGAATACCTTCATAAGTTCCTGATGTGAGTAGTATAGTTTTGTATCTGGGTGACGGGCCAAATTTTCTCCGGAAGTGTACTATCGGATTCACAGTTGTTTCCGCTCATCAGATGTGAGTAGCCGATACTCTCCCTCCTAATCCTTGTTATACTTGGGCACTCCACATTTCACGAGTTTTTGATCACTGAGCCAGGTGTTCAGGTTGCAAACTTTCTTTTAGCAGACAAGGTAACATCATCATCAATATCAGTTTTTGAAACGACTGAGACGAACAACTTTGTTTGGAGATAATCGCAGTAAGAATCAAATTTTTAAACTGGAATCAAAGGCAGCTTTTCATCCATGCAATCAAAACACATTTTTGTCCCAGTGGTTTTCTTTCGGTGATCAATTTTTGGTCTCAGTTTTTATCTCTCTCTCTCTTTCTAGTGCTGCTGCCCATGGTTCAGGTTTTAACTTATTCCAGTGTGATTGCTCAAAACTAAATTCAATCCATTTGACAACGGAACAATAGAAATATTCGTACAGGGAAGCTTGAAATAGTAAACTGCGTAAAACGTATCTAACCACTGATCCTCATTTCGTTTTGTTTGGATCCGTAAAACCATTGTGCAAATCAAAATGGCAAGAAATGAATTAACACAAGACGAGGGATTCCTTAAGTCCTCTGATGCTTACAAGCGGACGAAAGTTTGCCACCGGAAAAGCACAAATCCGAATCTATATCAAACAAGATCAGAGATAATGACAACAGAACCTCATTTTCTCGTCTAAAAACGTATTAACTAACACTATCAAATGTATATTTGAAGAGAGAATATTCTAAGTTTGCAACCCCCTTAGTGTAAATTTACTCTCCACTCGTTTGTACGTACTGGACAAGTGCCATTACGACTGCTGTCACCTTATATACAAGCTAATACATAAATTATTTGCAAGTTTTGCATAAAATCACTCCCATATTTATTATTAAACAAATAAATTGCTTGATATTAGCAACAATCTAAATGATTTGCCTGCTACATCTCACTTGATTTTCTTCTTTAAAAGCATATTCAGCTTCAAAACAACAGTTGGAATAGTCAACCAACAGACCATCGGAGCAGATACATCCAAGGAATATATATTACCAATAGGTTCGTTTAATCTTACCCCTTGTCTCGTACGAAGACCACAGAAGACAGTACTTGTGGTAAATTGCGGAAGATCAGTTGTTTTGCTACGGCTTTGGACGTCCAAATGATTTCAGGTAGTGTTTGGTCTCCATTGGTGTTAACGTCCAGTAACCAGCGAAGGGAAATCGTCCGTTGGCGAATTTCACAGCTGGATGCCCCTACATTGCGGTTGGTCATTTGTGATTTGTAACATTCGACCAGATAAAATGTATTTCCGAGTAGTGGATCCACTGCCATTGCAATTGGGATAAAGTTAGTCGCATAAACAGTGCGTTTGATGGACTTGATTGGAACGGGGAGAAGAGGGGAATATTAGAGGTACTCAGCCAAATTGGAAAAATGGGAAGATAAGGTTTGAAGAAATCCTGTGTACACTTTCCAGTTCAAAATATACCCTGGACTTTTCGTAAATCGGTTTACTAAACTTGCATTGGTGAATGTATGCCTGTTTGTCGGGTTTACTGGTTTGCGTCAAGCGTTTTGTATACCGCTGGCCGAACATTTTGCTTTTTGTTTAGGCTTTACTCCTCTGGTTCGTCTTTTCCAAGAAGAACTTTTCTTGGTTAATCAGATAATGCCTACTGACGGAGGCTGTCAGTGATGGGAAACTTTATTTGTTAGTCATTTTTGTGTGGTTTTCTCCGCTTTAATTATTGGCGACTGATAAAAAAGTAACCACAGCGGTTTGAATACTTCAAGAACATTCAAACTCATTGCACGCAATCCTTGTTTTTGGCGTAAAAATCAGAAACATCCTAATGTCCCCGCAGCTCAGAAAAAATCACGGGAAAACGTCCTGAAAGAGACAAAGAAATCTTGTTTTCAGCAGTTAAAAATCATGAGAATTCATGTCGTACGTGGCCAGAAACAGATTGGTTTGTCGCCATGAGTAGAAACTGGATCGGATCAAAAACAGACAAGACCTACACAGTGTTTCGCGTCTGTCACAACCTCAAAGGGTGGTACTGAATGTGCCAACTAGTGACTGATTTATTCCTTGGCGGTGAATGGACCGGTGGAACTCATGATTTCACGACAACTTTTTTAAGAGCATGAAGACGAATCGGGAAGACAAACACATATTGCTTCCAATCCGGTTAGGTCATGGCACTATACCAGACTTGATTGGTGACTTTAAACCCCATAGATCAAGCAGAGCACCTCAGTCACATGCACTAAATTGTTAGACGTAACATACTGTGAACATAATGGTCCCGCGATCAAATTACTTTCTAAGCTGGGCGGTGCGGATGAACATGTACTGCTAAAATAGTTTTAAAAGTACAGATCATGTTTCTCTATGAAGTAGGTCTGCTTCTTTTCAGTTCGACTTACCCCACCACCTACGTGTCTAATCTCGTGTGCAAACAATCAAATACAGTGTATTATATTGGCATAAACAAAGATTACAGAAAATGACGTCACTGACCACATTTTTTCCTACTCCAAATTACGTCGGACTGAGACAAATGAAACATCCATGAGAATATTATTCTGTAGAAACAAATATTTTCCTAGAATATTCCAGAAAGTTTTTTGAGGGAGACTGACAATGATGAATGGAATCTTTTACTGGAATGTGTTTCAGTACCCAGTTACTTCGGAATAACGTCGCTTCAAGACCGACCTTTAGTATAAAAAGGACTCCATTGATTGAAATGTCGATAAGCTCACACATTTTTTTAGTAAATCTTCTTGACATATTTTCATACGAGTTTTTAAAAACTGGTTCAAATGCCTTCGGCAACATCAGTGACCTCTGCTAGCTGCGCCTTATACTGGAATAACGAGATATTGTTGCGGTGAAAAATCAGTCTTGGTTACCTGGAATAGCAAGGGAGCTTTGTTCAAAAGGCTACATCTAAAACTGCTTCCTGAATTCAGAAAATTTAGGAATATAATTAGAATCTTACAATGGTCTGTATACCAAACAGATATTAAGAGAACCTTATTGAAATCAATATTTGCAATCTAGTTTTTATCCGTATCACACTCTCTCCGAAACCGCACAGGTAAATCCTAAAAGGATATGAACCCCATCAAAATGCGGCGCATATTCCTAAACTCACTGTGGTTTGGTTGTCACAAGTGAACACTCCGTGGTCATTTTCGAACATCATGGATCTTGTAGCAAAAACTTCAGCACACACGACTGGGATTTGGTTTTCTGTTGAACCTGTGGCTGAATTAGCACAGTCACCTGAATTCATATGAATGTACCCAAGATGACCATTTGGAATGTATATTGGCAAGGAACCCTGAGTGATGAAAAGAGGTTGACCTTTGATAGATTCTGGAAATGAAATTGAACGGAAAAGAGGACTGTTCAGAAACTTTCAGATTCATAAGTGCAAAGCCATCCCAGTTCAATTTATTCATATAGAAAGTCACCGGCATCTTGAAGACACATCCATTTTTTCAGCGGAATTAGTTATCAAATAATACTTGTAATAATAATACCTAGTGTTAAGATATCGGCACATGTTGAGTTAGTTCGAATAGTAAAATTTGACACCCATGGTAGGAATGGAGCCCACACAGGAATGTTCCTAACTACTTAGTACCGGATATGATCTATGGGGTGAGCAACGAGACCCGGTCTTATGGTGAATCTCGCATAATTCTAAAGTTTGGATGGCGTCCAAGCATGGTTTTGAACTAAACGGAAATCAGGTAATTTTATCTCTTCAATCATTTAAAAAATTGTGAAGGTCTAATTTACTCTTAGTATTAGTATGCAATTACAGTTGGCTGAACTAAGCAATTATTTCGAAGCAATCAAATAACCAGTCATCATAGAAATCTGAGTCTTCGGTTCAGACGGGGAGTATTTTCAGCAATTCAGACAAAAATAACAGCAAGCAACCCAGAGCGCAGGTGGATATGAGCTTTAAATGAGTTAGGGAAACTCCATGTTTCGGTGGTGAGCAACTCCATGGTTTGAAATCGGTTCGTGATGATCATGCAAATGGGGCTACGTCGGAGTTATGCGAAACTTCAGATTTTACGGATCATTCTGATCACAAAGGTGAACACCTGCTTTTTTCACATAAACTGGTACCTTCAGATACTTTTGTTGCGCGTTTATAGTGCCCTGAAGATAAAAATTCGTACCATTTCCTAGAGACATTTTCTCCGTAAGCCTACTGTGGCACTGTTTAGCAACATTAGACAGTTAAGTTCCTTTCTATTTTTCATGATATTCGACAAAACACCGAATTATACTTTAGGAAACAAAGAACCCCGTCTAAAAACCATTATTGTTATTAAATATGACCTTCAACCGTAAATTTTATTTCTAAATTTCTTCCACTTAGCTGTTGTCCACACCGGGTAATAAGCACAAAACAATTTAAACACTATATGAGATGATCATTACAAAACATCACTTTTTGATTCTTTCATCCACTGTTCCAAGGCTAAAAAGGTTTCGTTTTGGGAACATCTGCGTTTCCATGGAGTTGGATACAGCCATTCCAAATCTGGCTGGTCGTCCAAGCATGCCGTGGTAAGAGTGTTTGGCAAAAGGCGCCCACATTGCTGAATCACTCTTCCACATAAGGTTTGTCGCAAAATTTTCGGGCCCTGAAATAGTGATCGATAAATAGGATTTGGGATATCCAATGCACCAGAAATACACCACACTCGTTCGAGATAACGATATCCTTTAACCGGGACGACGGTTGTGTTGATTCCGACTAGACCGATAAGTCGCACGTGCATCGGACACTGGATGATCGTTCTGAGCCCAGCTTTTGGAGCGCAAATTTCAAGTCCTAAATGTCGTCCTTCATCGGGCGTATCTAAACTGACTGAGTTAGTCAGTCGGAGAAACCCTGAGGGGTGTACTGGGGAAAGAAATGAGGGGTAATGTCAATTTCAATTTATTATTAAGACAGATCTCGTTCGACCGTTTCAAAAAGCTTTTCCTCGGGCTTTGGTGAACTGACAAACCCGGTACATTAAAAAACGTTTTGAAGCTTTAAAGAGTGAGCGCAGGTTTTATTCAGTGATGGTAATTAGAATGCTATAGTTTAGGATCCATAAATTGTTTCGTAATGTCATTTGGAATAGTCAAGCAAACACGTTCGACAAAATAGTCCTGAGTTTTCAATCTGATTCCGTATGCAAGTCAGATTGTGTTCCCGTGTGAATAGTTCCAAAAAGTTGCATTATTTTGTGCTTATTTTTCTCATTTGAAGTTTAAATCACAAATACGCACAAGAAATACGGAGATGCCCATAATTAGACGTTTAACCTCAGCTGTGGATATTGGAATGATGACGCATAGGAAGCTGGGATTTCTCGAGGATTGAAACGAAACAACATATACACAACGAACCCAGCACAGTTCGTAACTAGGTTTTGTTCGACCCCTCCAAAAGAATATTCACGGGCATTTACCAAGCATAATGCTTCTGGTGGTAGACCGTAATCCACCGTCGCCCGACTCGATACCACATCTGACCCACGCGGTCCTTACGTGATTCTCCACTCCGAGTCTTAGGATCTGATTGCCGGTCATCCCTGATAGTGTGATAGGCCTTCGTGGCTATGGGGTATACCCCTTCAACTACACTAATGCGCAAGCCTGTAATAAAAAATAAGACGCCATCCTTTTACTTCGGACGAATCTCATAAAATTGACACGTGAAAGCTCAAACTTGGTTCAATATCACTTCCTTAATGCTTTCGACGAGTTTTGTCCACCGGAAGCCTCCAGTTTACCGTTTTATACGATGTCATGCCTTGTCATTTTATCTCAGCTCGGTGGGAAAACAGAGAACTGTTTTCAAATACTCAAAAGTATCTGAAACCAAATACATTTTGATCAAGATTCTGAGGTACACTGTCTGATAGCTGCTGACGGGCATGGGCGAATCTTCACACTGCACTGACCACTGGCGGTAAAATTCACACCAATCACCTGCTTCCTGTAAATCTAGAAGGAAAGACCAGCATGTCATCATGTATGAGAGTAAAATAAGTGTGGCAAATGGTGTCCGAATAGTTGCTTAAAAATTAATTGAGCTGTTGAAAAGCACGCCCAAATGAGCGCAGCTTTCAGTCACGGCTTGTTCATATTTATTTTCGTAAATTTATTTACTCGACAAGGGTTACAATGTTGGGCTCACTTCATCAAAGAGTTAAAACTTGTTATCTTGTATCAATAAAAAGACTAGTGATGTCTAAAAAACTAATATCTCTACCATGTCAAAGCCATACAACATGTTTGCAAATTTTGGTCACTGTAAACAGCGCAGCCACGGATACCTTGAGTATTTCACCGTGTTACAACAGAAACTCTTAGAGAAGAAAACTTTTCGAAATTTGCGAGTTGAAAGAAAGACGATGAAGTGTACAGAACGCAGCCGAAAGTGAGTGCCCTGTTATTCCGTTTATACGTTTAGAGTCTAGTTTTTCAGTTAGGAAAACCAGGTACGATACTCCAGTGTTTTGTTGCGCATCGTCAGCAATGGATTCCGGTAATTAGTTCAGTGTCTGCTTGTGAAGTCTGTTGGTTTTCCGTGGATCACCTATTTGTTGAATCCACAGTTTGAAAAATGGCAATCGTATTGTCACATTCACAGTTGTCTTTATTGATCCAACAGAAGACAATAAGAAACGGATGATCTACCGACCGTAAAAATTTCCCTTATTGTATACGCATGTGGTTCATCTAATTATATGGCATGTGCATTGCTTTGAATGGACGCCAAAATATAAACGAGTTCGTTGATGGACATATAATGTACTCATCGATTCCTGAAAAAGCTCGGAACACAAATTCCTTTTTTTTGTATTCCCTCGGGCATTTAGGCATATAAAAATGGGTAAATGAGAGTAAGCATGTGGTTACGAATAGCAGTGGGTGAATAAGTGCGCATAAGCCCGGTATATTGACAACACGTTGGAACCCATTGGTCTTTGATATCATGGTGTGGAAGAAGTTATTTGTGAATTGTGTGATCACGGAGCAGAAGAAAATGAGTTGGGAAAACGAAGGCGAGAAAAAATGAACGCTGCTATCAAGTGTTCCTTGTGGTGGAATTCAGATCCTGCCGTCCCGGGTTCGAATCCCGTCGCCGGTCACTTTTTCCATTTGGCAGCCTTTAACTGATCGTGATCCCCTCCTGATGTGTCATAAATTACCGTCTGATAGAAGGGAACTAAATACTGATAAAAAGAGCTGGCGAGTCTAGACATAGTAAGTATAGAAGGATCACTTGTTGCGTCTATGGTAATAACAACTACGGTTGGGTAATGTTGCCTTGTCTTCACCATTCAGACCTTCACAAACTGTTGTGGCTTGCTCGACCATGATTAACCGCGTGCGTAATCCTTTCGAGTGGACTCGGTGTTGTCAGAACCGGTTCGAAAGCTGTCACTGAGTGAATCACTACCACACGTCATTCAAGATTTGGATGTTGGCAGCTAGAACAGATTCTTATTGGCTAATCGCGCACCCATTTTGCTTCTCTCTTCCCCGGCTGAAACCGTACGGTTCTGGATAATCGTTTATAAGCATGATGTCTCTTACATATTCAATCTCTTGGTATTTTATATGTGGACTGCAGATATTTACTGTCTTCTAGACCAGGCAGCTTGACTAGTTTCTTTTGTATCGGAGAATAATTAAGTTCTGGAAATGTGTAAAATAACCCTTTATAAATCTGAAAGAAATCATAGATGTTCATATGTATTGCCAATGAAGTTTCTGAACAAAATCCGCATCCCAATATCAACCAGTATAGCCCAGCCAATGGCATCACTTTCTGCGAGAAAATAGCATGTTTCGCTGATTCGGGCCAAAACATTTATCTCGATCAGATTTCACCAATCACCGTTACTTCGTCTAGTCATGTGAGAAGCGCCACTCAGTTGTCAGCAAATGCTGGTACTCGCCCATAATAACTGATGCAAATTACGAAATCATTTTCTGGAAAGAAACGATGGCTTGTGTAGTCTAAGTACAATTTTTCTCGGCTGTTAGTTATGGTCTTTGTCGTAGCACTTTTGAAAAGTTTGTTGGAACCTTGTAGATCACTTTAAACGCCCCCCCCCCCTCCCCCAAGGTTTTCACGGTGTGCCGTATCAGAAACTTGGGTAACAGTGGTACTGGAGATAGACATATTTTTTCTACTGTCCAAACAAGTCGATGATTGCTCTTTGATTTATTGAGTAAACTTCCGTTTTGCTCGATCAAAGTAGCTTGCCAAACACGAGCAGATGAAAGAATGACCAATCGTGGATAAGTTTAGAACAGACTTGAGGGAGATTACTGGTTGGAAGTTCGCAACAATTTCCATCCATATCGTGCCGCTGGTCTTCAAAACATTTTTTTAAATGCACTCTCTTTCCATGTATACGTGACTTCATTAATCAAAAAATGAAATTGCAGAGAATAAACTTTTTTGTTACCATCTAGATTTGAGCGGTACAATGAGCATTCTCATCCGAGTGAAGTGCTGTTGATTGCGCATCACATCATTTTTGTTTTAAACTAGAGAAAGAAAATGTTATCTTTCTTAGCTAACATAAGATGCTTCCTATGAATTTGTCGCTGTTAGGAAGAAACTCTCTTGAGTTCAAGCGTTGATACAACCGAAACCTAAAATCACTCACTCAGAATGTTCATTTTTCTGTATAGTTTATCAAGAACTACAACTCACTTGTAATAAACAGTATATCACAATAAATACATCTTCGATACTAACCAATCTCGGTTGTATTTTCAGTTTACCAAAAGTACTCTTGTTTATTTTTAGATTATTACTGGAAGTTTGGTGCGCTTATTTCAAGGATTGCAATCATCTGATTGAGCTGTCTGCCCAAGTACAGTTACACAAGTGAGCAAACGATCAAATATGGCATGTTGAAATCAATCTGGGACAATTGTCTCCAACGGACATGATGTTGCAAGTTTGGAAACCTCATTTCTAATTGGTTGAAACAAAAGTACAATGATGCCCACATCCTGCTGTATTTCACATCACAAGTTGAAGCCGTTTTGGGGGCAACATTTCTATTAACCAACAAAACTAATGCCACTGAGAAGTAGGTGGAAAATAAATGTCTGAGATCACGTGCTTTGGATGATCTATGATAAACAATCGAACAAGTAGCCAACCAGTTTTCCTTCTTTTAGTAAAATACCAATCTCTATATTTTTGCATCATGAAAACTACTTTAATGTTTCTATCCGGTGGGCGATTAATAGATCGTGTCTTAATGTTTGGATCTTGTGACCTCTATCGTATCGAACGTCATACAAATTTTACGAATTTCTGAATTCGCTGATCCATAATGATTCCCCGAGTCAAATCTCCATGTTAAAAGGTCACAAATATCTCTCTGTATCGTGACATCTCACTCGAGAAAGTTGTGTGTTCCGGTTGAATATCGATAAATAAAATTGAGAATACAAATAAAATTCGACAGTTAAAATACTGCCTTTTCAATCGTGTTACTGCTGCCCACTTCTGTCGAATAACTGACTTTAGCATCGATTTTGCTAATAATTTTTGTTGAACAAGTCAAAACCTCATATTATTTTACTAGAATTTGATTGCTATTTAGCATTCTTGATTGGGCAATATTACACCGTCTTATCGTAGTAAATGAAATATTTCTAGATCAAAAGATATTTCGGATATCAGTCTCATGATTTTTATTGCTTTAACTTCATTTAGAACGGACTTTTAGCACTGCACATTTACACAGTTTAAAGGTGAAGTTCCCATCAAATACAGAAATAATAGCTCTTCATGTAAATGAGTTTTTCGAAATGAATATTTGGTGCACTTGATGGGAAAAAGGGTGTGTTCAAAATAACCGGAGCTAGTAAATTTGCCTAATGTTGTGCCCCGAAACGACTGTCAAACACTCCCATAAATCTGAGTATTTTGTTTATAGCTTATCCCCGTCTCGTTTGCTTTTTTTCAATTGCTGATGCCATAACTACCCCGAACCCAGTTATCAAAAGTCCAAACTTCACAAATCAATACAAGATTTTATATTTTATTCATTATAATTTCATCCTGTTCATATCCAGAAAACCCGAGAACAATGCAGTTCATGTTGGCAAATTCATGTTAAAGCGTCATCTTTACTTGCCCCGATGTTTGAATTGATAACTTTTGAGGCCAGGCAGTTGTCACATTTCCTGACAATTTCTCTAATTCACGAATGATGAATCATTTCTAATCTAACTTGCATACAAAACTATTTCCATTTACAATGGTTACAGGAACAGCTAAACACATTCAGTTTAGTTTTGTCGAAAAACTCCGTGTGTTTGAGCACACTCCATTTTCACTGAAAATTAAGGGAATAAAATTGGAAGAATTGTTGGGCATGTTGGTGGCCAAGCAAACACAGTCTGTGGATTCGCACTGTGTTATGTGTATGATAACTTCGACTACCTAACTTCGCTCACGCATGCTATCATTCCGAAAAGAAAACCCACTCAAGACGGAGGTGTGGGGATAAATTTACCGGCTTTAGTTTTCCATAAGTTTTATCGAACTTGTTAGTTAGTTGCTAGGACTTGTCAACGGCTATTGCGGTAAGTGTGTGATCGCGTTAATTTTAAAATTTCCTCTCTTCGGCAATCATGCCTAAAGAAAAATGAACAAACTATCATTTGTCTGCTGTCAAACTATGGAAGAAACGAGTATAGTTTAATCAATATTTATTCCTTGTAGTATGATTCTGAAACGAAGGATACAATCTTGACCTGAATTAAGAACACTATTTATGAACAAGTTATTCTCAGTAAAAAATCCCTAACTGAGCAAACATTTTCCTGAATTTCTTCCGACTGAGTTATTCTAACAAACACAAATAAATACAAGACGTATCACCATTTTCAAAATCTCATTCAGTCGCTACAGTGGTTCTAAGGATTGCTGAGGATACTTCGTGAGGTTGTGTTTTCAAGAAATTATGATTTCGAATAACAGAATGTTGACGCTGGCCTGTGAAGTCAGATTTAGGAACTGGTTTTGTGATATTAACGGGTAAGCTGTTTCATGTACAATGAAATATCAGAGACGGAAATATCTGTTGTGTACGAAACACTTGCTGTGGACCAACCTCTTCTTTAAATCCTCTTCCCGTCGCGAAGTTATTTGACCTTGAGTTCTTGTTCAAGATTACCGCATAATGAAACAACTACCGTGAAGATTATACTTCTCTGGTCAGATAAACTTCACAGAACGATGAAGGAGCTAACTTCGTACAGTTCAAACAAACAGTACTTGTGAAATTGTGTCATTGGTTTGATTTTTGTGCCAGAACATTTTAACTCGCGATAGGACACAACTTCATAAGTTCACTAACAGCTACCACTAGTTCCAGTTGAGTAGTCATTAAGGTCCTCACAGTTAATCAGTCTCTTATAGAGTACTTTGGTAAACAAACCAATACCAAATCCAATGGCAAGCCTCGAAATCCTCCAAGACGAGCTGAAAAAAGCATTTGTGATCAAATTTGGGTCTTGTATTTTGTTTCCTCAAAAATCTAATAAATTATCCTTTAGTATCTGTACCATGAAATCTTGAAAGTAACCGCGTGCTCAAGAGGAACATGGAATTACTCCGGGAAAATTAAAAATATTTTGCACATTTTGGCTTAATTCTCTTCTAGTAAATTACCTATCCAAATTTGCACTATTCTTGGTTGTTAGCAAAACCAAAAAGCAGTAGTAGATCTAAATCTAGCTTCAGTTTTAACCTCGTGAACAATAAATGAAGAAAATTTCTGGTTAAATACGATTCGGTCGGCAGATAGACAGTATCGCTGCAACTCATCTAACAATGTGAAATACATCATCATCACTTATGTGAATAGTACGTCATTATGTCTTTTGATTCAAAAAATGGATTCTTTTTCCATGCACGCTCCTCAAGATTCAAATGAGATTAGGGTGATGTATCACCATCAAGTTCAGTTCGACTAAGTTCTATGTCATCAATGAACAAATTCGTTCTTCTGACCAAATCTTTATTTCTGTGAGAATTAAATTTGCCCTAGGTCTATTCGGAAGACTCTACCCCCCACCCCCCACCCCACCCACCCCCCCCCCTCACCCCTCCCCCACCCCCTTCACACGCTCCAGAGACTCCTTTGCTTCCTCCCAAGCCTTATTTAGATTTTGTGAGCCGCTTTTTATCTCCCTTTGCATATAGTTCAGGCAAGTTGTGTTTCGCAACAACACGCAGAACTACCTTAGAATTGGCGCCTTTACGCATATGGTTTTGAATGAAATCGGACCAATGACGTTTCTGGCACCTATCCACCCCGTTCCGTGTTTTTCACTGACATAAACACCCGAAAGAAAACGGCGATCACCAGTTCTTTGTTCGCGTCTGGTTTCTGGTCTTGCAGCTACACTCTCCTCGTGGCTGTTGACGAGGCTGGCTCAAAACCAACGAATGACATATGAATACACAAACACACACAAGAACATAAACATATTTCACAATACACCGAAACAACTGGTTTCACTGTAGCCTTTCTGTTCGCCACCAAACACGAGATAGTACAGAGCATGGCCAAAAAGTAAGAAACAAGTTGCACTCCGACAGCTTTGAACTACCACTGAATAAGAAGCGGACACGGTAGAAAAACGCCCGAATAAAAAACCTAGAAAAAGGTGTATTTGGTAGAACAGTACGGATATTTTATTAAAATTGGCTTATCAGACATTTTCCGAACTGCCGTTTTGTGTGAATTACCGACTTGCAACCTTACTGGCCACAAATGATAAAAGAGCTCAATGATTCGGAGAGATAAAGTATCCGTACTAGGACTATAGCGCCTTTGACTTTCATAATGAAAAATTATAGGTACGGAGTCGAGTACGGCTGTAAATATCATCCAATTATGGAGGCTACAAAACCTGACTCAGATAATGAAATGTAAAATAAGTATTCGGAGCATTTATGCTTCAATTAAAAAAAGCATCATCACCAAGAGCAACAACAGTACCGATAAAATGAAAAGGATTCAGGCATTTAAATCGCGATTCAAAGATGATTGTCTTTTGTTATCGATAAGTATTGATCCAAGATGTCTGAAGATGCAATTTCTTTTATACTAAAGCAAATTAGGATTATACTTTCTTACTGATTTTAATTAATTTTTTAAATGGAAAGAAAACGCTTATCCCAAATGCGAGACAATGTAGCATGATACGTTTTGTGCACAGATTACAGAAGACATTCTTTTCGAACCAGGAGCCCATCATGCTTTCTGCAATTAAAAAGCATGAAGTACTGATGTCACTCAAGTGAATGATGAATACTTAAGTTAAGGACTAACACGAATAAGGCGAACACAGCACTCCAAGGACTTACAGCAAGTATCAACAGACATCATAGTCCGGACTGCCAATACGGAG
The DNA here is from genome assembly GCA_948099385.1 of Fasciola hepatica. Lineage (NCBI taxonomy): Eukaryota > Metazoa > Platyhelminthes > Trematoda > Plagiorchiida > Fasciolidae > Fasciola > Fasciola hepatica. Next base: position 691,466 of record CANUEZ040000124.1, read on the forward strand.
TGCAGTTCCATATCTACCAACTGACGAAAGTCGCCGGTGGCATTGCCCTTCAAGTTTGTCCACACAATTTTGTTCGATATAATTGCGCTAGTCGACTCCGCGCCAAGAAGCACACCAGACTGGTCTAGGGCAACTACCTGTGGCCGCTGCTCCATCACAGATAAAGTTTTTCTAAAGAACGTGAGAGAGACATTGCACAGTCTAGCATGACTATGTCGGTAAAGTCACTCTTTTTGACCCACGAAACACTCTCTCACCTTAAATGTATAGTCTGTGTGAAATAGATAATGCTATTAAACCGTAAAAGCAATACACACTGGAGCCTGGGGCAGAAACAGGACGATATTTCTTGTAATGTCAAAAATGAGAATATTCCAGGTGCGTTTTTTGTGTGCATTGATCTCACTTATGCTTATCGTGCTAGCGGTAAATTGTTCACTTACAAGAATTCCTCTCTTGAAATGGTTTCTTTGGTACTTTTACATAAGATATTATTTAAGAGGAGTGGTTTTCGTCAAAATATTCACATTGAAACCTTTAAATGGTCTGTTCACAACAATCTAACTGGTGCATCAGAAGTTTGAGAGGATGTTCCTCCCAGAAGGATCCATTGAGGAAGCACAACCGTAGTCGACTGATAGTTCTCAGTGGGTTAGTCCCAGTCAACCCCGAGAACGACGACGCTGTGGTCGAGAGTTGAAATTTCTCAAGTTATACCCGCAGATGGGCAGACAAATTTTCCCGGTCATGTGTTTCTGAGAATGCTTGTCCACCCATCCATAGATTCTGTTTACAAAAATAATTTGAAACGTTTATTATGAAATAGCGAACTAGGCAGTAGCAAACAATCCTATTTTAGTAACATTATCTGCAGTTTATATATATATATATATATATAATATTCCGGAATGTGTACACTGTGACTGTCACGACCTAGTCGTGCAGGTCGACACGTCGATCTAACCCCAGCCCCATCACACAAACTATGTCCAATCGAATGACCCCTGACCATTTTAGCACAACCCTTTATCATATGATTTGTGAAGACTAAGGAATGAGTTGCTGAAAACAATTGTTTGTCGCTGGATACGTTCTGATATATATATATATATATATATATATATATATATATATATATATATAGAATGCGAGATGCACTGTCTTCCATGGGGGCTGCGCGTGCAAGATCTGCAAAGACAGGAAGAAAACTCGGTTAGCCGGAGCTCAGTTAATGCATAAGCAAGCATCAACACTTACACCGATAAGGATGGGAGTGGCGATCTGTTTGTGCGCGTTACACTGCTCCCCCAACGAAAGAACACGGTCCTCAGTGTCCGTACATTATTTAGGTAGATGAGCTGGCAGGGTCTGTCGGCAGGGTTTCCGTGAAGTGCTGGTTGACAGGGATCCTGGCAGGGTCGCCAAAAATGTAATATGCATTTGTAACGCGCTCGGACAGATCGCCATTCCCATCTTTATCGGTGTAAGTGTTGGTGCTTGCTCATGAAGTAACTGAGCTCCGGCTCACCGAGTTTATTTTCTGTCTTTGCAGATCGTGCACGTGCAACTCCCATGGAAGACACGGTATCCCGCATACTATATATATATATATATATATATATATATATATATATATAAGTTGTATTGGCTAGGCTGAACCATTTCGTCGTTCGGTTTATGTAGGTATGGGTTCCGATATGACACTTACTGGGCTTTGAGCTCACGGGGGATTTCTCTGTTTTTACATTTTGCAGATCAAACACTAATAGTCTCCAGCGAAAGAACACTGATCCTTGCAATATATATGTATATTATATATATATATATATATATATATATATATATATATATAGTGAAAATCCATTTTGAACAGCATTCACAATACCGGTTTCTGCTTAGTCACCCGAGAAGTTCAGTCGCTTTTTTATTTCTTGTGCCAACCGGACAGTAGTCAGTGGAAACATATTTGCGTGGAATCCATTTTGTTTTTATGATCGGCCATAAAACCAAGTCTATTAGATGAGCACGGTCGAAACACTCCGAAATTTGAAACAGAATCAAAAATCAAGGATCGAAAACGTCAAATTTATGGCTGAATTTTTATCACCAGCTTTCATATGTTATGAAACTCGAAGAAACTGAAAAAATGGAGAAATTCGGGTTAATCGTTTTGATACCAAGTACCACGTGAAAAACGTTGGCCTCGGTGGAGTCCGTGCCGAGGTACGTGGAGAATAAAGGTCATCCGTTTGGTATTTCATTGTGATATCATTTTTGCCATGATTTCTTCAATATAAAAATATACGTTTGGATAAATTCACTCAAATTTTGTTAGACACCGTAAAACTGATAATAACTAAGGCAGATTTCCCACATATAGGGAGTTTGAAACCATGAATTTAGAACGTTGATTTCTCTCACTTCCACACTTTATCAGTAATGTATTTCCCTGTAATCAGTAACTCACGTAACATGAAAGAAACACTGTAACCACTCCCATTGAGTCAGTGTAATGCCACACTGCTTGTACAGCTGGACAGTAAAGTGAGAAACACCAGTCTGTCTTTTTGGTATTTCACATTAGACCAATACAGTAGACGTACAAATTTTTTTAAATATTTTCGCAAATAAAATCCTCAGTGATGACAGAGGGGCACAAAGCTATAGTCAGTTCGGTTCCCATCGCCTAACCGTCAGGTTCACCAGCACTGTTTTATCAAGAATAGGATAAGTTTGTACGGCTTTAGCGCAGTAGCCTCGGCCGAGCGGGGGACTTGCTGTTTGAAGACACCGCAGATGCCATTGAACGATCCATCCTGTGTTGGTGAGTGTGTGACCCTTTACGGCCACGTAAGCCAGTATCGCACGACTGTGCGCACACTAAGAAACACAGAATCACTAAAAATAGAACTGATATTCAGGTTTGTTCTTCCCTACTAACATTGTGAATAAAATAATGCACGAAAAAGTTAGTTAAATGTATCCTGTTGTTCTGCGATTACTTCGAATCAAATCACTTCGAGTGATCAAATCTGACACACTGATGCGTCAACCCATTGCTAAACTGAAGGTGCACACGGGTTTTGAGCATGAAGCAGCTAGATCAGTTTATCTCGGGAAAAGTGCCTGACGGGTGCGAAACCCTCAAGAGGACGGCAAAAACATTGAACGACCTTCGTCGTTAATGGCCTGTTTTCAATACTCAGGGATGTGTTGTCAATCAGTGTTCTCATAACTGTGACTCGTAACGAGGTTTACTCAAGCTGCACATTCTGATTACTAGTAGGGACCTCTCATTTATCAAAACTGAGGGACGGCACAAGGTCCAACAGTGTATGAGCTGGAACAAGAAGAATTGCCTGTATACAAAGACTCGAGAATGAACACATCAGATCTTCATAAAAATCCTCAGACCGACAGAATTTATCTGTATTTTATTGAAATATATAAATAATATCTCCAAGAAAATACGTGGAGTTTAAAGAAAAATCTCCTAGATAGCCACGAGTAAACTCTTTCATGGTGTGTCGAACAAATTTACGGATGCATGGAAGCTGCAGAGATCCTTGCAGCCGAATTTAAATCTTAGGCGTGTACAACTACTCCAATAGTCTGTACCGCATATGCCATACACTAAGATAAGATCAGTTTTTTGGATGAATAATTATCATTTGCAAAATCGAAGAGAATGGGCCACAATTCGTATCACTTAAAATGCTCACTAATGAGATGATGCGATATCTAACAATGAGAAAAATCTTTATTTAAACCTCCCCGAAAAAATCACATACTAATGGTACAACTTCGGCAAAAGCAACCTGGGCTTCAGTCGTCAAGTCTTTGGCGAAGGCTGCAAGACGGTCTGAGTTGCAGTATTTGAATATGGAAAATGTCAGCTAGCAGTCTTAGATGGGAATCAAACGGCCAAATCCCATAGCATTTCTTGAATTTTTGCTCCCGATGATTTCGAAAAATCGACTAAGGTTTATGATTTTTCAATATGACAATGCGATCATACTCATGGTCAGTATCACCAGAATGCTGCTATTGTACCGGAACATCAGGGCCATGAACTGTCCCGATCGTAGTCCAGATCGGAACTAGATTGAACGTGTCTGGGGTCTATAAGTGAGTCAAATCTATGTGGATAGAAGAGTGTTCAGAACTTTGTACGAGCTGATTTCCACCATCCTCAATGAATGGGACAGCCTAGAACTTGAAGCCATTCCGAACGTATTAGTAGGCATATCCGGACGTTGTGTTTAAGTCATGAACAAAAATGGTTGGTGTTTCTTAATCAGGTGTTTGATTCTGTGATTCGCCAAGGGATGGGTTTATTAGCATCTCGCACCCATCAGGCACACTTTCCGGGATAAACTGATCTATCTGTTTCATGCTCAAAATTTGTGTGCACATTTGGTTTTGCAATGGGTTGACACATCACTATGTCAGATTTGATCACTCGAAGTGATTTGCTTCAAATTAATCGCAGAACAACATGATAGATCTGATTAACACTTCGTGACGAAAAATGCCAAAAAGACTTGCCCATTTTTACCGCTTTACGCGTTCCGAATTCAGACTATGGGCGTAATCCACGTGCTGGTGTAGATTATCGGAAAGTCAAACGAAATGTGTCTAGTAGATACGATTTGCTCTCAGTTGCAAAATGATTACGAACGGAACTCAGGTGGCTTCTGAAGCATTATCGTATGTTCAGCTAGTATAAATGATGACCACATCTAATGTATCAAACTAGAAAAGTGATTGTGTCTGAACTGTTTGCTTTCAACTGGTAGAATAGCATAACATATGAAACCTCTGAGCACATTTTCACTGTTGGAATAGGTGTTCTTCACATAATCTCGAGTTTCACGCACAAAAACTACCATATTGTTATGCTTTGAACCTGGATATCATTTATTGTACAGTCAACAGTTTACAAACTGATCTCAGTGCAATGGACAACCTGGGGATTAATTGGACATCCTAATTTTGGCAATGGTGAATTTCAAAGATTCGCTCAAACTGTATTCCACTTTGGGACCATTCACTTGGCCTTTTTTGTCCTTTCTGATAGATTCAGGGCACTAATACAACCTTTTTTTAGGTGTCAAAACCTTTAGTTTCAAAAATGTTCGGCAATAAACTTCGACATCCATTGCGTACAACATTTTTACCCAATTTCATGTGATAACGATTCTGCAGGAGATCAGAAAAAGAGCCCCATCTGATGTAAAGTAATGTCGATTCAGTTCAAACCCCCAGGCCATCAGCTGTTCGGTCCTCTTTATGTACGAACTGCTTTTAAAATAACACTAGCTGAAGCAATTGATCGAGTTTAACTATTCATTGCCTTTAAAACTGATGCTAGTCAGCGCGATTATTTTCAGTCTTGTTATTAGGCTTATCTTCAATATCTGGAAGAAGATTTAATTCAATGTTGGACCTATTTTTCAGAAAAAATAGATAACGTGAGTTGTTGGAAACTTAATTTATCACCATGCTGGATCAACGTTCAAATCATTACTAAAAAGCATCGAAGCGTTCACTGGACATCTGTTTCTTCTCCTAATTTGTTCTAAATCATTGCTGCCTTGCATATCCCCGAGATTTAACCAAGATTAGCTTCCGGAATCCAAGATCGTGAGTCATGCACCTTACTGCTAGGCTACCCGAAATAGCTGGCCTCACCGAGTTGAGCTTCATCAGAGCCACATTGTGCAGGTTCAGGTTGTATAGGTCAATAAAGTCATTTTAGCACAATGTATTTTGCTCTCACAGTAGAATTCCAGAGACATTTGAGGGTTTCAAAGCTTTTTGGACACACAAGTTCTAATGAGCGGATCGCAAATAAACGTACCCCTGGTAAAAAGAGTTGACAAAGTGCGTTAGTTCTTTTTGCATTCTCGTTCCAGAAGTCAGATTGAACCAGTGCCAAATCATTAAGGCACCTACAGTTGGTGACCAATCGAAAGACACATATTCGGTAAGGTTCGCATACGACGTTACTATTGTTATCATTCTATGGTCCTGAATCCTTCCCAAATTGATTAGTCGATCACCGAAAATTTGATTTGCCTGCTTCACAGCTTCAAATGAAAGCGAAAAAATTGGGCGATTTCCATCTGTTGTCCCTCTGGTAAGGATTAACAGGGCAGAGTTTGAGTCCGTTTTCTGGATATCTTCCACTGCTGTCTGCCACATAAGTATCACCTGTCCGTTGATAAAATCTTCAGAGGACGTTCTCGATTGTTCATTTTCTCCGGGTATCCAACGGTAAAGCTGATTCGGATAGAACGCAAATATAGCCAGTAATCCCAGGGGGATAAAATCAGTACCGCTGGCATTGGCCATGTGATGACAACAATCATGACATGCTGAAGATAACGTTGACAAAAGTGGTTCGATCATACAAGCGTTGTTTGAACTACAGTGAGTAACGACCTAATAAGTGGCTTTGTTGCTCTAAAAGTTAAAAATGCATCCGGTGCTCATGGACTAGCTTTGAGTACTCATTCAAACAAGTATTTTCTCAAATGAACACTTTGGTAAGTTTTGAGTACATAGACGCTATAAAGGGAATCAATTTTAAAAGCGTAACAACAGATAAACCACGTCAGTTATATTGAATGGAAAGCGGTGGTGTTTGTAAAATCCAACCGGATTTGGTCTGGCAAAATACAAAATATTATTTTCACTTGGATTTGTCACGCTTCAAATTTCTCACTTACTTGTATCCAGCATAAGCAGTAAAAACGTGAGGCATGTGAAGTGCGGTGGAATTCAATGGAACTTTCAGCACACAACTTGAATCTACACCAAGTGATCTCGTGCAAGTTAAGAGAAGTTTTACATCTATTTTCGAAGATTGCCTGTGGATGTTCATCAGTTTCTTGCTTGGTTTACTCTTTTCTGTCTGGCAGACAACGAGAGAGCTTGCGTGCCGTCCGGTCGTTAACTCATTTGTCACTGAGTGATAAACCTGATCAGAACGGGAGTAGCACAAACGCTTTCCGTCATTCCATTTCATCGCTCTCCCTGCACCGGTATAAAAGAAGAACCCTGTTAGCACCTACACCTTTGGTGATCCTTCTCGTCGAAAAGGTGTTCCTACTTTGTTGTTTGTCGTGTGCTATCTGAGGATAAATACAAAACTTGTCGAAAATGATGCATATGGACTTCTGATAAGCAAGTTTGTCCTCATATATGACACAAATAAATTAGAAACACATACTTTTATATCTACGATAACTAGCAAGTACTTGTCAGGTTCTATTACAATGGCTCTTGTGGTCTGTTTGTACGCGGCGAGCAACTGTACTCAAAATTCAGACGAAACCCTATTTTGACGCTAACCAACCGCCGCAACTGTGACGGAATATGAACTTCTGAGGAGAGGCATAGAGTCCACAAAGACCGAACTACATACTGAGTAAATTTTCGAGTGCATCACAATGGGCGTCCCCTGTGTATGTAGACAGGAGGTAGGTTATTTTCAACCGTACATGGTATGTGTGTCTTTAAACACTGTCCCATTTAGACACTCATTATGAGCCCGTTGAATGATTATGAATTTCATTCAATTCTACTTCCCGATGACCACGTGATTCTGGCCAGTTGCCTCTCCAAACGATACAATGGAACAGCAAAGTTCTCATCTCATTCGCGCTGTTGGAATATACAATTACTAGCTGTTCATGATAAACAATGAAAATGCCTTTTTATTAAGAAAAACACGTAAATCTACATCAACCAATCAGTCAGTCAGTCGGTCAGTCAGTCAGTCACATTTGCACTGCATTGCTCTATATCAAAATGATATCTCTTTTGACTAGGCTGTTCGAATACTAAGTACGTCAGTATATCTGCCCTTAGAAAATACTCATTTCCAATTCAGGTCTCTTTCTTCTGATTCAAATGTCCGAAAATAGATGAACGATTTAACTATGAATTTGGGCAGTCAGTCAATAAGTCAGTCAGACTTCCGTCTGTTTATGATGTTTTTCAGTGGAGATAAGTGCTTCCACTATGGGGATATTATGATACCAAATTTCGTTCAAAAGCAGTACTCATAGTCTAGAGACCTGTCATAATCTTGGGCAAAGAGAACCGCATCAGGAGAATATGGTTTTTGTGGTTGCCAGAAAGTGTCACTCAGTCTTTTTAGTGGCCTTCTGAAACATTATGACGGCGACTTCTCTGGTTGATCTGAACTGATAAGACAAACAATTTACGTATTTGTATTGTAATCAATATACCAATCTCAAACTTTACAGAGGATTGGTCACTACTTTCCAAGGTCTTTCTGTAGGTGAATGGTGATTAAATATCACTCAAAATTTGGGGTTCTAGTAACCTCTGGTCGTAATACTTAGCTCCTATCACAATCGAGAGAATGAAACAACCAATTACGTAAATCTTCCAGATGCAATAGATCTATCTGAGATTTGGCTTTTTTGGCAGCCAAATAATTTGCAGCAGGGTGAAACATTTGGCCAAGTGTTTTTTTTTCTGTAATCTGATTGTCACAGTTTTTAAGAACTTTCCGAGAACATTTCAGAAAGGATCAGTCCGCTTTCCTTGATTTCTAAAATCCCATAGAAGTTCATCCAGTTGACCCCATTCTTGATGGGAAAGCTTCACACTTACAGGTTGTCCTAAGAATCGAGCTATTTCGTGATTCACCAAAATTCCTAAGAAAATAAGATGAAAAATTAGAGATGGGATTATCTGTGGTCGTTTTCTTATCAAAGTATTCTTTTTTTCTTTAATTGAAAATTTTAATCATAGGTTTCCAAGTAGAGAAAGTGATCGGTAGTGACAGAAACCTTCAAAGTTCACCACCATGACCAATCAACCACCGCCGGTTATGAGAGTGAGAGAGAGAGGGTATTCCATGATTTAGGAATATCCATCAACACTCCGTTTAACAAATAAATTGACATCAAGATAAGTAAAAACAGTAATGTTTTTTACCTACCAATGGAACGACCAAAAAATATATATTGAATTTAAGCGTTGAAGAGTACATTTCAATTCAACAATCTTTTATCAAGTAATGCCGTGGTGCCCATGTATGTCACTGGGAAGCGAGACGTTTTAGAGGCAACCCGACTGACATGGGAGCTCACCATCGTGCACAACAAATCCAGGTCCCCGATGAAACTTGGGAGCTACACATTGCGACTGATTCATAACAAAGATCGAAAATCTGTACGTTTATTTTATGACTTTCAATAGTTAGTTCAGTATCGATCCAGTATGAAGACAACTCGAAGCTCTTCCAATCTGAACAAATCGTAGACCTTTTTTTCTTCTGAAACCAAGCGTTTACTTTACGCTCGTATGCATAGTAAACTGTCGCGTACTTCTTTGAATCATTTTTCTGCAGCATACGTCATCATTTTCTGACTGCGTGATTCCCGGGTGAACTAGTCTCGTCCTGACGGTAAACATTTTCCAGATCCATATCACTTCACTCGTATGTGGGTATTCGCACTGAAAAATGGTAAAGCCACTGGATTACCTATTATTTTCACACATTCCCCTGTCTGCTTTTCATGCTTTGAATATTCCATGCTCCGTAAAACAGTCAGTCAATACATTTCACTCCCAACGTCAGTATGTTATGATTTCGATACCGGCCCATTCACGCATATCAGTGTTCACAACTGAAATTCATGAGCTAATGTGTCATTTTCCTACATTTTGGACCACCTGAAATACATAACAGTAATTTGATTGCTGGCAATTAAACTTTCACAGTATTCAATCAATAACTTTTGATAATTCATCATGCAGCTTGAACGCTCAACTCACCATTGAAAACCATGGGAGCACTGTACAGCTGTTTCATCCTTGTTGGGAATCATCAGCAGTCCACATCCACCGAGCCGCCACGGGGACTCGAACCCGGGGTGAACGACTGTGAATCGAATACCTTAACCACAAGGCTATCCGGGATGGCTCTAAACGGTTCGTACTTAGGTCCCAATAGAGAAGTCATCCATCATAGAAGTCGATCACTGTGTGGGAAGTGGGTTGTTACCGTTCAAGGCCAGTGACGGAAGGGTGCTATATCATGTAGTGTAGATGTCCAATAAACCGTTGAAAGCCAGGCCGGATAGCCTTGTGGTTAAGACATTTGATTCACAACCGTCCACTTCGTGGTTCGAGTCCCCGTGGCGGCTCGGTGGATGTGCTCTGCTGATGATTTCTAACAAGGATGAAACATCTGTACAGTGCTTCTATGGTTTTCAATGGTGAGTTGAGCGTTGGAGCCGCGCGATGAATTATGTCATACAAATCTAATCTCCTACTACTGAAATGCAACTATGACATGTAATAATTGAAATATTCAGAATTACCGAGACAATGCTGATTCATTTGCTGCGTTTTATGATATAGGAGGAGTGATCACAATATAAAGTAGAGGTTACACGATTTTAGAAATTACGTTAGCTGTACTTTTCAACCAACGATGTTTTGAATTATTTTATTTAAGAACCGAAGTAGTGTAAAATTAGGTTCACAGCCAGATCAGTCGATTGCTTTTATCACCTAAATAATCAACTTGTCACATATAACCGACCCTCAGCATAGCAAATGTGGTAGCAAGTTGAAACAGCTGACGTTTGTCTATTTCTTCCACCTAGACTCAGCAGATGTTCTTTACCTTGAATTAATTTATCCATCATCCATCCCGTCCCACTCAATCTTGGACACAAGGATTGAGCAAAATGGGGTCAGTTGGTCCTACCGAATTTTCTGCCAGTCGTTGATCACGTGACTGATTATTTTTAGCGGGAAGGGTATTTTGCATGCACCTCCTTTGAGTCACTTGAACGTTATTTGATTTGGACCAAAACTATCAGATAGATGAACTGTGGCAAGCGGCTCACCTCAATAAATGATGAACTCTGTTATCAGATAGCTTGCTTCACTTAGCGAATTGTCCAAGACCAACAGACTGAAACCGCTTGGTTACACCTTAGAGTCTCTGGCGTGCTCTCTCAATCACTCACATGAATACGTGTCAAGGGAAAGTGGTGATTGGAGCAGCGATCTGACTTTGTTCTCTAAACGGCACCCTTTATCATCACCATAAATGTATAATCAGTATAAAACGGATACAGGACAACCAGGAAGGCGATAATGGACACTGTTAAAATCGATTATGGTTCTGGAATAAATTTGATCAGAAATTCTCAAAGAACTTTACATTAGCATTCAGAAAGAGTTATTCGCTAACTGACAATTTTCGGTTACTGTTGTAATATTTGGGAGCATTGTGATATTCTTCCATAGCACAACGCATGAAACAAATCAACTGACTCCCCAATGAAGTTTTAGATATTTGGCAAATGAATCGGCATCGATGACCAATCCGGACTGCAGTGACCTACAACGTGCACCAGCCTGTTTGAAGTTTGAATGTCTTCGGGCAAACTTTACCCCTAAACCAACTAGGCCTTATCAGCTGAACACAGGGGCACAACACATTTCAGAAAGTTTATGTTGACATACAAGTGTTCATGTTATGTGATCGATAAAAATCGTTTGTCTCGGTTTCAATGCTTGCACCTCAGCCACATTTTAGCGGCTTTTATGGTCGGCCAAATAACTTGAGTTGAGACATCGAACGCATTTTTCTGAGGAAGAAACGAGTGAGTACAAACTTCCAAAGACTATATAAAGGGAAACAGTACACATTTACCGCTTGTTGAACACTTTGAAATAAGGTTCATTTTTTCACATCCGTTTTCATCCAGTTGTCCAGACTTACCCATTTATTTCCTCGTTTGATAAAATACACTTCGTTAGTAGAATAGTCAACCTCTATGGTATCTGCCTCAACACCAAGGAGTTGTTTCCAGTTTGTGACGTTAGCCTTGATGGCAGTCGATACCAACCGCCGTGGCCTGGAGTCCATTGCACCGGGGACACAAAACTGCTGATCCAGTCGACCAACATACACGTCTCCACTGACCAAATGAACCCACAATAGTGGAAATCGAATTCGAACACCTGACGTATGGGATATATGAGCGATGGAGGCACGTGAAGTTTCGCTATTTATCACGGAAAAACTGAAGCTTGATCAGAGAGTTGTACTACTACTTCCGTTCAAAAATACGAATGTGGTGCACATAAAAAGTCGTTTTTGGAGTGATTTCTATGTTTATCCACGTAAGTTCGAATAAAATATTTGACAATCCTATCTATCACTGGGCTCAAATGAATTTCTTGACCTGCAATTCACGTAAAGTGTAAATACTTGTTTGCATGGCCATAAATATCAATCCTCTTCACCTCGTAAATTAAAGCAGTACTTCATTCATGGACAGCGGTTGTAGCCCAGTCTATAGCCAGAACAAACCACTGAACTGAATAGGCGGTCATGATATCGGTTTCCAAGTAATTCAGACAAAGTAAGTAGTTAGTAAACGGAAGAGCTGTTCGTACGATCAAATGTTTTGAACTTAAGAATATACACAATACAGTCAGACAAATTTGAGGCAGAAGTCAACGGATGATTTATTACCATAATAGTAAGTCTGACGACAATACACATGTCTTTCTAGTGTGTGCGTGTGTACATATCCGAAAGAGGAAATTCAGCTGATGCCTAAACAAAACGGCGACCAAAAAGCGTCTACTCTCTGTGGACAAGAATATAGATTTAGCCTGGGAATTCATTCGTGCACATCTTTGCTGCACTCCAATTACTTTTGTCATTCTTTTAGTCAAGCTCTGTTGCTGGAGTTTTGCAACTAAGAAAACGAATTGGAAGTTTTGGGCACGTTTTATTTGCTGCATAGTCTCCCATACTTTAAGGTGCATGGTCTGACTGCCAGTTGAAGGACTTTTTACTGTTTGTTAAACACTAGCTCCGATCTGTCTATTTGAATACCTGCCGTAACTGCCGGGTGAAATAGTATACCTCTTGTTGATCTCATTTATAACGAAAAAAGATTGTAGCATTTTGGCACGATGATAAGAGGACTCATTGAGTCAACAATTGCGAACCGCAATATGCTTTTTCGTTCAACTCAGTGAACGACCGAGAAAACAGAACCAACTGGTTCCGTATCTCAAGATCAGAAGAATGTGAACACGGTTTTAGAGGTCAAATCAAAAGCATTGAATAAGTTGCAGCCAATACCAAATTGAATATTTCCTTCAGTAAAAAATAGCGGCCTTTGCAGATGACGAATGTGAGGGAATGGGTTAACTCATCGTTGGCGGACGGCCAACTTGCGTCGGCAGTCAGCACCGGTAACGTACCAAACCCTAGGTTTTAGACTACGGAATCTTGAGTGACAAAACAGCCGATCGCTGGAGCTGATCGATAGATGAGAGATGAGTCTTGCCAGCGTTTTTTAAGCCTCAAGTCGTGGTCGTCCACACCGGTCGGACCAATGCACTGTGTGTAACGAGTGGGTGAATGTGATAGCAACTTATATATATTCTTTGTTTTGTGCTAATAAACTGTGATAATTTTGAGGCAGAACTGAGTTCTCACCAGAGCTAGTGGGACGGTTTGAAACAACGAAAACAATCTCAATCAAATTAGGATTTTTTACAAAGGAAAAAGGATCTTGTTCGCTTGGAAATAGCGAGAAACTGACCATGATCAACCTTTAAAAATGCGAATGGATCTGAGGTAAGAATACGTTCTTCGCATTGTTTTCTTCTCTGTGATTCAGAGTGAAAGTTAAATTTCTGCGACTCAAATGTCTGCCGGTGAAAGAAAGAACACGTCAGAGCATCCCATATGTGAGTTTGACGTCCTTGCCACAAACGGCTAAGTAGATTTTCTCAAAATGACATATAATTGGACGCACTTATGAGCTAAACATTTCGATGTTTAGAAATTTCGCTCTTGAAATACCGACTCCTAACTAATGTTCCATCAATTGATCTCTCGGAAAGACTATGTTTTTCTCTTCTATTTTAATTATGCTCAAGATATGAGACGAAAAACCATATGGAACTCCAAAAGGCTAGGCTTAATAAGGAGCCCAATTCCAACAAAATCTACCACCAAGGCTGACCCTGTGCCTTGTCTGCGATAAATATCGACGATCAGCATAAAGGCATTTAGAATTTCAGCTAGGATTTTGGGTTTTGTGAACATACATCCTTATTCACAAATGCGACAGCCTAATGCGCATTGTAAAGTTAAAAGTGAACTGGAAAATCTTTATCACATTTTAATCCCAGATCTTTCAGGCGGTGCACAAATGATTCATCATTACAGCTTTGATTTTGTTTCTTTATTTCCATGCAGAACGTATTTTATGCCGCATGCAGTAACAGGAATTCCGGCAAACTCTTTAACCGCATTTGGCCAATATTTCGGCTTTATTTAGACTGACATTCAGTTTTCCGAATGTAGATTTAAAAGTGAATCACTACGACACCGCCTACTTAGCACCAATTATATTATGATCCCAGACTAGTGGTTTACGCTGTGTTCAAACAAACTGATCAAGTAATATGAATAATCATGCACTGTGAGCATTTAAACCACTGAAAACCATAGAAGCACTGTAGAGCTGCTTCATCAGACATGTTAGAAGTCATCAGCAGTGCACATCCAACGAGCCCTGAGACTCAAATCCTGGGGTGGACGATTGGGAATTGAACAGGGCTATCCGGGTGGCTCTCAACGGCTTACTGAAATTATACATTACATGATATGACGCCCTTCTGACACTGGCTTCTATTGTTAGCAGAGCATTTCCAGCACAGTGATGGATGGCTTCTCTGTAGGGGAATAAGTACTACGAAGATATCCCGTCAAACAACCTGCAAAGCTTGGTTAAAATATGAATGCGGGTAGTAGATCAGAGTTTCACGTAATATGATGCACCATGCAGTGGATAAGTTCAATAGACCGTTCAGAGCTAGCCCAGATGTCCTTGTGGTTAAGGTGTCCAATTCACAACCGTTCATCCTGGGGTTCGAGTCCCAGTTGGGGTTCAGTAACTGCACTGCTGATAATTTCCAACAGTACTCCAGAGGTTTTCAATGGTTCGAACGCTCAAACTGTACGCTAAGTTGCATTAACTTTCATAACTGAGCAGAACCAAACTGTCAAGAGGGACCAAAATTCTCCTTTTCTTTCTCTCCATTTCTGCGGTTCTCACACATGTGACATCAGCGAATACTGTAATCGACTAATAATGCTTAACAAACTGTGTTTTACACATAAAAGACATTTACTTGAAAGTAGCATGGCATTAACGCAAGTGTTTTCAATTAACCCACCAATGAGGCATGTGATCTGGACTTGATTGTCTGTGAGACAGGTTAGTTTACCCTATGTTGAGATGATTAAGTACAAACTGTTCACTGCTAAAATAACCCCGTTAGTACGAAACGAAACACAGACTCATGTATTTAGTATGTTTCTAGTCGAAAGATTAGTGAATCCAAGCTGTAACCTAAGTCCAAATCCGGTCCAGATATGCAACGGTACTTTGTGCGGCTGACGTGTGGCTATCCACAAGCCCACTTATTCCATTAGCTGATTATTTCAGGTTGTGTGTTTGGGTAGCTCTGATGGCCCTGGTGTAAGACCAGGGCGATATGACCGAAACTTCACTCTAGACTCTGAGGAATGGAAGTCAGTCTGATATTTAAATGAGGTTTTAGCGTGAAAGCGATATGTGTTTAGGCATAGGTATAAGTACAGCTACGCCACCGAGGGACACTGAACCCTAGTCCTACTCGTTAGTTGTAAATCTGCCTTGAAAAAGGTTGATGGCGATAACCGAAGCATTAGCCAATTTACCATAAGCACTTCCGACAATGCTGTTACTAATTTTCAAACGTTTCCGTATGTCATATTACTTGGTGCATCGACTTTTATTCAATACTCTGTCCTGACTGGTTCCCAACAAGTGATCCTTATTACTAATCCAATAACCGATCTTTTACAGTGAAATTTCTTATCACAGTTGTAAGTACAAGTGCATAGCTATTAGATGCTATATCACTGACAAACTCACCCCGGTGAATACAAATATTCGTTTGACTTCTGAAAGAATCAAGCTATACTCTAGATTGAATTAGCAACTTCAAAAACGATTAAGCTAGTCCTTTGAGCCTACTTTCTCCGATGTGTGTCAGCTATTGGTTTCATTTTTTATGAGACAGTTCATCCGTGCTTGTTTGAAACAAGATCTCAGGTATTTCACAAAGCTAAAATTATTATTTAAAGTAGTCTAGGTGGCAAATTATACTGTCCATCGATATGATTTTTGTCCATTCTATGAGTACAAACACATTATTCACCAAAGAAATCCTTTATTGAAATCGAATTGTCTTGTTGTGAATAGAGCAGTGTGATCATTTCCGGAGAGTGGTTTCGTACACTACATGTGGCCTAGTCACCTTTGAATGATACAACAGCATGCATCTGTCGAGTCGTACTCGCTATCAACCGCCTGATAGCATTTTGTGGCATACGGTTCCACTTCATCTTCGACGCAGTCTCGAGCTCCCCTACAAATTTGTATTGCCACCTCTGATCCGCCTTCCTACGAAGATCATCCCACAAATGTTCGATCGGATTAAGGTCGGGTGACCGTGGTGGATACGGGAGCGTCTTTGTACCGTGATGCGCATGTAACTCGCGTACGAGAGGGGAACGATATGCAGGCGCGTTGTCTTCCTGGAAAGCTGCTTTAATAGTTTTTCTCAATAGTGGCAAGATGTGTCGGATCAGGACTTCTAGGTAAACTTGGTCATTGACAGTGCTGTTCACAGATACCAGCTCGTTCTGACCACCATACCAGATGGCTCCTCAGACATCCACTGAGCCTCCATTACGCTGCATTTTTGCTTTCGTCGTATCACTTACTAGTTTCAGAGATATGTTTCCAAATACGCCTTCGATGATCGTGTTTGAATAATCAGAATACTGATTCATCTGTCCAAAAGATAGATCTCCAAAATACCTGGTAATCTCTGGGCGTGACTCCCCTGATTTCCGCATTTCGATTGCACACCAGACGACCTTCGCTTTTGTGTGCATCACGTGAACTCGAAGCAACAGATAAGCCTGCAGACTGTCAAACTAAAAAATACGCATTCATGTGCGTCTGGCATTTATAACAAGTCTCACGATTTCTGCCTCATGCAATGGTAGACTGTATCACATAAAGGTACAACTGTGTTCGGCTTCTTTGAAGTATTCCAAACTGACTGTGTGGAGCCTCGGGATCATTGTTTATTTAGGAAGGGGGCGTTTTTTCGCAAATATTTTATATTATGCAAACAGTGCGGTTCCACGGACTCTGAATAGTTCATCTGTGGCTAGACAAGGATAAAAGCTTCTCAAATCGCTTATTTGCATTCATGATGGTCCAGAAGTTAGGGAGGGCCTTGGGTATGAGAATGACATGATCTTCCCTAATCGGTGCACACTTCATTACATTAACATATTTTTCAATAATTCAGGTATCATCCCACTGCCAAAAAAACATCAAGTAGTAGAACTCTGATGGCCAACTTGTATCACCTTTGCCACATCTAGGCCCGTACAGATACGGGGCCTATCACTGGATTCGACTGTGTTGTGAGTGACTAGGTTTTAGCGTCCAAAACTAACAACGGATAGATGTTACACTAAATAGTGTTCCCTTGAAGCGACCTGTTGAACCACATCCCAGACAGCCCAACGGTTGGCAAATAAGACCCACAAAAGTGCATTTCAAGTCCGAGTCCAAGCTAGGCCTTGCTGGATGCCCACTACTGATGAGTCCTGAAAAATCAGTTAAAACAGCTACGCACTGAGTTTCTTCTACGATTTTAATGGTAACTCGATCACGATGAAACTGCACTGAACCAAATCATCTGCTCCCCAAAAAGGGATATTTTATAATTTTTTTTTAATAATTATCCGATTTGTAGAAACTCACCTAGTATTTGTCGATGGAACGGATGTCCCAGTTTGGCTGACAGATAAAACTGGTCATCCGCGTAAGCAAACGTGAGAATACTATCTTCTAGGACCACTGCAATGTTTTTCTCCGGAGCTGAAAGAACGTAAACAGCAAAGATAAAGAACAGGATCAGCGAATGCGGACGTAGCATCACAGGAATCACACATCCATGTCAATATTGCTTAGTTGCAAGGTTCTATCTGAATTAGACATTTTTGTCGAGAAACGTAGTCTGAAATTGTCTGTGATGCCAAACACATAAGACTCCAACCGTTTTGAGAGGCGATAAAAGTTAATTAAATTGGGATTCAGAATGGCCGACTGATAATTACAAAGTAAAGAAGCGATTTGTTGAATAGACCCGGAATATAGATCCCACATCAGCTGGAGAAATACAAAAAATTACAAAATAATAACTTGTGTCAAAATGAAACTTTATGACTATTGGCATACGAATAATGCATTAATCACACTCTGCCTGCGAGGATTTCTCATCATCATGGTTGACGTAGTTGTATGTTTTAACCTCCATGTTCGATGACAATTTGTTTTCTCTTTACTTCTGAAGAACAGTGATTCGGTCACGTATATATCGTTCCATTCATTACTAGTGAAGATTGTGTTAACTGTATTGTTTCAATACTTGAAAAAAATTAAAAAGCCATGTGAGCTCTTGGTGTATTGCCCTCTCGAAACATCGGTTTATGAACCAATTTGGTGAGAAGTGCGCAAATCTGAAGGGACTAGGACCTACGCCCGCAGACGGAACCGCCAGTTTTGTGAGACATTTTAGTTCATTGTGTCCGTGATCCAAGACATGTTCCACTAATTAATTTGGTGATAGATTACTTAGAATACATTGATCTATTTTAGAACTAGTGCACATAAACACGTGGTAAAATACCTCAGTGGTCACTATTTCAGCTTTTCGTAAGAAAAACACTGGAAGCGGCTCTGTTTTGTTCATTACTGTGAGCTGGCTCTTTCTGCACACCTTCTTATGGATACCGTTTAGAATTTTCTAATCGCTTTCCAATTCAGACACATTTGTCCTGGACAGGAATTGCTCCTTTCGTGTTGTTTTTTCAAGTCACTTCCGCAGTCACGTGACAGAGTCCGTCATCTCTTTCCCGGCCTCCCGCAATATTGTTATTTTGAGCCACCTTTAGGGACAAGCTTCCATTTATTTCCATTCTATAGCAACATATCCCGATGCTTATGAAGGCCACCACCTGTTGAAATTTGGGGAGATATTCTGTATTGTAAAAACATTTTTGAAAAAGCTGAAGTGGTTCCCTGGACTGAAACATCACTTTTTCTTCTGAATACAAAATACTGTTGTAAACACCTATTCGAGTAACTTAACCTGCACATTATTCTCGTTACTGTAAGCATTCATTTTCGCGGCAATTTAAAATGCGTAATTTGTTTTCAAAATCTCTTTCCAGATTGTCCCGAGGTTTTACGGCTAAGCCAGTATGATACTTTAGTTAACTAACTTATTCTTCGACTGAGCTATTTCTGTATTTGGTGCTCTCTTTCTCCAGACCCCTCCTTCTCCGATATTTTCCTTCATTTGAAATTGAAATAACCGCAAAATGTAAAGTTTCGGTTATTCTCACCACGGGGGAATTGGTGAAATGGTCATCAGAGCGAGCTTCAAATCTAGTAGTTCCGGGATTCGAATACTATCATCATTGCTCAAATCCCTCTTGGCAGTCTTTAATTGGCCACGATCCTCTTCCATTCACGTATATTAAATAAAAACCGAAGTATAGAAAACTATTCGATAGTTACTATTGCGTAAATAAAATCCATTTGACTAAGTTGCTGACTTGTGCATCAATAACCACTAGGAGTTAGTCAAAAACTTGTCAGACAGCTTATGTTGTAAAAATCTAACTTTAAAAGGACTAGCATGTTCCTCGTCTTCTCGGTGAATAAAAAATGGACTTTTCTTCATGCTTAAATGTTAGGGTGGACCGGTTTTGTGGACGGCTGGATGGAATATGTTCCCGACTTGTTTTACCAAGTAAACTAACCCCCAATTGCTCGTGCTTGCTTAACCTTGTATTAGCTATCACTGCGCAGTATTTAACTATTGCCGATATTAGAGCGCAGCGCATCCTCAAATTAGTTTGTGGGTAGTGAGATCACGTCACAGCGGATGAACTGCATCACTTTGAATTAGGAAACCAAACTATAAATCACTATTCTGATTTCCCCGAGGAAAATCGATGAACATAACTCGTGGTACTTCGCATGTTCTTTGTGAACAACAACCAGGCTTCTTAACTACAGTCAAGAAGTAGCTGAACTTCCGATACAGCCGTTCCACCCCTGGCAAATTCGCACTTTTCTTGAAGGCTCACAAATTCATCCAGATTGAAACTGATGATATACCATCACAAATCTGAATAGAGAAGTCAGAAACATAGGTTTGTTCAGTGTATCCTGGACCACTTCGCTGCATCTGTACACGTGCATACTGTGATCAATGCAATTTTTATATAGCCAGTAAAATATTCATATATGTAAACTGAGACACTATTGAAGCTCATTTAAAGTGACAGAAGCGAACAGAATAGGGCGGAAATAATGTTAGGTGACTGGGACAGAACAGAACCGATAAATCATCCACGCTGTTTGCACAGTTTGGGTTTATAAATGAGAATGCCTATGGCCTCAGCAAATCTGAGCAATCTCGTGTTTGTATTGTAGGATATGACCTTAAATGAGATGCTCGGAGTTAGACGAAGGTTTAGCCAAATCAGAGGAGTTGTGATTGGCTGTCTGATTGCTTTTGGTTTAGTTAACGACTTCAGCATTGTGAACTGACAATTCACCGATTTCTAAAATTGTATATAATATGATTCATCATGCAGCTTGAACGCTCAACTCACCATTGGAAACCATGGGAGCACTGTACAGCTGTTTCATCCTTGTTGGGAATCATCAGCAGTTCACATCCACCGAGTCCCCACGGGGACTCGAACACGGGTTGGGGTGAACGATTGTGAATCGAACACCTTAACCGCAAGGCTATCCAGGCTGGCTCTCAACGGTTTGTTGAACATCTACACTACATGATATAGCACCTTTCCGTCACTGGCTTTTGAACGGTAACAACCCGCTTCCCACACAGCGATCGACTCCTGTGATGGATGACTTCTCTGTAGGGGCCTAAGTACAACCAAGGCATTCCGTTATGAACAACCTACACAGCTTGGTTACTATTTGCAATTGAGTAGTAGGAGATTAGATTTGTATATAATATGATTCATCATCATATGAGTCGATCGCTGTGTGGGAAGCGGGTTGTTACCGTTCAAAAGCCAGTGACGGAAAGGTGCTATATCATGTAGTGTAGATGTTCAACAAACCGTTGAGAGCCAGCCCGGATAGCCTTGCGGTTAAGGTGTTCGATTCACAATCGTTCACCCCAACCCGTGTTCGAGTCCCCGTGGGGACTCGGTGGATGTGAACTGCTGATGATTCCCAACAAGGATGAAACAGCTGTACAGTGCTCCCATGGTTTCCAATGGTGAGTTGAGCGTTCAAGCTGCATGATGAATCATATTATATACAAATCTAATCTCCTACTACTCAACTGCAGATTTCTAAAATCGCATCGGTAAAACAACCGTCTATCCGTTCTGTCCATGTGGACCACTGCGTGTTCACATGTGAACTGACAGACAGTTTGATCTGAGAACAAAACAACGTGGCGAACATACTCGTTTTCAGTTACTCGTACTCATACTAATACATAACATTAAATGGGACTCAAAACAAAAAGGGGAATGATCATCCAAACCTGTCCGTGCACGTGTGTGCGTGCTTGTGTGCTTGTGTTGTTTTGAGTCATATTTAATGTTATGTATTGTTACAGGAACTAGGTGCGTTGGTCGCACGACCAGACGCTTATCCGAATGTGTCCGTGAGCACAGGAGCAATTAAGACAGTTACGAGCGTTGTGTGCTCTAACCTCACCTGGTTGAGCCAAACCACTCGAAGGAGGTGATAAAAGCTGTTCGCACTATCTACAAAGTGCGGGGTAAGCAATCAGGACCTATCAAGTGACGCATCTTAGGCGCAGTGGAAGTCGTGAGTATTCGCCTCTTCAGTCCTCGCCTGTGAGCTCAGAAACAATTAACGTAAAAATTTAAAATCCCATGGCCCGTTTCTTGTTCCCGAACACGTGTGCAACCAATCGAACATTTATCAAGGTGATCAATTTCACACGTACACACGCATGTGCACAAACCAATCTAGATTGTCCTTCCCCTTCGCAACTTTGTGAGTCATATTTATCGTTATGTATTCGTATGAGCACGAACAACTGAAAACGAGCTCGATCGCCACGCTGTTTTGTTCTCAATGTGTTCTATGTGATTTTTAGTACTGTTCGATTCGGCACAAATGAGCAGTACTTCTTTATTGGCGGAGTTATTATCCCCGTGTGGTTGTGAAGATGACAACCGGAACGGATGCACAGTAAGTGCCTTTGATAATTGAATTCAGGTGCTTATTAGTTAGTCGGAACACGTCTTCGTGTTTGAATGGTAGTTTACAGGATGCCTCCAGCGTCTGAGCACTTTGTGGTTTCGGGATAGACGGCTCTTCTCTAGAATGCCTCGGACACTCACTCATTGGTCAGTGACGTAGCGGCTGGTATTTCAAATTGGTTGAAGATGCAATTTTATCATCAATAAAGGTCACAAAGCTTGCGTCAGAAACAACAATTCGATAACCATTACGACTTCCGCAAAACTAGTAGCCCCTCTTTCTAAAATCCCGTAGAAACACAAGACTGACCTAGTTCATGTATAACGTTGACAATGTCATAAGATCAGACATTCAAGCCCATTTTCTCTATTTTGACAGTATCCTAGGCGAATCCATCTGACCAATATTGTGTATCTTCCAGGTCCACATTAGTTCCTACGGAAGGCTTGAGATATATCAGTGTATGAATTTCTCCTACTTTTCGTATCACAAGTGTGGCCCTACAGTGTCCTGCATTGCATTATTTAAAGCTCAGTTGTTCGTCCCAGACGTTACCATGGATGGTTAGACAAAACATTCCTGCTATACCTTGGTCGTCTTTCACAAATTTTTATCACTTGAGGATGAATATAGTTATTTGTGAACATTTTCGCAATTATTATTGTCTCATACTTCGCGTTCCCTTGGCAATTGTTTTCACTTTAGAGTTGTTCGATCAACTGAAGGACCAACGAAAAAATCAGTTACTGTTGAGTTCGGTTCATTATTTTTGAACCCATTTTTGTTTTTGATAATACGGCCACAAACTGGCATCGCGAATCTACTAAGGTTAGTGGTTGTTGTTTTTATAAGTAAGTTTCCTGACATTTCTACAAGAGAAAACGATTCTTCTCGAGTCTTGAACAGGTAAAATTTATTTTTGGTTTTTTCTATAGATGCAGCAAATATAGACTGGTACGTATTGGACCCTCCTTTGAAGTCCTCCACACACTTCAAACAAAGCAAAGCACTTAGCATTACGTTCAGTCATGATCGTTCGGTGGGTCGGAGCAGTAAAACATCAAAGTGAATCAACGACGGCATTTACACGAGGCGAGGGCAGAGAATAGTTTGTGCAAGCAGCACCGATAACAGCGCACACTCGTTGAAATCGTTGACCTTTCGCTTTTTCTCCAAGAACTTTTTATTGGCACGATGATCCTGGATCCCACGAGTGATGAAAAATTCACCTGTATTTTTGCACTGGCTTAGTGGTTGAGCATCACTGTGTTATTCGTACCCGGCTGGACGTATCGTGATAGCTCAGTTGGTGCAACATATGCCCAGTAAACGAAAAATCGTCCGTCCGATTCCGGCTTGAGTCTTTTGCTTTTCTCTACTAACTGAGTGACCAAAAATCCATTCAACTCCCGTGGCTAGTCAAGCGCGATAGAACAGCAGTCTGGGAGAAACGCTCACGGTAACCTATGCGCCAACTGTTTTAATTCAACATTCCGCGGGTGCATAGGTCATAAGGAGAATCCGTGTTGGATGCGCTTCATGCATTACTTCAAAAATCCGTTTAAGACCAATCTACAGTGTCCGGGAAAATCTTCGTCAATGAAAGGAAAGATGACAGGATGAAGGTTCATCTTGCATGAGAGGAACAGTTTGACCTGATATGCTTATCAATATGCAATAAACAGTGGGTCTTGTTTATTTTGTTCCGAAAGACGAGACACGGAAGTTGATTAATCAACGGAAGTTCACGTACAGCTCGGGACAGCTTGCGATCTGTGGAGTAAATTCAGGGAAGATCGTTCCGAGGGAACTGCCACAGTCATTCCTCTGTCGGTTTTGTCTACCAGGACTGTTTTTATAACTTTAGTGTGCAAACTCAAGTGCATTCTCCTTTGGGTTTGATTTTCATAGGCTGACTTTCGAAAGTGAGTTACTTCTTCTCCCAGGCGGGTGTGAGTGTATTTTCCATAATTATAGACTGAAACTGGTCACTAGTTAGCGTCAAGTTCAGTCGTATGTTTCCAGGTGCCATGTTTCAAGTACTCGTGAAAACTGTTCCCGTTGAAATCCACAGGGCTAACCCACGTGTACGGCTAAATATCACCTGACAGCTGCTGAATAATTTTAGATTTCATCGAGTTTTAGTTTGTTCTAGAAATTATGTTGTTTGTTGTTCAGAAAAATTGTGGAAACGACAAAAGAGACAAAAATTCACATGCACACTTTAACCTCATTCAGGTTTACAGATAATATGAAATTGTTGAGGGTGAAGTGTTCTACTTTGCACGCACCCGTCTTGTAAGCTTTACATTCGATTCCGACTGAGTCCGATGATTCCGGCTTCCACAATTATCACTTATTTCTGTACGTACTAAAACCGGGATTAAAATTGGATGGATTTGACTGTAAGGTTTTTTTAGCTGTAAAGAATGTCAGGGCGCCAGGCGAAACTGTTCTCCTACTCTATTTCTAGAGTGACAGACAGAAAGTTAGGGAAGTTGTAGAGAGAGGGAGAGAGAGAGAGAGAGATGCAGACAGTGTTCAGTATGCCACCAGAAGTGGTCATAACAAATAGACGGTTCGACCAGTCAATTTAACCAAATTATTATTTGAATAAAATCAGTATGGGTATTTTTCAAAGTACCGCGTGTTTGCAATTGTTGAATGGTCGACTGGTCGACTCTCCGACCAACCGATCAGTCGCGTGTGTTGGTTGGTTGGTGGGCTGGTGGGGAGGCGTGGGGTGGGGTAGGGTGAGGTAAGTGGGTGGGTGGATTGATTGGTTTTCCGGCCGGTTCAATAGTTGGGTAATTGTATTCATTTTACGTACTGGTTTATTCGTACATGCAGTAACGAAGGGAATCTATATTTCCGAGCAGTTTGTAGGATGTACACCGCAAGGGGTCCACAATAAATAATGAACTTTTGCTAAACGTTACATTTCATGACTGTCTGTGAGCTACAGCTCCAGTTATTACAGGGTTTTTATTTACGCTGCGACGTAAGAAGTAACCTAGACAAGATAGATTTCGGTGATTGATTAGCGAGCTCATTATTTCAAATTTTATTCCGTCCACTGATTGTGCCAAAAATAAGTTTTCTTTCATTGATTGAATCCACCGCCGTTCTTCGTATGGTCAATTTGATAATGCGGTCTTATTTTTGTGTCCAGTTGTCTACAGTGAGTAAACCTGAAACAAACACAGTCTCCTTGTTCATATTAGTTGAATTTCCCAACTCTTGAAGGTTTGGGATTAAAATGTAAGTCCCCTCTATCCTTCTTTGTTATTCTATGCAAAACTGGTTTCCAAATAATTGGCCTACGCGTGTTCTAACTACTTGTTCGTTTTGGTTTGTTTTATTTAGTCGCTTTTGAAGATATGTCACAAATAGTTCCTGCATATCTACTTTAGCTTATCATAGTCGTCAAATGGATTTGCTTTCCTCTTCTATTCAGAATGCTCATCCTCGTTACATAAACAATGTTAGCATTTACGTCAAGTGGGGGAAAAACTTTGTTTTTTTCCTGGAAAACGTTTATTACACTGGCTAGCTTTTGTATGCAAATAACGCTCATCTTATTGATACCCACCATGTGGACGAGACCAAACAATGTCTATCACGCAGAGCGCTAACATTTCATTCACTACTGATAATCCATGAGTGCACTACTGTGTAACTGTTTCATCTGGTCCGTTAAGAACCATCACTGACTGGCACCCTTGTGCCACTTCGTGAATCACCCCGGTGACAATTCAAATCTCCACTTTCATTATCCAGAGTGGGTCATACCTTTTTGGGGGGGGGGTTCTTCAGCTTTCACAATCAGATGAGGGCAAGAAGACCACTCATTAGTCGGCCACGAGAAAAACTAAACTATTTTGATGACAAGAATGGGAATGAAGTAAAATGATTCGGACAGCCTTGTGTTATCCAGTTAGATGGATTTACTTCCTAATCCTGTTAGTACTTTTAATCTTCCAAATCCATTCTAATGACGTTAGAATCCATTCATTAAAGTACGGCAGTTTCTTCTATCATTCCTGTGAAACTGAGTGTCTCGCTTTCAAATTTCTCAAAATGCTTCACTTAAGTAAAACCATAAAGAACTGTAGTCATCAGTAAGATTGGCTGCCAACCTTGTGCTTTTTCGCGGGTGATCAGTCGGTGACCTGACTAACCGTACCTCGATAGAACAGTTGGTGGAGCATCTTCCCGATAAGCGGAATTTCACCGGTTTGATTTCGGCTTGTGGTGTTGGACTTTTGGACGTGAAAAATGCAACTGGATTTTCCATCATATGATTAGGAACACTTTCTGACCGGAATAGTTAAGTAAACCATCTGACAGGATTATTCGAAGACCTGTTGTGTAATACATTACGTAGAACATTGCCCTGATTTTTTAGTCAACCTATACGCATACAGATGTTCTATCAATTTAACTAGGTAGTTCATTTCCGATTCATCTAAATATGATGGGAAGCTAAGGTCTATCATGTGCCCCAACAATGGAGGCTAAAGATTAATCCTCTAAAATGCTGATATTTTAGGTATTACAATTATCGCAATTCTAGTCATACTCAAAGATAAACAAAAAACCTAGGTTGTTTTGCAGAAATGTCAACATTGCTTGTCAATTCTGGTTTAAATCTGGTCAGCTGCAGGACATATTCTAAACTATGGTCAATCTCCACCCACCCACCCCCCTCCCCCCCATTCATTCAACTTCTCTTTAGCGTCACGGAACGAAACTCCGAGTATTTGTGCAAACTTTTACAAAAATGTCATGCTTTGATACATTTCTGCCTCCTTGTTTTTGGAATGGGTTAAGAAAACGAAGCTGTACGGGATGTAGTAGAATGGTGTGGCTTAATCATGAAAGCGATCTTCTGTGCGTAATTCACGCACCGTTAGTCCGTACTCTCGACAATGAAACGATGGAAAAGGAATTTTTTTCTGTTTGGAAACCGTGGATAAACTGAACGGATGATAAATGATGGGCGGCAAAAACATTTGCCCTCCCTTCTACCATTTGACACTCACCGCGGACCAAAGTACACCCGTACAAGAACACCCGGACTGGAGATGTGATAACACCAATTCGGAGGTGGTAGCATGTGCCACGTTTCAGATCTTTCAATTGAAAGCGTGTCTCTCTTGTCACGTGCAGCTGGACCACATGGTCAGTTTCAATTAGTTCGATCAGGTAGGACCAATTCTGCCATCCCGTCGGACCTGAATGTTAAGGAAAGTGTTTTATACAGTTGATGTTTTCTGCATCGGTGGTAAAAAAATGACAACAGTGAAGAAAGATATTTGAAAAAACCCATCCAATGGAAATCACGCTGTTCTGTACGGTCGCAACACTTTCATTTTTGACTGTGAACGCTGGAACATAAATATTGTGTAGGCGAAAACCACTTCAGATGTTGATTCTTATGACAGATGGTGGATTATTCGTATTCATTGAAGAACATTGGTGTGGCCCGATTTCCATCAAGGTTGTCACATTGCAACGAGGTTCATAAGCCCAAGAATGTTTTAATCCGTTGGCGCTGGAATATCCATAAGTGGGTCAACCGAATACGCGTTGTGGTCATTTTGTGCACTTCGCGCGACCAAATTCTCCTTTATTTTGGAGATGAACTTAGATAAGCGTCACTCGGGAGGTTGGTCGCATCATATCCAAAAAGACTGCTCCGGGATGAATTATTCTCGTGGATTCGTTTCCTAGTATCGAACCTCGACGGTATTAAACGTCTCCTATATTCATTTGTGTGGGAAATTCAAGTGAATGGAATAGTTCCTTTTTCAGATAGCAAGTAGCTATTATTCGTACTGCTGAACAAAATAATATAACCATCGTTCGTTGTTCTTGTGAATATTCGTTAAAATCATAGGCGGTGTGAGATATTTGTTGCAGCTTCGGGAAAAATTTAAAGATTGCTTACTTACTTTATGAACTGATTCTCTATTTCGTTTGGAATCAGGCTGAATATCCCAGTGGCAATGTCAGTGACTCACAATCACACAGTCCAGGTTCAAGTCCTATTTGGGGCTCAGTTCCTATGCGCTTCTGATGACGGAACAAATGTATGATGCTCCCACAGATTTCAAATTGACCTGAATGCTGGCTCGGTATAGTAAATAAACCACTTTGTAAACAAACTGGGTCTTTCACCACTCCAGGTAATGTCCCGCATTGTTTATTTTGGAACTATTTAACCAGTTGTGTTTCGTGTGCCCACGATGTATGTGACGCATAGGTGACTGATAACCGGTTACATGGATAAACACTGGATCATACTAGGCTTTTTTTCGGGAAATTACATACGAATATAAGTGAAATCACATTCTGTTTTTGTACATTCATTATTCGGGCACCTGATTTTCTGAACCGTGAATGCTAAAACTTTATGCAACTGAAAAATATTAACCAAATAGAAAAGGTTAAGTCTTGCTGCTTTAGCCAGTTTCTAATGATGAAGGATCTTGACAATGCAGTTTCCTTCCCAGAAGCAACTCGGATGAGTTTGTCTGGTCGATCACAACCACTACTAACGGGGCTAATCCTTTTTGTCTGAAAAAATCTATGCATAATACGTGCAATGTAAATTGCATACAGTGGAATGAGCATGTTTTTCATTCGAATATCTTTGGTCTTACAGGCTTATCAACGTGGTTCACTAACAATTGTATGCTACAAAAGTTGGTCCCGTGTTTAAAATCTCTCCGGTCACCTTGTTTGTGCAAAAGGAAAATGCGTTCACCAAAAAAACACGAGGTTCCAACTTTCGGAGGGCCATGTCTAAGAAACACCTCCGGATGGAATACAATCTACGCAATACCACTGGTATTTGTCTGTGAAAATGGCTTTTTTGCTCTTTCTATATAAGTTTAACGTTCACCTCGGATTGTGATTGACCATTTAGTAGAAATAAGAGAAACTATGCATCATAGTCTGAACCGATCGCAAGAATTCCTCGGGGATATTCATGGTGTGGTTTAGTGGAAATATAGGTATACTCAAGCAGAAACCAGGAAGTATATCCGAAGCCGGTGCTTTTGTCTTCTAATAATACTACTTTCTTTTGTAGAGTTTCACAATTGCCAAATTTAAATGAATACGATTATAGAACAGTGGTCGAAAAAACTCTTGAAGATCAGTTATAAAGTTGTATAAAATATCTATTTCCGGGGAATTTTTCTCTTCTCCTAGCTTTGTGTGGACCGTATCAAAGCCAATCGGAGAATCAGACTGAAAAATTGCCAAACAATTTCACTGCATAAAACTCCGGGACCGAATACATTCCACAATACCAGAAAATGTGCATCACGTTTGCAAGTTCATTAGTAATTTCACCGTCAAACTCTTAGACAACTGAAAGCTGTTTTACCGTTAATTATTCGTATATCCCTATGGAAGCATTCCCCAAGACAAGTGGAACAAAAATTATAGTCCGATTATAGGCATACATATTCGTTCTGATAGTATGGGCTATCTGCTTTGAACTGTCGAGGAATGTGCTAACCTTTTGCAAACCGTGCAACCATGCATAAGTCCACGGGTTGACTGACTTCCGTTCAGTGCTTCGTAAACATTCTCTGAAATGGGGCTTCATTTGCCCAATTCCACTACCTCCTCACCCAACCACCAAAATTGTTTATGGCTACGAAGACTGTGCTCGGGGAGGGGGAGTGAAGCAAATTGGGGGACCAGAAATTTTGCCAAGCAAAAGAAGTTGGCTGTTATTCAAGAAAAATTGATAATTTGCACAGGAATGCCTCTATGCCTCTATTGGAAATGTTTCGCATCATCTCCGTTGGCTTTAGACAATTTTCGCGTTCTATCTGTGAGTGCTGCAGTGATTTACCAGACGGCAATCGTTAGAAAATGCCCAAGTGCACTTTAGCTTGGGCGATAAGCGGGGAGAATTTGGGATTTTCTAGAATTCCTCTTTCGACGTTGCCAGAGAGTAATCGTACAATGAACGGGTCAATCTGAAGCACTCTTGTAAAAGTGGAAATTAACTTTTATTAATATTTACCTGCGCCGCAGCATTTTTTACCCTCACCTTGGCACTCTGATGCACGTTTTGTCTTTTATTTGTTGCCTGAAACAGAAGTCGGTGTTCTGGATCAATTTTTATAAATAGTTCAGTTGCTGAAAAATAGATACCGGTTGTCGATTGGCAGTAATTTTACTGGGGAAGTCACCCTGTTTGTGTTCGTTTGATCTCTGTTCAAAACTTGGTAATATCCTAGCAAGGTACTCACCACGTTTAGCGATGACACGGATAATGGCTGTTGGTATTCGAAGTGTCGGTTTTGTTGGTTGTTGTATCCTTATGAAAATACCCTAGTTATGATTTTTTTTCAAGGCACACGCTAACGGTTGCGGCCTACTAGCATCACACTCGGTCTATTTATTCTAGAATTGTGCACGTCTCACGCCCGACTCGGAAATGTCTCTTGGGCGACCGATTGGACGATGGGCCCAGTGATTTACTACCACGTTGTCAACTGTATTCAGTCGCTATATACCTGGCCAAGCAGGTTACATCGGGTCACCTAAGTCTCGAGAACTGAGTCCTAAGATATCTGAGCTGAAGTGATAATCTCAATATTATCAGACGGCAGTATTGCCATGACAGAAGTGGTAACTGGTCTCATACAAAAATTGTTATTCATTGATATTATAAACGGTCAGTGGACCTGGGACTCAAATGTCTTTGTTTTTTAGAGGACAATGCGCGCATCGTGAAATGTACAGCTCAATTTCTTTCCAAGGAAAAGTGAAAGATCATAGTTTTATTTAAGCAAGGAAATGCTTTCCTAGTCTGCTGCAAGATTTTTTCAGTTCATTCACCCCAAATCCACCACAAGGCAGCCTTTGAAATATTGTCGGTGTTCTTTCTCAACACTTAGTCGTGGGCTTGCAGAACAAGGATTTCATAACTGAAAGTTCAACGATAAGATGGTAACTTTTTGATCTCTTGAACTACCGTATGTATAGACAAATGAGCCTTTTTACTGCGTGATGAGTCACCTGCCAATCTGTTCAAATCTCTGATAAGTCATTCTGTCTGATGGATGTCCGCTGATGATCTGTGACGTGCTACGGAAGACAGCTAGGTGGTTACTTCTACGCCTTCTATGGATGAGTGGGGAGACTTTGAAATCTGTTTCATTACTTGGATAATTGCATGTTTTATACTGAATGAATCGTCAGGCTTTGCCGTGACTTTAGCCAAGCTGATGAGAATCATTTCGAGTAGTCTGACGGAAGCACTTGCAATCCAACGAGCTTGATTCGAATCCCAACTCGTGCATAGAGAATATGTTTTACGAGAGCGCATCTCACGATTAGCTGTACTACAGTTTGTTGCTCCGAGTCGCTGTCAACTTGGAACTGTCCTCATTATCGGTCGATATTACCTCAAATTCGCCATTCAGAGAAAACCCTCATCCGGATTAGGGGTACATTATTTTCCCCTTCATCATCCACAAGTCGCTTTCTTGCAAGTGGGCCTAAATTGCTCTGGACAAAGAAACGTAAGTGTGCTGGTTGACACACTGCTCCTAGTCGCACAACACCAAAAAAGATGACGGTTCCTTCGTTGGTCATTATTGACATTCGGTCCCTGTTTGTAAAGATGCCATTCGTAACTAATGTTTTGGTCTCTCTAAAACATTACAGTAATTGTACAGTTCTTTTCCCAGAGTCTTGGTTAAATAAAGGTACCAAAGTTAAGCCTAATCTCCTTGAAAACTCTCAGTGTTTTCTTCAAAAAGGGAAACAATGCAGGAAGAGAACAGCTGGCATTGTGGGTACCTACATCAATTCCGAGTGGTCTGGCAAATGTGAAGTTATCTTTTCTCTCTCCTGTAATGGTACTGATTACGTCATTGTTAAATGCTATTCGAAGTTTTCTCTATTTTGAGACGCGATAGTAAGTAACCTGTATGAAGACCCCTTTTGCCCGCGGGGAAACAGAACAGTTTTTTGACGCTTTTATACCGGTTTTCGTTCCAATACTTTCTGATTGTTAATTTAGACAACAATCTTATTACCACATATCCCCTACTCGCCTCTAGCTTAAGTGACCTATTTTATACCAACCCAGCGGAACGCTATTTTGGACAAATTAATCAAAACCATCCTGAACATTTTCATTTACAATTGGAAGCTCCTATTTCATCGAGTGATCTTGATGTCATTACCGTTAGATTCAGAATTTACTCAAGTTCTTCTTACTCCTCTTTCGTCAAGACAAAACAAGCAAAGGTCACTACCAGAAATTTATAACCGTACAACATTGCCCTTCTTCAAAGGTACTTTTCACTGTGTATTCGTAGTTCTCTTTGGAATGCTTCCATTGCCCCCCCCCCCTGGGTCATTTACAATGACAATGAATGCAATATTTGACTTGTATTGTGCTATGGAAAGGATCATTTTTAATTGTGGCAGGACAGCTTCTCCGCTACTAAAATCCCCGAGAAGGCAAAAAGAAAGAAGCCTTCAGGCTACATGACCAGGCTTATTTGGAACGTCACCCTGTCCTGATCAACCAGGAGGTAGAACGGTTGAATACTTCTTTTACCAACCAATTTTTCGAGTGTCGCAAATGGTAAAATTCCGTGGCTCAGAATCAAGCTCCTGTATGGTCAGCGAGTTCGGTCAAGCAACTCCAATATAGACGCCGACAATCTGCTGCATTTATTCACCCGTCCACGGACAACCTACCATCCCATACAATCTCAATTTCTTCTGAAGTTGAACCATTTTCTGTAGAAGGAGTCTTTTGGCTTCTAGAAACCTCAAAAGCAGCTTCTGCTGTTGGCCCAGGCTGCTTATCCTCCACCCTTCTTAAATCTGGGACGAGTTCGCCAACGGAATCGCAAACTTTTTTCATCAACAAATGCATTGATACCAGTGCTGATCCTGTCTTCTGGAAACCCGTAAACGTTGTTCCTATTCTCCAACACTCCACCTCTACCATTTTGTCAAAAGGTTTTCGTTCCATCGCCATCACTTCCTTTGCACTCGAACTAGCTGAGCACGCTAGCCTTAGCCGATAGTGTTCTCCTTTTGTTGTTCCCAACGATCCTCATCAATTCGCATACAAGCCCAACAGGTGCACTCTGAAAGCAGTTGATTCAGTTGGCCGTTTCATTTTTAAAAGCCCGAAATCAATTCGTTTTCTTTCTCGACTATTCTTCTGCCTTTGATTCGGTTCCTCATTCCCCCATTTTCCAAAAGCTGGAGTCTTTGTGGCTGTCCGGTTTCTTTGCTTTCGTAGTAAAAAGAATACTCTGCCAAAGGAACCCAGCGTACCGAAGTTGGCAACATTTTGTCGAGTCCCTCAATGAACAATTATCTTTTCACTTCGTATATTAGCGGCTCATCCACCGCATCAGCTGCATGGCATTTTGAGTATGCTGATGATGTGATACTTTGTCAATCCATCTTCAGTCAACCTGAATTCGCTATTTTTTCTGAGAACTTACGTAGTTTTCGGAACATCTTGTCCCTTCCTGGAGTACATCTCGACACTTTCTGGATCTATTTATCCCAATGAACAATCGGTTATTAATGCTTTCCCCGTTTCCAGAGCTAAATCGGTCAACTACTTAGGTGTTACTATGGGCACCAACTTACAGTCGTCTTCCGCATTCTAGATATGGTAAATAATTTGCGTCGACTCTCTTTTCAAATCCGCAGACTACGGCAGCTTGGTGCCAAACATGCAGTCACTGTTTTATTTGCCCACCAATGTGTTCTACCAGTCTTATTTTGATGTTCTCTTGTAGTAGTTGTAGTAGTAGTAGCAGCATTAGTAGTAGTTCTCTCTTGTAGTCTTTCCTAGTCTAGTTAAAAAGGGTTTTCATTCACTACACCACGATTTGGTTAACACTGGTCGTTTTTCTTTAATTAATATAGCTTCTTTCATCAACAAAATGTGACTCACACATTTTCACCTGTGAAAAGATCGCTATGAAGATTCTTTCGGACCCCACTCATTCTCTTTGCTATGACTTGTCTATTTATCATTCAAACTCGTTTACACGTTCCGAGTTTAGACTCATTCCGTCCAGTATAAATATTTATACATAGTACGAGGTTCGTCATGCGGTGTGAACGTCCAAACCGTTGAAAACCGTGGAAGTACTATACAGCTGTTTCATCAAACACGTTAGGAATCATCAGTAGTGCATATCCAGCGAGCTCCAACTGGGATTCGAGCCCGGAATGAACGATTGTGAATTGAACACCTCAACTGCAAGGCTATCCGGGCTGGATCTTAACGGTTTATTGAACCTATACATTACATGATATGGCGCCCTTACTAACAAGGAAGAAACAGCTGTACAGTGCTTCCACGGTTTCCAATGATTTGAACGTCCACACTGCATGAGGAATCTCATATTATGTAAAATCTAATCTCCTACTACTCACATTTGTCACAACTCGATAGGGTCTTATTTAGCCCGTGCTCTTGCCAGCAAAGTGAATATATCAGGGGAATTTCGCGTCAACCACGGTGGTTGAATCTGATTCTAGTTTCATCCGTTTTTTTTGTCTATATTTTAGCGTTTCCGAACAGCTAGTTATCGTTTTCATCCCTTTTCGACTGAAATATGAGTTGTTAGCTCAAGGAAGTACTCAGTACACTACAATTATTCGTAACAAACCGGATAAAACTAGTGCGCAGTTGGAATAACCGGCAAGACGTGTCTGGCAAATCAGATATAATAACAATGCATATCTGCGTAAAAGCAGCTCAGTCCAGTTAAAGAAAGTCGTAATCCCATCGAACGATGCCATCGTCTGGTTCGTATACTTTTCTTCATCTTATTGCGTTCAGCCCGTGTGATGCGACTTCATTCGTTGTCACTCCATGATGGTCCATAATTGGTTTTTAAGCAATCAAGTACTTGCTTATTCAGTGAGCAGTATTAATACTGCACCACACAATGAGTGTTTCCACGGATTATGCCATACGCTATTTCATCACTTCTGTGGCCGACTTTATTGCGCTTTCTAGACAAGCAGCCTTGTCAAATTCGGCTAATTCCAATCCAGAAGCCAAACTGGAAGGCTCCCAACGGATGCCGTTTTGTGCTCAGAAACAGTACGGCTAAAATTTGGATTCCAGTTAGTGCCCCTAAACAGATACCGAAACATAGAACTGGTCTACCACGGGATTAGTTAAACCCGCACGTTATTCCACTGTAATCCTTGATCTCGAACCCTATTCGACCTATCTCCTCAAATCATGATTTTATTTGTATCTTTTGTGTAAATTTAAGACCACGCAATTCATTCTGACTGATTACTTTCCTTATTGAACTTACTTCTTTTTAGCCCCGGCGATATGATCCGGCCTCCTCATGGATAATGAGAGTAAATGACAGGAACTTTCGACAGCAACAAGTAGGATTTACTTTTTTGTGGCCGATATGCGTTTTCTGACAGTTCAGTTAAGACACTGACGATAGACTGACCTCTGTTTAAATGCTGCTTGTGCTTTTAACCCCACAAAGGAATGCAATCGTACTATGATTTCCCGTAGATCGTACGTCTGTTTGCGCAGCGAAGCAAACGGTCCGTATTTAATCAAGGAACCCGAAGAGTCTAGGACAGTGTCACAGTAGTCTTGGTGTATTCGGGTTTAGAGCCTAGTAATCAGCGTTCGAATGATGTATTAAACACTGTACTGCACCAAAATCCTTAGTAGGTTCTGGTTAATGATTTCACCAATCATTACGTGAATCGGGAACTCCTGAACTATTTCAATTAACCGTTTTATTTTATCTCACCCCCTTTGTTCTTTAGCTTCTGGTAAAAAGCAGTTGGCGTATCCAGTGATTCACTGACTTTGGTTGGACATAGACAAAATTCCTTTTCCTTTCGTAGATCATCGGAACAGTATTTGTACAAAGCAAAACTGAGTCTATCCAAGTGTACACAGATTTGTGAAACAGAACGGACAAAGACTGCTTCATGCTCACTACTGTTTAGAACATGTCCGCCAAGATACAGGGAGAAGTCAAATGAATCTATCAACTAATTAAATAGTCGACGATACTTCACGTCGTTACCGTGAGACTACCAGCAAATGCTTTTCAGTAGAAGAAAGGGCGAATTCAGTTTATGCACGCAAGCACGTCCCCTGCTTGTATCCTAATGGGTTTTCCTTTCTGTGAAAGACAAACTCCACATCGTTAAAGTTACTACACGTCGATTGGACTCATAAAAATCTTCCGGTCAAACTCACTTGTATCTTTTGATCGACGCGGTTGTTGCCAATCAATTCGAGCTTTCGTTTCGAGGAAGATGACTTGGACATTTTCGGGTGGGCTATCCGTTTCTGAAAATTCAACAAATGATACCAATAATCGTTTTTTGATAACATGTAGCATAGAGAACTGCCATCAGGCGACTGATATCAATTTCAGCAGAAGGGATGCATAATTACACGCAAGGGATTTTAGGGCAGTTTTTGCTTGGAAGTTGGATTTTAGTGGGGTTTCGTTCTAGCTGTCCAAAAATTGCTTTTATCATCCCCTTGCAGAATTCTATTGATGGTAACTGACGCATAATGTTCCATCGTTTGTACAGAGTGCACACAACATCACAGCAAAAATAATACACATTTTGCACTAAATAACAAGTTATGTAAGAATACATTTTACGACAAACTTTTTCGAGGCACTCAGAGTCAGCCAGCATCTGTTTTATGCATCAGTGATGCATAAACCAACCAACAACCTATTTTTCTCCGGAATAATGATATAAACACTCTGAAGTACCCAATAACTGACTGGTTCTCCACACGGGCATGCAATATTTGAATAGATAGGTAAGCAAAGATGTCTAGCTGAACAGCAATCACAATGTGTAAAATGTTTTCAAGTGATCGAAAATGAACTGAAAAGTTTCCAAACCAATCCATCTTTGATATTGATACCGCAATGAAATAAGAGCAAATTTTACCTTATATTTATTCTTGGCAGGCCACTTCAAATCGTAGCTGGAAGCATTTTCAAAAGTTTTCTTACTTATTTAGGCAAGAGGAATGAATTCGCTTCTACAAAATGCTGTCTAGTTCTTTTTCCTGAAGAATGGTGGTTGTAGTCCATTAGAATTCATTCAGGAGAATAAAACGGTCTCCTGGATACTTCCTATAGAAATCATTCGTGCATTGCTCTCAGTAGCAAGACCCGTGCGCATGGAAACCGATTTCTTGTGGTAGAGACAGACGTCTAAGATAAGCAAAAGTTTCAGGCTTTGCACGTCCCGTTTCAATAACCCAATTATTTGTTGTCTGGCAGCTTAAAAAAGAGCTACCATCTGTGCAAAAAACTGTTATACATTAAAGTATTCCAATTTACTTCTATAAATCACTTACCCCAAGTACATTACTTCATAATTTCGCTGAATCACTGCCAAAAGTCGCTTGAGTTTAGTGATCTAATTGGTGAATGACTAAACGAATTAGCTGAGCATCAACCGGCGTATTTGATATGGTCAGACTGACACATGATTGTACTCACTGTTTATACGGTCCAACCAATTTATGGGTATGGAACAAGTATATCAAAACATACGACCTAATAGCGAAGAAACCGTACAGATATTTTTCCCCAAAAAACTACGCGATCAATCAAGACCAGAAAATTAGATCTGCTGACTTTCGCAAATATTTCCATTTGGCTTCTATTCCTGCCTCCAACAGAAGAGACAGACCCGGCGGTTTATTGGAGCAATCGGATAGCTTTAACTCTTCAACTTGGGCTGAAAAACTGCCTAAAGTCCCAAAAGTTCCAAACTTTAATTTTGGATTCAAAATGCTGGTTTATTGACCGAGTATAACGTTCCTCGCTTTGGATAAGTGAAACTGAATGTTCAGCAGATAAAATCGTTAGGCTTTTTGCGATGATTTGCGTTTCTTTTGTATTACAACAATATTGAAGATTTAAACTTTTGCATTTTTCTCTGATTGCGGGAAATAAAACTGCCAAATTCGAGATTTTTTAACCTAAATAAAAATGTGGAATCAATCGTTGAGCATCGGCAAAGTCAACTGCGTAATAGATAAAAGTCAAGTGCATCAAATTATTAATTGTGTTAAGCTTATAATTTAGAATATGATTAAAATAGAACTTATTATTTTACGGAGAAAAATTTCTATTACATTTTACTACAACAAAAGTCAAGTACTGCGTACACTCCAATGGGAAACACCAATCAGTGAATCTTCAATAAGAACTGATCTTATTTTGGTCTCAGTTCGGCTAAGGGTTAGTCACAGCTGTGTTGATCGTATCAGTTTGATTGGCATGTTTTCCCTTAAAATATCCACTGCTTTATCGATTATCTTAAAATGAACAATCTGGTTCAGCACATTTAACCAAGTTTGCTGGTTTGTTGATAAACGCATGAACTGACAACAGACCGGTACAGAAAACTTATTTCAACTAGCACCTACATCTTTTGGCCGTGAGAAGTGCACTGAATTCTGGGACTTCAAATTTGGACAACCATCTATTCCTACATGTTATAGAAAAACCGTTATCAGGTTCTTTGAAAGTTTTTCAAACCGTGGTCAAAGCAATTTTACTAAAATCAGAGCTATCCTGTGAAAAATCACACATCTTACAGCCTAAGTCACTTTAAGGTAGTTGGCTAAATTATTCTCATCAGATCACTTATTGAGCAGCAACTGGCGGCGAACTTTCTTTGACAAATCTCGTAAACCTAGTGGTTTATTGCTGGATTTTCTTTCACCAGAGGTGAAAACGCGACTTGACAATTAGTTGCACCGAGTCTACGGATCAGCTTTGATTTATTACCAGTGAATATAACCTCGACCAAAATAAGTGGATCATCTGTGAATTCTTCAATGAATAACTACCCGCAGCTGTAAATTGTCCCCTCGATAAAGACAGGGAATTTGCTCCTTCTAGATGAAAGAGCTCATTGCACTGCCACTGTTTGAAGCCAGCAACGTCCGACAACTGGACGGTTTTGTTCACCTGTTGGCTGACTATCAGATATCCATCAGGAAACCGAGTCAGCTGATAGTTTTTGATCGGAAGATGTACGGTCATAGACGGACAACTGGTCAGACCCGATGACAAAGATTTGTTTGTAAAATTGGCGGTGTAGACACCGATTTCCCCATTTTCGAACAGGAGGTGTAATGTCCCATCAGACAGAAAACTTGCAATAGAAACTGATTTGGATGGCAAATCAACACAGGTCCACCATTCATTGAACTCTGAGAAATACGAATCACCGACGGTCTTAGAGTCCGATGATCTTCCAGCGGAACAGAGGTGCACAGGTAAAATAACTCTGCACAGAGCTGATCCATTGTCTTTGGAAGCAGATGCCATCAGTACATAGAGATACCTAAAAGAAATAGGAAGATCAGGGGAATGATGAAGATTTATTGAATAGGAGAAACCGATTTATGGTTCAATCGATCCAAGATCATTATTACCTCTTCCTTTAGGACCGGTCAGATCAGTGTTTGATTCACCACACTTGTCACTACTAATTGCACCGTTTGTAGGACAATCAAAAATAAAGGATCAATAAACCATATAATTTGTCTTACAAAATTGAAAATCGCAGTTGAATAGATATTACTATAGAACATCACTTTATTCGCGTTTAGTCTGAAAACATGGTTCTCAGAAATAACTCATTGATTGCTGAAACTGATGCCAATTATTCTGCTCACTGTCGGCTAAGCTATGGTGTTTCTCCTGTGACGTCGAGCTGATAGCTCCCAAACCTGTTCAGAATACTTCAGATGTGAGGCACCCAACTGGTATTTTGCTCTTTTTATGATACAAAATTAAAGCTAACAACAACTGGTAACTGGGATCGTGTGTGAGTAGCGCAGTTAATGAGTTATTTCGACAATTGACGTTCACATGAAATACGCTTTGACGCGCCAGACAGGGCATGAAAAATTATCCTTTCGCGAAAGTTGATCTATACTTAACAAACTCTGCCACTGTCTTAGCCTCCGGCTCACAGATGTGTCCACTAACTGAATATCGGTTGTCGGCTGTGAGTAGAATAATGCACAACGACTGTTTAAAACTTCACGACCAGGGAAATTATGTATTGAAATCTGAAGTATTTTTTACTTTTATTTCCGTATTTCTCAAACCACAATCAACCGCACGTTGTGCTCCAGACCAGATAAATAACCGTTACCCTTTAGTCTATTTCGGTGAAGAAGACCTGACAAAACGAGTGACATTGTTACCAAAACCTTCCATCTCGCAAGCTTTGGTAACAAAATTAAAGCCTACTTCGTTGTCTGATCAGAAGGGCAAACGAGAATTGCACTGGTAGCTGGCATTCCAGTAGTTTAGGAGTTATCCATGATTATCCGTTTGAAATTACATACCTGGTTGTTGTCATGGAAACTGGTTTTAATGGACTTTTTGAAACGAATTTATGGCGCATTCAAAAAAATTTATGCTGGTACTAAAGTGAAATTACAGGAAGTCTGCATAGTTTCAGACCTGACAAACATCTCCATGTGTTTCAATTCGGTTGCTTCTGACGCCATTTTATTACAATTTATCCTCAACTCCGAGGTGGGAGGGTACGGTCTGACGCATCGTTCGAGAAGCGGCCTGGTCACGCTAGCAGACAACACGTCAGTTCGTGTTCAGAATTTAGGCCAATGCCTGAGTCAATGAAATTGCGATAAACACGAGGGCGGATCGATAAAACCAAAGAGGATTCCCGCCAAATGGTGGTTGGTCGTACCACCAATCAACCAATCAGAAAGATGTTACCTAATGCAAGTTTGAACCAATTAATCAGTGTTGCAAAGATTGGTGGCAGTGATTCTTTCTTCCTATATTAACAGTGTGTTCTGAGCTAATAAGTGAGATCGTTCCAGGGCAGAGAAGTCTTCCTACTAAAGATACTTGGGTCGGATCAAAACAAATGGTTTCTCGGCTCTTCATTCCAGATATCAGCAAGTTGTATCTGCTCTTGAAACGAATGCTAAAAAGTTGTGCGACTGCAGACGTTTACCAAATTTTGCCTATTTACCGAGTGAAACCGACGAATGCTAACTGCTTTTAGTATCTGTGCATTAAGGATAGGGGAACGGATCAATAAAATCGTGATTGTTTGTCAGCACTTTTCACTTTACATTGCATATGCCATCCAGAATTGTCACGCGATTATTTCGTTTTTGCATCTATTTCTATCCGGATAAAAGCTTCGGTTTACATGTGACCCATGATCCATTCAACCATACCCTAGACACAGAATTCCATTTGTTCTGAAACTGATCCACACCAAACAAATAAAAATAGAAACACTTCTAATCCCACGCATGTGCAATATTAGGATTTTCGTGCACTGAAGTCGTGAATACCTGTTCACTTCCCTGCAGTTTTGTTTCCATCTAAGTAGAATTCATCCGTTAAAGTAAACGGAGTTTTCCCCACGCATTTGGTGAAGGCCGGTTTTTTCTCCAACTTCAGTATTCACAGTTTAAAT
The DNA here is from genome assembly GCA_948099385.1 of Fasciola hepatica. Classification (NCBI taxonomy): domain Eukaryota; kingdom Metazoa; phylum Platyhelminthes; class Trematoda; order Plagiorchiida; family Fasciolidae; genus Fasciola; species Fasciola hepatica. The sequence goes on from CANUEZ040000124.1 coordinate 733,489, forward strand.
TTTGACAGAACTTGATTTCAACCAGATGTATGAGTATAGATCAAGCCGAGTGCACAAAATAGTTCATGTTATAAACCTCCTGGCAGTTGGCTGAACTATTCGCTGATCAACGGATACCAGAGGAAGCAAGCCCCTCTGAATCTCTCCCAATTCATGATAGGAAAACTCCAAATTACCCAGTGGAATAAACGTGCACGCGTCCCGTGTAATTTCTCCCTCTCTGTACAAGCTGGATGACTTCACTCAAGTCCTACAGCGCTCGAATTATCACGTAGTGGATAACAAATTCGTAAGACCCAGTTTTAATTATATCAACTGACCGGAGAATAGTAAGGTTATCGGGAAAGTTACTTAGTCCCCTTTGTGAGCCTGATTAGCACGTTTAAAGAATCTCGTAGACTTCCAAAAATCGGAGGTCAGTGTGACGGTAACACAAGACTCCTATCCACCGCTCGATGAAACTTCCTCGCCGGCTTTTTTTCTCATCCCTTAGTTATGCTCCGTATCACTCCACTATTTGTTAGAAGACCTAAAACATCCGGAGGGAATAATTTCCCCTCTCTTTACTGACCATCCGTACTGTATGAACTCAGTGGGTTATGTATGACAGACGTGGTTCTCATAATTCAAATTATCTTCTATCATTCTTTACCCTAGCAGAAACTAAATGATTGGACTAAGTCTGGTATTTATTCACCCCAGCCACTGAAAAATTAGATCTCACACTCAGCACTGGATATAGACACAAATATCTCGCAGCTACTATGAGACCGGAGCAAAAAATTGTTGATCCATCCCAAACTCATCACCTTTACTAAATCATAACAAATCCATCTATCAATTAGTTTCATTTTCATTATGTGAAATAGACTTCCATCTTCGGTACAAAAATAAACGCAATACGTGGAAAAGAGAAACGATAATTTTGACTTTTGTTATGGTTGTCAGGCGGTCCTCATTTTTACTATTGTTTGTTTTATCTGTCTCTGATTTGAGCACTGTTGTAGAGATGGTCGTGTGACACTGTTTTTGAATGAGAAAGTTTTGTCAATCCCTTCCGTTATTTTTTCGCAGAATGAATGTAGAATGGGAGGCGTTATTAATTTATTAGTTTTAAGTTTCTGTGTGGCCCACTAGCGGTCCCGTGAAATGGCCTGCCCGATCTGTGATCCCAGTAGACCGGTGTGTGTGTGTGTGTGTGTGTGTGTGTGTGTGTGTGTGATCTAGGAGTAAGTAACACTACGTCAGTGTTTTTTCGCTGGAGGGACAGCAGTGTAACGGTTAGGCTGTGGACCAACATACCGGTTTTCAATCAGTGTAGCTGTGGGAACCCGATGAGACCACCTACTGAGCTCTGGGCTGGTGGAATTTTTTTCGTTTTTGTCAGTTCAGATCAAACAGACACAACCCCTCTCCACGGATGATCACTAGTCCATACATACTGCATTATGAGCGAATAAGCGCAATGTGAGGCTAAATTCTACCATTCATGGTTGAACTCAAATTAAAATGCATAATACTCAGTAGTACATGAGTAGTAGAGGATTAGGTTTCACACCATATGAGATTCGTCGTACTGTGTGAACGTTCCAACCACTGAAAACCGTGGAAGCATTGTACAGCGAGCCCAACTAGGACTCGAACCCTGGGTGAACGATTGCGGATTGAATACCCTAACAGCAAGGCTATCTGGGCCGGCTCTCAACGATTTATTGAACTTATAAACTACATGATACAGCACCCTTCTGACACTGGCTCTGAATGTTAGCAAGGACTTACTGGCACGGCGAGCGACTCCTATGCTAGACTGCTTCTCGGCAGGGGCCTTAGTACACTAGTAATTATAACAGCCTTGTCATGCACATAATTACTCTGTTTGATCCAAAAAACAATAATTCAGAGTCAGTTTAAATAGCTGAAAACTTAGATTGTGTGTGTGTGTGTGTGTGTGTGTGTGTGTGTGTGTGTGTGTGTGTGTGTGTGTAATCGTCTTGCAGTATCGAGTATCAGCTCACCATTGAAAACCATGAAAACGTTACTCACCGTACAGTCTTGCTTCATCTGGCTTGTTACAATTCATCAGCTGAGTGCATATCCATTGAATCTCATTTGGATCATGAATCTCCCGGAACTGAATGGTAATTGCAAGGTATATTACCAGTAGAAGAGTCCTAACGGTTTGTTTTGTAACCATAATAACGACTACTTTCGTTTCACCTGAACCCCTACTTGGAAGTAGTCTCCAACGTTGGAGTCGGTCTCCATGCACATGAAGAGCTGTTGGATGTTGTGCGAATTAGTGGTGATATGAAGCAAGTTGTTGAACACCCGCCCAGGTGACCAACTGGGTACCCGGCAATGGAAGGCATGCACGGTTCGATTTCCAGATGGGACTGGACGAGTGCACAAGTTTGATGGTTCACAGCAAGCCGCATAAGACAACTTCGAACTGTTTGCTCATATTGTTTTAAGTTTGGTGTTGTTGCCACGTATTGAATTATTGCATCAACAATTAGGTATCGTGGTAATGAAACTGAACATTTATTACTCATCAATCGCAAACACTGATCGGGCCCTAGATACAAGGATCCATGCAGTTTGAATCAAAAAACTTCGAACTCTAACCCAGTATTGGAGGTTGTTTCGTTTTTGACTATATGCTTAACGAGGACAGCAAATATTACGTGTGGGATTTACCGAGATGACCTGTCGTTTGGAGAAAGCAAATGAAAGCTGGTTTGTAGTATCTAAGATTTTGATTGCAATAACCAAAAGGCAGTGATTAAAATTGTAGTACCGTCTAGATAGGGAGACAAGTTTCATATACACATCACGTATTTTCTTCAAATTGTCTTATAAACTCTCCTTAGTGGCTGTTTATGAATTTATCCATGAAATGTTGATCAGAAGGTACCACGACGGACAAAACTGTCAATGTACAATAACATTAACAGGTGCTGTTGTCGCCATTTATCCAACCTTATAAACTCTGTCATTCCGGTGGCTTTCGGTGTTCCATTGTTTGTTCAGTCTTGTCTCCCACCCATATTCGGTTCGAAATGCATTTGGTCTAGTCACTTCTGGTAATGTTCGATTTGACCATAATCTACTCATAGCAAACCAATCATATCGGTCCCGTATGACTTCAACAAGAGGCTCAAAATCTTCTTTGGTCACGGCCCACGTTGTGGCCGCACTTACCCACTGATTGGGTTGATTGCATAATCAACTACCCGATTGTGTGTTGCATTTGGTTGATAAAACGCCCTCTTCACTGACATCTTTTCCGAAGGATTGAAACAAATCAACTAAGGCAGGTGGGGAGGAGAGAGGATACACGAAATACAGAACAAAATTGAGACAAACAAAAATCCCCTAACGTTGAATTAGTACATACATTTACACATAATGAAACAAATATTGAAAAAGCAAAATTCGCACTAGATCACGAGCTGATAAGCACATATTTCGTAGGTAAAATGCGATTTGGCTGAGAAAACTCCTGTCACCCATTTTTTTAAAACAGACCATTTCTTGAAGAAGAAGAAGAAGAACAACAACAACAACAACAACAACAACAACAATAGAAACCCGATTTGATCCATTTCCTCGGGTCAAATTCTGAGCAAAAGCTGCTAGCAGAGTTCGATTCATAGAACTGAAAATATCTGAGAGGTAAAAACTAAAAGAATCATGAAATTGCCTAGAAACAAATAACTAAGTTGTATACCGAGTGCTCATGGTATAAATACACATCCGAAGCATTTTCACCTGAAACAGGCATGCCTGAATGGGGCTTCTTCTGTGGTCTGCTGAATGTGCACTACACTGGTAATTCCCGAAGGACAACAGAATAGGTTGTACTCCATGCTTTACTACTTTGCAGTGACCATTGGTAGGCAAACTGTCATTTCAGTGGACTTTCGCCCCTTCCTGCCCCCCCCTCCGGGGGGGGGGTTGAATTCTGTCTTCACCGCTGCCACCGGGACAATTTCTTCAATTGTCAGTCCCTAATTGGTCTCGACCAATCAAAGAATAAAACAGTGCAACTTCAGTACCGCATGACTAATTATTCTACCATTCTCACATTAAAGGCAGCCGTTTAACTAGCCGAAAGTGATAATCCCACGAAAAGAGTGGCTTTGCAGACTAGTTCTGCCAACAGTACCCCAGGTTTGAAGTATCACATAGTGCCTGCTTTGCCATAACTCCCATCCACATTGCAGTAGCCGTCTGAACTCTGCACTTATGACTATCTAAAGCCAAATAGCAAATTTTACCATAGCTTCATGAGTCGAATACAAAATAGGCTAACTGAGGAGAAAGCTGCCTTTTCATTTTGTAGGAATTTACCTCATGAAAGACAGAGTGAGGGGAAGTATACACAGTAAATGGTAGAGTTGAACGGATTAATTTATTAAATAGACACGTGTAGGAAGCTTGTTTCGAAAAAATCCAAGTTTCAAAAAATAATGCGGGGAACAGCGAGGAAATGTCGATGCATTATAACCGTTTCTGGATACTTTTCCTGTGCTTGACCAACAATAATGAACTAGGTTGAGACAAGGATTTTAAGAATGCCACGGAGGGTTCAGTAACGGAAACAAGGCTAAGTCATTTGCTACCAGATACTACTGAGTAAAATCTCCTGAATCTGGAAGCATTTGTGGAAGATTATTTATCAAATTAATAAAGATGAGAGTGAAAGTCACCTCGGGGACAGCTTGTTATGCACTTGTCTCAGACTTGGTTAGATCGATCGAGAATTCTTGATTCTTTACGATAACTGTTGAATCGCTCCTCTAAAAACAAATAAACGATATCACTGATGATTTTACCTGACATATGGTACTGTCAGTCTTTGAGTGGTAAGAAGATCTGCTATAATTATTCAATTGGTGTTCTGGGTCTTTCTTCTCCCGGAGTTTTTGAGTTTCTCTCTTTCGAAATACTAATAATGACCCTTCTCGGGTGAGTTTCATTCATTTTTCCACATCCCACAATAACTCTTTTGTTCAGTGAGGTGATAACATAGTTTGTCATATCTTATCTAGAACTACAAGGTGAAAAATTTCACCGGAATTAACTTAGCTTTTGGAATAAATTAGATTATAGTAGAAACGATAGTCGATAAAAATGAGATGACAAATTCATGTGATGATTCTGAGAATTTTAATGGATTCTGCCGTGTAGTGTATTATCAAGTGATCATAACTTGCTTTCTTTCCTCTTTTATACCAGATGCCCTCACTGGAGGCCAAGGAGACCAACCGGCCAACAAAGTGTCTTCCACATTGATCCGCACAGAACAGCGATCATGGTCTTTCCCCCAAAAAATGTATAAAAATAGCCATGGACGCCCCCAACTGACCTTTTGTTTTGTTTAATACCGTGCACTTGGGCATTGTTCTTCAATATGCTGTTCCCTACTGTAGTGCTGACTTCTTTGTTAGTCATCGCAACACGTTTGTCTGATTTCCAATGGAACCCATTTTCAGAACTCGAGGTTATCCGGTGCATTACGGCTGATGTGATAACACTCTGCTCTGGCGATGACATCAAGAACGGAAGTACAGAAGGAATGAGCACTTTAAGAAAGACAGTCCCCAGAAGTGTTGCAGTTTGTTTTGGTGTTGCATGTTTCGGGGACTGATGACCGCATAGTTTGAAGTAGTGAACCACGTAAGGACTCTGTACTGTAAGCGTAGCAAGCGAACTGACCGACAACGGGGTTTGCTGTGAAAGAGTACCGTAGACCAGCGTGGAACCCCTGAATAGAAAATCAAATGTCAACGTCTTTAAAAGTATCCCTACATAACTGGTGAGCAATCTGGACTCCGGTTCTTTTGCACCTATCCTACTTGTACAAATTTGGTCAAGTGTGGCACTTGCAAAACTGTGACAACTGCTTGTACGGTTCCCGATTTCTGTCACACCACTTGCTTGAAATGGTAAAAATCAGTCTTTTATATTCCTAATGTTTTGTTATACGGGATGCAGATCTCCCTAGAAACTTTGTTATTCACATTGTCATGCTCAATTTCAGATTTTTCTTACAAATGTATTGATCATGTCACCAACACCAAGCTCAGCAAACATCGAGACCTGAAAATGGCTAAAAATGTTGTTTACTTGAAACCTGTCATCATTCTCGAATTAGCACATTTCCTTCCGCAGTTTTCCCTGCTATTTTTTGTCCAGAATTTGAATATCGTACACGAATTCCATTGTGCCACGATTGTCTCACGCTAATTGATGAGAAAGTCTATTTATTTCATCAACTATAACTATTAGTGTTTACATTCAGAACAAGTGAAGAATAAACAAGACGGGAAAGAAATTCTGATTGGTCTTGAACCCTTCGTATTAGATTAGAACTCGTACCGTCCATCGAATTGTGATGAGCTAGAGCATTACCATCAAAAGTGAGATTGGTGCACCTCAGTAAAGAATCGAGATAAGCGACAGTTAGCAATTTCAAGCTCGAGCGAGGCGGTAGGAAATTCAAGTAGAGTCAACAATCGAGCCGCTTTCCCGCCGCAGATACAGAACTGATTGGACAACGATCATTCCCGTTACCTGACCAAGTTAGGAAGCAAGCCATTTGAGAGCCTCTATTGGTAAGTCACGTGAACCAGTCGTTTCTTAGTTGTTTCGATGAACGAGATACACTGGCCTGTCTGTCTCGATTTGTCCCTACTCTGTCATCCTCCAGTCACGGAGTCGACTTGACGGCCGCATTTTGTCTCAGAAAAGCCAATCAACGGTACGTGTTACATTTACCGTGGCGTTTGAAATGAATGTCGGCACCACCTCGTCCGCCTCCTCTTTCTCTTCCCCACCACCCTTCTCTATCCCTGGAGCTCTCGCACAGGCTGTTACACTTATCAATCAGCATTCAGCTACGTGATAAAATTCAACACCAAGAATGTGAGTCGGGACGGGCTAGAGAGAGTTCGTGGGACCGGTGGCCTAAATGGCGTGAACCTAGTCACGTATCTGTAAGTGGTTCTCGACCTCAATTGAAGTAATGTAGGCTGCGTTTAAATCAGTCTTCACGGTAAGCAATCTCTAAGCTTTAGTGATTGCAGTGAGTGTAGAAACTATCCCGATTACTTGAACTTTCAATATGACAGAAAACGTGGTCTCACTAGCTTTACGCACGATATGGGCTGTACACGGCTACGGGCAGCAGAACAAATTCCAAATGTATAACCGTGTTTATCGTAATTTCGTGGTTCTAAACAATGCAATACATAAAAATACATAAATGCAATGACTTACAGCCAGGTGAGCAACCAAGGGCAACAGTACAGAAAGTTATCCGAAAGATCGGGACAGCGCGGTCATAAACGGTCCACTCAGCAAGGAGTCATGCGAAACTGTAGCGCAGCACGGTTGCGGTACAGACAGTGGGTCAAGAAGCGTAAGTGAAACGTTCTGCAAATTTTTCTCACAAGGGGAGTGTACAATCATAGAACAATCGAGTCGGGAACATAACGTAAAATGTTCACGCACCATACGTCGGAAAGGGGTAAATCTGAACTGTGTCAGTACAGTAAAAACAGGGAATTGGATCACAAGTATTCGAGGTTCATGAGGGATATACACACTACTCACGAGTAAGACAAGCGAAGATGTCGTCGAAAATACAAATTACAAAAAGTAATTTACACTGCCCCCGGGGTCAGGGAACCTCACCAGCCATATTCGTAATTGAAGCGTCACCTTCCAGCAAGCACAGTTGTCGTAGATCTCGTCGGTGAATGCCATTAGCAGTGCGTACAATGACTTCTCTTGTTCGGCCGTCGCTTCCAATGGTGGCGCTTTCCACGATACCCTTACTTGGTGAAACATGGCTTCAGTATCTGCAACCAGGGTGTACCGATACTCCCGGAACCTCGGAAGAATTCCATATAGACTGTTGACGAGGTCTGGACCCGTCAGCAGTTGCTTATTCAGGGACGTTTTGTTGCATTCTGCAGCACAATCGAATACAGCTCTAACCTTCGTTTGATCTCCGTGCTTGTACACTCCATGGTGTGCCAGATACAATACATGCGGGCCAGTCAAGTTCTGTTCTGAGCCGGATACAATCTCAGCGTAGCCTTTCGTAATGTACTCGTTGACCATGGCTGCGCATTTTTCTTTAAGGTCATGGTCCCTTTTGAATCGCTTCTTGAGAAATAGCAGTCTCTTCGGTGCAACATCCTTATTATCCGGCAAGCGTGGTCCACCGGGCTTCCATGGCAGGGCTATTTCATAATGGCCGTTGACCCAAATCATTGAGGCGGTCATATGACGTGAAGCTGTTTTATCATCTTCTGGCATACTCCGTTTGATGAAAGACTCTTCCACGAACTCAGAGTTGAACATACGCTCCGAGCTCATATCCAATTCAGTGGCCGTGACATGACTAACATTGGCCGTCGCCTTACAAGGACGTTGGCACGAAGTCGGTCCTAATATCACCCATCCTAGAGGTCCTCTCACGCCATAAGGATCATCTGGACTGCCCGTTCGTTGTTCTAGCACCCAATGTGCCTTTGGAACGTCGGCACCAATGAGAATACGGATGTCGGAGTCATCAATGGCTGGCATCAGGACTTCTTGCAGATGACTCCAAACTTCTAAATCTTGCTTTAGGTTGAGTGGTCTCAGTTTAGGCAAGTTTTCTACTGCCCACGCTCGGCGGACTTGGATGACTTCCTGACCGTCTAGCGAAGTTAATGTAAAGGATACAGTGCGCGCTTTGGTTACACAATTACTATCGATGGTCTTAACCGTCAGAAGCTCGGGCTTCCCATTGAGACCCAATTTTGTCAGGAGCGACTGGTCTACGAAAGTTGTGTCCGATCCATTGTCCAGCAATCCATTCACTGTGACCTCCCCTAAAGGACCTCGGAGGCGGACTGGCAATATAGCAAGGGAAATTCGACGGCCGGCGGTACTTTCGTCTGCTAATACGTGACCAACCGAAGCAGTGTTGTCTGTTGGCAGGTTTTGGTCACGATTAGATTCTGGGGTTTTTGGTCGATGTAGCATCGGGTGGTGTTGGCCTACACAGCCCTTCAGGCCACACGTCTTTCGCGAACGGCAGGCTTTAGTTACATGATTAGGCTTTAAGCATGAAAAACATAATTTCAGCTTCTTCACGGCATTATACCTGTCTATTACCTTTAAGTCTCGAAATTCGCTACACTGGTCCACGTAGTGGGGATTTTCACATATAGGGCAAACTTTGTTGGGGGTCGGCTTAGGACTGGTGCTAGATGGCTTAGTCTCGGTTGACATGATTGTGGCTACTCGCTCGGTGGAGTATAGACTGCTAGCGGGCTTTCGAGAATCTGGTTGTCTAGACGCAGAAATGGCCGGTCGCGATACGTAAACGAGGCTAACCAAGGCAGCATCACCCTGATCGCTGACAAAACTCGTTAGTTCATCGAAAGTGGGCTCCCGTCCCGATCTGAGAATGAAGGATGCCCGGTCGAACCATCTAGACTGAACACCGGTGGGCAGTCGTTGCACAATAGCGCTCAGCGTCCGGCAGGCATTCAGATCAGCCTGGTAGCCGAGGCTCTTCATCGTGGCCGAACACACCTTCATCTGATCCGCCAATTTTACCAGCGCCTTGGTATCAGTTTGCTTCAGCACAGAGCCGTCACTTAGCTCATCGATACATTTTCTGGCAATCACGTGAGGCCTGCCGAACCGGCGTTCTAGTATGCGTATGGCTTCATCGTAGCCTTCCTGCGGCTCAAGCACCGTGCACCACCGAATGGCTTCAGCTGGCTCCCCCTCACAGGCCGAAATCAAGTAATCGAGGAGGTAGGCGGGGTCGTTATTGTACCTAGCGACTGTGGACTGGAAATTTCTCATGAAACCAATGAAATCCATGGGATTTCCATCGAATTTGACTGATCGGCGAGCAGGCAGGCTCATACAAGCTTGCAACAGCCTGGCGGTCTCGCTGACGTGGTCGAATTCCCTGGATTTAGCGGGCAGAACACGTATTCCCGGTCCGTTCAGTGTAATTTGGTCTTCCTGCCTTGTTTTTGACCCTGGTAAGGACATGACATAATCGTGAACAATTTTCAGTGTTTCACTGCGAGGTGGCGTAGGTGGCAGTATAGGCTCCGATCCAAAACTGCAGTTATCGTCGGACAATTCTTTGACCATTTCATCCTTGACTTCGTTTATGCGTTTGGCAGCCTCGGCCTCCAGCTCCAATTGCTTAATCTTCAACCTGGCCAGTCGCAGTTCACGTTGTAGCTCTACTCTGGAGGTTGAACCATTTGCTGACTGAGCCTCTCTACGGTTTGCTGGATGAGCCTCCATGCGGTTGACTGAATAAGCCTCCATGCGGTTTGCTGAATGAGCCTCATTGCGGTTTACTGAATGAGCCTCGATGCGGTTTACTGAATGAGCCTCCATGCGGTTTGCTGGATGAGCCTCCATGCGGTTTGCTGAATGAGCCTCATTGCGGTTTGCTGAATGAGCCTCCCAGCGGTTTACTGAATGAGCCTCCCAGCGATTTGCTGAATGAGCCTCCTTGCGGTTTGCTGAATGAGCCTTCATGCGGTTAACTGAATAAGCCTCCATGCGGTTTGCTGGATGAGCCTCCATGCGGTTTGCTGGATGAGCCTCCATGCGGTTTGCTGAATGAGCCTTCATGCGGTTAACTGAATAAGCCACCATGCGGTTTGCTGAATGAGCCTCCATGTGGTTTGCTGAATGAGCCTCCCAGCGGTTTGCTGAAAGAGCCTCCATGCGGTCTGCTGGATGAGCCTCCCTGCGATTTGCTGACTGAGCCTCCCAACGGTTTTTCCGCAAACCAGGCAATTCATCATTAAATGACTGTATACTGGACGTAAATGACTTCATTCCAGACAATATTGGTTACTGGCTAACTGTAGAAACTATCCCGATTACTTGAACTTTCAATATGACAGAAAACGTGGTCTCACCAGCTTTACGCACGATATGGGCTGTACACGGCTACGGGCAGCAGAACAAATTCCAAATGTATAACCGTGTTTATCGTAATTTCGTGGTTCTAAACAATGCAATACATAAAAATACATAAATGCAATGACTTACAGCCAGGTGAGCAACCAAGGGCAACAGTACAGAAAGTTATCCGAAAGATCGGGACAGCGCGGTCATAAACGGTCCACTCAGCAAGGAGTCATGCGAAACTGTAGCGCAGCACGGTTGCGGTACAGACAGTGGGTCAAGAAGCGTAAGTGAAACGTTCTGCAAATTTTTCTCACAAGGGGAGTGTACAATCATAGAACAATCGAGTCGGGAACATAACGTAAAATGTTCACGCACCATACGTCGGAAAGGGGTAAATCTGAACTGTGTCAGTACAGTAAAAACAGGGAATTGGATCACAAGTATTCGAGGTTCATGAGGGATATACACACTACTCACGAGTAAGACAAGCGAAGATGTCGTCGAAAATACAAATTACAAAAAGTAATTTACAGTGAGGTTATACAGTGGATGACTCGTAAAACGAGATAACAACCATCGGACCCACACAATATGTTTGCAGTAAGGAAATGTTATGCCGATGCTATTATTGTGGAAGATATTCACATAGTAGACCATACCCTTGGGACGAAACTGTATTTGCCAGACAAAAAACCGCCAAGTATCCACTTGTTTGCATTTTCAAGTCCGTAAAGACTAAAAAATACTGGATATTCGGCTAGTGGTAAAGCCCCAAGGATTACCTGAATTTAATTAGCAAATGAAAAGATGTATAGCCCTCCTTGAATGTCTGCACGATGTTTTCCAGTATTTTCACACGGACTGCGGAGTTCTAACCAAAAGCCACAATTTTTCCGATGCCCCATAATGTTTCAATGAGTTATTAAATTTTTCTTCGTGAAAGCCAAAAGTTATGACACCTGTAATTTACACATCACGATTCCTCTCCTCCACACACACACACACACACACACACACACCCCACCCCCACCCCCCACCCCCCACTCAACTCGGGAAAAGTCAGCAAACTGGGTTATTGGTTAATCTGTAACTTCACCCAAAGTGTTTTTGTCGTAGCCATCCTAAAAACCAGAAACTTTATTTTTTGAAGGTTGAATTTACCGTTTTCTACTCCTAAAAACCTAAAAGAGTAGATGTTTGTGCTAGGAGTAAATGAAAAGTGACGTTACTGTGTGACATTTTGAACAACGCTGAACAAAATGCTAATCCGAAATTATGCATAAAAATAAACACGACATAAAAATGTCACCAGTGATTGAAAAACTTTGTAATCGGAAACAAGCTGTGCAAACGTTATCATACCTACTGTATTAGGGATCGACATTTATACAGCATGGATGTCACGCTACTGTTCACCAAAGTGCCATTGCACGGCAAAGTTGATTTTACGCTTGGCTGACTGTCCCTTGGACTCCACCTTTCACGCACAAACCTCAACTCATCCAATCAACCCTGCACTCAGGAGCATAAGACTCGATTTTTGTCCTTGTCAGAGTTCATCAGTGGTGCATACCTTCAGCCACATCCAGGGTTTGAACCCGGACCTTTTTTTACCTCGAAAGCGTGTGTTACCACTGCGCCACCCTGGGTGTGGCGGAGAATATGCGTCACTAATGAGTTCTGACAAGAGCGAAACCCGAGTGTGGTGCTTCAGAGTACAGAGTTGATCGGATGATCTGAGTTTTGTGCGAAGTATCATCAGTCCTACATACTACTCGCAAGTAACGGTGAGATATATACAAAGTTGATTTTATTTGTGGTCATGATCGAAAAGAAAATATCAACATAAAAATCCTAGTGACTGAGTTGAAATGAGCAATACTGCGACGTACCGAAAACGTGTTTCGATTTTCTAGTCAATTGTTTTCGCCTAAATGATGGCATTTCATTGTGGAGTTCACTAGACCCCATCTTGGCAGAGATACTCATGGCGAGTCTTGAGAATAAGCAGAACAACACTATCAGTGAAACACGGCTCTACAAGAAATATGTCAATAATAAAGCCGACAACTGCAGCTCAGAGGGGGACTCAATCAACTTCTTCCGCAGACTCAATGGAATCCATCCGAAACTGCATCTCAGCACGGCGCACGAGTTTGATACCAAGTTCGCATTTCTGAGCTTTAGGATAACCCGGTGTCCAGAGGAAAGCGTGAGTAGGTCCGTATACCAAACGTACACGTGGTCAGGACAGTGTCTATATTTTACGAGTTTAATTCTTCTGAGTTACAAAAGTGGTTTTGTGGAAACCGTATATGACAGAGCCCGTAAACTCTGTACATCCAGCACGCTCTAATCTGAAAAGGTACCACCAATTACCGTGTTCCAATCAAACGGTTACCCACGTACGTCTTTCAAAAGGCATTGTACAGCAAACACTAAAACTGAACACTCATTCCCCGTCCTTAAATTTAAGGTGTTCTTTCGGCTGTCATTCAAGGGCAGTGACACAACCAAGTCGTTTACCTGGGTTTATGCGGCGTCTGATAGGAGCAGCACCTCTGAGTTGGTAGTTTCGTGCCCTTGGGTTATCCTCAGTTTCTTAGGTCCCCACCAGGTACCCAGCTCTCACCTGTGACTCCACAAAGCTGAAGCATGTATCAGCGGCCCGATATTAGCAAACCGCTCGACAAGAGAGCTAAACCAGGTCGAGAATAACTGACGTCCAAAAACCTCGTCGAGACCGTGTTGGCATTCGAAGGCAATTATCCCTGAATGGACTGACGAGATTTCTAGTAGAATCCAATGGCTGCAAAGGAAATCTGTCGAAATAACAGGGCTGTATGGACCCCTGTGTTGAATTCGATTCAATCGAATGGGGAACGAGCTCCTAGGGAGCCCCCGGCAACTACACATCAACACGCTGCTGCCTTGCAGTCCGCGCATGGTTGTACAAAAACCAGAGATGCGTCCTCGAAAAAAGCCAAGTGATACTGGGGACGTTTACTGTATCAAACACTCATGGAACTTCATGATCATCTCATTTACGCCATCTTTTATCCACGCTTCAGTTGTGGCCAACCACCCAGCATGAACAGCCACGATCAGAGACATTCATGAAGCCGGCTTATCCTAACCCATGAGCCAGCCACGGTAAAGTAGTTCTTCAAGCGCCGCCTCAAACTAGCAACGAGGCATTCATACAATGACGCTGAACCCGTCCTAATCTACACGTGCAGCCTTGTTATTGAGCGATGATTTATTCAATAATTTTATTTGTTTAAGCAGTATGGGATTAGACTAACCATAATGATTCATCATACAATTTCAACGCTCAACTCACCACTGAAAACCAAAGAAGGCCTGTAGAGAATTTTCATCTTTGCTGGGAATTGTCAGCAGTGCATATCCACCGATTTCCTTACTGGGATTCGAACATGCGGTCAACGACTGTGACTCGAAAACCTGACCACCAGTCTATCCGGACTGGCTCTGAAGACCATCGATGGTTTATTCACCATTAACGCTATGTGATAAAGTGCGATCGCTGTACAGGCAATGGGTCATTATCCCAGAAAAGTCATTGATTGGTGGCCGATATATCTTGTGGTTGTAAAGTTAAACAAACCAAGTACAATTGGTTAGCAGGCGATTAGACGGTTTCCAATGGTGAGTTGAGCGCTGAAACTGCATAATGTGTTGTATCGTGTGAGATTTTATTTGCATTCCCCAATTCACTCGCTCATGTTAAGCACGTTACATTGGTCGTACCAGTCGGTGGCTGATGAAGATGGTACAAGAACACTGTTCTGTATGACTGAAGAAAAGTCTGGCGAAGGCCATTCGGAAAGCCATGGTGGGACACACTGTCATCATCTACTGAGCTCCGGCCTATCATTTGAACCAGATTAGGAAAGTCATTTCATGCAGAGCTGACACACAGGGCTCTAGGAATCCATTATCCTGGTCCACGCAAAAAGACCTAAAACTGCAGTGTCAGCTGATCAGTGTAGTTGCTAATAAAACACTGGCAACACACCAACAATCAAGTATACATTTTCCTAGAATAATGACCGCTTCCCACCCCACCCCCCTTCTTTATTCAAAACTGACCGTCTTGCTCACGCTGACCTATAGTCAGTTTGTCGGCACAGTAAATTTCACGTCTTTATTAACCGTAATTATTTTAGAGACATTGTTGCCGTCTTGGTTAGGCCTAAAGAATGATGAGCCAAAGCCTTATTACTACTACTACTACCACTATCTTACTCATCCGCTTGAAACATAACCACATGAAACTTATTCCACAACGAAAACCATCTTTTTACATAATTCAACAATCCGTGTTTTCGGTGATCAAATGCGGCACGGTTTCCTTTGTGGCGTAGATGATTTTTATAAAATATAAAATGAACTTTCATTATTGAAGTACTGAGGCACTGTTTTCTGCAATCGATCAAAAAAAATAATTTGCTCAAATTTTGACCTCAGGGAATATTTTGCATCTGATCTGGTGTGACTTACTTGTTGGTCGTGCAACGCGTAGTGTTGATCATTTAACCAGTCCACTTTCCACTGTTTCCATTCTTTGCCAAACGTGAATCCGGAAACCACTCCCAAAAAAGCCAGACCCGTCGAGTTGGTTGCCGATAACCGATACAATGCCCCGGTCGAATTCAACACGTACACGCGATGGTTGAACCCATCCATAGTCAAGGCTAGAAACCATATGCGACAATAGTCCATTACCAATACTAAGCGACGACTTCAAAACGAGAAATGTCAAATACCTGACATAAATCCTGAGTGTTTTTTGAAGAAATTGAGTTCTATTGGTTTTTATCGAAAAACGACTTATAATGTTTGCTAAATTTTCGTGTCTCTGAATTGGGTGTTTTAGTTAATTTACTTTGCAAAATTCCTCAGTGACGGTGACCACATTATCAGGACATTTCGATCCAAAGGAGTTATCCTTAATCTGCCGGTTGCAATCAGCTGTGCTCCTAGGGGAACATTCTCTCTGTTAGTTTACAAAAAAAAACTGAAGTGTTTCAACCCCATGTTGTCCCGGTAACCTCAGGTGTGGTCGATGATTTTTATCTGCAACTGGATCGGATCACGCTGAACTCCGTTATATTTGAAACAAAAAGCGATTATATTCCGTACCCTTTGTGATTTCTTATCTAACCACAAAGCAAGTTGGAGGGTTAAAAAAATCTGCTCACAGCTCAACTGCGGCACTTCCCACTTATTCACTTTATTGAAACTCAAATAACTAGCCCGCAATTTACACTTGTCTACTGTTTATATCTACACACCGGACAGTAACCACGGCTACGTTTTCCTGTCTTCTATTATTAAAGATTCTCTCCATCTCCGCCGTCTGCGAAAGACGATTAGATTATGGCTACTGGGCTAATTCTAGAAATAAACTTCTTTTTCTCATTGCATATAATTCACCTAAGGATGAATCCATTGACATCGATTTTCAGGTTATTAGAATGAATTTTGAAGCAGGCATTTAAATGTTATCGACAAGCTTTCAAAATAGACTGGCAAGAAGTTGCGTTGAAGATCGAAAGAAGCGTGGATGACAAAAGAAGCTAGTTTTCTAGTCACATTCCTCGCTCAGCATCCGTTCGCTTGAGGAACGCAAAACGGAACGAACGTGATTTTGACCGCTATCGACAAAAATCAAACCAGGTATCGTTCTTTCAAGAGTGGCCCTCTGAAATCCTGGTTGTATTTTTGTTTCTTTCGGGAAATGACGCGTTTTTACACTGATTTCAAATATGACAGCACAAATCCCTGAGATTAAATAACACGAAATAATACTCTGCACAATGGTCTACGGCTTCACACGTGATAGGCTTTGGCATCCGCGTCGTTTGGAGTATTTATCGTGATCAACTGTACTGGTTGCTTTCGCCCTTACAGCAACACGTGGCAACAACCAGTAAGCTTGTGATATAACTGCTACGGCAGAACTTCCCGCGTAATTCAAAACCATTTCTCATTTTTTACTGGGATTCTGTATGCAAAATTATGTCAGAACCATTGAGAATTTCCATCCTATTTTCCGATCAGCCCATACTCCAACGCACCAACGTTCCCCACCGTATGTGCGAATCAGCAGCCCCAATGCAAGCTCATCGATCACACATGGCTCGGCACATACTGTGGGAGTACACGAGAACAAGTGTGGACTCAGGCGATTTTATTTGGGGGTGTGGGGTGGGGAAGATGTAGGTGAGTGGTCTCGGATGGATCGCCAACCCGTATGCGAAAGCTGGTCTGTCAATCCACTCTCACGTTCCAATTGGGCGAAATATTGCGTGAACGGGATGACTCTGGGCGCAACGTGATCAAATCAATAAAGTGCGGCCAATCAGCACGGACAATCGAGCATCAGCTCGATTTCTAGCGAGACTGAATATACGTAATATCTGGATCAGCTCAATTTCACCCAAATTCACGGAAAATCGATCAAGCAATAATGTTGCCAGGTTAGGTTCGATAATAAGTGAACTTTTTACAAGAGGAAGTTTATTCTCAAGCATTTATATTTTTTGTGTTGGATAAATGAGCTTTGATAAGCTCCTGTAATGCACAGGGTATACCGAGACACTAGTTCGAATGAATAGTTTTTCTTCGAACTGTCAAAAATGCATTGCTACAGCTGATTGAAAGTGGACACTAAGCCGATCTCTTTAAAGTTTTCGAGTCAGGCCTGGAAACTCCCAGAATCCACACCGAGTGACAAGGTGACTGGTTGCTCGTGACGGTCGAAGCTAGTGATTTGAATATTGAAGCCGGAACCGCGTGTGTACGATGTAGCCTGTTGCAGTGAATCGGGCACATGATCATGTATAATTCCCGAGTACAGACTCTCCCCAGTCCCATCATATTTTCTCATATTTATTTTATCTATATTCGCATACTTCTTTCTTGCGTTATCGTTTACATCAGTTTTACAATGGCCTTCAGGCTTCGGCGTGTCTTCAAGGTACTGTCTGTCGTACACTTGCTTATCCACTGCTATCTACAGCCGCATATCTATTCGTAACATAGTATTTACGTGAATTTCTGAGATGGTATATCATAGAGAAATTTCTGCTTGTTGTAGGTTCTCTCATGAATCGCTGGGTAGTCTCTGCACTTAGGAATAAATATATCAGCCAAAAGGAAACAAACTTTACATTGTCATCCAACGGAAAAGGTGGACAGTAGTAGCCTCACTGATAATGTACGCTCTTGTGTCGGTATCGGTAATACGTACTGTGACCAAGACAACAAAGGGACATTCATGATCATTCGTGAAATCCGTGTGTCAGTCCGAAGTGAAATCCGTTAGTATTTTACCTTCTTTTGGTGTTTTTCATAACCTTGTTAAAAGCTGATGGACCACAAAAAATACGTAGTCTGCAATTCATTAAAAACGGATATTACTTCTCAAGAAAGTGTCGTAGACAGGCAGTTCAAGAAACCCTGTTCCGTTCGTCAAAATTCATGTTACAAATAACATCATTTCACTTGAACGAATTGTCTTTACCGGAATTCCAGTTGTGCATTTTATTGCACTAAATCTGTTACACATCGGACCCTCACCGTTTCTCCGAGCTGAGCTTGAACTTTGATGTGACTGTATTTGGTAATCTCATCGTCTGCTTCTAACCTTTTGCTGTAATTTAGCTGTAGTTGTTGATTCATTGTACAATTTTGGAGCGTAAGAGCCCAGAAGGAGTACTACTGAGGTCCGGTTATTATAAAACTGCTTAATTTGTCGTATATAGTACCGTAGATATTTGGAATCGACTTTGTTTTGAGATATGTCGGAATTGGTCGCTACGCATTGCTCAAATGTTCGGTTGGCTGGACTTTACACAGGCAGCCATTCGTCAGACGACCAGAGTATATCTGCTAAACAATACCATAATCTTTCAAGTATTGGGATCAATGAAGTTTTCACATTCTTTTCTCCGTCTTAACTACAGTATGAAAAACGGCCAGCCAATTCAGAAGAGTTCTGCCTCAACGTGCGTTCTGGAGACATCAAATGAGAAATCGTATGCATTCGTTAGGTTTTTTATACAACTTGGAAATATGTTTATTTTCTCCTGAAATATGTCCCTCTGAGCTTACATTTTTTTAATGCGTAATGGGAATTGTAATGTGCATTTGTAGACTAGTTAAGAAATCTGGATTTTATTCCATCCCATTCTTAATGGGGGGTAAAATAAAGACGCAAAGTTACGGCCTTCATGGTCATCAATTTCGTCTTCTTATCATAGTCATTCCACTAAAAACGGTGACCGTGCGACAGTGGTCTTGATAGAACGACCTGATTACCGAGTTGCTTTTAAAATTTGATCTACCACTTTAGTTACTCTACCGATAAAAAGTAGTATAGTCTGCGAAAATATTTTTAAAAAAAGTATACGGATGTGAAGGTTCGTTTACCATAGATGTCCTGGAATTGCACGAGGGCAAAAACGCCCAATTAATTTGATTGCAATAGACTTTTTTGTAGATCTCTTGAATGATCGAGAACCACAAGTGATCACTGGATGACGCAGCGTTATCAGAAACTTCCTCTAATGTGGTCAATTTTTCCAACTGTGAGCCTAAATATAAGGGGATGTAAGCTTAATGGATTTCTTTATGAAGCCTAACTATTCATATGTCAGCACCAACCGGATAGCGCATACCATAGTGAAATACTTGAGAAGAGCTTACCCTTAACTGTTCCTGTGCCCGTAAGTGGATATTTCAAGACTGGTTGAAACAAATTTGGTACACCGTAAATGAGCAATTCCTGATCTTGATTCACGATGTACCATCCGGTGATTTCTGGAGAAAACAAATTGGAATGGATCTTCGAGCCTGTGGTCATACAATATCAGAATCATGGAGTCCAACGGGGTCTGAAGAACTCAAAAAAATTTTATGGAGCTGATGAAAAATTAAACGACTTGATATCCAGACAAAGATAAGGTGGAAACTGTTTATGTTTCATGACAAAACCGATTCCTGATTTGGAGAACTTTCATTCTGAAATAAGTCTTACAAAGAAGTCAAAAACACCGATATGCACAGGATCATCCCGGTGCATATTCATAAGTTGCTTATCTTCCTAAATATGTCCACTCAATAAGCAGAATGGAGAGGCAGTTACGATATCGAATAGCCGAACATATCCCGGTGTAGCTACAGAAAGCAATAGTGAGCAACTGCATTGATGACGGGACCGAAGGATTGAAACCTTTTTCGGATCATTGACCACGCAACCGCATCGGAAGAACAGTAATGTGCCATTCCATATGATGCATTTGATACCATCCTATTCAAAGCCCTAATCTCTGTTAGTAAGGTAATCCTAGTAACAAAAATTCCAGTCAATCCCCGCCGTATATACCTGATGAATATACAGTGAAGTCACCCTCGATATATTGCATAAACCTTAATTTTCGGTTTCTCCATTCAAACTCTCGATTGGCAATTTGATCGGGCTTTATAATCCTCCGTCCTTCAGGTCATCGAGCATAGCGCTTATTTCAGCCAGAGAAATGCATGAGGTGTACCTTGATTATCGAAGGTCACGGATTTGGAGAACCGATCAGCTGCAGAGATGATGTGACTCCATTCCTCTCGTTCGCCATCTTCTCGAAACAGTTCGCAAAGAAGTACGTATTCTTTCGCTGAATCCAGCCCATCCATTTGATATGTAGAATTTTTATTCGTAAATACGACTGGATCCGATTCGAATTCATCTGAAGCGACAAAAAAATTTACTCAATTTAAATCCTTGAAATATCTCAGAAAAAGTTTTCTTTTGAAAACTAATGACCTTTCTCCCTTTGGTTGTGATGATGAGTACCTTTTCTAATATAATTAAATATGTTCATGAAAAGTACCAAATGTATTGCTTGTTATTTGTAAACCATTAGAGGATCATATAGCCACTGCTTTTGAGTGATCGGACATGACCATCAATTATTAATAATTGGATTCATTGGAACGGAAAATGAATCAAAAACGACTTTATCTTGAAGTGTTTTGTCGATCGTGGTTCTCTTTCTTATTCCCATGGGTTACAGTGCGTGAGTCTTATGGAACCTATTAGCAGATCAGTTCTGGTTGTTTACGTGGCCAATGTAGAACGCGTTTGGTTTCCGAGTCCTCCTTGGCTAGAAATGCCACGGTGATGAAGCCTCCAAACATAATCGAACCAACGAGTAACCACAAAACTGTGTTGTAAAAGCCTACTGCCGTATTGTTTCTGGAGCTGTTATGTACGACTTTCAAACGACGGTATTTTGCCCTCGGAGCACGGATACTACTGCAGGAAATTGTTTATGGAAAGAAAATTATTAGCAGCAGAAAAATTAAGAATAATGAAGCATTTTTAAAAGGAAAATGATGGTAACAGTGGTCTTGACAACTGTTGTCCTTAGCTCAGGTAGAAGATTTGCACAGGTTCTTCGTCGCTCAGTTTCGCCTTCAGGTAGTAAACGTTCCGTCACCAGCCGAGGTGACGTCATCGATGTGCAGGTGGAGTTAACGGTACTCTTCTGTATTTACCAGAATCCAGGCCTTAGATGTGGCCTTGTTGTCTTAGATGACCTTGAACTCGGAAGGCTTCTTATAGCAGTCAGGTTGTGGACCGCCATAGTAATGTTCGCTTAATGTAAGTGTGGGTTTCCGATGAGACACACTGATCTTTGGTTTATGGAGCTTTCTGTATTTTCACATTTTGCAGATCGGACACGAGCAATCCCCTGCGAAGAAACATTGATCCTTGCATAATACAAGGATTTTGACCTCTTGACCTTGTGATACCTACTTACTTGGGAAACTTGACCCCTTTGACTTCCTGCCCTCGGTTCGAACTTCAGAAGCTTGGCTCAGTGGATCCTCAGAGACCTAATATATTAGATGCGCTCAGATGGAAAACAGGGGTTCTGAGCTATCGGTCGACATACGGTTCAGTGATTTGTTTACCGTCTTATGAATCAATCGGATGTTTTGCGTTTCAGGGGATTTCTAAATGCGATCCAGTGCAATATGTATATTGATTAAATTCTTTTAAAGTTGAAGAAGGTTCTTGGAAGCCTAACGCTATCCGCCGAAGTTAAAAGATCAAGTTACTAAATTTAGAAAGGGTTCGTTTTTCATAATTGGCAAACTTCCACATTCAAGACCATCCGAGAGATCAGGGTCATATCTGAGGACAGGATTTCTTTTGTAACGGCAGGCCATTAGGATAACATATTGATGCTTAGTAGATTTAAGTGTGGGAACCCATTGATAGGCCTACTGAGTTTTGACTCATAAGGCTTCCTGTGTTCCCGCATCTTTGTAGATTAAATACGTGCAACTCCCCTCGGAAGATCTTTGCTCTTGCGTGCTTCATAACTGGAGACCCTACCAGCGTGACCGAGTTGAATCGTAGGCTTGGTAAGTGATCAGTTTTGGGGCATTGCGTGGCTCGGCAGTGGTGTTCTATAATGGTCTGCCCGATATGTGATCTGAATGAAGCGAGCACTTCTCGTGTGCGTAATGTGAGAGTGTATCGGATTACCACTTTTCTTGTTGAAATTCCCACGCCGAACCAAATCCCGGTTAACTGGTGTTGCTTTACACATGTACTTTTCCACCGGCTACTGGAGGCCATATCCAATAGGTTGTCTCCGTCGATCTATGCCTTTGACCCAGTAACCTGGACCAAGTGCATTGCACTTGCATGCAAACTGCCAACACACCCGTGTACTTAGTTGGTTGTCCACCCCCACAATGTCACATTTCTTGCCTTGTTCCCATGACAGTGTTAATCGACGTTACCTATATCTTTAACTCGTATTGTGTTCACCCCATTCGATGGCCTTGTTTGACCACTCTTCCATGAAACCTGTTTTCCACATACAATCCAATGTTGTTATTGTTTACATATCGTCGTCCCCACTCACGTGTTTGTTCTTGTTCATTCACACTGTCTCTCCCTTATTGACATGTTTCCACGACTGGCTAATCTTTGTAGCTATCTATCTAGTTATTTTGCTTAACACTGACCCCCGTTTTCCAAGTTAGGCAATCACTAACTGTTACTCTCGCTGTTCATTCCAGTTCACTGATCCACTGGCTGTAACACAAACTATTGGTGTTACTGTTTACCCACTACCGTGCGTCTACTCAACTGACCCTTTGTACTGTTCACTTGTCTCTGCCATCATTGCTCTCCTTCACCTCCACCTTGCCCCTTTGTGTTCCTTGACCTGAACTGCTCTCCGACCACTGATCGTGATTGGTCATCCTTTTCCACTTGTCACATAATTGCCCGACCCCTTGTTTACAGTCTGACTTTGCTCTCGACCCTGTCTGCGTGCGCTTGCCACTCTTTTTTGACGGGTGATTTGAACTCCCTAGAGTGGTCTGTATATTGTGGTCAGATTACCCACAAACTGAAGTACGTGGTTAATACCATTTAAATGTTATTCTTTCATAGTACACGTAGTTTACCTACTTCGCGTTCTCTGACTAAGGATTCGGGGTTCGTTTTCCACGAGTCACACAATCACAGAACCTGAGTCCGGTACAAGGAGTACGGAACATGTTGAGCAGCGCTTTTTCGTTTGAGGGAGCAGTGTACCAGCAAGTTATAGACCGCCATACTGTTATTCGGTAGATGCAAGTGTGAAAACCTGTTGATACACCTACTGACGTTTGGATTATAGAATTGTCTTTTTGTGTCTTTGCAAATTGGGCATACGAAACAAACCTTTGAGAATAAGCCCTTTTCGTGCAGTTGTAGTGGTTGTGATGCGCAATCCTGAACCACGGGTTCAAGTGAGTCCCAGATGAAACTCCGTGTTTATGCACTGATGATGAGTCCTAACATGGAAGAAACACCTGAGCAGTGCTTCATTGTCTTTACTGGCGAGTTAAACGTTAAAGATGTAGGACGGAACATTTCACGGGCGATTTAAACCTCCAATTATTTGAACTAAACGTGTGTAACATCGAGTAGATCGTTCAGTAAGCCTCTCTTCAAAGAACCTCCAGCACAGACCATTCATTAATACGGTTGCAACAAATATCCATGAACTCACCTTCGGGATCCGTGGAGATTAGGTGACATTGCACACTAATACAGCTATTCTGATCATCACGTCCCGCAAGGATGATTGTGTTTAGAGAAATATCCAAAGTTTTGTTCGAACTCCACGTGACAGAAACGTTTTTTTCAGTGGCCTTTGCATGAAACTATTCAGTGGATATGGATGAACGGAAAATGAAACCACGAAGTATCCGATAAATAAGATTAACCAAGAAACATCTCCGCCGTTAAAATTTCGATTTGCGAGAATATTCAGTTCACCAACTTTCATTTGAACACTAACAATCATACTAATAGCACAAATAAAATCATAAAATGTGACATGATATCAAAAACAGTAAACTGTGAATGATTGCAGCTGTTACCCATCATTGAAATCGATAACAGAGGCAGAACTGTAGCTATCCTTTGCTTTATTCGCATTCCTATGTCAGCACTAGGAAAGTTCAACTTGAAGCAGTCCATTTTCCTGCTCCCTTGTTGACCGTTTTTGATGCAAGAAATCGTGCCTCACTTGAACTTCAAGTTAAACTTTAAAGACAGGTTTACTTGTCACTCTTACTGGCCTGAAGCTAAATCTGTCAGTTACCACCTAAACTAGTATTTCCTAAAGCTGATCGGTCGGCGAACTGTCAACAAATCAACACTTTAACCAGTAATAATCAATTTTGAAGTTGCACACAGCAAATCAATACATTTCTGTGGTGATTCCGTGATTAATTCTGCATTCGGATTTTAGTCCAAGACAAAGTTCATTTAGTCCAACACGCGATCGATAACACAAAGTTAATTTTCACATAACCAACATTATGTGAACACAGCTCATTCCACTTCAGACTTTGAATACATACTATGCCCAACGATTGCGAAAGTCCACACGTTCGATCGAACTCTGTCGCCTTACAACATTCAATTAACTTACGATGACTACTCATGCGCTTGCGATCCGAATGTTGCGTGCCTATGCGTTTCTTTATATTTGAAATGCCTATAAAAACGCCCTAATTTACATGCTTATTGAGCAATACATTTATGTGCCAGTTGGTATGATTTCTAACTTCATTTCGGGCAATTTGATCATCACAATTTCCCTTTGAACTTTTTCTGACATTGCATGCCTTAAAGAAAGATTTGTCCTATCTATGCCTCATAAGGAGCATTAGAACTGCGTTGTTTATTAAAGCACCAATATGACTTACAATATTTAAAAACATGGCTTAAAACCCAATGCGAACCATGTTTAATAGACTTGGTTTCACACCGAAATATTTGGGTTTCAATTTTGACTGGTGAGGTAAATTGCACTAGTCCGTTGTTTGACACGAATAATGAAACGGTGCATACTCGAGATAGCAAAACAAGTGCTGATTAACGCAGGTGTTCAGAAATGCATTATTTTACTCTGCACGGAATGACAGAAATATACTGTCAATCACTATTCGTAACTAGATCTTGTATTTCTCCTTTTGTGTTCAGTTACTTATGAGTAGTAAGCACATACATCATGAACCTCGGAAATTCGCAATGTATTTTCTCTCTAAGGCATCATAGTGGTTCCCGCTCGCATTCTGCGGTGCCTATTACATGAACAGTTCATGTATTTATTCATAACTTTGTTTCCTCGAAGATTTACACTGCTACTGTGAGATAATCTCTTTGAGTTCTTCACTTGTACGGCGGTGAGAAAGCTCGAATTCTCAACCTTAACGTTTCTACCACTGCACTCCACCACTGAACATTGCACATCAACGGCAATAACAGATCTAGTACCGGATTCGTCCATTTATGTTGGCACGTACCCTTGTAAGCCCCACAGATTCAGCTTATTTGTACTCATTTGTTAATAACTCTCTTTCGTATTGCAACCACAGTCAAACTCACACCTTTGCAACTGATTTACTGATTCGTTGCGGTAAAAATTTCCTGATTTGCTGATTGTACCGCAATCGAACTGCGATACAGTTTCGTTCAGCTGCATGCTCAGTGGTCTGTTTTTTTATTTTCTGCACTGTCCCGAATTTCGAAGAGTTTCTGCCCTTTGTTCTTGGCTTCTCACCCGGCTATAAATGCCTCTACGCTGTATATTTGTTCATTGTATTGTTTTAGAACCAAGAACCATCGATAAACACGATTATTCGATTGGAATTTGTTCTGCTGCTTGTAGTCGTGTTCTGCCCATATCGTGCATAGAGCTAGTGAGACTAAGTTCTCTCTAGACTGACAGCCCTAGACATCGGGATAGTCAGAACATATACCGACATGCTATTAAAACCACTTACTTATTTTGTGAACTAATACAAACGTGTTGTTTTTATAGAGTGATAATTTCGGCTAGGGGAGATAGTCGTCATCGTGGGGGATGACTTTGACATTGCACATCAGTGCAGGCAATCATCGCTACGATTTCCAGTACGGTGTACAGAACAGTCTCATTGACTTTCCCTTATTGGTTGTGTAGTATTTTGAGAAACTCTTTGTAATTCCAAGAGGGACTTACATTATTATTCTGTCCCTCTGTTCAATACTAGATGATAGCCAGCCCACATAACTGTCCGCAACCCCTCACTTTATGGACATTACAAATTCCATACCAATGTTCCTTAATCTAATCTTACCAACAAGGAAAAGTGGGTTTCCACGTCAAACATTTTGCTGATGAAGGCTGTTTTATTTCTGTCAGTCTTTTATTCCATACTTGAGCAAGAGCAAAGTGAAGGATGCTACATCCCCATAGCAATAACCAAAAGATCATATACTGATTCCCTAGGTCAAGTCAGCTTTCATTTCGGCACAAATAAAAAGTGAAACACACAGTACGCGGCTGTTTCATCCCTTTGGTGAGTCATCTGCGCTGGTAGGTAGCAATCTACTATCGCCTGACGCGTTGCCATCACCGACCAATTGGAGTCTAACGTGATTTAGTACTTCAGATTCTTGAATCAAGGTTTCGAGCTTTAACCTCCCCCTATACATACGAACCTCTCTTGTTAGTGCGCACTGATGATGTCATCTCAGTTGATGATGAAACGTATGCACCCTAAGCATCAAGCTCAGCAGTGTGAAACCTATGAAAACCAACCTGAGCTGCGAATAGTACCACTGAAACCATTAGGCACCGATTCGTTTTGCTGTAGTGAAATAAATCCCTAATATATTCACGGAATGTACTTATGGGCACGATGAGCCTGAATCTTAGAGAGTGGAAAATCCACTTGCATTTTTCGCATCCGAAAGCCCAGCGCCGAGAACATGAATGCAACCGATGATCTTCCGCTCACTGGGTAGATGCTGTACCAGCTGAGCTGTCGCGGTACAGCCAGAATGGCTGCTACGTACCCCAGAATCAGTGGTTTGCGTACCAGTGGATATTCCCGTGCGTTATTCACGCACGACTGGATGTAGCCTGACAGCTCCGCTCGTAAACATCGTTCCGGTAAGTAAAATCTCACCGATTCAATTCCGGCTACCGGCGTTGGATATTTGGATCAGAAAAATTAAAGTGGATTTTTCATCATCTTATATAATAGAACGTCGTAAATGCTGAGGAAGTTTCACGTAGCAAGTTTGGTAATTTTTTCAACAGGGCCTTACGCTTGCTGGTAGACTGCACTTTGGATTGCACCTCTCAAGCACAACCCCCAGGCGTCCAATCAAGAAGAAGAAGCATCAGACTTGAATTTCACTCCTGTCAGAGCTAATCCATGGTGCATATCCTCCGCCACACTACGGGGTTTGGACCCGGACCCTTTCGCGTCGAGGGCGTGAGTATTGGCCCCTGCGTCACCCCGCTCCCGTCCAGGCTGATCCGAATCACCAAGTTAAGTTTGTTCAGATGTGATTATCGATGACAGCCAGAAATGTCCGACAGCTTCGGATGGAGACACCGTATCTATCCCACGAGCAGGGTGGCCTTGTGCTAACACACGCCTTCGGGGTGAAAGGGTCCGGGTTCAAACCCCGGGCGCGGCGGAGAAATTGCACCACTGATGAGCTCTAACAAGGGCAAAACTCGGGTACGGCGCTTCTGAGTGTAGGGTGTTCCGGTGACCTGAGGTGTGTGCGTATAAGGTGGAGTCCAAAAGACAGACAGCCTCTTCCTGGATACAGCTAGTATCAACATGGCTACGTAGATATGACACGCTTCTGATTTCTCCGAATCTAGATGAAACGAAATGACCCATGTTTACGGCGCCTTTCGATGGCATCATGGCTCATTTCAAATTCATGTAAACTTCAATCAATGTTATCTTGTAAATTACCTTTAGTGATAATAGGTAGTATGAGGGGAGCTGTTGCAAAATGTGATTAGCTTAGACATGAGCTACGCAATATATTAACTGAGCCTACACGGCTGTGTTTTGGTTTATTCGCCATGCACGTGAAAATGATCCGCATGCATCTGGCTCTTCACACCGATCGTTCCCGAAGTTTACTGAGTCGTACGCCTGGTACACGGTCGGTAAGTATAGTAATGTGTTAGTCGCTTCCTCAAATGCTTATGATTCAACCAACCCAACGTCATACAGAACATCAATAACGATGGTCATTAAACTGTTGTAGGATCGCCCAACGCCTAACTCGTACACTACAACCCCTTACGATACACACACAAACACAGATATCGAAGCGGGGAAAGCTGTGGCTAAAGAACAAGACGAATATCAAGCCGATCGGACCAACCAGTCAACAACAGCAGACCAAACAAAACACGGTGAATATATCGTTGGCGCCCCGCAACAGATAAAAAGACCCGCGTGGATTCGCCCATGGAAATCAGTGAGATATGAGGCAATCGGAAAGATAACCCATGTGAGGATCCACCGAATAAACCGTCAACCGGATCAATCGGACCAACTGAACAGAAATGGCGGCCAAACGAATCAACCTAATAGAGGCAGACACCTGACCAGAACAGAGCAGAAATACTCATGTAGTCAAACCATCGATGTTGCTAAAACGCGGTCTGGAAAAGGAACTATATAAACGGTTGTACGTGTTTCATCGACTCAACTTGTTTGGCTGCGCAAATACAGGTGTTCCTCGCCCGTCCTGCATTCTTCCTTACAATATGTACACAAAACAGATTATCAACATATTCCTCACCTAATCATTTGGAGTACTTGTTGGACAACGAACAAATTAGATACAGTGATTCAAGGAATCACCCACCTTCTTCAGAATCACTATCACAACGTTTTGGATGGGTCAGCCTTAAATGCACAGACCTGATCAAGAGTGCGCATCATACTCGAACTTCCAACCATTGATGCATTCCAATAAATAGATAGATGATGCTAATACACCTGAAGAAGGTTAACATTTTATTCGATAATATAACACAAAATACTGAAAATTCTTCTCAGTTAAACAAATCATCAAGCTGAACCCCTAATCGAGAATGGCTGCATTTAAAATGTGCCAAAACCTGAAAAATGTCAATCCAACTTATAATTCAACTGACTCCATTTTAATTTCAAGGGAAGAACAGCTCTCCAAACTCAGACACGTAACTGGTTCTGTAGCAGTCAGTCAGGTCGCCTGCCTCACAAAATCTTCACATCTCATTGTGATCCGTAACGGATGATCTGAAAGCTAGTAGTGCAACAGCCCAATGGGTAAAAGTGGAAGAAATCATACTGAGGGTTCGGTTCGATCGCCACAGTAAATGTAACGGTCGATAAGTGCGATCGATGATGCTAGAGTTTCAAAGGCACTGACTCAGTCAGCTACTGAGTCAACTGTGTAACAGAAGAGCGAAAGATCAGGAACAGATTGAAATGACTTGACGCCAAACCTTCAGAAGTTTACAACCATACTAAAAGTCGAATTCTTATGAAAAATATCAGAATATTCCATCTTCTCGTTAGGTGCATTAGAATCTCGAATCGTTTCATGATATCATATACATTTATTGTAGCAGTACATGAAGAAACTGCATGCATCACGTTGCACGAGTGGGAGTAGTCAGTAGTCAATGAAATTATTATCATTTTTTGATCGATATGTGAATTCGCATCTTTGCATGCTTTCGTGCGCAAACAAGACTGTTATTCACCACAGTAACTATCCCTGTGGATGCCAGTTCTGATGCGAAATAAATCACTGACAGATGGTCAGGTTGAATTTTTTATTCGTAACTTGAGTGTGACTCAAAATAATGCACCTCGTGTTCAAGATCAAATTGGACTTGGTGGATATACACCGTCTCCATGATTCCTAACAAGGTAAATCAAACAGATGTATAGTTCCTCTATTGATAGCTTGTTTTTCATTAGTAAGTTCAGCATTCTTATTGTTTGATGAATTTTATTCTGTAACGTGAAATACAGTATAAAAACGTTCATTTCCAGAATAGAAATTCATCCACTTCTGGTTCAATGCCTATTACATATTGCACCGTCTCAACGCCGTAAAAATGAGCACGAAAAGTGAAGTGCAAAGACTGTTCAAATGTTACTAAAAAACGGCTTCATCAGTTAGTGTATTCAACCATTAACCTCGCACTTCTGTACATTTAAAAGACGTTGTCATGATACTGATTAAAAACTAGAAGCACCGTTAACCATCCAGCATCTTGATACTCGAGAATATTAGCTTATACATAGTGGAACGAGAATAAATCATTTGATTTTTCAATAAGCAAACGAACTTAGCTTGCCGCATCATTTGGCGTCGAAAATGAAATAAATAAATTCACAATAACTTACTAAATTGAAGACAGTTAATACGGTAAACCACAGTATCATGTGGCTTGAGTACCGCATTCTGGATCCCAATTGTCCAGCAAAGTTGTCAGTAACCGGGCCAACAATTGATCAAGTGCTTCAATCCTCAGATTGTTTCGAGTTCAAATGGTCACAGCAACAAGAATGTGTAAAGGACCGGTCAACTATTCAACACGGAGTCCACATTTGTGAAGCAAATGGCGGTTAGTAGTAGTAAATGGGAGTCATGCCTCCAGAATACTAGCAACAACAACAACAACAACAACAACAACAACAACAAAAACAACGGAAACAGTGAACGGAAGTAATGAAGCCGGTCAATGAGAATCGAGACTACAGGGGATAACAAATAATTGGTTGATTCTTCCGCTTGTTGCCTTCACATAGTTGGACCAGGCCACACTTCCGGTGTTCGAACGAATGTGACAGGAGGTAATTATCATTTCCAAAACTCTTCCACTCAGTTCATGTGCCACACGACCGTGGTAGTGCCAGTAGCAGCACCAGCATCAGCACCAACACCAGCCAGAGCAGTAGCGGAAGAGGTACGGACACGTGGATCAGGGGTGAAACAAATTTGTCTCCACATGATACCCGGTTAACTTGTATTGGCAACAGCCATTCACTCCGATAATATGTGCATTACTATTCTATCTAAGTCTGTCGAGTCATTCATGAGTAGTAATCTAACAACAATTACAATCACGGACCGCTTCGAATTTCAACTGCTTGGATTTTTCACCTAACTTCGGCCAGTTATTCAAAGTTTTGTCTGAGATTTTGCAAAGAAATTCTGCAGAAGTAACTCCTGTGTCAGATTTCGAAGTAGCTTACTAATTCGGTGCACGTAAAAAAACCAATGACTACGTTGATTATAACTTGGCAGAAGTGCTTTACTATATAGATAGGCCTATTGAAGAACCTCAGCATTTGACAGATGTAAGTTGTCGTCAAATACGTTTTCTTAAGAACAAATGTTCCTTCTTAGGGTATGAGGGGGCGAAAAGTTGATCGTTTTTGCAGAGAACGCCGAAGTCGTAGGAACTCACTCAGCTGAGGCCTTAGCCAGAATAGCAATTCCGAGTATGATTTGACGACTTGGTGCCTTAAGAGCAGTGAAACAAACATATTCCTTCCCTCCGCCCCCGCAAAGGAACATGTCCAACAGTTCTCATGCTGACGTAAGCAACCCCGCCGACCAAATACGCGATCTGGTTGAACTCCTACGGGATTGAACTCCGCGATTCAAGCCCCGGACGGCTGCAGTCCTTTTTCATGTTTTTTCATTCTTTCCATTCTGACCCATAAAATCCTGTTCTCTGATCAGATCCTGTTATTTATCTTATTTTCACCCTCAAACCATTTCTTGTTTTACTTCAGAATCACGTCAAAACTACCTAGGTGTACCATCTGACTCTTCGGTAAAAATATCATTCCACTTCGTCTGTAGTCCAGTGTGACAGTCACACCCATCCACATGCTCATCTGCGGGATCACAGCATGCTCATTGCCTGCGGATCTCTGTATGATTTCGGACAAATGACGACGTTCGTAGACTCCACGCTGTCATGTGGTTTGAGCTATGAGCCACCCAGACGACATTAGGCAGGACCGGATAATCACAGTGCTTGGCAAATTAACCACAGTTATATCTTCCACGGGTACTAAAATGACATTTTATTATCATATTCCTCACAGTCTCTTACGCATGCTGGTGAAAAATCAAATGTGCACAACTTATCTCATTCCTTCACAGTCATGCCGTTAATTTCCCTGCCAGGATGCCGTCCACGTTTTCCACGCAAATACTGTATACATTTGGTATTTGAGCCTGGGTTCTTGGTCCCAGTCGTCAGCCCTGTCATTTGCGAGTCCGTGATTTACCCCGTTATCCTTCTTTTTTTTCTCCTTCAGTTATGGAGTTCATCTTATGCTTCTCACTACGAAAGTATGAAGTCAATTGACGCTGACGTTATTCCAGTAGCTTTGATAGCTCCCTGGTCTTGCGTCCCTCAGCCACAGCCAACCCAACGGCTATGTTGTGCCCGAGAACGACCGAACGATTATTTCGCCCATCAAACTTGCCATTACGTGACACAGTCATCGCAGCAGTCGAACCAAACAGTGGACTTGCCCTCCCCCGCAGGCTCTCCACGGACAAGAATTCCGCTAATCTGTGATGGCAAAGAGGTCATGGTTGGACAGAGAGATTCCGTGGGCAGGTGTTGATCGACCACTACCAAGCCAAATACGTGTCTGTTCGGGGAGCGGAGCGATTGGTGGTTTCAATTTGAATTAACATGGAATTCACTTGGATGATCAGAATTATTAAATGTTAGATGAAGTTATCCCTGTTTATCAGAAAGCAGCGAGTTACTCCGCGACACTACTGTTGATTTGCAAACAAACAAGTTTTCACTCTGATTCGTAGAATGACACAATAAATCCCTTTACAGTCTAATTAATCTTATTAAGAAAAAACAGAATATGTGTGGGGGGGGTGAAAGTTGCTTTTAACAACTCGAACTTACTGTGCCTACAGATCAGTAAGAACGACATCAATGTACATACGTTGTACCTGTTGGGAACGTCCATGGTCACATACAGAACAGTTGTGTTGGAACATCCAACATTATGCAGTTACGATTCATCTGATTTGAAACCCGGGGACAGAGAAATGACTTACAGACTATACAATTTGTGTGTGTGTGTGTGTAATGTGGAGGCAAGCATGTTATCATCCCATTTGGATATATGGTGAATTTATTATGAACCAGTGGTTAACCACTGGCTAGAGTAGAGGTCACTGCCAATGTTACGAAGGAGGTGGACAGTAATGAGTGCGCATTCATTAATCAAGGGTTATTGGAGGTCGCCTAACAACCTGGACATCCCACCTTTGGTGAAGGCAGTTGAAGGTGCTGGGACTATGATTGCTTCTGCACACATTGTTCAGGAAGCGGTAGGCGAATACCCATTGCCTTCACCTTGATCAGTCGGGTTTTCTTCAACAACATGGGTAACGGGGCCCAACACACCACCTGGAATGTGATAACTGAATCCATCAAATGATCCCAGGATTGAGATGGTGATTTCATTTGTACTCAAATACGATTTTAGAGAAAGAGGTTTTATTGCAATGAAATGGATCACCTAGCTGCGCCAACGATCGACGTCTCACAGTTAATCTTTGGACGGACAAAATAGCCATTTCAACAGCGGAGTATTTTCAGTCTCTCCCATTCGAAATGATTCCAACTGGGAATGCCGAATTCTGAAAGTTGCCTTTATTCAATTAAACTGACTGGAAGAACCTTGCTTCACACAAAAGCTACGAAATACTGGGTTTACGAATCACAGTCTTTGAACATTAAAAACAGTCATGCACGGCAATCAAATTCGAAAATTTGCCAAAAACGACTGTGGAAGCACCATCAACAACTGACTGTCTCTAGAAGTTAAACATTCTCCATCTCTTGTAGCTGTTAAGGTGAAATATTCAATAATTCGGCCAAGTTTTGATCTTTGTACCGTTTTGATCGCAACCACTGTATAAGTAAATTCAATGACGAGATTTGCTTTGCACGTCAAAATCATCAAATCATGTTTCAATATTTACCGAAATCGATATCAATTCTGTCATCAACAGTTATCTACTTGAATAACAATAAGGTTTTGAGCCTAGCAACTGTCCGGATGAATGTAATCCACTTCCTGAACCAGAGGACTGACACGTTGAACTCTCGACGAATCAGAATTACGCGGCAAAACAAAACAAACAATAATAACAAAGCGATTGCATGCAATCCACCCAAATTCTGTCCGCGAGCAAACCCGTCCAAAACAAGTTCTCAGTTAATATTAGACAACAAGGAGAAGCTTATGAAACTGAATTGGATAACTGGGATAATACAAAAACAAACATGGTAAACACCGATCTGACAATACAGCATATTCCCAATATGAAGAATGATCGACTAATTTTAACCGAATCAAACAAAATGATAATTAGGAATGAGTGCTTGAACCTGACGGCGTAATTCTGAGCAGTATAGTATAGTACATGTTCGATCCTGAAGCCCATTCGACCAGTTTACTCAACTAGAGTATTTCCCACTCAGTGAATTAGTCACTTCACGCATGCAGAAACACATGAAACAGGACGGGTTAGTGCTGAAGTCAGGTAGTGATGGATTATATTCGAACGCCGGTAGCATAATTTGTGATCCATCCCATTTCTAAATGACGAACATTCGCATCAAACTCGAAGTCCGCAGTCATGATAAATTTCATGGATTTATTGCTTTTATTGCTTTTATCCGATTAAGTACTGGCTTTGAGGAATTTCGTCCATACGAGTACCTCAACCCCACTCCAACCACATCTGTCAATCATAAATTCGAGCTAATCGAACTTACTCTGTCTCGAAACTGTCAACATTGTCCGACCACATTACGTCATCCTGTGCATCATACATAAACCCACACACACCATACTTTCGGGATTCATGAAAACGTACGCGAAACAACTGAACCTGACAATTTGTCACCTATTTGTTCCGATCACGTGGATGAGGTCTGACCAGTGCCTAAAATCAAACGAATTTTAACGACAATCAGTACGAGAACAATCAATATGAATAAACTCTGTTCCACGGTTTATTCAATAACTATAATTAATGTGCGAGTGATGCTCACATGCAGTTGAATATAACTAAACCAGCGTCAATTCGTATGGAAAACCATTTTGTATGAGTGAAGAGGATTTCCGGAAGTGAAGCACTAGCCAATTCCTATGTACCTGTGCATGTACTGTCACGAAACCTGGTGACGTTCAATAATGGGAAAATTATCGATCGGGTGATTTATTATACCAGCAAATGATGGACACGTTGTCTGTCAATATTCGGAATTCTGTTCTCGCAGTGCATGAACTAGGGTCACGCGTGGCAGCAGAAAATAAGTGAAGAAAGAAAAATATTTCGCTCACGTCTAAAATTGCGATATATATATTCGTTACTGAAACAGAGGTCTCGTTCATTTACACACTGAGTCGAGATTGCACATCCATCGTTTGACTTCAAGACTCTAAGAACTATAAAAAATGATTTATTTGTGAGCATCAGAAGCAATCATGTCTGATAGGTTAAGGAATACAAACAAATCGAATTCATCTAATGGAATCGGATGATGTGTAACAACCGTTTCAGCACGACACACTAACCTACAGCTTGTGAATACATTCCAGGGAATAAACCATTCAAAATCCGTCACTTGATGGGCATAGAAATGAAGCATCTGAAGTACACATCAATGGTGGGAGTGATAATCACACTTCGTTGGGTAGCTATCGCCCGACATATTTGGGCAATCCCAATCTGAATAATGCTACCCCACCCATGTTCCGCCTACTTCAGTGATTGCATGTGATTGAGGACCGATTTCTTGAATTAGATGGACAATCAATGCACTAGTAAATGAAAGAATAGACACTAAGCATACGGATCTTGCTAGAAAAACATGTTCCCGAGCTGGGTTAATACAATATATCAGTAAGATACATCAATACCTTGTAGTTCGCACCGTTCGGTCACAACTTTGATTCAGATACATTGATTACGGTCGATAGGGTGAAGCCCTTTCTGTGATGTGGATAACGGGACAACCAGTAATATCCAACGCCCTCTCAGAAGTTGTCCGTATCATCGAGTCCTTATGTGGACCAGATGTGCCAGTGATTTTCCGATGGAGCACTATTTTCCGTGTCAAATTAGATAATGCTGTTGAGGCATAGAGAGTGATGCTAGTGATGCGAAAGTTCGTTACTATGTAGCATATGCGTTACAATGATGTGATCCCACCAGAGTGCCCTTGTGGCTTCTCATCCGACGGGACGATGAAGCGGTTCTTCGTTGTTTTTGGCAAAATATCGAACCTTTTGAGCAGGTTTTTGTCGCGGCTGGCAGATTTGATGCAGCCCATTCGACAACTCACTCACAAAGGGACTCAGGGGCACTGGGGCACGGAGCAACAGGATGCTTTCGAAAAGATAAGGAAGGTAGTTTGCGCAACACCGGTGTTGGTCTACTTCCGACCCGACGTTCCTCTAATTGTCCAGTATGACAGCAGTCAGTCCGGCTTCGAAGCTGTGCTTTTACAAAACGGATGACCTATCGACTATCGCAGCCTCAGTCTTTTTCCGGCCGAGAAGTACTAAGCTTAAAAGGAAAAGAAAGTGCTCGCAATGGTTTTCGCTTTCGGAGCGTTTTAACGCGTATATATGCGGCAGGGCCGTCATATGGTCTGATGGTCGGTTGTGCAACCGACTGAAGTGCTGCACCCATTGCGGTATTTTTTCTTTTCTGCTAAGGTATGAGCTGACCGTCTGTGTCACGCATCAGCGGCTCCTGCTTCCAGTGCCTACCGGATGCGTTGCGAATGAAACCGAAGTCACCGATCCCTGCTGCAATCTCCATTTTTTCAGCTACTTTTATCCAGTATCGCTTGCAATCAGCCCTAGCGGTGCACGTGATTTCCAGCTGCAATCTGCGGCGTTCGCCACTTCCTGATATCAGGGATTCGTGTGCTTCAGCCGACGGTTGAAGTGGGCCCTCAGAGATCATGTCTCTTAGACGTCTTTCGGTTCCAACTAGTTCCTTTGAGCCAGATTCTTTAACTGTCAATCTGATTATCGTTCAATATTCTTCTACTGGAGCTGAATCCGGTGGTACGTTGGTTACTGTGGCTAATAGAGTGGCGATAGAGCGTGACAGCCTTTCGCATTTCTCTGGTATTTCCAGGGCTGCCACGTTTATGTGGGTCGATGGAGAGGCCTTTAGGTTTATGGACGGATGGATTCTGAAGCCCACAAGAACAAGAACGTCGTCTGTATCGTTTGTTGCGCCGCGGTGCGATCGAAAGTCTCCTACAGACAAAGTCCAACGGGACCCCGCTAGGATACGGTCGATTTGATACGAAGTACAAACGTCGCTGGAGTTCCCCGTCAGTAAGTGCCTTTTGAGATGAACGGAAATAATAAAGATAGTCAATGAGGATAGAAACTAGGGGGGGGGGGGGGGCAACAAATAATTGGTTGATTCTTCCGCTTGTTGCCTTCACATAGTTGGACCAGGCCACACTTCCGGTGTTCGACCGAATGTGACAGAAGGTAATTATCATTTCCTAAACTGTTCCACTCAGTTCATGTACCAGACGACCGTGGTAGTGGCAGTAGCAGCACCAGCACCAGCACCAACACCAGCACCAACACCAGCACCAACACCAGCCAGAGCAGTAGCGGAAGAGGTACGGACACGTGGATCAGGGGTGAAACAAATTTGTCTCCACATGATACCCGGTTAACTTGTATTGGCAACGGCCATTCACTCCGATAATATGTGCATTACTATTCTATCAAAGACTGTCGAGTCATTCATGAGTAGTAATCTAACAACAATTACAATCACGGACCGCTTCGAATTTCAATTGCTTGGATTTTTTACCTAACTTCGGCCAGTTAATCAAAATTTTGTCTGAGATTTTGCAAAGAAATTCTGCAGAAGTAACTCCTGTGTCAGATTTCGAAGTAGCTTACTAATTCGGTGCAAGTAGAAAATTCAATGACTACGTTGATTATAACTTGGCAGAAGTGCTTTACTATATAGATAGGCCTATTGAAGAACCTCAGCATTTGACAGATGTAAGTTGTCGTCAAATACGTTTTCTTAAGAACAAATGTTCCTTCTTAGGGTATGAGGGGGCGAAAAGTTGATCGTTTTTGCAGAGAACGCCGAAGTCGTAGGAACTCACTCAACTGAGGCCTTAGCCAGAATAGCAATTCCGAGTATGATTTGATTCATCATGCAGCTTGAACGCTCAACTCACCATTGAAAACCATGGAAGCACTGTACAGTTGTTTCATCCTTGTTGGGAATCATCAGCAGTGCACATCCACCGAGCCCCCACGGGGACTCGAACCCGGGGTGAACGATTATGAATCGAACACCTTAACCGCAAGGCTATCCGGGCTGGCTCTCAACGGTTTGTTGAACATCTACACTACATGATATAGCACCCTTCCGTCACTGGCTTTTGAACGGTAACAACCCGCTTCCCACACAGCGATCAACTCCTATGATGGATGACTTCTCTGTAGGGGCCTAAGTACAACGAAGGCATTCCG
Organism: Fasciola hepatica; assembly: GCA_948099385.1. NCBI lineage: Eukaryota > Metazoa > Platyhelminthes > Trematoda > Plagiorchiida > Fasciolidae > Fasciola > Fasciola hepatica. The sequence continues at coordinate 772,468 of CANUEZ040000124.1, forward strand.
TTATGAACAACCTACAGAGCTTGGTTACTATTTGCAAGTGAGTAGTAGGAGATTAGATTTGTATATAATATGATTCATCATGCAGCTGTACAGTGCTTCCATGGTTTTCAATGGTGAGTTGAGCGTTCAAGCTGCATGATGAATCATATTATATACAAATCTAATCTCCTACTACTCACTTGCAAATATATATATATATATATATATATATATATATATATATATATATATATATATATATATATATATATATATATATATATATATATATATATGCATGCGTGTGTGCGCAGTAATGTCAAATCCACAGAGCCATAGTTACTAAGAAATGATGCAAATATCGAATGAAGAAAGTCACTCAGTACAGATCTACCAGTCGCTGAACTGATTGAAGCTCACGAACTTTGGTGCAAACGCAGAGTAACTCAAATCCGATCCAGCCATTTATTCACCCTCCAATGTTCACTTCCGGCGGGGAATTCAGTATCCACTTTCAACGTCTTTGGGCTCCTGTATTCTCATCACACATGTAGCGTGACCAAGCTTTGTCCGAATACCACGGTTCATTTTTGGCCTGTGACTGACTCACACTACGTTTGATATAAGTTGGCTCTGACCGGATCATGCCTGTCACGCATTCACAAAACTGTCGGAAGAGCGCACAAAACAGCTCTCTGATCATGCTCATTCTGCGTCATCGAGTCCTTATGTGGACCAGATGTGCCAGTGATTTTCCGATGGAGCACTATTTTCCGTGTCAAATTAGATAATGCTGTTGAGGCATAGAGAGTGATGCTAGTGATGCGAAAGTTCGTTACTATGTAGCATATGCGTTACAATGATGTGATCCCACCAGAGTGCCCTTGTGGCTTCTCATCCGACGGGACGATGAAGCGGTTCTTCGTTGTTTTTGGCAAAATATCGAACCTTTTGAGCAGGTTTTTGTCGCGGCTGGCAGATTTGATGCAGCCCATTCGACAACTCACTCACAAAGGGACTCAGGGGCACTGGGGCACGGAGCAACAGGATGCTTTCGAAAAGATAAGGAAGGTAGTTTGCGCAACACCGGTGTTGGTCTACTTCCGACCCGACGTTCCTCTAATTGTCCAGTATGACAGCAGTCAGTCCGGCTTCGAAGCTGTGCTTTTACAAAACGGATGACCTATCGACTATCGCAGCCTCAGTCTTTTTCCGGCCGAGAAGTACTAAGCTTAAAAGGAAAAGAAAGTGCTCGCAATGGTTTTCGCTTTCGGAGCGTTTTAACGCGTATATATGCGGCAAGAAGACTGTCGTTCAAGCAGATCACAAGCCACTTATCACCATCGCCACAAAACCGCTGAGTGATGCCCCGAAACATTTATAAAGGAGGTTGGTCAGGCTCCAAAAGTACGTCCATGAACTAGTTCATCTCCCAGGGAGTCAAATGCTCATCGCAGACACGTTATCTCGAGCATTCGTCGTGGGTTTTGAAGGTATGTCACCAGAGTTTGAGCACATTTCAATGATTGATCGGAGTTCAATAGATTATGCCGACCTCATCGAGATACAGAAAGCCACGACCGGCGACACTGTCCTCCAGGTGTTGGGTAGAAGATATTTACTGCGAAACTATTAGACTATTGATGTTCCCGTGGCGCATCGCCGAAGTTGGTTGGACAATAGAATTAATGGTGCTCAGGTTACACATGGTGTTTTCGGTACCCGAAGTCCATCACCAAGTTAACTTTGATTGCGGTAGATTATGGTCAAGCCTAGAAGCAGCTAGATGTTGAAGAATAGGTACAAGTCGTTAACCCGTGTGATCACAGAAAGCTTTCAAAATCTTAACCATTAGATTTGACCACATAGAATACATACGCTTCTCAAATGACGTCCGTCAATTCCAAATGAGGTTGGTTACTGCGTGAACAAAGAAATCCCTCGTCCTACATAAGCGAATCACACTTATGCAAACAAGTGGCAGTATCACAGAAGGGGAACCATAATATCAACGTGAAACTTCTAGTTATCCATGCAGATACCCGCTGGTGCGATTACCAAACCAGTGCTGGTGTCCTTCGGGTGCTGTTCTTTCTCCATATTTATTCTCCACCTACATTAGCTATTTTATTCAAGTATGCTGCTTACGTCGTTTTGACTAGGTCTGTGCCCCAGCAGTCCCATTTAGATGAGTTTACTGGAAAATTATCACACATCCAAAACTTTTCTAAGCAATCTGATCTTCTGTTAAACAATGCCAAATCTCAAGAGTATGTTTTGTCCACTTTGCGATCGCTTTTTATGAAAGACGCTAACCCACAGGTGGCTCTACTCCTATTGCACGGGTAAACCATGTGATGTAACTCCAAAAGAGAACTTGCACTGACCTTTGCATTTTGATATTACTGTTCAAAAACTGCGTCAATTATCCTTTCAAATTCGTGAACTTCAACAGTTCAATCCATCATTTCTTCATTCGTAAACCAATGTATGTCTCTCATAATTCCATGTTGTTCTCCTGTTACTTTCCCTGGTTTACTTAAAACGAACTATAGAACTGTTCGTAGAGGTTTGCGCATCCTCTGCCTTGTTTCTGTCAAGTCTCAAGAGGCATCAGATCAGACTTATGTGATAAGCATATAAAAGCATCCATTATATTTGCAGAAAAGATCATCGCTGACTGTACACACCCACGGCAATGGGACCTCTCTCTTAGCCAATCCCATCTGTTGGCCCGTTCCATGTTTCGATCATTTCCTCCAAGATTATCGATGCACAGAAATTCTGCAGTTCCGTTCCCTTGTTCGTGTTTTGATAGACAAAATTGTCTGAACTGCTAACCCGTTTTGGCGTGTAAAAGTTTATCTCCATGTTATTCTCGACGGCAGAAATGCATCGTAATAACGTGCTCGACCCACTGTACTATTAATGATAATAATAATAATAATATTAAAATCCGCCCATTATGGACACAAATAATTGACGCAAAGTTCTACTGACCGGTCAAAATGTGTGGGATGGGAACGAATGAAATGAGAATTCACACGTTCCCGCTGCTGCATAAACATGCAAGACGCAAGACGCAAGACGCAAGACACATTTTACCTTAAAAGCAGAAAGCGTACACCCATTCGGGAATGGGACTTAGGCCAACCATGGACTGCCGAAGGTGGAACTCGACCGGCGACCGCAGAATTCGAGAACCTGACAATGGGATCAAAAGTGCACTACAATGGCGATTTGATTACCGCCAGCCACTCCTTAACGGGCTACTCGCGAGTAGATGGACGCCAAGTGCATATCAAAGTAGAATACTGTGGTCCCAATGGGACGGTTCCAAGGAAGATGCGAAACCGTGCCAAATGTCTAACCAAGCGATGAAATCCCGCGACAGTCGTAGCCGCAAAACAACGGCCCACAATTGTGAGGGAAACAAGTTTATAGTAAGACGATAGTAAAAGCGGTTGCGAATGCTCACGGAATTAGGGAAGAAAACGGCAACCTCCTCGCGCACCTCGATGACAATGGCACCCGTGAACTATATTTGCTTGAAAGACCAACGGACGATGTGAAAACTGAGTGGAGTACCTGGGCATCGATCCCAGTACCTCTCGCATGCTAAGCGAGCGCTCTACCATTTGAGCTAGTACCCCACACCGAGCTAGCTAACACACACATACACAACAATATTTGCAAGCGTCATAGTCTAAAACAATGCCCATTTCCACATCATATCATTCACACCCACACATTCACCGTATGTCCATCCAACTCCCATGTCTCACAACACAATACTTTCAAAGCCAACCCCTTACGCACACACTCTTAGACCGACACACACCGCTATTAGGAGATAAACAATATACACTAATTAAGTCACGTAACAATCAACAACGAAAACAGCGAAGAAGGAAACACACGATGGTCTTTTCATCGAAATCGCGCGTTCCGTTCCGCCCCACTAACTCCAGTGAGGAGTCCATTCCACCCACGAATCATCCCATTTTATTTGCACAAAACACATCGTTTATATAGGAAGAAACAAGCACTGACGTCGATCGTTGCAACGCAGACTAACTGATTCATACTGGCATCAAGTAGCCTGTCTTCTGATTGGTTGTTTGGTCACATGACATGTTACCACTTAACGGGACTTCGTTCACGTCTCATTGATCTGCTGCTTTGTCACTTGCGCATCCGCTGCCGCAAGCACTGACCTAGATTCCAGACAGGTGCTGACATGCCGATTGCTGACGGGACGTGGCTAGCTATCGACCATGACTCAGCACATACCCCCACATCATGTCTATGGATATTCACGCCGTTCCAAGACTATCATCCATATTTCAGCGGTGGAACGAAAACCTCTAATTCACCGATATGTTAGTCTGATTTTTCCACTTCCACCATCTTACACAGATCATGACAGCTAAAGCTTTCATCAAGAGCGGTTTAGCGCAAAAAATTCTTGAGATCATTTTCCACCAGACAAAAGTGTTTCAGAAACAATGCATGACTCAGAGCACTGGATACAATCAATGCCGACACTCCGGAGGCTCAACTACCCGCTTTTGCGACCATTAAAAACATAGTTGTCACCTATCCTATGAGCAATGTGCCAGCGCCCATTTAAGCCCATGCCAAGCCCATTCGGGTCATAATGAAGACTATCGACAATTTTCGTCTATTGGATGGGTACATTTTTTCACATGAACAAACCGCACGTAAACACACCCCTCCAACCAATCAGTGTCTATTGGGTACGGGATCAAAAGCATCTAAACGGAGTCGTTCCTCCAAACTCCCTCAGTGGTCGCAATTTTACGGCCTCGTTTCTGGCCAAATGTGACCAAGGCACCACGAGGAAAGAACAGTCGTGAGCATGCCTGAAGGGGAACACCAGACCGATTAAAACGTGCGGGAAATGCGGGTATTGTAGCTTAGTCACTTGACGGCGAAGCTCCTCCAACCTACCATCCGAGCTAAAGAGCACATCGGACGCCATCAAAATAGTACACAGTAAAACGGAACGAGCTCTGATGACAATAACACATACTCATGGTCGCTTAATTGGAGGCAGCGGTTTCACAGGCAAAGTTTTGCACGATTGTAAAGGGACAACACGAGCTGCTCTCGAACTGGATCAACAGAATCGGCAGTTTACTTCTATAGTTTAATCGACTAATAGATCACTGGACGTTCCGTGCCCTAGTGAGAAACCGCTGCAATCCGAAAGGTCGTTCTAATGAGAAATAAAGTACAACCTATGTACATGTCGCAAACTGATGGACGGTATGAGCTCAAGTTTTGGCACCAAAGCGGTCACAATTCATACCACAAGACGCAGCCATGACTCATCCACCGGACAACTTGAAGGTGCCGGTTACCGAGTCGAGAATATTATTTTTCAAAAGTAACTGATCAGATTTTGGCCCATTCAAACTCCATTCACACACGAAGATTTCTCGTCTTTCTGGCACGGAAACTATTTAATATTCCCCTAGTGGACGCGTGGATCAACGGAAATCGAGAGAAATGTTGCAAAAAACTATGATTAGTGAAGTGTATGAAATCCCGATAGTTTTGCTTTAGTTCCAAAGCGGTATTTGATTCCTGGTAGGACATAGTTTCCTCCAGGGTTGAATCGCCGTTCTAGTGTTGCACCGAGCGGTAGTTCCTCAGTTGCACGTCGATGGAAAGTCGAAGGAAGGTGTATGAGTTTTCTTTCGACTGTGGATAGAAGTTAATTACCACCGGTCACCAGTTGATGATGAAATTTCGATTACAGTGGGTGAATAACTTAAAATAAGTATAGACTTTTCGTAGAAATGATCATTATTCAGAATGAAAGGAAGACATATACTGTGAGATGCAATCGTTTTGTTCAATTCTGTCGACCACGTACGTGAATTATAAAAGTTTACACATGATACGGCACATGGGATACACATATGACAATGATCACCCAGAAACGTTCATCGAGTACCACAGCCAAACCGTGATGTGAAACGGAGCCCATTCCAACAGCTGAAAGAAAAAAGTTATTTTATTCCTTCCATTTACGCCATAATCTCAGCTCCCATCTAGGCCGAACATATATGGCATAAGCGCACAAGGTAAAAGGGGTAGATGTAGTTACCAGCTCCCTGCGGACCTCTACCTCTACGTTAGACGTAGCTCGATCTACTTCCCGAAACTTCAACAGAGTTCCGACGGGAAAAGTAGGTGTGGATTGAGTGTGGAACTTGACCGCGTTTGCCAACATTTCCAGAATTAGCACGTTATCTTCATACAATGCGACCAATGACTTGATGATCGTTTCTTGAATTTGTGAAATTCTGGAAAGTCCATTGGTGATAGAAGAAGCGGAAGCTGAAATAGTAAAATGTTCATTCGTATACAATAACTTCGTCGATGGTCTTGGGAGTAACTGGAACAACCTTGGTGGTGTTGCCGCAGGTGGATTGACCTCCACTAAAATTGATAACGGTAGTGTCAATTTACCTTGCATGTAGCCTATCGGACTAGTAAGCTGTGTGGTGGTTTGTTTACTAATAGCTACCGTTGAACCTTAAGCCATTAGTAATGAAATCTAATCTTACTCGTTGGCTGTTGAACAACCTTAGCTTGATTATTTTCCTCGTTGGAGGATGTTCAAGTGGCCGGCGGGTCCTAAGACTTACAACAGTTCAAGTGAAACTTACGATTTCTGTTTCAGCAATCCCATTGCCACTGTCCCGTCACTGGACGGTAACTGGCCATCCAGTTCTCTTCTTTGCATTTCCCAAGCGTGTCCGAAATGTACTGAAGACAATGCATCATTGTTGTATTATTAAGTTACAGGTGTATAACGAAACCCCAACTGGACGCCTTGTGGCGTTTTCATCGAACTTTTGGTGTGCTTGAACCATACGATCAAACCGAGTCCCGGTCACAGTGTGAATCGTAGCCCACTTTTGGTCACTCGAAAGCTGTGATCGGCTTATGACACAGGCATCTTCGTTGTCATCCTCCAGGACAACAAGTGAAAGCATGGCATCGGAAGTCATCGAAAAATCAAAACTGGTTAGTATTGTTCATACATCGTACAGGAGAACGGAAGTCGTGATCAACATTACGTTGTATGACATAAGGGAATGACACGACAACCGGATGAAGGGGACACAGTGTTTCAAGTTTCTAAAGTGGTTATTGTCGTGAATTTTTCGTGAAAGTAGCGTCATACATCATACAGTTGTTTGTTGAGGTACCATCTCAGTTAGAAGTGGGATTAATCTGCTTATTTGATTGTTCTTATTGAAACTGGATTTAGTGACTGGTTTTGGTATATTTTTATATTGGACGCGTTTGAACAACTTGGCCCGTGGCAGTGTGGCCGAGTGGTCTAAGGCGCTGGTTTTAGGCACCAGTCCGCAAGGGCGTGGGTTCGAATCCCACCACTGTCAGGCGCTTTTCGTTCCATGAACACTTTCATCGAGTGCGCTATGTGTTTTCGTCAACTCTTCGCCCCTATTTCACTAGCCCCACCAACACACCCAGTCTGCGGTTTTGATTCATCAACAGATGTATATCACCGTGAAATAAGCACCCGGAAGAAACCATAAACAACACACAGTGAAGACGTTTGAGAAAGCGATAGATGACTGTCGGTGCTTTATATCCCGAGGAATGTTAGGAACAGGTTGACCCCGACAGTCGTCTCCCAAGTAGCACGCCCATACAGGGCCCATATGCGACGCGTGCGGTGTCGAATTCGTCTTCGTTCTTCTCTGGATTCACATTAGTCCTGCGCGTAGCTCATCTAGCTGGATACGGAAGCTACACACCAATTTGGTGTGTGACTGTCTCCATCAGTATGCAACGTGATGATACTAGATGGTATCAGTATTATTATACCATATGATATAATAATTTTGTTCTTAAAATCGCGTGTATAGGTAAATCCCAAACCGAAAAATATGAGGGGTTGACTAAGATGGAGTACTTATTCTCAGTGTTTTTCTACGCGTTAGGAAGGCAAAACGTCATCCTAGAGCCCCAGCCAGCACGGAATGGATCAAATCCCCTTAATTGGATCCGGCTTTTCACACAGCAAAAGGGACCATGAGAACAGCAATCCCAACTTTTGGCCCTCGTTCTCGTGGATCAACCTATGTGAGGGGGTTTACCGTCTCTATGCTCTCTCGCAATGTACTTTCTACCCCCTCGACCAATCAAATGACATAACTGCATGGAAGCGCTGTCGCTGTTCCCCCTTCAGCGCATCTGTTTACCCAGTACGAACCAATGGAATGACTCCGCGGCGAGAACGTGGTGCCCGCGCTAGTTCGCCGAATCGTGCAATTATCACTCTCAGAGGCCTCCACTTTGGCCTCTGTTTGCATTGTGATAAGCAGGTGCCAATTTTCGGGATTTAACCCCATGTTAGTCGTGGTTTGCGCCAGCACCTAAACTTAAAACTGTTTTCACGAAACCCATCCATTTATGATGTATAGTTACTCAGAAAATACTCACTAGACAAATCACTGTAAATGAAACGTCAAACGTAATTTACCTACGATATGTCGGTATAACGAACTAAATATTGCAGCCATAGTTGCATGCTCGACAATACCACAGTGAACAAAACCGAGGTAACATCGTTCCCGAAACACCATCCAAGTATAATACATATTATTTTTCACGGCAACATTTATTTACGTAACAGATGTATGAAACAGTCAAGCATCCAAGTCCACATTTTCCGACGGATCTGCATTTTCTGCAGCATCGACTGTTCGTTGTGAAACATAAAAGTAACGACTTTTCACTGAAATGTTCATACCTCCGATAGTGGATCACGCCTGTTGATGTTCTTTGCCGTATCATGCAACCATTGTCACACGGCAAAGTTTATACCGTCCTTGCCACTGCAAGGCATGTTCCTCTTGCGAATGGCATCTGAGGCATAAATGGAATAACGTTCAACCGACCGACTATTATTCCGTGTGTGATAGTTCGTTCGAAAGCCAATTTTTCGTTGGCCACGGAATAGTTGATTCCTTTTGATAAACTCGTGTTCGTGATGCGATACATTAATTTCCGCACAAACTTTCCCACGGTACTTTCGTGGGTAATGCTGATAATGTGATCCTGCGGGCATAAGGTAGAACGGGTAGATGTAGTTACCAGCTCCCTGCGGACCTCTACCTCTACGTTAGACGTAGCTCGATCTACTTCCCGAAACTTCAACAGAGTTCCGACGGGAAAAGTAGGTGTGGATTGAGTGTGGAACTTGACCGCGTTTGCCAACATTTCCAGAATTAGCACGTTATCTTCATACAATGCGACCAATGACTTGATGATCGTTTCTTGAATTTGTGAAATTCTGGAAAGTCCATTGGTGATAGAAGAAGCGGAAGCTGAAATAGTAAAATGTTCATTCGTATACAATAACTTCGTCGATGGTCTTGGGAGTAACTGGAACAACCTTGGTGGTGTTGCCGCAGGTGGATTGACCTCCACTAAAATTGATAACGGTAGTGTCAATTTACCTTGCATGTAGCCTATCGGACTAGTAAGCTGTGTGGTGGTTTGTTTACTAATAGCTACCGTTGAACCTTAAGCCATTAGTAATGAAATCTAATCTTACTCGTTGGCTGTTGAACAACCTTAGCTTGATTATTTTCCTCGTTGGAGGATGTTCAAGTGGCCGGCGGGTCCTAAGACTTACAACAGTTCAAGTGAAACTTACGATTTCTGTTTCAGCAATCCCATTGCCACTGTCCCGTCACTGGACGGTAACTGGCCATCCAGTTCTCTTCTTTGCATTTCCCAAGCGTGTCCGAAATGTACTGAAGACAATGCATCATTGTTGTATTATTAAGTTACAGGTGTATAACGAAACCCCAACTGGACGCCTTGTGGCGTTTTCATCGAACTTTTGGTGTGCTTGAACCATACGATCAAACCGAGTCCCGGTCACAGTGTGAATCGTAGCCCACTTTTGGTCACTCGAAAGCTGTGATCGGCTTATGACACAGGCATCTTCGTTGTCATCCTCCAGGACAACAAGTGAAAGCATGGCATCGGAAGTCATCGAAAAATCAAAACTGGTTAGTATTGTTCATACATCGTACAGGAGAACGGAAGTCGTGATCAACATTACGTTGTATGACATAAGGGAATGACACGACAACCGGATGAAGGGGACACAGTGTTTCAAGTTTCTAAAGTGGTTATTGTCGTGAATTTTTCGTGAAAGTAGCGTCATACATCATACAGTTGTTTGTTGAGGTACCATCTCAGTTAGAAGTGGGATTAATCTGCTTATTTGATTGTTCTTATTGAAACTGGATTTAGTGATTGGTTTTGGTATATTTTTATATTGGACGCGTTTGAACAACTTGGCCCGTGGCAGTGTGGCCGAGTGGTCTAAGGCGCTGGTTTTAGGCACCAGTCCGCAAGGGCGTGGGTTCGAATCCCACCACTGTCAGGCGCTTTTCGTTCCATGAACACTTTCATCGAGTGCGCTATGTGTTTTCGTCAACTCTTCGCCCCTATTTCACTAGCCCCACCAACACACCCAGTCTGCGGTTTTGATTCATCAACAGATGTATATCACCGTGAAATAAGCACCCGGAAGAAACCATAAACAACACACAGTGAAGACGTTTGAGAAAGCGATAGATGACTGTCGGTGCTTTATATCCCGAGGAATGTTAGGAACAGGTTGACCCCGACAGTCGTCTCCCAAGTAGCACGCCCATACAGGGCCCATATGCGACGCGTGCGGTGTCGAATTCGTCTTCGTTCTTCTCTGGATTCACATTAGTCCTGCGCGTAGCTCATCTAGCTGGATACGGAAGCTACACACCAATTTGGTGTGTGACTGTCTCCATCAGTATGCAACGTGATGATACTAGATGGTATCAGTATTATTATACCATATGATATAATAATTTTGTTCTTAAAATCGCGTGTATAGGTAAATCCCAAACCGAAAAATATGAGGGGTTGACTAAGATGGAGTACTTATTCTCAGTGTTTTTCTACGCGTTAGGAAGGCAAAACGTCATCCTAGAGCCCCAGCCAGCACGGAATGGATCAAATCCCCTTAATTGGATCCGGCTTTTCACACAGCAAAAGGGACCATGAGAACAGCAATCCCAACTTTTGGCCCTCGTTCTCGTGGATCAACCTATGTGAGGGGGTTTACCGTCTCTATGCTCTCTCGCAATGTACTTTCTACCCCCTCGACCAATCAAATGACATAACTGCATGGAAGCGCTGTCGCTGTTCCCCCTTCAGCGCATCTGTTTACCCAGTACGAACCAATGGAATGACTCCGCGGCGAGAACGTGGTGCCCGCGCTAGTTCGCCGAATCGTGCAATTATCACTCTCAGAGGCCTCCACTTTGGCCTCTGTTTGCATTGTGATAAGCAGGTGCCAATTTTCGGGATTTAACCCCATGTTAGTCGTGGTTTGCGCCAGCACCTAAACTTAAAACTGTTTTCACGAAACCCATCCATTTATGATGTATAGTTACTCAGAAAATACTCACTAGACAAATCACCGTAAATGAAACGTCAAACGTAATTTACCTACGATATGTCGGTATAACGAACTAAATATTGCAGCCATAGTTGCATGCTCGACAATACCACAGTGAACAAAACCGAGGTAACATCGTTCCCGAAACACCATCCAAGTATAATACATATTATTTTTCACGGCAACATTTATTTACGTAACAGATGTATGAAACAGTCAAGCATCCAAGTCCACATTTTCCGACGGATCTGCATTTTCTGCAGCATCGACTGTTCGTTGTGAAACATAAAAGTAACGACTTTTCACTGAAATGTTCATACCTCCGATAGTGGATCACGCCTGTTGATGTTCTTTGCCGTATCATGCAACCATTGTCACACGGCAAAGTTTATACCGTCCTTGCCACTGCAAGGCATGTTCCTCTTGCGAATGGCATCTGAGGCATAAATGGAATAACGTTCAACCGACCGACTATTATTCCGTGTGTGATAGTTCGTTCGAAAGCCAATTTTTCGTTGGCCACGGAATAGTTGATTCCTTTTGATAAACTCGTGTTCGTGATGCGATACATTAATTTCCGCACAAACTTTCCCACGGTACTTTCGTGGGTAATGCTGATAATGTGATCCTGCGGGCATAAGGTAGAACGGGTAGATGTAGTTACCAGCTCCCTGCGGACCTCTACCTCTACGTTAGACGTAGCTCGATCTACTTCCCGAAACTTCAACAGAGTTCCGACGGGAAAAGTAGGTGTGGATTGAGTGTGGAACTTGACCGCGTTTGCCAACATTTCCAGAATTAGCACGTTATCTTCATACAATGCGACCAATGACTTGATGATCGTTTCTTGAATTTGTGAAATTCTGGAAAGTCCATTGGTGATAGAAGAAGCGGAAGCTGAAATAGTAAAATGTTCATTCGTATACAATAACTTCGTCGATGGTCTTGGGAGTAACTGGAACAACCTTGGTGGTGTTGCCGCAGGTGGATTGACCTCCACTAAAATTGATAACGGTAGTGTCAATTTACCTTGCATGTAGCCTATCGGACTAGTAAGCTGTGTGGTGGTTTGTTTACTAATAGCTACCGTTGAACCTTAAGCCATTAGTAATGAAATCTAATCTTACTCGTTGGCTGTTGAACAACCTTAGCTTGATTATTTTCCTCGTTGGAGGATGTTCAAGTGGCCGGCGGGTCCTAAGACTTACAACAGTTCAAGTGAAACTTACGATTTCTGTTTCAGCAATCCCATTGCCACTGTCCCGTCACTGGACGGTAACTGGCCATCCAGTTCTCTTCTTTGCATTTCCCAAGCGTGTCCGAAATGTACTGAAGACAATGCATCATTGTTGTATTATTAAGTTACAGGTGTATAACGAAACCCCAACTGGACGCCTTGTGGCGTTTTCATCGAACTTTTGGTGTGCTTGAACCATACGATCAAACCGAGTCCCGGTCACAGTGTGAATCGTAGCCCACTTTTGGTCACTCGAAAGCTGTGATCGGCTTATGACACAGGCATCTTCGTTGTCATCCTCCAGGACAACAAGTGAAAGCATGGCATCGGAAGTCATCGAAAAATCAAAACTGGTTAGTATTGTTCATACATCGTACAGGAGAACGGAAGTCGTGATCAACATTACGTTGTATGACATAAGGGAATGACACGACAACCGGATGAAGGGGACACAGTGTTTCAAGTTTCTAAAGTGGTTATTGTCGTGAATTTTTCGTGAAAGTAGCGTCATACATCATACAGTTGTTTGTTGAGGTACCATCTCAGTTAGAAGTGGGATTAATCTGCTTATTTGATTGTTCTTATTGAAACTGGATTTAGTGATTGGTTTTGGTATATTTTTATATTGGACGCGTTTGAACAACTTGGCCCGTGGCAGTGTGGCCGAGTGGTCTAAGGCGCTGGTTTTAGGCACCAGTCCGCAAGGGCGTGGGTTCGAATCCCACCACTGTCAGGCGCTTTTCGTTCCATGAACACTTTCATCGAGTGCGCTATGTGTTTTCGTCAACTCTTCGCCCCTATTTCACTAGCCCCACCAACACACCCAGTCTGCGGTTTTGATTCATCAACAGATGTATATCACCGTGAAATAAGCACCCGGAAGAAACCATAAACAACACACAGTGAAGACGTTTGAGAAAGCGATAGATGACTGTCGGTGCTTTATATCCCGAGGAATGTTAGGAACAGGTTGACCCCGACAGTCGTCTCCCAAGTAGCACGCCCATACAGGGCCCATATGCGACGCGTGCGGTGTCGAATTCGTCTTCGTTCTTCTCTGGATTCACATTAGTCCTGCGCGTAGCTCATCTAGCTGGATACGGAAGCTACACACCAATTTGGTGTGTGACTGTCTCCATCAGTATGCAACGTGATGATACTAGATGGTATCAGTATTATTATACCATATGATATAATAATTTTGTTCTTAAAATCGCGTGTATAGGTAAATCCCAAACCGAAAAATATGAGGGGTTGACTAAGATGGAGTACTTATTCTCAGTGTTTTTCTACGCGTTAGGAAGGCAAAACGTCATCCTAGAGCCCCAGCCAGCACGGAATGGATCAAATCCCCTTAATTGGATCCGGCTTTTCACACAGCAAAAGGGACCATGAGAACAGCAATCCCAACTTTTGGCCCTCGTTCTCGTGGATCAACCTATGTGAGGGGGTTTACCGTCTCTATGCTCTCTCGCAATGTACTTTCTACCCCCTCGACCAATCAAATGACATAACTGCATGGAAGCGCTGTCGCTGTTCCCCCTTCAGCGCATCTGTTTACCCAGTACGAACCAATGGAATGACTCCGCGGCGAGAACGTGGTGCCCGCGCTAGTTCGCCGAATCGTGCAATTATCACTCTCAGAGGCCTCCACTTTGGCCTCTGTTTGCATTGTGATAAGCAGGTGCCAATTTTCGGGATTTAACCCCATGTTAGTCGTGGTTTGCGCCAGCACCTAAACTTAAAACTGTTTTCACGAAACCCATCCATTTATGATGTATAGTTACTCAGAAAATACTCACTAGACAAATCACCGTAAATGAAACGTCAAACGTAATTTACCTACGATATGTCGGTATAACGAACTAAATATTGCAGCCATAGTTGCATGCTCGACAATACCACAGTGAACAAAACCGAGGTAACATCGTTCCCGAAACACCATCCAAGTATAATACATATTATTTTTCACGGCAACATTTATTTACGTAACAGATGTATGAAACAGTCAAGCATCCAAGTCCACATTTTCCGACGGATCTGCATTTTCTGCAGCATCGACTGTTCGTTGTGAAACATAAAAGTAACGACTTTTCACTGAAATGTTCATACCTCCGATAGTGGATCACGCCTGTTGATGTTCTTTGCCGTATCATGCAACCATTGTCACACGGCAAAGTTTATACCGTCCTTGCCACTGCAAGGCATGTTCCTCTTGCGAATGGCATCTGAGGCATAAATGGAATAACGTTCAACCGACCGACTATTATTCCGTGTGTGATAGTTCGTTCGAAAGCCAATTTTTCGTTGGCCACGGAATAGTTGATTCCTTTTGATAAACTCGTGTTCGTGATGCGATACATTAATTTCCGCACAAACTTTCCCACGGTACTTTCGTGGGTAATGCTGATAATGTGATCCTGCGGGCATAAGGTAGAACGGGTAGATGTAGTTACCAGCTCCCTGCGGACCTCTACCTCTACGTTAGACGTAGCTCGATCTACTTCCCGAAACTTCAACAGAGTTCCGACGGGAAAAGTAGGTGTGGATTGAGTGTGGAACTTGACCGCGTTTGCCAACATTTCCAGAATTAGCACGTTATCTTCATACAATGCGACCAATGACTTGATGATCGTTTCTTGAATTTGTGAAATTCTGGAAAGTCCATTGGTGATAGAAGAAGCGGAAGCTGAAATAGTAAAATGTTCATTCGTATACAATAACTTCGTCGATGGTCTTGGGAGTAACTGGAACAACCTTGGTGGTGTTGCCGCAGGTGGATTGACCTCCACTAAAATTGATAACGGTAGTGTCAATTTACCTTGCATGTAGCCTATCGGACTAGTAAGCTGTGTGGTGGTTTGTTTACTAATAGCTACCGTTGAACCTTAAGCCATTAGTAATGAAATCTAATCTTACTCGTTGGCTGTTGAACAACCTTAGCTTGATTATTTTCCTCGTTGGAGGATGTTCAAGTGGCCGGCGGGTCCTAAGACTTACAACAGTTCAAGTGAAACTTACGATTTCTGTTTCAGCAATCCCATTGCCACTGTCCCGTCACTGGACGGTAACTGGCCATCCAGTTCTCTTCTTTGCATTTCCCAAGCGTGTCCGAAATGTACTGAAGACAATGCATCATTGTTGTATTATTAAGTTACAGGTGTATAACGAAACCCCAACTGGACGCCTTGTGGCGTTTTCATCGAACTTTTGGTGTGCTTGAACCATACGATCAAACCGAGTCCCGGTCACAGTGTGAATCGTAGCCCACTTTTGGTCACTCGAAAGCTGTGATCGGCTTATGACACAGGCATCTTCGTTGTCATCCTCCAGGACAACAAGTGAAAGCATGGCATCGGAAGTCATCGAAAAATCAAAACTGGTTAGTATTGTTCATACATCGTACAGGAGAACGGAAGTCGTGATCAACATTACGTTGTATGACATAAGGGAATGACACGACAACCGGATGAAGGGGACACAGTGTTTCAAGTTTCTAAAGTGGTTATTGTCGTGAATTTTTCGTGAAAGTAGCGTCATACATCATACAGTTGTTTGTTGAGGTACCATCTCAGTTAGAAGTGGGATTAATCTGCTTATTTGATTGTTCTTATTGAAACTGGATTTAGTGATTGGTTTTGGTATATTTTTATATTGGACGCGTTTGAACAACTTGGCCCGTGGCAGTGTGGCCGAGTGGTCTAAGGCGCTGGTTTTAGGCACCAGTCCGCAAGGGCGTGGGTTCGAATCCCACCACTGTCAGGCGCTTTTCGTTCCATGAACACTTTCATCGAGTGCGCTATGTGTTTTCGTCAACTCTTCGCCCCTATTTCACTAGCCCCACCAACACACCCAGTCTGCGGTTTTGATTCATCAACAGATGTATATCACCGTGAAATAAGCACCCGGAAGAAACCATAAACAACACACAGTGAAGACGTTTGAGAAAGCGATAGATGACTGTCGGTGCTTTATATCCCGAGGAATGTTAGGAACAGGTTGACCCCGACAGTCGTCTCCCAAGTAGCACGCCCATACAGGGCCCATATGCGACGCGTGCGGTGTCGAATTCGTCTTCGTTCTTCTCTGGATTCACATTAGTCCTGCGCGTAGCTCATCTAGCTGGATACGGAAGCTACACACCAATTTGGTGTGTGACTGTCTCCATCAGTATGCAACGTGATGATACTAGATGGTATCAGTATTATTATACCATATGATATAATAATTTTGTTCTTAAAATCGCGTGTATAGGTAAATCCCAAACCGAAAAATATGAGGGGTTGACTAAGATGGAGTACTTATTCTCAGTGTTTTTCTACGCGTTAGGAAGGCAAAACGTCATCCTAGAGCCCCAGCCAGCACGGAATGGATCAAATCCCCTTAATTGGATCCGGCTTTTCACACAGCAAAAGGGTCCATGAGAACAGCAATCCCAACTTTTGGCCCTCGTTCTCGTGGATCAACCTATGTGAGGGGGTTTACCGTCTCTATGCTCTCTCGCAATGTACTTTCTACCCCCTCGACCAATCAAATGACATAACTGCATGGAAGCGCTGTCGCTGTTCCCCCTTCAGCGCATCTGTTTACCCAGTACGAACCAATGGAATGACTCCGCGGCGAGAACGTGGTGCCCGCGCTAGTTCGCCGAATCGTGCAATTATCACTCTCAGAGGCCTCCACTTTGGCCTCTGTTTGCATTGTGATAAGCAGGTGCCAATTTTCGGGATTTAACCCCATGTTAGTCGTGGTTTGCGCCAGCACCTAAACTTAAAACTGTTTTCACGAAACCCATCCATTTATGATGTATAGTTACTCAGAAAATACTCACTAGACAAATCACCGTAAATGAAACGTCAAACGTAATTTACCTACGATATGTCGGTATAACGAACTAAATATTGCAGCCATAGTTGCATGCTCGACAATACCACAGTGAACAAAACCGAGGTAACATCGTTCCCGAAACACCATCCAAGTATAATACATATTATTTTTCACGGCAACATTTATTTACGTAACAGATGTATGAAACAGTCAAGCATCCAAGTCCACATTTTCCGACGGATCTGCATTTTCTGCAGCATCGACTGTTCGTTGTGAAACATAAAAGTAACGACTTTTCACTGAAATGTTCATACCTCCGATAGTGGATCACGCCTGTTGATGTTCTTTGCCGTATCATGCAACCATTGTCACACGGCAAAGTTTATACCGTCCTTGCCACTGCAAGGCATGTTCCTCTTGCGAATGGCATCTGAGGCATAAATGGAATAACGTTCAACCGACCGACTATTATTCCGTGTGTGATAGTTCGTTCGAAAGCCAATTTTTCGTTGGCCACGGAATAGTTGATTCCTTTTGATAAACTCGTGTTCGTGATGCGATACATTAATTTCCGCACAAACTTTCCCACGGTACTTTCGTGGGTAATGCTGATAATGTGATCCTGCGGGCATAAGGTAGAACGGGTAGATGTAGTTACCAGCTCCCTGCGGACCTCTACCTCTACGTTAGACGTAGCTCGATCTACTTCCCGAAACTTCAACAGAGTTCCGACGGGAAAAGTAGGTGTGGATTGAGTGTGGAACTTGACCGCGTTTGCCAACATTTCCAGAATTAGCACGTTATCTTCATACAATGCGACCAATGACTTGATGATCGTTTCTTGAATTTGTGAAATTCTGGAAAGTCCATTGGTGATAGAAGAAGCGGAAGCTGAAATAGTAAAATGTTCATTCGTATACAATAACTTCGTCGATGGTCTTGGGAGTAACTGGAACAACCTTGGTGGTGTTGCCGCAGGTGGATTGACCTCCACTAAAATTGATAACGGTAGTGTCAATTTACCTTGCATGTAGCCTATCGGACTAGTAAGCTGTGTGGTGGTTTGTTTACTAATAGCTACCGTTGAACCTTAAGCCATTAGTAATGAAATCTAATCTTACTCGTTGGCTGTTGAACAACCTTAGCTTGATTATTTTCCTCGTTGGAGGATGTTCAAGTGGCCGGCGGGTCCTAAGACTTACAACAGTTCAAGTGAAACTTACGATTTCTGTTTCAGCAATCCCATTGCCACTGTCCCGTCACTGGACGGTAACTGGCCATCCAGTTCTCTTCTTTGCATTTCCCAAGCGTGTCCAAAATGTACTGAAGACAATGCATCATTGTTGTATTATTAAGTTACAGGTGTATAACGAAACCCCAACTGGACGCCTTGTGGCGTTTTCATCGAACTTTTGGTGTGCTTGAACCATACGATCAAACCGAGTCCCGGTCACAGTGTGAATCGTAGCCCACTTTTGGTCACTCGAAAGCTGTGATCGGCTTATGACACAGGCATCTTCGTTGTCATCCTCCAGGACAACAAGTGAAAGCATGGCATCGGAAGTCATCGAAAAATCAAAACTGGTTAGTATTGTTCATACATCGTACAGGAGAACGGAAGTCGTGATCAACATTACGTTGTATGACATAAGGGAATGACACGACAACCGGATGAAGGGGACACAGTGTTTCAAGTTTCTAAAGTGGTTATTGTCGTGAATTTTTCGTGAAAGTAGCGTCATACATCATACAGTTGTTTGTTGAGGTACCATCTCAGTTAGAAGTGGGATTAATCTGCTTATTTGATTGTTCTTATTGAAACTGGATTTAGTGATTGGTTTTGGTATATTTTTATATTGGACGCGTTTGAACAACTTGGCCCGTGGCAGTGTGGCCGAGTGGTCTAAGGCGCTGGTTTTAGGCACCAGTCCGCAAGGGCGTGGGTTCGAATCCCACCACTGTCAGGCGCTTTTCGTTCCATGAACACTTTCATCGAGTGCGCTATGTGTTTTCGTCAACTCTTCGCCCCTATTTCACTAGCCCCACCAACACACCCAGTCTGCGGTTTTGATTCATCAACAGATGTATATCACCGTGAAATAAGCACCCGGAAGAAACCATAAACAACACACAGTGAAGACGTTTGAGAAAGCGATAGATGACTGTCGGTGCTTTATATCCCGAGGAATGTTAGGAACAGGTTGACCCCGACAGTCGTCTCCCAAGTAGCACGCCCATACAGGGCCCATATGCGACGCGTGCGGTGTCGAATTCGTCTTCGTTCTTCTCTGGATTCACATTAGTCCTGCGCGTAGCTCATCTAGCTGGATACGGAAGCTACACACCAATTTGGTGTGTGACTGTCTCCATCAGTATGCAACGTGATGATACTAGATGGTATCAGTATTATTATACCATATGATATAATAATTTTGTTCTTAAAATCGCGTGTATAGGTAAATCCCAAACCGAAAAATATGAGGGGTTGACTAAGATGGAGTACTTATTCTCAGTGTTTTTCTACGCGTTAGGAAGGCAAAACGTCATCCTAGAGCCCCAGCCAGCACGGAATGGATCAAATCCCCTTAATTGGATCCGGCT
This sequence comes from Fasciola hepatica, assembly GCA_948099385.1. Taxonomy (NCBI): domain Eukaryota; kingdom Metazoa; phylum Platyhelminthes; class Trematoda; order Plagiorchiida; family Fasciolidae; genus Fasciola; species Fasciola hepatica. The sequence goes on from CANUEZ040000124.1 coordinate 792,645, forward strand.
TTTCACACAGCAAAAGGGACCATGAGAACAGCAATCCCAACTTTTGGCCCTCGTTCTCGTGGATCAACCTATGTGAGGGGGTTTACCGTCTCTATGCTCTCTCGCAATGTACTTTCTACCCCCTCGACCAATCAAATGACATAACTGCATGGAAGCGCTGTCGCTGTTCCCCCTTCAGCGCATCTGTTTACCCAGTACGAACCAATGGAATGACTCCGCGGCGAGAACGTGGTGCCCGCGCTAGTTCGCCGAATCGTGCAATTATCACTCTCAGAGGCCTCCACTTTGGCCTCTGTTTGCATTGTGATAAGCAGGTGCCAATTTTCGGGATTTAACCCCATGTTAGTCGTGGTTTGCGCCAGCACCTAAACTTAAAACTGTTTTCACGAAACCCATCCATTTATGATGTATAGTTACTCAGAAAATACTCACTAGACAAATCACCGTAAATGAAACGTCAAACGTAATTTACCTACGATATGTCGGTATAACGAACTAAATATTGCAGCCATAGTTGCATGCTCGACAATACCACAGTGAACAAAACCGAGGTAACATCGTTCCCGAAACACCATCCAAGTATAATACATATTATTTTTCACGGCAACATTTATTTACGTAACAGATGTATGAAACAGTCAAGCATCCAAGTCCACATTTTCCGACGGATCTGCATTTTCTGCAGCATCGACTGTTCGTTGTGAAACATAAAAGTAACGACTTTTCACTGAAATGTTCATACCTCCGATAGTGGATCACGCCTGTTGATGTTCTTTGCCGTATCATGCAACCATTGTCACACGGCAAAGTTTATACCGTCCTTGCCACTGCAAGGCATGTTCCTCTTGCGAATGGCATCTGAGGCATAAATGGAATAACGTTCAACCGACCGACTATTATTCCGTGTGTGATAGTTCGTTCGAAAGCCAATTTTTCGTTGGCCACGGAATAGTTGATTCCTTTTGATAAACTCGTGTTCGTGATGCGATACATTAATTTCCGCACAAACTTTCCCACGGTACTTTCGTGGGTAATGCTGATAATGTGATCCTGCGGGCATAAGGTAGAACGGGTAGATGTAGTTACCAGCTCCCTGCGGACCTCTACCTCTACGTTAGACGTAGCTCGATCTACTTCCCGAAACTTCAACAGAGTTCCGACGGGAAAAGTAGGTGTGGATTGAGTGTGGAACTTGACCGCGTTTGCCAACATTTCCAGAATTAGCACGTTATCTTCATACAATGCGACCAATGACTTGATGATCGTTTCTTGAATTTGTGAAATTCTGGAAAGTCCATTGGTGATAGAAGAAGCGGAAGCTGAAATAGTAAAATGTTCATTCGTATACAATAACTTCGTCGATGGTCTTGGGAGTAACTGGAACAACCTTGGTGGTGTTGCCGCAGGTGGATTGACCTCCACTAAAATTGATAACGGTAGTGTCAATTTACCTTGCATGTAGCCTATCGGACTAGTAAGCTGTGTGGTGGTTTGTTTACTAATAGCTACCGTTGAACCTTAAGCCATTAGTAATGAAATCTAATCTTACTCGTTGGCTGTTGAACAACCTTAGCTTGATTATTTTCCTCGTTGGAGGATGTTCAAGTGGCCGGCGGGTCCTAAGACTTACAACAGTTCAAGTGAAACTTACGATTTCTGTTTCAGCAATCCCATTGCCACTGTCCCGTCACTGGACGGTAACTGGCCATCCAGTTCTCTTCTTTGCATTTCCCAAGCGTGTCCGAAATGTACTGAAGACAATGCATCATTGTTGTATTATTAAGTTACAGGTGTATAACGAAACCCCAACTGGACGCCTTGTGGCGTTTTCATCGAACTTTTGGTGTGCTTGAACCATACGATCAAACCGAGTCCCGGTCACAGTGTGAATCGTAGCCCACTTTTGGTCACTCGAAAGCTGTGATCGGCTTATGACACAGGCATCTTCGTTGTCATCCTCCAGGACAACAAGTGAAAGCATGGCATCGGAAGTCATCGAAAAATCAAAACTGGTTAGTATTGTTCATACATCGTACAGGAGAACGGAAGTCGTGATCAACATTACGTTGTATGACATAAGGGAATGACACGACAACCGGATGAAGGGGACACAGTGTTTCAAGTTTCTAAAGTGGTTATTGTCGTGAATTTTTCGTGAAAGTAGCGTCATACATCATACAGTTGTTTGTTGAGGTACCATCTCAGTTAGAAGTGGGATTAATCTGCTTATTTGATTGTTCTTATTGAAACTGGATTTAGTGATTGGTTTTGGTATATTTTTATATTGGACGCGTTTGAACAACTTGGCCCGTGGCAGTGTGGCCGAGTGGTCTAAGGCGCTGGTTTTAGGCACCAGTCCGCAAGGGCGTGGGTTCGAATCCCACCACTGTCAGGCGCTTTTCGTTCCATGAACACTTTCATCGAGTGCGCTATGTGTTTTCGTCAACTCTTCGCCCCTATTTCACTAGCCCCACCAACACACCCAGTCTGCGGTTTTGATTCATCAACAGATGTATATCACCGTGAAATAAGCACCCGGAAGAAACCATAAACAACACACAGTGAAGACGTTTGAGAAAGCGATAGATGACTGTCGGTGCTTTATATCCCGAGGAATGTTAGGAACAGGTTGACCCCGACAGTCGTCTCCCAAGTAGCACGCCCATACAGGGCCCATATGCGACGCGTGCGGTGTCGAATTCGTCTTCGTTCTTCTCTGGATTCACATTAGTCCTGCGCGTAGCTCATCTAGCTGGATACGGAAGCTACACACCAATTTGGTGTGTGACTGTCTCCATCAGTATGCAACGTGATGATACTAGATGGTATCAGTATTATTATACCATATGATATAATAATTTTGTTCTTAAAATCGCGTGTATAGGTAAATCCCAAACCGAAAAATATGAGGGGTTGACTAAGATGGAGTACTTATTCTCAGTGTTTTTCTACGCGTTAGGAAGGCAAAACGTCATCCTAGAGCCCCAGCCAGCACGGAATGGATCAAATCCCCTTAATTGGATCCGGCTTTTCACACAGCAAAAGGGACCATGAGAACAGCAATCCCAACTTTTGGCCCTCGTTCTCGTGGATCAACCTATGTGAGGGGGTTTACCGTCTCTATGCTCTCTCGCAATGTACTTTCTACCCCCTCGACCAATCAAATGACATAACTGCATGGAAGCGCTGTCGCTGTTCCCCCTTCAGCGCATCTGTTTACCCAGTACGAACCAATGGAATGACTCCGCGGCGAGAACGTGGTGCCCGCGCTAGTTCGCCGAATCGTGCAATTATCACTCTCAGAGGCCTCCACTTTGGCCTCTGTTTGCATTGTGATAAGCAGGTGCCAATTTTCGGGATTTAACCCCATGTTAGTCGTGGTTTGCGCCAGCACCTAAACTTAAAACTGTTTTCACGAAACCCATCCATTTATGATGTATAGTTACTCAGAAAATACTCACTAGACAAATCACCGTAAATGAAACGTCAAACGTAATTTACCTACGATATGTCGGTATAACGAACTAAATATTGCAGCCATAGTTGCATGCTCGACAATACCACAGTGAACAAAACCGAGGTAACATCGTTCCCGAAACACCATCCAAGTATAATACATATTATTTTTCACGGCAACATTTATTTACGTAACAGATGTATGAAACAGTCAAGCATCCAAGTCCACATTTTCCGACGGATCTGCATTTTCTGCAGCATCGACTGTTCGTTGTGAAACATAAAAGTAACGACTTTTCACTGAAATGTTCATACCTCCGATAGTGGATCACGCCTGTTGATGTTCTTTGCCGTATCATGCAACCATTGTCACACGGCAAAGTTTATACCGTCCTTGCCACTGCAAGGCATGTTCCTCTTGCGAATGGCATCTGAGGCATAAATGGAATAACGTTCAACCGACCGACTATTATTCCGTGTGTGATAGTTCGTTCGAAAGCCAATTTTTCGTTGGCCACGGAATAGTTGATTCCTTTTGATAAACTCGTGTTCGTGATGCGATACATTAATTTCCGCACAAACTTTCCCACGGTACTTTCGTGGGTAATGCTGATAATGTGATCCTGCGGGCATAAGGTAGAACGGGTAGATGTAGTTACCAGCTCCCTGCGGACCTCTACCTCTACGTTAGACGTAGCTCGATCTACTTCCCGAAACTTCAACAGAGTTCCGACGGGAAAAGTAGGTGTGGATTGAGTGTGGAACTTGACCGCGTTTGCCAACATTTCCAGAATTAGCACGTTATCTTCATACAATGCGACCAATGACTTGATGATCGTTTCTTGAATTTGTGAAATTCTGGAAAGTCCATTGGTGATAGAAGAAGCGGAAGCTGAAATAGTAAAATGTTCATTCGTATACAATAACTTCGTCGATGGTCTTGGGAGTAACTGGAACAACCTTGGTGGTGTTGCCGCAGGTGGATTGACCTCCACTAAAATTGATAACGGTAGTGTCAATTTACCTTGCATGTAGCCTATCGGACTAGTAAGCTGTGTGGTGGTTTGTTTACTAATAGCTACCGTTGAACCTTAAGCCATTAGTAATGAAATCTAATCTTACTCGTTGGCTGTTGAACAACCTTAGCTTGATTATTTTCCTCGTTGGAGGATGTTCAAGTGGCCGGCGGGTCCTAAGACTTACAACAGTTCAAGTGAAACTTACGATTTCTGTTTCAGCAATCCCATTGCCACTGTCCCGTCACTGGACGGTAACTGGCCATCCAGTTCTCTTCTTTGCATTTCCCAAGCGTGTCCGAAATGTACTGAAGACAATGCATCATTGTTGTATTATTAAGTTACAGGTGTATAACGAAACCCCAACTGGACGCCTTGTGGCGTTTTCATCGAACTTTTGGTGTGCTTGAACCATACGATCAAACCGAGTCCCGGTCACAGTGTGAATCGTAGCCCACTTTTGGTCACTCGAAAGCTGTGATCGGCTTATGACACAGGCATCTTCGTTGTCATCCTCCAGGACAACAAGTGAAAGCATGGCATCGGAAGTCATCGAAAAATCAAAACTGGTTAGTATTGTTCATACATCGTACAGGAGAACGGAAGTCGTGATCAACATTACGTTGTATGACATAAGGGAATGACACGACAACCGGATGAAGGGGACACAGTGTTTCAAGTTTCTAAAGTGGTTATTGTCGTGAATTTTTCGTGAAAGTAGCGTCATACATCATACAGTTGTTTGTTGAGGTACCATCTCAGTTAGAAGTGGGATTAATCTGCTTATTTGATTGTTCTTATTGAAACTGGATTTAGTGATTGGTTTTGGTATATTTTTATATTGGACGCGTTTGAACAACTTGGCCCGTGGCAGTGTGGCCGAGTGGTCTAAGGCGCTGGTTTTAGGCACCAGTCCGCAAGGGCGTGGGTTCGAATCCCACCACTGTCAGGCGCTTTTCGTTCCATGAACACTTTCATCGAGTGCGCTATGTGTTTTCGTCAACTCTTCGCCCCTATTTCACTAGCCCCACCAACACACCCAGTCTGCGGTTTTGATTCATCAACAGATGTATATCACCGTGAAATAAGCACCCGGAAGAAACCATAAACAACACACAGTGAAGACGTTTGAGAAAGCGATAGATGACTGTCGGTGCTTTATATCCCGAGGAATGTTAGGAACAGGTTGACCCCGACAGTCGTCTCCCAAGTAGCACGCCCATACAGGGCCCATATGCGACGCGTGCGGTGTCGAATTCGTCTTCGTTCTTCTCTGGATTCACATTAGTCCTGCGCGTAGCTCATCTAGCTGGATACGGAAGCTACACACCAATTTGGTGTGTGACTGTCTCCATCAGTATGCAACGTGATGATACTAGATGGTATCAGTATTATTATACCATATGATATAATAATTTTGTTCTTAAAATCGCGTGTATAGGTAAATCCCAAACCGAAAAATATGAGGGGTTGACTAAGATGGAGTACTTATTCTCAGTGTTTTTCTACGCGTTAGGAAGGCAAAACGTCATCCTAGAGCCCCAGCCAGCACGGAATGGATCAAATCCCCTTAATTGGATCCGGCTTTTCACACAGCAAAAGGGACCATGAGAACAGCAATCCCAACTTTTGGCCCTCGTTCTCGTGGATCAACCTATGTGAGGGGGTTTACCGTCTCTATGCTCTCTCGCAATGTACTTTCTACCCCCTCGACCAATCAAATGACATAACTGCATGGAAGCGCTGTCGCTGTTCCCCCTTCAGCGCATCTGTTTACCCAGTACGAACCAATGGAATGACTCCGCGGCGAGAACGTGGTGCCCGCGCTAGTTCGCCGAATCGTGCAATTATCACTCTCAGAGGCCTCCACTTTGGCCTCTGTTTGCATTGTGATAAGCAGGTGCCAATTTTCGGGATTTAACCCCATGTTAGTCGTGGTTTGCGCCAGCACCTAAACTTAAAACTGTTTTCACGAAACCCATCCATTTATGATGTATAGTTACTCAGAAAATACTCACTAGACAAATCACCGTAAATGAAACGTCAAACGTAATTTACCTACGATATGTCGGTATAACGAACTAAATATTGCAGCCATAGTTGCATGCTCGACAATACCACAGTGAACAAAACCGAGGTAACATCGTTCCCGAAACACCATCCAAGTATAATACATATTATTTTTCACGGCAACATTTATTTACGTAACAGATGTATGAAACAGTCAAGCATCCAAGTCCACATTTTCCGACGGATCTGCATTTTCTGCAGCATCGACTGTTCGTTGTGAAACATAAAAGTAACGACTTTTCACTGAAATGTTCATACCTCCGATAGTGGATCACGCCTGTTGATGTTCTTTGCCGTATCATGCAACCATTGTCACACGGCAAAGTTTATACCGTCCTTGCCACTGCAAGGCATGTTCCTCTTGCGAATGGCATCTGAGGCATAAATGGAATAACGTTCAACCGACCGACTATTATTCCGTGTGTGATAGTTCGTTCGAAAGCCAATTTTTCGTTGGCCACGGAATAGTTGATTCCTTTTGATAAACTCGTGTTCGTGATGCGATACATTAATTTCCGCACAAACTTTCCCACGGTACTTTCGTGGGTAATGCTGATAATGTGATCCTGCGGGCATAAGGTAGAACGGGTAGATGTAGTTACCAGCTCCCTGCGGACCTCTACCTCTACGTTAGACGTAGCTCGATCTACTTCCCGAAACTTCAACAGAGTTCCGACGGGAAAAGTAGGTGTGGATTGAGTGTGGAACTTGACCGCGTTTGCCAACATTTCCAGAATTAGCACGTTATCTTCATACAATGCGACCAATGACTTGATGATCGTTTCTTGAATTTGTGAAATTCTGGAAAGTCCATTGGTGATAGAAGAAGCGGAAGCTGAAATAGTAAAATGTTCATTCGTATACAATAACTTCGTCGATGGTCTTGGGAGTAACTGGAACAACCTTGGTGGTGTTGCCGCAGGTGGATTGACCTCCACTAAAATTGATAACGGTAGTGTCAATTTACCTTGCATGTAGCCTATCGGACTAGTAAGCTGTGTGGTGGTTTGTTTACTAATAGCTACCGTTGAACCTTAAGCCATTAGTAATGAAATCTAATCTTACTCGTTGGCTGTTGAACAACCTTAGCTTGATTATTTTCCTCGTTGGAGGATGTTCAAGTGGCCGGCGGGTCCTAAGACTTACAACAGTTCAAGTGAAACTTACGATTTCTGTTTCAGCAATCCCATTGCCACTGTCCCGTCACTGGACGGTAACTGGCCATCCAGTTCTCTTCTTTGCATTTCCCAAGCGTGTCCGAAATGTACTGAAGACAATGCATCATTGTTGTATTATTAAGTTACAGGTGTATAACGAAACCCCAACTGGACGCCTTGTGGCGTTTTCATCGAACTTTTGGTGTGCTTGAACCATACGATCAAACCGAGTCCCGGTCACAGTGTGAATCGTAGCCCACTTTTGGTCACTCGAAAGCTGTGATCGGCTTATGACACAGGCATCTTCGTTGTCATCCTCCAGGACAACAAGTGAAAGCATGGCATCGGAAGTCATCGAAAAATCAAAACTGGTTAGTATTGTTCATACATCGTACAGGAGAACGGAAGTCGTGATCAACATTACGTTGTATGACATAAGGGAATGACACGACAACCGGATGAAGGGGACACAGTGTTTCAAGTTTCTAAAGTGGTTATTGTCGTGAATTTTTCGTGAAAGTAGCGTCATACATCATACAGTTGTTTGTTGAGGTACCATCTCAGTTAGAAGTGGGATTAATCTGCTTATTTGATTGTTCTTATTGAAACTGGATTTAGTGATTGGTTTTGGTATATTTTTATATTGGACGCGTTTGAACAACTTGGCCCGTGGCAGTGTGGCCGAGTGGTCTAAGGCGCTGGTTTTAGGCACCAGTCCGCAAGGGCGTGGGTTCGAATCCCACCACTGTCAGGCGCTTTTCGTTCCATGAACACTTTCATCGAGTGCGCTATGTGTTTTCGTCAACTCTTCGCCCCTATTTCACTAGCCCCACCAACACACCCAGTCTGCGGTTTTGATTCATCAACAGATGTATATCACCGTGAAATAAGCACCCGGAAGAAACCATAAACAACACACAGTGAAGACGTTTGAGAAAGCGATAGATGACTGTCGGTGCTTTATATCCCGAGGAATGTTAGGAACAGGTTGACCCCGACAGTCGTCTCCCAAGTAGCACGCCCATACAGGGCCCATATGCGACGCGTGCGGTGTCGAATTCGTCTTCGTTCTTCTCTGGATTCACATTAGTCCTGCGCGTAGCTCATCTAGCTGGATACGGAAGCTACACACCAATTTGGTGTGTGACTGTCTCCATCAGTATGCAACGTGATGATACTAGATGGTATCAGTATTATTATACCATATGATATAATAATTTTGTTCTTAAAATCGCGTGTATAGGTAAATCCCAAACCGAAAAATATGAGGGGTTGACTAAGATGGAGTACTTATTCTCAGTGTTTTTCTACGCGTTAGGAAGGCAAAACGTCATCCTAGAGCCCCAGCCAGCACGGAATGGATCAAATCCCCTTAATTGGATCCGGCTTTTCACACAGCAAAAGGGTCCATGAGAACAGCAATCCCAACTTTTGGCCCTCGTTCTCGTGGATCAACCTATGTGAGGGGGTTTACCGTCTCTATGCTCTCTCGCAATGTACTTTCTACCCCCTCGACCAATCAAATGACATAACTGCATGGAAGCGCTGTCGCTGTTCCCCCTTCAGCGCATCTGTTTACCCAGTACGAACCAATGGAATGACTCCGCGGCGAGAACGTGGTGCCCGCGCTAGTTCGCCGAATCGTGCAATTATCACTCTCAGAGGCCTCCACTTTGGCCTCTGTTTGCATTGTGATAAGCAGGTGCCAATTTTCGGGATTTAACCCCATGTTAGTCGTGGTTTGCGCCAGCACCTAAACTTAAAACTGTTTTCACGAAACCCATCCATTTATGATGTATAGTTACTCAGAAAATACTCACTAGACAAATCACCGTAAATGAAACGTCAAACGTAATTTACCTACGATATGTCGGTATAACGAACTAAATATTGCAGCCATAGTTGCATGCTCGACAATACCACAGTGAACAAAACCGAGGTAACATCGTTCCCGAAACACCATCCAAGTATAATACATATTATTTTTCACGGCAACATTTATTTACGTAACAGATGTATGAAACAGTCAAGCATCCAAGTCCACATTTTCCGACGGATCTGCATTTTCTGCAGCATCGACTGTTCGTTGTGAAACATAAAAGTAACGACTTTTCACTGAAATGTTCATACCTCCGATAGTGGATCACGCCTGTTGATGTTCTTTGCCGTATCATGCAACCATTGTCACACGGCAAAGTTTATACCGTCCTTGCCACTGCAAGGCATGTTCCTCTTGCGAATGGCATCTGAGGCATAAATGGAATAACGTTCAACCGACCGACTATTATTCCGTGTGTGATGGTTCGTTCGAAAGCCAATTTTTCGTTGGCCACGGAATAGTTGATTCCTTTTGATAAACTCGTGTTCGTGATGCGATACATTAATTTCCGCACAAACTTTCCCACGGTACTTTCGTGGGTAATGCTGATAATGTGATCCTGCGGGCATAAGGTAGAACGGGTAGATGTAGTTACCAGCTCCCTGCGGACCTCTACCTCTACGTTAGACGTAGCTCGATCTACTTCCCGAAACTTCAACAGAGTTCCGACGGGAAAAGTAGGTGTGGATTGAGTGTGGAACTTGACCGCGTTTGCCAACATTTCCAGAATTAGCACGTTATCTTCATACAATGCGACCAATGACTTGATGATCGTTTCTTGAATTTGTGAAATTCTGGAAAGTCCATTGGTGATAGAAGAAGCGGAAGCTGAAATAGTAAAATGTTCATTCGTATACAATAACTTCGTCGATGGTCTTGGGAGTAACTGGAACAACCTTGGTGGTGTTGCCGCAGGTGGATTGACCTCCACTAAAATTGATAACGGTAGTGTCAATTTACCTTGCATGTAGCCTATCGGACTAGTAAGCTGTGTGGTGGTTTGTTTACTAATAGCTACCGTTGAACCTTAAGCCATTAGTAATGAAATCTAATCTTACTCGTTGGCTGTTGAACAACCTTAGCTTGATTATTTTCCTCGTTGGAGGATGTTCAAGTGGCCGGCGGGTCCTAAGACTTACAACAGTTCAAGTGAAACTTACGATTTCTGTTTCAGCAATCCCATTGCCACTGTCCCGTCACTGGACGGTAACTGGCCATCCAGTTCTCTTCTTTGCATTTCCCAAGCGTGTCCGAAATGTACTGAAGACAATGCATCATTGTTGTATTATTAAGTTACAGGTGTATAACGAAACCCCAACTGGACGCCTTGTGGTGTTTTCATCGAACTTTTGGTGTGCTTGAACCATACGATCAAACCGAGTCCCGGTCACAGTGTGAATCGTAGCCCACTTTTGGTCACTCGAAAGCTGTGATCGGCTTATGACACAGGCATCTTCGTTGTCATCCTCCAGGACAACAAGTGAAAGCATGGCATCGGAAGTCATCGAAAAATCAAAACTGGTTAGTATTGTTCATACATCGTACAGGAGAACGGAAGTCGTGATCAACATTACGTTGTATGACATAAGGGAATGACACGACAACCGGATGAAGGGGACACAGTGTTTCAAGTTTCTAAAGTGGTTATTGTCGTGAATTTTTCGTGAAAGTAGCGTCATACATCATACAGTTGTTTGTTGAGGTACCATCTCAGTTAGAAGTGGGATTAATCTGCTTATTTGATTGTTCTTATTGAAACTGGATTTAGTGACTGGTTTTGGTATATTTTTATATTGGACGCGTTTGAACAACTTGGCCCGTGGCAGTGTGGCCGAGTGGTCTAAGGCGCTGGTTTTAGGCACCAGTCCGCAAGGGCGTGGGTTCGAATCCCACCACTGTCAGGCGCTTTCCGTTCCATGAACACTTTCATCGAGTGCGCTATGTGTTTTCGTCAACTCTTCGCCCCTATTTCACTAGCCCCACCAACACACCCAGTCTGCGGTTTTGATTCATCAACAGATGTATATCACCGTGAAATAAGCACCCGGAAGAAACCATAAACAACACACAGTGAAGACGTTTGAGAAAGCGATAGATGACTGTCGGTGCTTTATATCCCGAGGAATGTTAGGAACAGGTTGACCCCGACAGTCGTCTCCCAAGTAGCACGCCCATACAGGGCCCATATGCGACGCGTGCGGTGTCGAATTCGTCTTCGTTCTTCTCTGGATTCACATTAGTCCTGCGCGTAGCTCATCTAGCTGGATACGGAAGCTACACACCAATTTGGTGTGTGACTGTCTCCATCAGTATGCAACGTGATGATACTAGATGGTATCAGTATTATTATACCATATGATATAATAATTTTGTTCTTAAAATCGCGTGTATAGGTAAATCCCAAACCGAAAAATATGAGGGGTTGACTAAGATGGAGTACTTATTCTCAGTGTTTTTCTACGCGTTAGGAAGGCAAAACGTCATCCTAGAGCCCCAGCCAGCACGGAATGGATCAAATCCCCTTAATTGGATCCGGCTTTTCACACAGCAAAAGGGTCCATGAGAACAGCAATCCCAACTTTTGGCCCTCGTTCTCGTGGATCAACCTATGTGAGGGGGTTTACCGTCTCTATGCTCTCTCGCAATGTACTTTATACCCCCTCGACCAATCAAATGACATGACTGCATGGAAGCGCTGTCGCTGTTCCCCCTTCAGCGCATCTGTTTACCCAGTACGAACCAATGGAATGACTCCGCGGCGAGAACGTGGTGCCCGCGCTAGTTCGCCGAATCGTGCAATTATCACTCTCAGAGGCCTCCACTTTGGCCTCTGTTTGCATTGTGATAAGCAGGTGCCAATTTTCGGGATTTAACCCCATGTTAGTCGTGGTTTGCGCCAGCACCTAAACTTAAAACTGTTTTCACGAAACCCATCCATGTATGATGTATAGTTACTCAGAAAATACTTACTAGACAAATCACCGTAAATGAAACGTCAAACGTAATTTACCTACGATATGTCGGTATAACGAACTAAATATTGCAGCCATAGTTGCATGCTCGACAATACCACAGTGAACAAAACCGAGGTAACATCGTTCCCGAAACACCATCCAAGTATAATACATATTATTTTTCACGGCAACATTTATTTACGTAACAGATGTATGAAACAGTCAAGCATCCAAGTCCACATTTTCCGACGGATCTGCATTTTCTGCAGCATCGACTGTTCGTTGTGAAACATAAAAGTAACGACTTTTCACTGAAATGTTCATACCTCCGATAGTGGATCACGCCTGTTGATGTTCTTTGCCGTATCATGCAACCATTGTCACACGGCAAAGTTTATACCGTCCTTGCCACTGCAAGGCATGTTCCTCTTGCGAATGGCATCTGAGGCATAAATGGAATAACGTTCAACCGACCGACTATTATTCCGTGTGTGATAGTTCGTTCGAAAGCCAATTTTTCGTTGGCCACGGAATAGTTGATTCCTTTTGATAAACTCGTGTTCGTGATGCGATACATTAATTTCCGCACAAACTTTCCCACGGTACTTTCGTGGGTAATGCTGATAATGTGATCCTGCGGGCATAAGGTAGAACGGGTAGATGTAGTTACCAGCTCCCTGCGGACCTCTACCTCTACGTTAGACGTAGCTCGATCTACTTCCCGAAACTTCAACAGAGTTCCGACGGGAAAAGTAGGTGTGGATTGAGTGTGGAACTTGACCGCGTTTGCCAACATTTCCAGAATTAGCACGTTATCTTCATACAATGCGACCAATGACTTGATGATCGTTTCTTGAATTTGTGAAATTCTGGAAAGTCCATTGGTGATAGAAGAAGCGGAAGCTGAAATAGTAAAATGTTCATTCGTATACAATAACTTCGTCGATGGTCTTGGGAGTAACTGGAACAACCTTGGTGGTGTTGCCGCAGGTGGATTGACCTCCACTAAAATTGATAACGGTAGTGTCAATTTACCTTGCATGTAGCCTATCGGACTAGTAAGCTGTGTGGTGGTTTGTTTACTAATAGCTACCGTTGAACCTTAAGCCATTAGTAATGAAATCTAATCTTACTCGTTGGCTGTTGAACAACCTTAGCTTGATTATTTTCCTCGTTGGAGGATGTTCAAGTGGCCGGCGGGTCCTAAGACTTACAACAGTTCAAGTGAAACTTACGATTTCTGTTTCAGCAATCCCATTGCCACTGTCCCGTCACTGGACGGTAACTGGCCATCCAGTTCTCTTCTTTGCATTTCCCAAGCGTGTCCGAAATGTACTGAAGACAATGCATCATTGTTGTATTATTAAGTTACAGGTGTATAACGAAACCCCAACTGGACGCCTTGTGGCGTTTTCATCGAACTTTTGGTGTGCTTGAACCATACGATCAAACCGAGTCCCGGTCACAGTGTGAATCGTAGCCCACTTTTGGTCACTCGAAAGCTGTGATCGGCTTATGACACAGGCATCTTCGTTGTCATCCTCCAGGACAACAAGTGAAAGCATGGCATCGGAAGTCATCGAAAAATCAAAACTGGTTAGTATTGTTCATACATCGTACAGGAGAACGGAAGTCGTGATCAACATTACGTTGTATGACATAAGGGAATGACACGACAACCGGATGAAGGGGACACAGTGTTTCAAGTTTCTAAAGTGGTTATTGTCGTGAATTTTTCGTGAAAGTAGCGTCATACATCATACAGTTGTTTGTTGAGGTACCATCTCAGTTAGAAGTGGGATTAATCTGCTTATTTGATTGTTCTTATTGAAACTGGATTTAGTGACTGGTTTTGGTATATTTTTATATTGGACGCGTTTGAACAATTTGGCCCGTGGCAGTGTGGCCGAGTGGTCTAAGGCGCTGGTTTTAGGCACCAGTCCGCAAGGGCGTGGGTTCGAATCCCACCACTGTCAGGCGCTTTCCGTTCCATGAACACTTTCATCGAGTGCGCTATGTGTTTCCGTCAACTCTTCGCCCCTATTTCACTAGCCCCACCAACACACCCAGTCTGCGGTTTTGATTCATCAACAGATGTATATCACCGTGAAATAAGCACCCGGAAGAAACCATAAACAACACACAGTGAAGACGTTTGAGAAAGCGATAGATGACTGTCGGTGCTTTATATCCCGAGGAATGTTAGGAACAGGTTGATCGCGACAGTCGTCTCCCAAGTAGCACGCCCATACAGGGCCCATATGCGACGCGTGCGGTGTCGAATTCGTCTTCGTTCTTCTCTGGATTCACATTAGTCCTGCGCGTAGCTCATCTAGCTGGATACGGAAGCTACACACCAATTTGGTGTGTGACTGTCTCCATCAGTATGCAACGTGATGATACTAGATGGTATCAGTATTATTATACCATATGATATAATAATTTTGTTCTTAAAATCGCGTGTATAGGTAAATCCCAAACCGAAAAATATGAGGGGTTGACTAAGATGGAGTACTTATTCTCAGTGTTTTTCTACGCGTTAGGAAGGCAAAACGTCATCCTAGAGCCCCAGCCAGCACGGAATGGATCAAATCCCCTTAATTGGATCCGGCTTTTCACACAGCAAAAGGGTCCATGAGAACAGCAATCCCAACTTTTGGCCCTCGTTCTCGTGGATCAACCTATGTGAGGGGGTTTACCGTCTCTATGCTCTCTCGCAATGTACTTTATACCCCCTCGACCAATCAAATGACATGACTGCATGGAAGCGCTGTCGCTGTTCCCCCTTCAGCGCATCTGTTTACCCAGTACGAACCAATGGAATGACTCCGCGGCGAGAACGTGGTGCCCGCGCTAGTTCGCCGAATCGTGCAATTATCACTCTCAGAGGCCTCCACTTTGGCCTCTGTTTGCATTGTGATAAGCAGGTGCCAATTTTCGGGATTTAACCTCATGTTAGTCGTGGTTTGCGCCAGCACCTAAACTTAAAACTGTTTTCACGAAACCCATCCATTTATGATGTATAGTTACTCAGAAAATACTTACTAGACAAATCACCGTAAATGAAACGTCAAACGTAATTTACCTACGATATGTCGGTATAACGAACTAAATATTGCAGCCATAGTTGCATGCTCGACAATACCACAGTGAACAAAACCGAGGTAACATCGTTCCCGAAACACCATCCAAGTATAATACATATTATTTTTCACGGCAACATTTATTTACGTAACAGATGTATGAAACAGTCAAGCATCCAAGTCCACATTTTCCGACGGATCTGCATTTTCTGCAGCATCGACTGTTCGTTGTGAAACATAAAAGTAACGACTTTTCACTGAAATGTTCATACCTCCGATAGTGGATCACGCCTGTTGATGTTCTTTGCCGTATCATGCAACCATTGTCACACGGCAAAGTTTATACCGTCCTTGCCACTGCAAGGCATGTTCCTCTTGCGAATGGCATCTGAGGCATAAATGGAATAACGTTCAACCGACCGACTATTATTCCGTGTGTGATAGTTCGTTCGAAAGCCAATTTTTCGTTGGCCACGGAATAGTTGATTCCTTTTGATAAACTCGTGTTCGTGATGCGATACATTAATTTCCGCACAAACTTTCCCACGGTACTTTCGTGGGTAATGCTGATAATGTGATCCTGCGGGCATAAGGTAGAACGGGTAGATGTAGTTACCAGCTCCCTGCGGACCTCTACCTCTACGTTAGACGTAGCTCGATCTACTTCCCGAAACTTCAACAGAGTTCCGACGGGAAAAGTAGGTGTGGATTGAGTGTGGAACTTGACCGCGTTTGCCAACATTTCCAGAATTAGCACGTTATCTTCATACAATGCGACCAATGACTTGATGATCGTTTCTTGAATTTGTGAAATTCTGGAAAGTCCATTGGTGATAGAAGAAGCGGAAGCTGAAATAGTAAAATGTTCATTCGTATACAATAACTTCGTCGATGGTCTTGGGAGTAACTGGAACAACCTTGGTGGTGTTGCCGCAGGTGGATTGACCTCCACTAAAATTGATAACGGTAGTGTCAATTTACCTTGCATGTAGCCTATCGGACTAGTAAGCTGTGTGGTGGTTTGTTTACTAATAGCTACCGTTGAACCTTAAGCCATTAGTAATGAAATCTAATCTTACTCGTTGGCTGTTGAACAACCTTAGCTTGATTATTTTCCTCGTTGGAGGATGTTCAAGTGGCCGGCGGGTCCTAAGACTTACAACAGTTCAAGTGAAACTTACGATTTCTGTTTCAGCAATCCCATTGCCACTGTCCCGTCACTGGACGGTAACTGGCCATCCAGTTCTCTTCTTTGCATTTCCCAAGCGTGTCCGAAATGTACTGAAGACAATGCATCATTGTTGTATTATTAAGTTACAGGTGTATAACGAAACCCCAACTGGACGCCTTGTGGCGTTTTCATCGAACTTTTGGTGTGCTTGAACCATACGATCAAACCGAGTCCCGGTCACAGTGTGAATCGTAGCCCACTTTTGGTCACTCGAAAGCTGTGATCGGCTTATGACACAGGCATCTTCGTTGTCATCCTCCAGGACAACAAGTGAAAGCATGGCATCGGAAGTCATCGAAAAATCAAAACTGGTTAGTATTGTTCATACATCGTACAGGAGAACGGAAGTCGTGATCAACATTACGTTGTATGACATAAGGGAATGACACGACAACCGGATGAAGGGGACACAGTGTTTCAAGTTTCTAAAGTGGTTATTGTCGTGAATTTTTCGTGAAAGTAGCGTCATACATCATACAGTTGTTTGTTGAGGTACCATCTCAGTTAGAAGTGGGATTAATCTGCTTATTTGATTGTTCTTATTGAAACTGGATTTAGTGACTGGTTTTGGTATATTTTTATATTGGACGCGTTTGAACAACTTGGCCCGTGGCAGTGTGGCCGAGTGGTCTAAGGCGCTGGTTTTAGGCACCAGTCCGCAAGGGCGTGGGTTCGAATCCCACCACTGTCAGGCGCTTTCCGTTCCATGAACACTTTCATCGAGTGCGCTATGTGTTTTCGTCAACTCTTCGCCCCTATTTCACTAGCCCCACCAACACACCCAGTCTGCGGTTTTGATTCATCAACAGATGTATATCACCGTGAAATAAGCACCCGGAAGAAACCATAAACAACACACAGTGAAGACGTTTGAGAAAGCGATAGATGACTGTCGGTGCTTTATATCCCGAGGAATGTTAGGAACAGGTTGACCCCGACAGTCGTCTCCCAAGTAGCACGCCCATACAGGGCCCATATGCGACGCGTGCGGTGTCGAATTCGTCTTCGTTCTTCTCTGGATTCACATTAGTCCTGCGCGTAGCTCATCTAGCTGGATACGGAAGCTACACACCAATTTGGTGTGTGACTGTCTCCATCAGTATGCAACGTGATGATACTAGATGGTATCAGTATTATTATACCATATGATATAATAATTTTGTTCTTAAAATCGCGTGTATAGGTAAATCCCAAACCGAAAAATATGAGGGGTTGACTAAGATGGAGTACTTATTCTCAGTGTTTTTCTACGCGTTAGGAAGGCAAAACGTCATCCTAGAGCCCCAGCCAGCACGGAATGGATCAAATCCCCTTAATTGGATCCGGCTTTTCACACAGCAAAAGGGACCATGAGAACAGCAATCCCAACTTTTGGCCCTCGTTCTCGTGGATCAACCTATGTGAGGGGGTTTACCGTCTCTATGCTCTCTCGCAATGTACTTTCTACCCCCTCGACCAATCAAATGACATAACTGCATGGAAGCGCTGTCGCTGTTCCCCCTTCAGCGCATCTGTTTACCCAGTACGAACCAATGGAATGACTCCGCGGCGAGAACGTGGTGCCCGCGCTAGTTCGCCGAATCGTGCAATTATCACTCTCAGAGGCCTCCACTTTGGCCTCTGTTTGCATTGTGATAAGCAGGTGCCAATTTTCGGGATTTAACCTCATGTTAGTCGTGGTTTGCGCCAGCACCTAAACTTAAAACTGTTTTCACGAAACCCATCCATTTATGATGTATAGTTACTCAGAAAATACTTACTAGACAAATCACCGTAAATGAAACGTCAAACGTAATTTACCTACGATATGTCGGTATAACGAACTAAATATTGCAGCCATAGTTGCATGCTCGACAATACCACAGTGAACAAAACCGAGGTAACATCGTTCCCGAAACACCATCCAAGTATAATACATATTATTTTTCACGGCAACATTTATTTACGTAACAGATGTATGAAACAGTCAAGCATCCAAGTCCACATTTTCCGACGGATCTGCATTTTCTGCAGCATCGACTGTTCGTTGTGAAACATAAAAGTAACGACTTTTCACTGAAATGTTCATACCTCCGATAGTGGATCACGCCTGTTGATGTTCTTTGCCGTATCATGCAACCATTGTCACACGGCAAAGTTTATACCGTCCTTGCCACTGCAAGGCATGTTCCTCTTGCGAATGGCATCTGAGGCATAAATGGAATAACGTTCAACCGACCGACTATTATTCCGTGTGTGATAGTTCGTTCGAAAGCCAATTTTTCGTTGGCCACGGAATAGTTGATTCCTTTTGATAAACTCGTGTTCGTGATGCGATACATTAATTTCCGCACAAACTTTCCCACGGTACTTTCGTGGGTAATGCTGATAATGTGATCCTGCGGGCATAAGGTAGAACGGGTAGATGTAGTTACCAGCTCCCTGCGGACCTCTACCTCTACGTTAGACGTAGCTCGATCTACTTCCCGAAACTTCAACAGAGTTCCGACGGGAAAAGTAGGTGTGGATTGAGTGTGGAACTTGACCGCGTTTGCCAACATTTCCAGAATTAGCACGTTATCTTCATACAATGCGACCAATGACTTGATGATCGTTTCTTGAATTTGTGAAATTCTGGAAAGTCCATTGGTGATAGAAGAAGCGGAAGCTGAAATAGTAAAATGTTCATTCGTATACAATAACTTCGTCGATGGTCTTGGGAGTAACTGGAACAACCTTGGTGGTGTTGCCGCAGGTGGATTGACCTCCACTAAAATTGATAACGGTAGTGTCAATTTACCTTGCATGTAGCCTATCGGACTAGTAAGCTGTGTGGTGGTTTGTTTACTAATAGCTACCGTTGAACCTTAAGCCATTAGTAATGAAATCTAATCTTACTCGTTGGCTGTTGAACAACCTTAGCTTGATTATTTTCCTCGTTGGAGGATGTTCAAGTGGCCGGCGGGTCCTAAGACTTACAACAGTTCAAGTGAAACTTACGATTTCTGTTTCAGCAATCCCATTGCCACTGTCCCGTCACTGGACGGTAACTGGCCATCCAGTTCTCTTCTTTGCATTTCCCAAGCGTGTCCGAAATGTACTGAAGACAATGCATCATTGTTGTATTATTAAGTTACAGGTGTATAACGAAACCCCAACTGGACGCCTTGTGGCGTTTTCATCGAACTTTTGGTGTGCTTGAACCATACGATCAAACCGAGTCCCGGTCACAGTGTGAATCGTAGCCCACTTTTGGTCACTCGAAAGCTGTGATCGGCTTATGACACAGGCATCTTCGTTGTCATCCTCCAGGACAACAAGTGAAAGCATGGCATCGGAAGTCATCGAAAAATCAAAACTGGTTAGTATTGTTCATACATCGTACAGGAGAACGGAAGTCGTGATCAACATTACGTTGTATGACATAAGGGAATGACACGACAACCGGATGAAGGGGACACAGTGTTTCAAGTTTCTAAAGTGGTTATTGTCGTGAATTTTTCGTGAAAGTAGCGTCATACATCATACAGTTGTTTGTTGAGGTACCATCTCAGTTAGAAGTGGGATTAATCTGCTTATTTGATTGTTCTTATTGAAACTGGATTTAGTGATTGGTTTTGGTATATTTTTATATTGGACGCGTTTGAACAACTTGGCCCGTGGCAGTGTGGCCGAGTGGTCTAAGGCGCTGGTTTTAGGCACCAGTCCGCAAGGGCGTGGGTTCGAATCCCACCACTGTCAGGCGCTTTTCGTTCCATGAACACTTTCATCGAGTGCGCTATGTGTTTTCGTCAACTCTTCGCCCCTATTTCACTAGCCCCACCAACACACCCAGTCTGCGGTTTTGATTCATCAACAGATGTATATCACCGTGAAATAAGCACCCGGAAGAAACCATAAACAACACACAGTGAAGACGTTTGAGAAAGCGATAGATGACTGTCGGTGCTTTATATCCCGAGGAATGTTAGGAACAGGTTGATCGCGACAGTCGTCTCCCAAGTAGCACGCCCATACAGGGCCCATATGCGACGCGTGCGGTGTCGAATTCGTCTTCGTTCTTCTCTGGATTCACATTAGTCCTGCGCGTAGCTCATCTAGCTGGATACGGAAGCTACACACCAATTTGGTGTGTGACTGTCTCCATCAGTATGCAACGTGATGATACTAGATGGTATCAGTATTATTATACCATATGATATAATAATTTTGTTCTTAAAATCGCGTGTATAGGTAAATCCCAAACCGAAAAATATGAGGGGTTGACTAAGATGGAGTACTTATTCTCAGTGTTTTTCTACGCGTTAGGAAGGCAAAACGTCATCCTAGAGCCCCAGCCAGCACGGAATGGATCAAATCCCCTTAATTGGATCCGGCTTTTCACACAGCAAAAGGGTCCATGAGAACAGCAATCCCAACTTTTGGCCCTCGTTCTCGTGGATCAACCTATGTGAGGGGGTTTACCGTCTCTATGCTCTCTCGCAATGTACTTTATACCCCCTCGACCAATCAAATGACATGACTGCATGGAAGCGCTGTCGCTGTTCCCCCTTCAGCGCATCTGTTTACCCAGTACGAACCAATGGAATGACTCCGCGGCGAGAACGTGGTGCCCGCGCTAGTTCGCCGAATCGTGCAATTATCACTCTCAGAGGCCTCCACTTTGGCCTCTGTTTGCATTGTGATAAGCAGGTGCCAATTTTCGGGATTTAACCTCATGTTAGTCGTGGTTTGCGCCAGCACCTAAACTTAAAACTGTTTTCACGAAACCCATCCATGTATGATGTATAGTTACTCAGAAAATACTTACTAGACAAATCACCGTAAATGAAACGTCAAACGTAATTTACCTACGATATGTCGGTATAACGAACTAAATATTGCAGCCATAGTTGCATGCTCGACAATACCACAGTGAACAAAACCGAGGTAACATCGTTCCCGAAACACCATCCAAGTATAATACATATTATTTTTCACGGCAACATTTATTTACGTAACAGATGTATGAAACAGTCAAGCATCCAAGTCCACATTTTCCGACGGATCTGCATTTTCTGCAGCATCGACTGTTCGTTGTGAAACATAAAAGTAACGACTTTTCACTGAAATGTTCATACCTCCGATAGTGGATCACGCCTGTTGATGTTCTTTGCCGTATCATGCAACCATTGTCACACGGCAAAGTTTATACCGTCCTTGCCACTGCAAGGCATGTTCCTCTTGCGAATGGCATCTGAGGCATAAATGGAATAACGTTCAACCGACCGACTATTATTCCGTGTGTGATAGTTCGTTCGAAAGCCAATTTTTCGTTGGCCACGGAATAGTTGATTCCTTTTGATAAACTCGTGTTCGTGATGCGATACATTAATTTCCGCACAAACTTTCCCACGGTACTTTCGTGGGTAATGCTGATAATGTGATCCTGCGGGCATAAGGTAGAACGGGTAGATGTAGTTACCAGCTCCCTGCGGACCTCTACCTCTACGTTAGACGTAGCTCGATCTACTTCCCGAAACTTCAACAGAGTTCCGACGGGAAAAGTAGGTGTGGATTGAGTGTGGAACTTGACCGCGTTTGCCAACATTTCCAGAATTAGCACGTTATCTTCATACAATGCGACCAATGACTTGATGATCGTTTCTTGAATTTGTGAAATTCTGGAAAGTCCATTGGTGATAGAAGAAGCGGAAGCTGAAATAGTAAAATGTTCATTCGTATACAATAACTTCGTCGATGGTCTTGGGAGTAACTGGAACAACCTTGGTGGTGTTGCCGCAGGTGGATTGACCTCCACTAAAATTGATAACGGTAGTGTCAATTTACCTTGCATGTAGCCTATCGGACTAGTAAGCTGTGTGGTGGTTTGTTTACTAATAGCTACCGTTGAACCTTAAGCCATTAGTAATGAAATCTAATCTTACTCGTTGGCTGTTGAACAACCTTAGCTTGATTATTTTCCTCGTTGGAGGATGTTCAAGTGGCCGGCGGGTCCTAAGACTTACAACAGTTCAAGTGAAACTTACGATTTCTGTTTCAGCAATCCCATTGCCACTGTCCCGTCACTGGACGGTAACTGGCCATCCAGTTCTCTTCTTTGCATTTCCCAAGCGTGTCCGAAATGTACTGAAGACAATGCATCATTGTTGTATTATTAAGTTACAGGTGTATAACGAAACCCCAACTGGACGCCTTGTGGCGTTTTCATCGAACTTTTGGTGTGCTTGAACCATACGATCAAACCGAGTCCCGGTCACAGTGTGAATCGTAGCCCACTTTTGGTCACTCGAAAGCTGTGATCGGCTTATGACACAGGCATCTTCGTTGTCATCCTCCAGGACAACAAGTGAAAGCATGGCATCGGAAGTCATCGAAAAATCAAAACTGGTTAGTATTGTTCATACATCGTACAGGAGAACGGAAGTCGTGATCAACATTACGTTGTATGACATAAGGGAATGACACGACAACCGGATGAAGGGGACACAGTGTTTCAAGTTTCTAAAGTGGTTATTGTCGTGAATTTTTCGTGAAAGTAGCGTCATACATCATACAGTTGTTTGTTGAGGTACCATCTCAGTTAGAAGTGGGATTAATCTGCTTATTTGATTGTTCTTATTGAAACTGGATTTAGTGACTGGTTTTGGTATATTTTTATATTGGACGCGTTTGAACAACTTGGCCCGTGGCAGTGTGGCCGAGTGGTCTAAGGCGCTGGTTTTAGGCACCAGTCCGCAAGGGCGTGGGTTCGAATCCCACCACTGTCAGGCGCTTTTCGTTCCATGAACACTTTCATCGAGTGCGCTATGTGTTTTCGTCAACTCTTCGCCCCTATTTCACTAGCCCCACCAACACACCCAGTCTGCGGTTTTGATTCATCAACAGATGTATATCACCGTGAAATAAGCACCCGGAAGAAACCATAAACAACACACAGTGAAGACGTTTGAGAAAGCGATAGATGACTGTCGGTGCTTTATATCCCGAGGAATGTTAGGAACAGGTTGGCCCCGACAGTCGTCTCCCAAGTAGCACGCCCATACAGGGCCCATATGCGACGCGTGCGGTGTCGAATTCGTCTTCGTTCTTCTCTGGATTCACATTAGTCCTGCGCGTAGCTCATCTAGCTGGATACGGAAGCTACACACCAATTTGGTGTGTGACTGTCTCCATCAGTATGCAACGTGATGATACTAGATGGTATCAGTATTATTATACCATATGATATAATAATTTTGTTCTTAAAATCGCGTGTATAGGTAAATCCCAAACCGAAAAATATGAGGGGTTGACTAAGATGGAGTACTTATTCTCAGTGTTTTTCTACGCGTTAGGAAGGCAAAACGTCATCCTAGAGCCCCAGCCAGCACGGAATGGATCAAATCCCCTTAATTGGATCCGGCTTTTCACACAGCAAAAGGGTCCATGAGAACAGCAATCCCAACTTTTGGCCCTCGTTCTCGTGGATCAACCTATGTGAGGGGGTTTACCGTCTCTATGCTCTCTCGCAATGTACTTTATACCCCCTCGACCAATCAAATGACATGACTGCATGGAAGCGCTGTCGCTGTTCCCCCTTCAGCGCATCTGTTTACCCAGTACGAACCAATGGAATGACTCCGCGGCGAGAACGTGGTGCCCGCGCTAGTTCGCCGAATCGTGCAATTATCACTCTCAGAGGCATCCACTTTGGCCTCTGTTTGCATTGTGATAAGCAGGTGCCAATTTTCGGGATTTAACCTCATGTTAGTCGTGGTTTGCGCCAGCACCTAAACTTAAAACTGTTTTCACGAAACCCATCCATGTATGATGTATAGTTACTCAGAAAATACTTACTAGACAAATCACCGTAAATGAAACGTCAAACGTAATTTACCTACGATATGTCGGTATAACGAACTAAATATTGCAGCCATAGTTGCATGCTCGACAATACCACAGTGAACAAAACCGAGGTAACATCGTTCCCGAAACACCATCCAAGTATAATACATATTATTTTTCACGGCAACATTTATTTACGTAACAGATGTATGAAACAGTCAAGCATCCAAGTCCACATTTTCCGACGGATCTGCATTTTCTGCAGCATCGACTGTTCGTTGTGAAACATAAAAGTAACGACTTTTCACTGAAATGTTCATACCTCCGATAGTGGATCACGCCTGTTGATGTTCTTTGCCGTATCATGCAACCATTGTCACACGGCAAAGTTTATACCGTCCTTGCCACTGCAAGGCATGTTCCTCTTGCGAATGGCATCTGAGGCATAAATGGAATAACGTTCAACCGACCGACTATTATTCCGTGTGTGATAGTTCGTTCGAAAGCCAATTTTTCGTTGGCCACGGAATAGTTGATTCCTTTTGATAAACTCGTGTTCGTGATGCGATACATTAATTTCCGCACAAACTTTCCCACGGTACTTTCGTGGGTAATGCTGATAATGTGATCCTGCGGGCATAAGGTAGAACGGGTAGATGTAGTTACCAGCTCCCTGCGGACCTCTACCTCTACGTTAGACGTAGCTCGATCTACTTCCCGAAACTTCAACAGAGTTCCGACGGGAAAAGTAGGTGTGGATTGAGTGTGGAACTTGACCGCGTTTGCCAACATTTCCAGAATTAGCACGTTATCTTCATACAATGCGACCAATGACTTGATGATCGTTTCTTGAATTTGTGAAATTCTGGAAAGTCCATTGGTGATAGAAGAAGCGGAAGCTGAAATAGTAAAATGTTCATTCGTATACAATAACTTCGTCGATGGTCTTGGGAGTAACTGGAACAACCTTGGTGGTGTTGCCGCAGGTGGATTGACCTCCACTAAAATTGATAACGGTAGTGTCAATTTACCTTGCATGTAGCCTATCGGACTAGTAAGCTGTGTGGTGGTTTGTTTACTAATAGCTACCGTTGAACCTTAAGCCATTAGTAATGAAATCTAATCTTACTCGTTGGCTGTTGAACAACCTTAGCTTGATTATTTTCCTCGTTGGAGGATGTTCAAGTGGCCGGCGGGTCCTAAGACTTACAACAGTTCAAGTGAAACTTAGGATTTCTGTTTCAGCAATCCCATTGCCACTGTCCCGTCACTGGACGGTAACTGGCCATCCAGTTCTCTTCTTTGCATTTCCCAAGCGTGTCCGAAATGTACTGAAGACAATGCATCATTGTTGTATTATTAAGTTACAGGTGTATAACGAAACCCCAACTGGACGCCTTGTGGCGTTTTCATCGAACTTTTGGTGTGCTTGAACCATACGATCAAACCGAGTCCCGGTCACAGTGTGAATCGTAGCCCACTTTTGGTCACTCGAAAGCTGTGATCGGCTTATGACACAGGCATCTTCGTTGTCATCCTCCAGGACAACAAGTGAAAGCATGGCATCGGAAGTCATCGAAAAATCAAAACTGGTTAGTATTGTTCATACATCGTACAGGAGAACGGAAGTCGTGATCAACATTACGTTGTATGACATAAGGGAATGACACGACAACCGGATGAAGGGGACACAGTGTTTCAAGTTTCTAAAGTGGTTATTGTCGTGAATTTTTCGTGAAAGTAGCGTCATACATCATACAGTTGTTTGTTGAGGTACCATCTCAGTTAGAAGTGGGATTAATCTGCTTATTTGATTGTTCTTATTGAAACTGGATTTAGTGACTGGTTTTGGTATATTTTTATATTGGACGCGTTTGAACAACTTGGCCCGTGGCAGTGTGGCCGAGTGGTCTAAGGCGTTGGTTTTAGGCACCAGTCCGCAAGGGCGTGGGTTCGAATCCCACCACTGTCAGGCGCTTTTCGTTCCATGAACACTTTCATCGAGTGCGCTATGTGTTTCCGTCAACTCTTCGCCCCTATTTCACTAGCCCCACCAACACACCCAGTCTGCGGTTTTGATTCATCAACAGATGTATATCACCGTGAAATAAGCACCCGGAAGAAACCATAAACAACACACAGTGAAGACGTTTGAGAAAGCGATAGATGACTGTCGGTGCTTTATATCCCGAGGAATGTTAGGAACAGGTTGACCCCGACAGTCGTCTCCCAAGTAGCACGCCCATACAGGGCCCATATGCGACGCGTGCGGTGTCGAATTCGTCTTCGTTCTTCTCTGGATTCACATTAGTCCTGCGCGTAGCTCATCTAGCTGGATACGGAAGCTACACACCAATTTGGTGTGTGACTGTCTCCATCAGTATGCAACGTGATGATACTAGATGGTATCAGTATTATTATACCATATGATATAATAATTTTGTTCTTAAAATCGCGTGTATAGGTAAATCCCAAACCGAAAAATATGAGGGGTTGACTAAGATGGAGTACTTATTCTCAGTGTTTTTCTACGCGTTAGGAAGGCAAAACGTCATCCTAGAGCCCCAGCCAGCACGGAATGGATCAAATCCCCTTAATCGGATCCGGCTTTTCACACAGCAAAAGGGTCCATGAGAACAGCAATCCCAACTTTTGGCCCTCGTTCTCGTGGATCAACCTATGTGAGGGGGTTTACCGTCTCTATGCTCTCTCGCAATGTACTTTATACCCCCTCGACCAATCAAATGACATGACTGCATGGAAGCGCTGTCGCTGTTCCCCCTTCAGCGCATCTGTTTTCGTTGGGAATACCAAAGGTCATCCCAATTCTATTTCACAGAAATCATTCAGTATTAGCTTTGTCTACTCGTTATGTTTGTTTTGAAGCACGTTGAATTTTATTGTTCGGTAATGCAAATGAACTTTCTCTACGGCGTTTGTCAATGATCGATATTCAGTAACTCCAAAACACGTAACAGTTCATGCGAAAAGCCGAGCTACACAGCGACCTATTTCTTTACTGTTGGTTATTGACGGTTATTTTATTTTATTGGGAAAATACATGGCAAGGTATTGCTAATGTATTTTGCCATTTACACCCCGTGAAAAAACAGTATCCTATCCTTATGCTCAACGTCAGACATTCACAAGCATATACAATATCCTGATCGGTATACAGCTTGGAAATAACACGTGACAACAGGGTAGTACTACCCTCACACGCGTGAGAAGTCATTCTAATTATCTCCAATTATGTTGGTCGTTGTGAGACGAATCCTATTGGTCAACAAGAATATCATAAAATGCTGTGCAACCAAAACCGTTTACCACTGGTTATTGAAAATACTGAAAATACAGAGTCCATTGTCGCAGTGAGCGGCCTTCACGCGAAGCGCTTGGGGTTGAATGTTTACGATTTCAGCCGCGTGAACTGCGTCGACCATCAGCGGTTGAAGCACCGCATCACCAGTGGTCTGGTCGCGGTAATACACACACCGATTTGACAAATTCTGCTCGTGATGACCAAATGTTGCTACCGTTGGTGGTATCTGTTAACGGTAAGCTGTGATTCGTTTGTTTGGTCACTTCCTAAATTGAAGACGTCTGTTCTAACTTGAAGTGAACCGCATTCAGCGTGTCCATTTTCCGTCACTTTCACGATTACTCATTCAGCTGGCACTATGGTTGGGGAATAATCCATAGAAGACTTGAATCTTAAAGTACATACAGCGTTTCGTTCTTGGCCATTCACCAAGTAATTCTACCTATTTCAATATATTTAGATAACATTCTTTCATCTAGCCTGGTCTCACAATGAAACCGACGTAAACGAAATGCTATCTTTTCTTGGGGCATAGTCTGCCGTAAATAATTGGAATTTCTTTCGCATTGTGCTTACTGGGGGTAGAAACGAACCAGCGGTTAGTGTCACTGCGGTCGTGAATCGCTGAATCTTGCTCCACACAAACGTCTACAATACGATTACGATCGATAATCAGCCGCACTGAATCTCGCTGCTATCTCTAGCTTGTGCACTCACAATCAGCTCCCAAAGAAGGCCTGTCTGGTCCGCGGACGGAGAGAAAGTCAGGTATTCAGGTGAATTTTGCTACCGATCACAGCTGAGCACGTAGTCTGTGGTTTGTCGTGTGGGATTTATCTGACCTGTCTACAGCCTGGTAGCAGCGTCCTACCATGCGTCACATACGGGGTGCAAGGCACAATCAATTTGCACCAAACACACGTAACCAATTACAACCAACTGCGAACTGATTCGTTGAAATTTGTACGTAAGTCTTTCCGGTACGCCTAGGATAAAACGATTGTACAATGAAGCGGGAAAAAGAATTATAGAAACCGGCCGCATGAATTGACGCTTAACACTGGTTCATTGTAAGCGCTAGGGTCGTGTAGCGAAGGTCATACGATTTTCGAAAGAAACCCACAGGAGGTACTGCATATCACAGCTAGTTCGGCACCGCACGCGTCGCATATGGGCCCTGTATGGGCGTGCTACTTGGGAGACGACTGTCGGGGTCAACCTGTTCCTAACATTCCTCGGGATATAAAGCACCGACAGTCATCTATCGCTTTCTCAAACGTCTTCACTGTGTGTTGTTTATGGTTTCTTCCGGGTGCTTATTTCACGGTGATATACATCTGTTGATGAATCAAAACCGCAGACTGGGTGTGTTGGTGGGGCTAGTGAAATAGGGGCGAAGAGTTGACGAAAACACATAGCGCACTCGATGAAAGTGTTCATGGAACGAAAAGCGCCTGACAGTGGTGGGATTCGAACCCACGCCCTTGCGGACTGGTGCCTAAAACCAACGCCTTAGACCACTCGGCCACATTGGCCGAGTTGTTCAAACGCGACCATGAGTATGTGTTATTGTCATCAGAGCTCGTTCCGTTTTACTGTGTACTATTTTGATGGCGTCCGATGTGCTCTTTAGCTCGGATGGTAGGTTGGAGGAGCTTCGCCGTCAAGTGACTAAGCTACAATACCCGCATTTCCCGCACGTTTTAATCGGTCTGGTGTTCCCCTTCAGGCATGCTCACGATTGTTCTTTCCTCGTGGTGCCTTGGTCACATTTGGCCAGAAACGAGGCCGTAAAATTGCGACCACTGAGGGAGTTTGGAGGAACGACTCCGTTTAGATGCTTTTGATCCCGTACCCAATAGACACTGATTGGTTGGAGGGGTGTGTTTACGTGCGGTTTGTTCATGTGAAAAAATGTACCCATCCAATAGACGAAAATTGTCGATAGTCTTCATTATGACCCGAATGGGCTTGGCATGGGCTTAAATGGGCGCTGGCACATTGCTCATAGGATAGGTGACAACTATGTTTTTAATGGTCGCAAAAGCGGGTAGTTGAGCCTCCGGAGTGTCGGCATTGATTGTATCCAGTGCTCTGAGTCATGCATTGTTTCTGAAACACTTTTGTCTGGTGGAAAATGATCTCAAGAATTTTTTGCGCTAAACCGCTCTTGATGAAAGCTTTAGCTGTCATGATCTGTGTAAGATGGTGGAAGTGGAAAAATCAGACTAACATATCGGTGAATTAGAGGTTTTCGTTCCACCGCTGAAATATGGATGATAGTCTTGGAACGGCGTGAATATCCATAGACATGATGTGGGGGTATGTGCTGAGTCATGGTCGATAGCTAGCCACGTCCCGTCAGCAATCGGCATGTCAGCACCTGTCTGGAATCTAGGTCAGTGCTTGCGGCAGCGGATGCGCAAGTGACAAAGCAGCAGATCAATGAGACGTGAACGAAGTCCCGTTAAGTGGTAACATGTCATGTGACCAAACAACCAATCAGAAGACAGGCTACTTGATGCCAGTATGAATCAGTTAGTCTGCGTTGCAACGATCGACGTCAGTGCTTGTTTCTTCCTATATAAACGATGTGTTTTGTGCAAATAAAATGGGATGATTCGTGGGTGGAATGGACTCCTCACTGGAGTTAGTGGGGCGGAACGGAACGCGCGATTTCGATGAAAAGACCATCGTGTGTTTCCTTCTTCGCTGTTTTCGTTGTTGATTGTTACGTGACTTAATTAGTGTATATTGTTTATCTCCTAATAGCGGTGTGTGTCGGTCTAAGAGTGTGTGCGTAAGGGGTTGGCTTTGAAAGTATTGTGTTGTGAGACATGGGAGTTGGATGGACATACGGTGAATGTGTGGGTGTGAATGATATGATGTGGAAATGGGCATTGTTTTAGACTATGACGCTTGCAAATATTGTTGTGTATGTGTGTGTTAGCTAGCTCGGTGTGGGGTACTAGCTCAAATGGTAGAGCGCTCGCTTAGCATGCGAGAGGTACTGGGATCGATGCCCAGGTACTCCACTCAGTTTTCACATCGTCCGTTGGTCTTTCAAGCAAATATAGTTCACGGGTGCCATTGTCATCGAGGTGCGCGAGGAGGTTGCCGTTTTCTTCCCTAATTCCGTGAGCATTCGCAACCGCTTTTACTATCGTCTTACTATAAACTTGTTTCCCTCACAATTGTGGGCCGTTGTTTTGCGGCTACGACTGTCGCGGGATTTCATCGCTTGGTTAGACATTTGGCACGGTTTCGCATCTTCCTTGGAACCGTCCCATTGGGACCACAGTATTCTACTTTGATATGCACTTGGCGTCCATCTACTCGCGAGTAGCCCGTTAAGGAGTGGCTGGCGGTAATCAAATCGCCATTGTAGTGCACTTTTGATCCCATTGTCAGGTTCTCGAATTCTGCGGTCGCCGGTCGAGTTCCACCTTCGGCAGTCCATGGTTGGCCTAAGTCCCATTCCCGAATGGGTGTACGCTTTCTGCTTTTAAGGTAAAATGTGTCTTGCGTCTTGCGTCTTGCGTCTTGCATGTTTATGCAGCAGCGGGAACGTGTGAATTCTCATTTCATTCGTTCCCATCCCACACATTTTGACCGGTCAGTAGAACTTTGCGTCAATTATTTGTGTCCATAATGGGCGGATTTTAATATTATTATTATTATTATCATTAATAGTACAGTGGGTCGAGCACGTTATTACGATGCATTTCTGCCGTCGAGAATAACATGGAGATAAACTTTTACACGCCAAAACGGGTTAGCAGTTCAGACAATTTTGTCTATCAAAACACGAACAAGGGAACGGAACTGCAGAATTTCTGTGCATCGATAATCTTGGAGGAAATGATCGAAACATGGAACGGGCCAACAGATGGGATTGGCTAAGAGAGAGGTCCCATTGCCGTGGGTGTGTACAGTCAGCGATGATCTTTTCTGCAAATATAATGGATGCTTTTATATGCTTATCACATAAGTCTGATCTGATGCCTCTTGAGACTTGACAGAAACAAGGCAGAGGATGCGCAAACCTCTACGAACAGTTCTATAGTTCGTTTTAAGTAAACCAGGGAAAGTAACAGGAGAACAACATGGAATTATGAGAGACATACATTGGTTTACGAATGAAGAAATGATGGATTGAACTGTTGAAGTTCACGAATTTGAAAGGATAATTGACGCAGTTTTTGAACAGTAATATCAAAATGCAAAGGTCAGTGCAAGTTCTCTTTTGGAGTTACATCACATGGTTTACCCGTGCAATAGGAGTAGAGCCACCTGTGGGTTAGCGTCTTTCATAAAAAGCGATCGCAAAGTGGACAAAACATACTCTTGAGATTTGGCATTGTTTAACAGAAGATCAGATTGCTTAGAAAAGTTTTGGATGTGTGATAATTTTCCAGTAAACTCATCTAAATGGGACTGCTGGGGCACAGACCTAGTCAAAACGACGTAAGCAGCATACTTGAATAAAATAGCTAATGTAGGTGGAGAATAAATATGGAGAAAGAACAGCACCCGAAGGACACCAGCACTGGTTTGGTAATCGCACCAGCGGGTATCTGCATGGATAACTAGAAGTTTCACGTTGATATTATGGTTCCCCTTCTGTGATACTGCCACTTGTTTGCATAAGTGTGATTCGCTTATGTAGGACGAGGGATTTCTTTGTTCACGCAGTAACCAACCTCATTTGGAATTGACGGACGTCATTTGAGAAGCGTATGTATTCTATGTGGTCAAATCTAATGGTTAAGATTTTGAAAGCTTTCTGTGATCACACGGGTTAACGACTTGTACCTATTCTTCAACATCTAGCTGCTTCTAGGCTTGACCATAATCTACCGCAATCAAAGTTAACTTGGTGATGGACTTCGGGTACCGAAAACACCATGTGTAACCTGAGCACCATTAATTCTATTGTCCAACCAACTTCGGCGATGCGCCACGGGAACATCAATAGTCTAATAGTTTCGCAGTAAATATCTTCTACCCAACACCTGGAGGACAGTGTCGCCGGTCGTGGCTTTCTGTATCTCGATGAGGTCGGCATAATCTATTGAACTCCGATCAATCATTGAAATGTGCTCAAACTCTGGTGACATACCTTCAAAACCCACGACGAATGCTCGAGATAACGTGTCTGCGATGAGCATTTGACTCCCTGGGAGATGAACTAGTTCATGGACGTACTTTTGGAGCCTGACCAACCTCCTTTATAAATGTTTCGGGGCATCACTCAGCGGTTTTGTGGCGATGGTGATAAGTGGCTTGTGATCTGCTTGAACGACAGTCTTCTTGCCGCATATATACGCGTTAAAACGCTCCGAAAGCGAAAACCATTGCGAGCACTTTCTTTTCCTTTTAAGCTTAGTACTTCTCGGCCGGAAAAAGACTGAGGCTGCGATAGTCGATAGGTCATCCGTTTTGTAAAAGCACAGCTTCGAAGCCGGACTGACTGCTGTCATACTGGACAATTAGAGGAACGTCGGGTCGGAAGTAGGCCAACACCGGTGTTGCGCAAACTCCCTTCCTTATCTTTTCGAAAGCATCCTGTTACTCCGTGCCCCAGTGCCCCTGAGTCCCCTTGTGAGTGAGTTGTCGAATGGGCTGCATCAAATCTGCCAGCCGCGACAAAAACCTGCTCAAAAGGTTCGATATTTTGCCAAAAACAACGAAGAACCGCTTCATCGTCCCGTCGGATGAGAAGCCACAAGGGCACTCTGGTGGGATCACATCATTGTAACGCATATGCTACATAGTAACGAACTTTCGCATCACTAGCATCACTCTCTATGCCTCAACAGCATTATCTAATTTGACACGGAAAATAGTGCTCCATCGGAAAATCACTGGCACATCTGGTCCACATAAGGACTCGATGATACGGACAACTTCTGAGAGGGCGTTGGATATTACTGGTTGTCCCGTTATCCACATCACAGAAAGGGCTTCACCCTATCGACCGTAATCAATGTATCTGAATCAAAGTTGTGACCGAACGGTGCGAACTACAAGGTATTGATGTATCTTACTGATATATTGTATTAACCCAGCTCGGGAACATGTTTTTCTAGCAAGATCCGTATGCTTAGTGTCTATTCTTTCATTTACTAGTGCATTGATTGTCCATCTAATTCAAGAAATCGGTCCTCAATCACATGCAATCACTGAAGTAGGCGGAACATGGGTGGGGTAGCATTATTCAGATTGGGATTGCCCAAATATGTCGGGCGATAGCTACCCAACGAAGTGTGATTATCACTCCCACCATTGATGTGTACTTCAGATGCTTCATTTCTATGCCCATCAAGTGACGGATTTTGAATGGTTTATTCCCTGGAATGTATTCACAAGCTGTAGGTTAGTGTGTCGTGCTGAAACGGTTGTTACACATCATCCGATTCCATTAGATGAATTCGATTTGTTTGTATTCCTTAACCTATCAGACATGATTGCTTCTGATGCTCACAAATAAATCATTTTTTATAGTTCTTAGAGTCTTGAAGTCAAACGATGGATGTGCAATCTCGACTCAGTGTGTAAATGAACGAGACCTCTGTTTCAGTAACGAATATATATATCGCAATTTTAGACGTGAGCGAAATATTTTTCTTTCTTCACTTATTTTCTGCTGCCACGCGTGACCCTAGTTCATGCACTGCGAGAACAGAATTCCGAATATTGACAGACAACGTGTCCATCATTTGCTGGTATAATAAATCACCCGATCGATAATTTTCCCATTATTGAACGTCACCAGGTTTCGTGACAGTACATGCACAGGTACATAGGAATTGGCTAGTGCTTCACTTCCGGAAATCCTCTTCACTCATACAAAATGGTTTTCCATACGAATTGACGCTGGTTTAGTTATATTCAACTGCATGTGAGCATCACTCGCACATTAATTATAGTTATTGAATAAACCGTGGAACAGAGTTTATTCATATTGATTGTTCTCGTACTGATTGTCGTTAAAATTCGTTTGATTTTAGGCACTGGTCAGACCTCATCCACGTGATCGGAACAAATAGGTGACAAATTGTCAGGTTCAGTTGTTTCGCGTACGTTTTCATAAATCCCGAAAGTATGGTGTGTGTGGGTTTATGTATGATGCACAGGATGACGTAATGTGGTCGGACAATGTTGACAGTTTCGAGACAGAGTAAATTCGATTAGCTCGAATTTATGATTGACAGATGTGGTTGGAGTGGGGTTGAGGTACTCGTATGGACGAAATTCCTCAAAGCCAGTACTTAATCGGATAAAAGCAATAAAAGCAATAAATCCATGAAATTTATCATGACTGCGGACTTCGAGTTTGATGCGAATGTTCGTCATTTAGAAATGGGATGGATCACAAATTATGCTACCGGCGTTCGAATATAATCCATCACTACCTGACTTCAGCACTAACCCGTCCTGTTTCATGTGTTTCTGCATGCGTGAAGTGACTAATTCACCGAGTGGGAAATACTCTAGTTGAGGAAACTGGTCGAATGGGCTTCAGGATCGAACATGTACTATACTATACTGCTCAGAATTACGCCGTCAGGTTCAAGCACTCATTCCTAATTATCATTTTGTCTGATTCGGTTAAAATTAGTCGATCATTCTTCATATTGGGAATATGCTGTATTGTCAGATCGGTGTTTACCATGTTTGTTTTTGTATTATCCCAGTTATCCAATTCAGTTTCATAAGCTTCTCCTTGTTGTCTAATATTAACTGAGAACTTGCTTTGGACGGGTTTGCTCGCGGACAGAATTTGGGTGGATTGCATGCAATCGCTGTGTTATTATTGTTTGTTTTGTTTTGCCTCGTAATTCTGATTCGTCGGGAATTCAATCTGTCAGCCTCCCCCCCTCTGCACTGACCCACACACGCCGCAGTTTCAATGCCCTTTAGCAGTCACATGGTATGGTCATCGTGCGCACCCCTGTCCTTGAGTGGCGGATGCATAGGGACGAAAGTGATCTTGGTCATTTTCTAGGCGGGAACATTGTAGTTACGCAATGATCAAAAATACAGCTACTGAACTAGGGCAAGCCTCTAGGTCAGCCTTGGTATTCCGGATGATGAAGAATACGAAACGGTGTCGCATCAACGTAATTTTTCAGAGGGTGGCAATCGAGACGAAGTTAGGATTCCACTAAACAAATACAAACGCGGTCTTACTGCTGTGGAAATACTCTTCTTTCAGGTGTACACGCAGAAATTTTTCAACCACTCAAGCTACCATATCACCGTTGTTGTACACTTGACAGATTCACTGTCAGTTGCTGCCGTGTTGTGACGATGATGTCTTACAGGATATGTGGTATTAGCTTCAGTATCCAGAGTGAGAAGACGACTTTCGATTTACTTTCTCCTCTAGGCTGCTCACAAACCTGGTTTGAGGTGGACGATAACTGACAAGTTTGGTTATCTTGCAGAAAATTTAGTTGCGATTCAATATGTTACTACTTAGTGAACAAAAATCGGGTCTGTCTGACAGGGGAGAATGTGTGGCACAGTGCGGAGCACAAACGCACAAATTAGTGACGCAGAATGAGCATGATCAGAGAGCTGTTTTGTGCGCTCTTCCGACAGTTTTGTGAATGCGTGACGGGCATGATCCGGTCAGAGCCAACTTATATCAAACGTAGTGTGAGTCAGTCACAGGCCAAAAATGAACCGTGGTATTCGGACAAAGCTTGGTCACGCTACATGTGTGATGAGAATACAGGAGCCCAAAGACGTTGAAAGTGGATACTGAATTCCCCGCCGGAAGTGAACATTGGAGGGTGAATAAATGGCTGGATCGGATTTGAGTTACTCTGCGTTTGCACCAAAGTTCGTGAGCTTCAATCAGTTCAGCGACTGGTAGATCTGTACTGAGTGACTTTCTTCATTCGATATTTGCATCATTTCTTAGTAACTATGGCTCTGTGGATTTGACATTACTGCGCACACACGCATGCATATATATATATATATATATATATATATATATATATATATATATATATATATATATATATATATTTGCAAGTGAGTAGTAGGAGATTAGATTTGTATATAATATGATTCATCATGCAGCTTAAACGCTCAACTCACCATTGAAAACCATGGAAGCACTGTACAGCTGCATGATGAATCATATTATATACAAATCTAATCTCCTACTACTCACTTGCAAATAGTAACCAAGCTCTGTAGGTTGTTCATAACGGAATGCCTTCGTTGTACTTAGGCCCCTACAGAGAAGTCATCCATCATAGGAGTTGATCGCTGTGTGGGAAGCGGGTTGTTACCGTTCAAAAGCCAGTGACGGAAGGGTGCTATATCATGTAGTGTAGATGTTCAACAAACCGTTGAGAGCCAGCCCGGATAGCCTTGCGGTTAAGGTGTTCGATTCATAATCGTTCACCCCGGGTTCGAGTCCCCGTGGGGGCTCGGTGGATGTGCACTGCTGATGATTCCCAACAAGGATGAAACAACTGTACAGTGCTTCCATGGTTTTCAATGGTGAGTTGAGCGTTCAAGCTGCATGATGAATCAAATCATACTCGGAATTGCTATTCTGGCTAAGGCCTCAGCTGAGTGAGTTCCTACGACTTCGGCGTTCTCTGCAAAAACTGTCAACTTTTCGCCCTCTCATACCCTAAGAAGGAACATTTGTTCTTAAGAAAACGTATTTGACGACAACTTACATCTGTCAAATGCTGAGGTTCTTCAATAGGCCTATCTATATAGTAAAGCACTTCTGCCAAGTTATAATCAACGTAGTCATTGAATTTTCTACTTGCACCGAATTAGTAAGCTACTTCGAAATCTGACACAGGAGTTACTTCTGCAGAATTTCTTTGCAAAATCTCAGACAAAATTTTGATTAACTGGCCGAAGTTAGGTAAAAAATCCAAGCAATTGAAATTCGAAGCGGTCCGTGATTGTAATTGTTGTTAGATTACTACTCATGAATGACTCGACAGTCTTTGATAGAATAGTAATGCACATATTATCGGAGTGAATGGCCGTTGCCAATACAAGTTAACCGGGTATCATGTGGAGACAAATTTGTTTCACCCCTGATCCACGTGTCCGTACCTCTTCCGCTACTGCTCTGGCTGGTGTTGGTGCTGGTGTTGGTGCTGGTGTTGGTGTTGGTGCTGGTGCTGGTGCTGCTACTGCCACTATCACGGTCGTGTGGCACATGAACTGAGTGGAAGAGTTTAGGAAATGATAATTACCTTCTGTCACATTCGGTCGAACACCGGAAGTGTGGCCTGGTCCAACTATGTGAAGGCAACAAGCGGAAGAATCAACCAATTATTTGTTGCCCCCCCCCCCCTAGTTTCTATCCTCATTGACTATCTTTATTATTTCCGTTCATCTCAAAAGGCACTTACTGACGGGGAACTCCAGCGACGTTTGTACTTCGTATCAAATCGACCGTATCCTAGCGGGGTCCCGTTGGACTTTGTCTGTAGGAGACTTTCGATCGCACCGCGGCGCAACAAACGATACAGACGACGTTCTTGTTCTTGTGGGCTTCAGAATCCATCCGTCCATAAACCTAAAGGCCTCTCCATCGACCCACATAAACGTGGCAGCCCTGGAAATACCAGAGAAATGCGAAAGGCTGTCACGCTCTATCGCCACTCTATTAGCCACAGTAACCAACGTACCACCGGATTCAGCTCCAGTAGAAGAATATTGAACGATAATCAGATTGACAGTTAAAGAATCTGGCTCAAAGGAACTAGTTGGAACCGAAAGACGTCTAAGAGACATGATCTCTGAGGGCCCACTTCAACCGTCGGCTGAAGCACACGAATCCCTGATATCAGGAAGTGGCGAACGCCGCAGATTGCAGCTGGAAATCACGTGCACCGCTAGGGCTGATTGCAAGCGATACTGGATAAAAGTAGCTGAAAAAATGGAGATTGCGGCAGGGATCGGTGACTTCGGTTTCATTCGCAACGCATCCGGTAGGCACTGGAAGCAGGAGCCGCTGATGCGTGACACAGACGGTCAGCTCATACCTTAGCAGAAAAGAAAAAATACCGCAATGGGTGCAGCACTTCAGTCGGTTGCACAACCGACCATCAGACCATATGACGGCCCTGCAACTCCCAGTTCTTGCACGGACGTACGATGTCATTTGCGACCCACCGGGCACAACTGAAATCACCACAGCCATCAATCAGCTGGAGACCAAAAACCTGCTGGAGAAGACAGTATACCATCAGAAATCTACAAGTGCTGCCTGTCGTTATTGATCGATAGATCACACACCCTGTTTGGCTCCAAATGGCGGGAAGAAGTCTTTCTGATTGATTAGGACACGTCTGTTCTGCTGACCAGCCCAAAGAAAGAGGGGGAAATCAGTGTGCGAGAACTATAGGGGAATCAGTTTAATCGACGTGGCTGCAAAGATCTTCTGCGTGATGCTACTCGACTGCTTCTCTGTTGTGAAAGACCGCCGCACCCGACGAACCACTGGGTTTCCGCCATGATGAAAACAACGTGGATCAAATTTTCACACCGCGTTGAACACTCGATCACAGCAACACGTCCCAGCAGCCAACTGTTGCCTGATACACGGACTTTCGGGCCTTTTTCGATTCAGTTAACCGGGAGTGTCTCTGAGCGATAATGGAATCCGACCGGATGCCCGATAAACTCGCCAGGCTTCCGAGAGGATACTGTTCGTTCTGTAGGGCGCGAGTCCGTATGTATGGCGAAGAGTCCTCCGAGTTCACACTCACTTGGCGGCCTACAAGGCTGTCCTCTTTCATCGGTGCTGTTCAACTACGCGACCGAATGGACAATGAGACAGGCACTGACTGACCATTTCGGTATTCAGCTGAGTCATGAGATGCACATCTCAGACCTAGAGTTAGCGGATGACGTTGTTTTGCTAGTGGACTCCCCTGCTGCACTTCAACCAGTCCTTGGCCAAAGCAATTTCTTTTCAAAGTCCATCAAGCTAGAAGTAAACACAGCAGTTTGCACTGGGCCATCAGCTCGACAGCTGTTCATCAATGACCAATTGAGCAAGTGCTTTCCATTATTCAAGCATCTAGGCTTTACCCAGCTTATAAACGCCCAGGCGAAAGATGGAATAATACTCCGGATAGACAACGTTAGGAAAAAGTTTCACCAGCTACGGTGGGTGTTGTGTACCCGCAGTGAAATCAGCTTTCGAACGAAGGTGCGTATCTACCGTGTCACTATACTCCCCGTACCCAACTATGGCTGCGAAATCTGGCCATTGAGAGTCGAGAATACTAGAAAGCTGAAGACTTTTGATCACTGGTGTTTGCGACGTATTTTGAAAACAAATTGCAGCGACAGAGTATCCAACGAAGAAGTTAGGAGGCGGTACTATGAAAGTGAAAAACTCCCAGACTCTCTCCAATATCGTCGACTGTGGTGGACAAGTCATATCTTACTGCGATCCGAGACGGAAGTAATCAAATTAACACTCCGTCCTGAACCCTGCCCTGGATGGGGCTGTTGGCTTGGTGGCCAGCTCAAGACAAATCAGCATTGTCGTAAAGGATGTAGAGTTCCTAGGCTTACGGTCGGTTCATGGTACCCGTCAATGGAAGAAAAACCGGATCCCGATCGGCAGTGAACTCGTTTCCAATCGCCGCGCATGGTTAGCTATGATACGCGAGATACAACTATGGAGCTGACTCATCCTCTAGCAAAAGACAGCCACGAAAAAGTAAAAAGTATAGATAAATATTTACACTACTGACCGCCAGTTACCGTACAAATGCCGATTCCGTGTACATTTATAGTTGGACGGTCCTTTGCTCCTTCTGGTTGCTGCGACCTTTTGAACACTGGCCGTGTGCTTGAGCTGGAGACAAGCTGAGGACTGAAGCACTTGTTCAATTTTTGGCCTACCTATTCACAACTTCGTTGAACAAGTGGGACTCTAAAACGCGATACCCACTCTGCATTGACTGTCATTATTTTGGTGAGTTATTGTGCGGTACTCAAGCCACATGATACTGTGGTTTACCGTATTAACTGTCTTCAATTTAGTAAGTTATTGTGAATTTATTTACTTCATTTTCGACGCCAAATGACGCGGCAAGCTAAGTTCGTTTGCTTACTGACTAATCAAATGATTTATTCTCGTTCCACTATGTATAAGCTAATATCCTCGAGTATCAAGATGCTGGATGGTTAACGGTGCTTCTAGTTTTTAATCAGTATCATGACAACGTCTTTTAAATGCACAGAAGTGCGAGGTTAATGGTTGAATACACTAACTGATGAAGCCGTTTTTTAGTAACATTTGAACAGTCTTTGCACTTCACTTTTCGTGCTCATTTTTACGGCGTTGAGACGGTGCAATATGTAATAGGCATTGAACCAGAAGTGGATGAATTTCTATTCTGGAAATGAACGTTTTTATACTGTATTTCACGTTACAGAATAAAATTCATCAAACAATAAGAATGCTGAACTTACTAATGAAAAACAAGCTATCAATAGAGGAACTATACATCTGTTTGATTTACCTTGTTAGGAATCATGGAGACGGTGTATATCCACCAAGTCCAATTTGGCCTTGAACCCGAGGTGCATTATTTTGAGTCACACTCAAGTTACGAATAAAAAATTCAAGCTGACCATCTGTCAGTGATTTATTTCGCATCAGAACTGGCATCCACAGGGATAGTTACTGTGGTGAATAACAGTCTTGTTTGCGCACGAAAGCATGCAAAGATGCGAATTCACATATCGATCAAAAAATGATAATAATTTCATTGACTACTGACTACTCCCACTCGTGCAACGTGATGCATGCAGTTTCTTCATGTACTGCTACAATAAATGTATATGATATCATGAAACGATTCGAGATTCTAATGCACCTAACGAGAAGATGGAATATTCTGATATTTTTCATAAGAATTCGACTTTTAGTATGGTTGTAAACTTCTGAAGGTTTGGCGTCAAGTCATTTCAATCTGTTCCTGATCTTTCGCTCTTCTGTTACACAGTTGACTCAGTAGCTGACTGAGTCAGTGCCTTTGAAACTCTAGCATCATCGATCGCACTTATCGACCGTTACATTTACTGTGGCGATCGAACCGAACCCTCAGTATAATTTCTTCCACTTTTACCCATTGGGCTGTTGCACTACTAGCTTTCAGATCATCCGTTAAGGATCACAATGAGATGTGAAGATTTTGTGAGGCAGGCGACCTGACTGACTGCTACAGAACCAGTTACGTGTCTGAGTTTGGAGAGCTGTTCTTCCCTTGAAATCAAAATGGAGTCAGTTGAATTATAAGTTGGATTGACATTTTTCAGGTTTTGGCACATTTTAAATGCAGCCATTCTCGATTAGGGGTTCAGCTTGATGATTTGTTTAACTGAGAAGAATTTTCAGTATTTTGTGTTATATTATCGAATAAAATGTTAACCTTCTTCAGGTGTATTAGCATCATCTATCTATTTATTGGAATGCATCAATGGTTGGAAGTTCGAGTATGATGCGCACTCTTGATCAGGTCTGTGCATTTAAGGCTGACCCATCCAAAACGTTGTGATAGTGATTCTGAAGAAGGTGGGTGATTCCTTGAATCACTGTATCTAATTTGTTCGTTGTCCAACAAGTACTCCAAATGATTAGGTGAGGAATATGTTGATAATCTGTTTTGTGTACATATTGTAAGGAAGAATGCAGGACGGGCGAGGAACACCTGTATTTGCGCAGCCAAACAAGTTGAGTCGATGAAACACGTACAACCGTTTATATAGTTCCTTTTCCAGACCGCGTTTTAGCAACATCGATGGTTTGACTACATGAGTATTTCTGCTCTGTTCTGGTCAGGTGTCTGCCTCTATTAGGTTGATTCGTTTGGCCGCCATTTCTGTTCAGTTGGTCCGATTGATCCGGTTGACGGTTTATTCGGTGGATCCTCACATGGGTTATCTTTCCGATTGCCTCATATCTCACTGATTTCCATGGGCTAGTCGGTTGCAGGGTGCTTCCAATGTATTCACCATGGACTGAGGTCCTGTGGTGGAACCAGCCACGAATCTTTGTTAACTTCTGTTCGTGCTTACAATTATTCCTCCCCTTTTTGTGTTTGGCTACTTACGAGTAGTGTGTGCGTGCATAGTAAACCTCAGACATTTGTAGCGAATTTCCTCGCTTTCTAGGTTATCATGTTGGTCTATATTCTCGTTTTTCGGTCTTTTACATGAACAATTTATTTATTTACTCATTAATTTTCTCTTAATAGGTTTCAGTTCCTACTGTAAGATAACCCTCCCAATGTTTCATTTTTACAGCTATCCAAAGGCTCGAACTCCCAAGCGCACTCCACCATTGACCACCACACATTAGCGGTTTTGACAGGGCTAATGTCGGGTTCGCTCATTCATGTTGACACATGTTGTCGGTTTCCCACAGATTCACATTATTTATACTCACTTATTGCTAACTCCCTCTCGTATTTTAACGACTGTTTGATTCATACTTTTATGACTGACTTATGGATACTTGCTGGTAAAAATTTCTTGATTTAATGATTGTAATGCAACCGAAGTGCTCTACAGTTTCGTTCGACTGCTTGCTCAGTGGACGGTTTTTATTTTCTGCGCTGTCACGATTTTCGGAAAGTTTCTCCCTTTTGTTTCTGGTTTCTCACCTGACTAACTATTTCTACGCTGTATATTTATGCTTATTGTATTGTTTTAGAACAAATTTTCGTTGAACACGGTTATTCACTTGGAATTTGTTCTGCTGCCTATGGTCGTGTTCTGCCCATATCGTGCATAGAGCTTGTGAGATTAAGTTCCTACTAGATCGACAGCTGAAAAACTCACTACGGTTGCTATACTACCCTTTGAGCGCAGCTCCTCTGGAACAAGGTTTGGACCGGATGGAACCTGTATCTCTTAGAGACTTGTTTCCTGAATTTATTATGAGAGAAAAGTATACGATACAAAACCGAAAACCCTGGATAAATTGAAGGCCCGGGTCCAACTCATTTGCAGAGAAATTCTAACATCAGTACTGGAAGACTTGTGCAGATGTATGGTTCGATGGCTGCGGATTCGCATGGGACAGGACTGTGGTGTTTTTGAGCATTTGTTGTAACGGAATAAACCGCATAGGTCTGAACCGAGGAACGATTTAGTAGTTCTTCTCCGAACCGGAGAACTTTTACTCAGTCTTTTTAGAGATTATCACAAATTGATTGTCCATTCAATTTTCACTACGTTCTATAATGATCCAAGTTCATTACTGTGTGGAAGGGTGGAAGAAGAACAACCACATATCTAGTTTAGTGCCGGGTTATGGACCGTACAACGACACAAGTAGCAGGCCGATGCAAGATAGCTTCTCGATTCACAGATTGGACGGATGCCGTGCAACTGAGAAGTAGGAATAACACCTGTACACTAGAAAACGGAGTGTAAACTCAACGAGGAGCTGAGTTATTTACAGCTAGCAGGATTTTACTCTTCTTAGGATTTACTCGATTTGTCATTT
This sequence comes from Fasciola hepatica, assembly GCA_948099385.1. Classification (NCBI taxonomy): domain Eukaryota; kingdom Metazoa; phylum Platyhelminthes; class Trematoda; order Plagiorchiida; family Fasciolidae; genus Fasciola; species Fasciola hepatica. Next base: position 837,156 of record CANUEZ040000124.1, read on the forward strand.
ATCTTAACTAATCACACCGCAGAGCAGAAGTAGCTCATGACTTGCCGGAACTACAATAGACACTTCATATTCCAACCCCAGAATGGATTGGCATATTTCCCAATGACATCTGGGGCGATTTTTCACCAGGAAATTCCTTTTAGAAGCCTAAGCATTACACTCTCCTAGTAATTTTTGGACAAGGTGCAATAATATAACGACGTTTCGTCAGTGCTAAGATCATCCGAATACGCACAATGTTATTTCAGATTTAGCAACACATTTAAAAATCCATCAATTTCATCGTGGCTTGCTCATTCGTTTACCATGAGTCTGATGAATAATAATAAACCAAAAAGCTCCCAGTTTGTAGCACCGTATTTTCATCTCTTCTTCCACAAGCTGAACAAACTTTCGGGAGTTTTGAAGTCCCGGTTAACTAAAGTGAAAGCAAATTCATGCACTGCATTCCCACAGATCACATATCCCACTGTGAGAATTTTACCATGCTTTTATCGCATCCTGAAAGCCAGTGGAAAGTGGCATAATTTACTTCACCAATTTTCGCTCTAATTTCCAATTACATCTTTGTAGACTAGTACCTTGTTTGCGATCCTATTCTCCACGATGTCCCACGAAACAGCAGAACGTTCCGCCACAGGGGTATGAGTCATCTTGGGCTCAGAAACCATATCCAGAATCTTCTTGTTTATTGATAGCGTTCTCTTCGTGACTCGCTCTGAGCCTTCGCACTGGCTTCCCAATACATAAACTCAGTATATTTTCATATATTGAGCGGCAGCTAATAGATTACTGTGCATCCCATTTTTTGGGGCTCGAAAGCACGCCACTTACAAGTGGTAAGCATGTCAGGAAAGCTCATCGGACGGCGAGTAACTGAGACAAACCTAAGACAACGTGTTCAGCTGAATTCAGTATCAAAATCAAGTTCACTTGTCTCATAAAGGCTTGAGGGTGGGAAGAGCTACGGAGCGGACAGGCTTTGACTGGGTACCGGTCAATGAACAGCTCCATGTCGTGCGTACACGTGGTGACGCATGTGTACCAAATCTTTTCTCGACAGGGGTCAAGAGCACTAGTGACTATCTAAGACGGAACCGGCCGGTGATCAATAATCCAGCCGACGAGCGAGGTCGGGTCGAGGGCCCCTCCTAAACTTCAAAAGCTGTCCATAAAGCAAGCTGTACTAAAACAGTGTGGCATTAAACCAGTCAAATTTGTCAAATTTGGAAATCATACGTTCATTCGCAAAATTATGATTAATATAAAACCACATCTATGTTGTCTTTGTCGCACCACTGGGTGATCGCAATCTGATTCCACCCGTCTTTATCTGCTTTGGCCATATTAATAACGAGAGTCAGCCCCTTCTCATCCATTGGGTTATCGGCTGACGCCAGAATACCCAGGTCTGTCGTGGATAGCTACCGAGGCTCCTAACACAGGTCACGATGTATTCACCATGCATTCGTACGTCTTGGTGTGATTCAAAGACAATGAGCGCACAGTTCGGCTACTAGTACAGGGTGAAAGAGGTTGACACTCTGAATTTCTGATATATCAGAATAGTCTTTCCACTGCCCACTAGTGAGTACTTTTGACACAATTATTATGTCATTTTTATGATCAGTTTGGCAATTTAAAAATAGTATAGATATATTAGTGATACAGTAAAGGAAGGTACATCATTGGAATTTGTGTCCCCATCCATTGAGGTCTTCATTCTTATGGAGGCCGGATTTGGATGGATTATCACCTGCTTGATGTGGTGAACCGATAGAGACTAGGCTTATGCACAAATCAGTTGTGACCTTGCAAAGCGGATTAAGGGGGCGAATCATGATTGATTCTTCTGTGGACGAGGTGCTATACATCATCTGTTTGGACAGCCAACCTCAGGCCCAGAATGGAGGCAAAGTCATGGTTAGATGAAAAACCACTTCACTTGTTGTTGGGTTAATTCCCCTGGTCCTCAGTCACGCTGAGTGGTGATCATAGATGTGTTCAGACAGGCTTTTGGTCGTGCAACCCATATAAGTTTTGCCACGAGATAAGTGACAGATCACACGGAAAACGGGGTTGCCGAATCACGCACACTGCCCTTAAACGGCAAACGCTGCTGGTCAAGATACGAATGGAACGTTTGCACTGATAGTGCAAAAATTCCTGCTGACGAAATTAAAAAACCCAAGTAGCACCTCCACAAATAAGAGACTTCTAAATGGCAAATAGATGTGTTAACCGGCTACGTATCCACCCCCGGATGTTCGAATTTCTATTTTGGCTACTGAAAGGAACAACAGTAGTTAAATTTTAACCTTGATGTCCGCCGTGAAAAAAATACTCCGGATTATTTTCTTGAAAGCACTGTGAACAACACCGGGATTTGTCAGTCAGATTCAAAAGAGCTATACTAAAGAGAAAAGTAAGTGCACACATTTACCGACGTAATCCGGTCGTCTTTCAGTGGATTACTTAGTAGTATGAACTTGCATATTGTGGTGGAATTAATCATGTTGGTGAAGTTTGCCTGAAGCATCCGAATTCAAATCGCAATTTTTGGAGTATTTGATCATTTATGTCACTAGTTATTGCTAACCTGTTTACGGTATAATCTCATATATTCACACTGGTCTCTTGAATTCGAGAGACCCCAACGAGTCAGATTCAGTTAGGACAACCATTAGCGGTTCAACGAGTATAATGGTTCTGGCTGTTACTTCTCAGCAGTGCCTTAAATGGGAAATAAAAACAATTATCAGAATGAAAATCTAAAGGAAGAAAGCCATTTGTTTGGCCCTACGCTTCAACAAGGTAGTTACTGGTAAATGAGACTAGCAGATAAGGTGTAAGACAACTGGTTCGCTGTTTGCAATGAGTCTTCATCATCCATTGTCTAAGAATCCTGACTGAAGTAGTCAGCTTGTTCATTAATACCTATCCACATACTTGAATCTACGCCTCAGAGGCCGGCACCAGCTTAAGCTACGTGGTTGTCACAACCTTTTCAGACATGGCCATTCAAAACACCGTCAAAGATCAAAGCCACTAAATCATGTTGTGGTGACCGTGAAAAACCTTTGCTTATCGCCTTCTGCCGAATTGTTTGCAGAGGTTGTTTGAAGGCACCACAGTCCTTGACCAGACATGATCTAGCCATACGATCGATGCGAATGGACCTCACTCTATTCCAGCCTCTCCTATCAAAACTTTCAGTTTGTCTTGTGAACTCTTGTTGAAAATTCTTGTTAAAGATGGTTCATCCACTGACTGCCATTGTGTTTGCATTTCTTGATCTTCACTCAGTGAGTTCATTTAGTGTTGGTAACAACAGACGCTGGTTCTAATAATGCATCTGAGTAAAACTTTTACTTTATGGGCCTTCTGGATCCATCGCTAGTTTCTTTTTCTCCATGTATGCGCTCGGTTCGGTGCACATGTTCGGCCTTAGTGAAGCGAACGAACCATTGTTTAGTTTAGGCATTACGGTTGCCTCACTAAGCCCCACTAGACTGCCTGAAAACAGCCGCACGTCTCGCTAATGCCTGGAAACGCCAAGTAATCGGCGTAGGATGATACATCAACAGTGAAATTTGCGCACATGCAGACATGAAGATGCGCCTGTTCCGCATACATCGACTCAATCTATGTACGTCGCCATTTCCTCATATCACATCATGAATAATATCTCTCGATTATAGTCCCCTGTCACTTTCTCTGGAAATTTCCACATCCATCTGCACCATCCGATCAACCGAACGTTCCGCCTACTGGTTTTGAAAAAGGATGTTCCGCACCATTCGTAGTTCTTTGCTCCAAGTTCTAGATAACAAATTAGATTGCAAGTCAAGCTGAGTCAATAAACGCTTTTATGCACCCGATGTAGGATGAATTTTTGGCACGCAAGCGAATTACAGTGGAATCCAAAAGAAAGTAGTGAAAGAACGAATGGGGATATGGACAGGAAGACGGGGAAGCAAAGCGGGACAGTTAATACATTCAGATTACAGACGAAGATGAACAGTGAGATCGTCGATTACTTAGTCGCGGTCTACGAGTGGACAGACACAGTAAGGGAAGAGGCTATTTTTATAAGTAGACGTGTGTGAAGGGAGTAGTGGAAATTTCGAACTGGTGGGAGAGTAATAGACGGCTTTGGACAGTGTGGAGTGAAGGTAACGATTAGTATCAGACAATAACCAATTTTTGAATTTGTCACAAGCATCAAAACGCATGTTAATGATAGCGTCAAGGAGAATAACTTTAGTAAAGTCACTACAACGGGAAATCAATTTCACCGGCTTGACAATGAGGTCAAGATCGATTTCTTTTCAATCAGGAAAAGTTGCGGGGAACAGTTGAACAATTGAGGAAGAATGTAACAGATCACAAAGTGAAGTACAAGATTATCAGGTGGTCTTAGATGTTCTAGTCTAAACGATAGAAAAGAAAACTTTCTAACTTTAATGAAGACTGTTTCAATATGAATAGTCCGGCAAAGGTTTCGAAGTAGAGTGATTTCTAGGCATCGGACAAAGATGTTGGTTATCAGTGGAAAGATATGGAGCGTTGATTAAAAAAAAGTTTGACAGCGTGATCCACATTGAAGGTTGAAGGGCACATAAACACAGTTTAAGACGTGAAGAAAAAGAGAATGGGAAACAGACCAGTAATAAAGTTCATTCACACTCTTTCGAAGAAAATTCAAACTATCATTTCCGTTATATAGACATATAAGCACAACATCGTCGTCGTATTTGCAGCCAGTGATATCAATGAAGGTGGAAAGCTTAAAAATATAAAAGAAGAATAGAAATGGGGATAGAATGGCATCCTGAAGAACACCAGAGTAAACTAGAAGAGACGAAGATGACTGTCGGTTACCACAGGAGGTAAACTGTGTGCGATTAGAAAAATAGTCACAAATGGTGTTTACAGTATGACAGTTAACTCCGGTATCGTGAAGAAAACATTGGGAGGTATCACGGTGAAGAGAAACAAACACGCAGGTGTAGTCAAGGAAAATTAGCCTAACGACATGGCCACCGTGATCAGAGGTAGAAGCAATAGAATTGCCAATGTAGCCGAAGGTATCAAGGGTTGACAGAGAGGGTTTGTGGGCAAACTGTGTTGGATCAGGAGGGTGAACTTGAGAAATTACGCGATGGAACAGTACATTCTCAAATACTTTCATCATATCAGGTATGCAAGGTATCGGGCGATATTTGTTGGATCCTCTCTTTGGTACAGATATGATACGTACAGATCTACAACAATCAGGACTCACCTCGGAATTAAGTTTCTATTGTGTTTTCGTTGTACAAAGCCACGGTGGTTGATATGCTGTTCACTTTACGTTGGCTTTCTCTGCACTAACCCCCGTATTGAACCATCCTTTCGATAACTTGTACTTCCTTCTAAGAAAGTTATTGAGCTGTCTGATTCCAACCCTAGTGTGTATTCGGATGTGTTAAGTCAAGCCTCATTCACATCAAGTAGATTTAACAACAATATTTGTATTGAAAACTTAGGTAGAGCAAGATACCATTTGCATCAATAAGCTATTTCTTCTCGTCTAACATATGAATTGCCTTAAAATCAAAGCTTTTCGCTCATTTAGGTTCAAATACCTTCATGCAAAATTTCGTATAAATATGCGTGTTTCAGTGCTATAACCGTACAAATTTCCGAGTAAGATTGACAAGAATGGCGAAGCCACTGTGAATCCATTGGTTCACCGCACACTTTGTGTTTGCACAAATTTTCCTAAGTGTCATGATTTCTACACCCTTGTTATTTCTGAAAAAGACTGTCCTCGGGGAATGATTCTTCTCAGATCACCTCCGTGGTCGTGAAGCGTGTTTTAAGGGCGCCCGTTTGGTGACACAGACATATCCAGATGAAATCAGTTTCAATCATAGTAGCTACTAAACTCATGCTACAACGCTCCAGTTTTGGCAGTTGTCTCGTAGCAGCTTGTCGCAGACAACAGCACCTTCCTCCATTCAGAATTGGTACAAATCGGAGTCTAATGAACACTAAACAATGGCAAAAGCAGATTGATAAAGATGATGAAAGTGCTCATTTGTGAGTGCGCCACTGATTGCTATATGGTCATGTTGTGTTTTGTCCATAAGACCGTTTGATAGGCGGATTTTGACGATCCCCAGCAGTTCAGTCCAATTCTCTCGACCATTTGTCTAGCGCTGTTCCGTGTTCCGGTTTTGGTTGCTACCTCGAAGTATCGTATATTTGTGGACAAAAAGAATAGAAACATAAGGGGAAAAAACAGAAAATAAAGTTGAATTGAATTAAGGCTGACAAAGAAAAAGTTCGGATTCATCTATGCCACTGACGGCGACACCTAACCATATCACTCGTCGTATCCAGCCCTCTGGTGGGCTAATCTCGTGGACCTTAACTGGAAAGCCTAACACTCCCATTCGATCAAGCTCAGTATCCAAGGTTTTCCTACCTTTTGTCATACCGTGCACCGATCATTTCAACTCATTCTCCAGCCCCCTACCAGCCTCGGAAAGCTGCATATACCGAGGGGATCTATCTGTTGGCTTGCGTGACATATGCTCCAACCACAATAATTTGATCAGATCAGGCACTTGCTCCAGTGACTGACCTCTGATGAAGTCATACGCGAAATCTCAACACACCAGAAATGATCAAAACATGCTCGTTCGGATTTCTGTTCAAATTTTTACATCTTCATGTACTGCACAACTCGATCATCTTTCAAACGCTATTTTACTAGGAGGTATATACAGGCCGTGAAACTCTATTAGAGAACACGGCTAACACTTTTAAAAGTCAAGAGACTTATGTGGGGTACCACGACAAGGGTGTTGGTTTCAGTGAGCCAATCATAGTTTGTTATTGCCCAAATCAATTCCGTAACTGACAGCTGTCGGAATGCCTTTCGAATGACAATTCCAGTACTAGGTGAGTCCGTCCGTTTAGTGAATCACACTTCAATGAGCACTGTATTTCTGATAACAGATATACCCGAGGGACAGAATGCAGAGGGTCTGAACTTAAAAATGTGGAAGGAGCAAGAACAAAAACGTTATTCTGGTCACCAAACGAAAAAGCACAGTCTGACCGTTTGTACACACACACATTCCTAAATAGTATAAAACAAAAACAGGACCAACAATTTTTACCGTTCGCTGCGATACTGACGGTGGAAACTTTTGGGATCCAATCAGCATGAAGAGCCAAGCGACCAGTGCATCGCTTTGCTGTTGCCAACTACGTCACTCCACTTCATCCCGTTGTACATATCAATAGACTTCTTCCATACTGACAGAATTGTAGGGGACAAATTAGAACCTTTCAGCTTTAGCGAAACTTCAAGTTAATACAACTAGAGCTTGGGGAAAGCAAGTATACGCTTGTCTCAGGAGTATATGAAGTGATCGATAATGTCCGTATCAGTCGACACCCAATCTTAAACCAGCACTTTGCAGGTACAAACAGAGTCATGACACCTGTTAGTTTTTCAAAAACGCTTTGAGTTTGATCTGTAGATTTGAACATATAAACGGCATCAGTGGTAAACTGTAATTTTCAGGTTGTCATTATCCCCGAAAGTATTTGATCACTCAGGGTTTATTTTTAAGTATTTCCTCACTGAAAAACCTGAACAGGAACAGTATCGTTGGGCCCCCTGACGAGCAACAAACCACTTTTCTGTAGCTGTCAGTTTCATTTTGTATTTATTAGAATTCCAAGACTTTACAAACCTAATATAAATAACATTGAGAAATAACTTAAGATACAATTATGTAAAAATGATGTTATAAACAAATTGAGACTGAAGAAATCTGAAAGTATACACGTGAATAATATCTGAAACGAAATGAAAACCCCAAATTAATGGTAATTTCAATGAGCCGATATAAGAGCACAATCATTCCAATGCGTCTGCCACAATCCGTTCACGGGTGGATAACAAACAGTAATCTTCGGTTCTTGAAGAGGACTCTTTTGGCTGACACCCAATGATGATGCTGGGGATACTATGTTTGACTGTTTCCGCAGTTGCCTTTGGCATTTATGCACTACAGGACGATTCAAAGGAACGCAAACATGCGGCTGATTCATCCGAAATTTGGGATTGATTGGTCTTGAGGGAAATGATCCCGGTGGGTAACCTGATTGCTGACTGAACCAACTGTTGTGCGTCTTAGACGTCCTCGTACTCGAGATCGACTCTAACTGGTGTGACCTACAAACATTCTCTTTTCGATAGAGTGGAACACCGCAATTGCTGCAAACCCGTGGGGAGCGACAATTCCATCTATTCAAGTTATTGCACCAAGGTCGGTGCGTAGATTGAGGTTGATGTACGACCGCGTTACAAGTGTCACGGTTCAGTCCGCACGCACATCTTTCCCGAACATCCCCAATGGAATAGGTCGAATCAACTCTTGATGAAAAGCATTGTCCAGAACAACTAGGATGATGTAGAAAGCAATATGCATGTTGTTGACTGGGATCGAAAGCCTTTAGTCCCCTTAAAAAACAATCCTCTAGGACATTATCCGGTTCAGGGTTAGCAACAGCGTCAATTATGACTTCCGGATTGGCTGACTGGACTGAGATTCCCATCTTATCAGCTATTATTATATCCGGTTTCGGAACTTCCAGTCTCTGGCTGTCTTGCTGAAATGAATAGTCTGCTCCATCTAGCGAAGACATGAGCGATGTCTATTCGAAGTCTATAGTGTAGACAATAATAGGTCTATTTGAGCGTTTTTACGAGATTTACGATTCTTCCATCATCTAGCTCATTCTTACTATCTAGCCAACGGAACTGACAACTAACTAAATCATTTTGAATCACTGGTGCAAAATTACCTGATAACCACGTGACTATACCACAGAAAAATCAATACGATGGATGTAATTTTTTGGGTCAGGTGATTGTGCCTCTGGAAATCATGAAGCGGCGACGACTGACAACCGTACCCATCACGTTAACAATAGCCCGTTCATTTAGGTACTTGATCTTTATGATTTTCATTCCAAATAAGATTATGATGGTTTCGCGCTTATCCTACTTATTTCATCATAGCCCACAATATTGTTATTGACAGTAGAAAGCATGAGTCGCGTATGTCTCGAGCTTACTATCCCCATCAATATAAAGTACTTGCATTTTGCCGGAATGAAACTGCTTTCATGCATTCCCGGTCCAACAAATCTATTTTGAAATGTAGTAATTTCATTCCTCTGGAGGACGTTCGAATTCCATCTTTGGCTACTGAAAATAGTGGCAGTAGCTAACTACCAGATGTGAAGGAGGCCAGCTGAAATAATCCAATTCATGGGGTACGTTGGTCAAAGACATCCATGCCTGTTTATTTTAGCTTCAAAGGTTCAATGGTTAAACCCGAGGACGGCGTGCAACATTTTCAGTAATCTTATTAGTTAAATATTAAGGCTGTGTCGTTTGTTTGTAATGGACTACCTTCGTTTCCCTAAGGCCTCTATAGAGAAGTCGTCCATCTTAGAAGTTGATCATTGCACAGTCAACTAGTTGTCATCGTTTAAAAGGTCAGTGGCTGGAGGGCGGTATATGATGCGTTGTTGACGCAAAATAAGCTCTCGAGGCCTGGTCCGGATTGCCTGATGGTTAGGTGTTTTGTGTCAACGCACAAACCTATGGATTATCCCCGGTCAGTGATTCCTCGATCGTTCAAACCCAACGGAAAAGTAACCCCGAACAAAGCGCATAAACCGTTTTCAATTGTAACCAAAAATGAACACTTTATATGGGATAAGGCAAGGAATGCATGAACACATATGAAGCTGTGAACGATTGCCCAGTGTGGTCCACAGATGTGAGTGGTTAAGTCGGATCACAGTATGTCGTAGGTCTGATTAGTTGGCTGGTTAGTGTGGAAGATAGACAACCGTGTGATGGACTGATTGGTTCATGGACACACGCATCACGACTGCACTGCTATGTGGGATATGCAGGCCTCATCATTGGTTAATATTCACAAAGCCCCTGTCCTCGGGTTGGACGACTGAGGACTGCAGCCTTGCAGATGACGTATTTTCAGGGAGATTTCCGACTCCCTGTTCAGCTCAAAACCTTTCACCCCAGGTTCTATACCTACTGGACGCTCGGTAGGTATGCACTGATGATGATTCCTGACAAGGGCAAAACAGACGCTTCCATTATTTTTAAAGGTTAGTTGAGTGCCGATACTATATGACGAACCGTATTATGTACAAATATATATTTCAGATGACGAAAAATTGTACGATTCGTAATACTTGAACTGAGAGAACGCACTGAAATCGCTCCAACGCGTAACTACGCAGACCGAAATAGCGAGAAGGGCAAAGTTACAGAACAGTAAGCTGATTTGGCTTTAGAGCTAATGTATATAAATATGTTGCAACAAGTGGTACCTCAGAAATTAGCCAATATCAGCGATCTTTTGCTATACTTCTTCACTGAGATTCTGATTGGCTGGCGCTCCTCAATGTATATGGCCACAAAGCTATACCCGGCCATGCCCCGTGTAATTTCTGCTGAATCACCACAAAAAAATCACTTGTGCTTTTTGCATTCAAAATCCCATACAGAGCCCAATCAAACCAGCAACCTTACGCTTACCGGACAGTTGCTCCACTGGTTGAAATACTGCCGCACCATCATTCAAGTGTAAGTAAAGCATCCCAATCATGCCGCAACCACTATTCCACTGATACACTGCAACTGTCCTGCAAAAAAAATGAAAGTGGGCTTTCCATTATCTAATATCCAGGCTCCTCGTGCCAATAATACACACTACGAAAATGTCTGCTTGTTTTAATCTTTAACCGAAAGGTTCAGGAAACACGATCAGGTTGAATAAACTTGTTTCTGTCTGAATTGTTATGGGTGTGTTGTGACCTACACAGCGCGAGATGCGGAGCACTAAATTCATTGAACTGGCAATGACCTGATCGAAATCCACTCCACGCTCATGCACACACCGACAGCGATTGATGATTCGGAAGCGAACTTTATCGTAAATAAGGTTAATTCGACATGATGGTTGATGGTCATTCGTACACACAAAAACTGATGTGCAAACAGCTGCCGTTAATTATGAACAATGCACGAACACAAAGGAATGAGTAATTTGTTCAGATCCGCTGAACGCATTCAGTTACGAGCAATGCAAGTATGACAGAAATAAACAACCAGTTGGTGATCCGTTGGTAAGGTACGTATTTGGGTGACACTCTGTCGGGTACGTGTGGGACAATTAGTCACCCACGGGAAACAACTGATGTGTGTGTGTGTATGTGTGTGTGTGTGTGTGTGTGTGTGTGTGTGTGTGTGAGCAACGTGAGCCGTGACACACCCAGCTGGGTGGGTACGAACATGTTAGAGCCTTCGCCAGGGCAGCTGGTTAGAGGCATGAGAACGTTGGAAACGAGATTCAAAATTACAGGCCCCAGATTATCAGACCTGAGTGGTGGTTAATCCGGTCGCCTTTTGTTGGATCGAACTGTGTCTACGATTTGAAACTCGCCCACGGGGTTCGGATCTTAACACCAGTTCCGAGGTCGACGATACAATTTTGTCTCGATATATTTTCCCCTTCATGATCCACACAACGAGTCGACTGAGTTATTTAATCAAGTAAACAGAATTCTCTGTCCACAGTAAACACATAGCAAATAGATCACTGGATTCTTTTCATAAAGTCCACTTACAATTGTTTTAGAATATCTTTCCAACATACCATTAGGAATTCGCGGCTGTTTCATGAAGCTTGGTTTAACATCATAAGCAAAGCGTATAACCAGCGAGTCCTATCTAGGACGAGAACCAGGCGTGAAGATCCGTGGGGCCACACGTTTACTGCTGATCTATCCGCATTAACTCCCTATGGATTGTATTATAGCTACAAACCGTCAACACAACGTCATCTAATCACACTGGCTTTAAATTGTTTATAATACCCCCAGGGAGAAGAAAATCTTCAAGGTGGTTGCTCACTGACTGCTATAAGCGTGGTTGAAAATATTCAGAATACTTCGTTAGGGCAACTAACAGGCGATCACTGTGGTAAACGGAAATCAGTGTAAGGTACGGAAACGCAGAACAGAGTCACAAGATGAAGCGAACTTTTGCCCAGTAGTCTAACGAGTCAAGCGGAAGGCACTGGTCGGATTCCGTGTTTTTTAAGTGATCTTGTTCACGGTTAATCATACGTGAAATGTATTTTGCTTTGGACGAATCTTAGAAGAGTCCCCAGTGCCACGAATCTGCGTGACCGACTAATATAATCACTTTACTGCATTTCAACTGCTCCCTACTTCAGACAGATGGGATACGTACCAGTCTTATGTTTTTTTTTTTCAAAACACAGAGGTGGTCATACTGGTCATCTTTGTGGAATTCAGACCTCGACGTCCGAATCTTGTCACCGCCAGATACTTTCCCAGTTGATGATCTTCGGTCAGCCGCAGCCCCTTCCCATTACTATTGTACTTTGTCTTATACTAATTTAAGGGAAGTAAAATATTTATTTTTATATTAGGTACTAATTAGCTCAGACTCAGTTTCCAAGGAATCACTTTGGTTGTCCGAACTGTTGATCGTTATCAAAGGCGAAAACTTAAACACAAAATAGTGTAGAATATTCGAACAGGTTTCAATCAGCAGACCGTGGGGTTTGTTGTTAGTGGGTGTCTTGCAATCGGTGTGTCTTGCTCACTTCGTAGTGTAGCAGACTGCCCCTCCATTGGTCTTACGTTGATTACAACTCGGAATGCTTTCAACCACATGATGCTGAAACTGCCTTTTTGTTCTTTTCCCACACTTGCTCACAGATTCACTCACCCCCTTTGATTTTGAAGCTTCAGACTGGTATATATTCACTACTAAGTAGTTATAACAAGAAAGTTAAAAAATGCTGTACATAGCTTCAGCGGGTTTTCATTGACGAATCAGGTGTATTGATACTTCATGATGAATAGTCCATTATATATGAATGCCTGTGCTGAACGTGTTCCCCTAGGTAGACGCTAAATTCTCTCAGTGGGAATACGAATCGACTTGGTGATATGCAACGGGCATTACTCAGGTGACGATTTATGATGAAGCCGTTGTGGCCCAAGTGTAGTGGAGATAGCTGTGGAAACAGAAAGTTGCGACAACCGAGTCATTAGCAAGAATCAAACAAAAGTTGCAAGCAGAAGAGAAAACAAAAGGATCAAAAGCAGTCAATGACAGACGAAACAAATCTAACGGACGAACCGGCGGATTTCAGGATAACCCTAGGTAGACGGAAAGATGAGAACTCTAAACTAGGACATCATCAGGATAGCCAGGACATAGGAGCTGGAATATGCACAAAGCCTGAGGATTGACCCTCTCGGGGTGATAGAGTGAAAACGGACTACTTGACCGGCCTGATAGGCTATGCAATTTCACACGGTCCGACTGAGTAAGCACAGGTTTGTCTTTCCAGTTTTGCCTTCTCGCTACACAAATGCGCATGTATCAGTGGATTCACTCTTTCGAAAACAAATGCCTTTCCTAATTTTCGTGTTACTTTTTGAATAAATCCAATTACATTATCCGAACGTCACCGTTTCTGAAAGACTGTTACCTTAGTTATAAACATCTTGTTCATTCGTACCACCCTATGGCGCAGAAAATCTCCGTTGTTGTGATTGTGCTGATTCTCTTAGGTTGAATTTAGTCACACGTGCTTCATCACAAAATCGATCTTAGCTTGCCCCAATTTACAAACACCAACGGGCCCCAAACCGGAAATCGAACTAGGTATTCAGAATTGTGCGTGTGCTTAAGTGTGTGTGTCTGTCACGCTGATTGTTAGGCTATCCAGTGCTCCAAAAACTTTGCAATGGTGAGTAGATAGCAGATACTGTATTTCAACATGACATTGCACGCAAACCATTAGGCTATATGCAGCTGGAAAATACTGATATTTTGCTGACCGCGAGTGGATCTTCCGTTGTAAATCCGAAAACTGTCGAGCAACAATCCTTCCCTCGTGGATTCAATTTTAGATCAGAAGGAAAAAGAGGTAGTTCTCGAACGTGCGCACACGAAGGGATGCATCGGAATTGACACACACGTGGTCAAACACAGTGAAGATAGATTAGCATGTGCAGATCTCGAGCAGATCATCTTTTTCATTGAAATTACTATTCTTCTTTCAAAATTCAAAGAAATAAAAACAATTAAATTTATACCGCCGATATACGTCGGTAGTGATCGATCGAAAATTTCGGAATGCCAAGTTACGGATACTTGCGATTCGAAAATAACGGTCGCTGAAGCAGAGATCTGTGAGTGCGTCCCATATAAAAATAGTTTGACTCATATGACACAAGTTCAATTTTACTGAAGAAATCAAAAATATTGGTTTGCGCCGTGCGTCTCCGATCATTTCGCCACATCTTTCTGGCACATACTGCGGTCACGGTACTTGTAAAAACTTATTGAAAGTGGACATGGAAATTTTAGCTCGTCATATCGAGAAACTACGTCAAACTGGTTTAGTGCAGATTCCATGCTTTCAAACATACTTTCGTCTCGTAATAATTAAACGGTTCGTCCTTTTTTCGTGCACTTTGGCTACCAGTTCCCACGGTGACCAACACCCCGTCACAGCCACGCCCGCGTGATAATCTGTCTGTTCAGTCCTATTGCGTCATACCATTTTAGCTTTATTTCTAGGACCGACATCAATTGACCTTAGTTGTCATTTGTCTAATTATTCATCTTACCTGTTCGTACTGAACTCCTACGTAACTTTCTTCTACGTCTTGGAATCTATACTCTGATTTCCTTAACCCGTTCTGTTATTACGTCATTGCCACCCAGTTGCTGGCGTTGATCAAACGGTCATCACAGTGGGTTCTGGACCCTTCAGTTCCAGGTTTGAATCTCGGTGCTGCCGTCAGTCACTTTCCAACTGGCAGCCACCCACTTCCTGAAATATTGTACTTGCGTCGTATAATAAAAAGAAAGTAGAGAAAAAGAAAGAGAAAGTTCAAACGCTTGGAAGTAGTTATCTTTCTCCCTCCATCTACGTTGTCCGTGGGAATGACTGAGCTTCGGCCATCCCGTTCTGACCATGTAACGGCTTCGTAACTATGCTATTCCATTTGTTCCTCACCAAGCTTGTGTGTGTTCCCTCGGACCATCACTTCTGTTCTGACGGTTGACTGGTCAGAAAGCCCCCATAAATAATGACCAGCTTGTAAACCACGTGACTGGCTACTGCATTGCAGTCTCGAGGGTTTCCTGTCTATTGTTGCTTTGGCTTTCTTGACGCCTTTGTTGACTTTATTGATTCTATGGTCGGTTTGCCCATAATCTGAGGTGTTATCGTTATTGTTTAATAATTCCTCCTATAGTACACGTAGTAAAACGAGCCTGTGTTCTCTGCCCTGAGACTGGGGGGTTCGTTTATCTGGTAGAAGTAACGACCAGATTGGAGGCTGCCATCTTGTTGTTCGTTTATTGTAAGTGTTAGTGCCTGCTGATCCACTTACTGAGCCTCGGCTCATGGATTTTCTCCTCCTCTTGTGATTTTGCAGATCGCACACGTGCTACCGTTGTCAGAAGAGCATCATCGTTGCGTGTTACAGAGTCACTCAATTACTGGAAGACGGTCTTGTACAGTACTTTTTTTATTTAGACCGAATAAAAAGGACTTTGAGAGAGGCAAACTTGCAGACAAACAAAAAACACATTAAAACAGAAGAGCAAGAGGAGGTCGGAGAGGTTTTCATCACGGTAGGACTGGGCACGCAGCTCGTTCCCGTTGCTTGCGTGGATCAGGGTTGAATAGCTGACTGTACGACTTAGCTGGGCAGACTGATTTAGGTGATCGAGTAGATGATTTGAAAGTCTTTGCTGGCGCGCACGCAAGTCATCGACTCCGAGAAATGCTGTTATTGATGACCTTGATTCTGGAACACCAGTTGCAGGCGAACAAATGTTTTCCGTGTTTTTATTCCCAAGCCATTACAATCACATTCATATGAAAATGATTTAAGGAGACTTGGAAAAAATTCTTACTAAATCGATATGGAGAATTAGGAGTGAAGATGGATGGAAACACATGTGGATGACCGGTTTGTGTAACGGTTGATAATTAATTTACTTCATCGATACACTCGTGTGTGTGTGTGTGTGTGTGTGTGTGTGTGTGTGACACAGTTAGTTGTTAGCGATGGAAATTGTAGGGCTTGGACTAATTTTCGCTGTTCGCAAAGCTCAGGCTTCGAGAGGCTGATGATAATTACCTGGGCAATTGCTAGTATCCGAAGCCTAATAGTTTTTCACACGTGTTGAGGGACCCATCAGACGACTTTAAAGGCAGAGTGAATGTCGATGGAATGTCGGGTTTCTACCAAGCGCGCAACTTTCGAAGACAACTCAGTGAGACTATTGTATCTCCGAGACGTCAGACCATACTCTCATATTTTGAGCGGGGTATGCGGGAAAGCCAACTTGCCGGAGGCTAGGCCTTCAGACAAGCCCATTTTGGGGTGTAAATAAATTTATGCAACTGACAAATGATAAATACAGTGGAACTGACACAGATTAGAAATGCATGAATTATGAACAATGTTTGTGTGCAAAAGTGTGATTGTATAGTCATCAAAATTGGTGTTCCGTAGTTAGGAAAGATAGGAAGGAAAATGTCTTTGTTCAGTGACTGAAATTAACGTGGATTTCGGGGATTATCCATTTCCGGTTTCAACCAAAAGTTGAATGTTTTGGGTCACACTAAGTTCCAGGGTCGGTCTCGGATCGCGGCCAGGGCAGTTTGAGTGCTTTAGCGAAACGTTTTTAGAACAAAACAATGGATTGAGTAGTCGATCGCCGTAGCCTCTGCCATTGCTAGATGTTGTTTCAGAGTGACTTTCGGCGCGTTCGTAGGGACTCTGTAGACTATTTTGAACGAGTCGTCGTTCACTCAGTGTCCAGTGTCCGCAAGGTGCGCCACAATTGCACTGGAGATGAATTTTCCGTTTACCGTCGTCAGCCAAGCTGGTTTGTGCTCTTTGATCCCTTGTGATAGTTGCCGTGTCGTTCTACTTATATAGCTTGCTGAACATGAGCAAACAAACGAATAGGTTCGCATGGATGAGGTGAGGAGAGAGAGTGCGCGAGAGAGAGATCCCTGGTCTATTGGTGAAACGGGCACGTAGTGTAGAAGCGGCAAAGGTGAGAGCAATTGCCTTTTCCAAGCGTCTCAATAAGAACTTGCTTTTGTCATCTTTGAAATGGAGTTGGATGCATAACTCTATCTTTTTAACGGTCACTGTCGCTTGTCTCATTGCTCTTCTTGCTATGTTCTCCTGTATGAAACATGCAGGGTATCTGTTATCCAATAGAGTTTGCTTTAAAATGATTCATTCTTCACTCACCGTCTCATCCGAGCAAATCATCCGTACACGGGCTTTGAGGGAGCGAATTCGGTTGCGTTTACGCCCAATAGGTATAAAGCTGGCGAAATTAGTGTATCGGTCTGTCCAAGTTGGTTTGCAATATCAGCGACTGAACAGTTTGCCGTTGTTACTTCTTAAAAGGGGTACATCTAGGAAGTGGAAAGTATTCCTTTCTTCTAATTCCGACGTAAAGTTAACCGCATTATATGGCTGACAGAACTCCTCCATCAATGACTCCAACTGTCTTTGACGGTCAGTTAGGAGAAAAATATCATTTACAAAGCAACAGTAGATGGATAGATTTTCTATCGTATCACTAAGTTTCCTGTTTCCCAGCTTAGCCGTGAACATATCAGCAAATAAGGGGCCTAGAGGTGACCTCATCGGTCTGACGGTATAATTCTGTGTTGGAGGTAAGATGGGCATTGAAAGTGCATCACAACAGTAGCTCCTTCAGATTGGTCACTGGAATATCGATATTCATTTCGTTTTCTACAATGAAATCATATAAATAATTGATTGTTTCTAGAAGCCACACGTTGATAAACGAAGATGTCACGTCCAAAGGAGCCATCGTTAACTCTCTAACATGTTGCTCGCTAATCAGTTCTATGAATTGGAAGGTATCTTCAAGGCTGTAGCGGGCAATCCTTCGGCGAGCCGGTTCAAACACATCTACGAGCCATCGGGTAACTGAGTGATACGGGGATGCACTCACGTCGAGAATCGGTCTCAATGGTGAACCCTTGGTAACCCGTAAAGTCGAGAAATAATGGTGCCAGTGTGCCTTAGCTGTTCTAGCGTTCTATGGGAGATAAAACTGAGCTCTTTTAGTGAATCCAGGGCTTTGGTTATTTGTTCCTCTACTGTTCTAGTTTTGTCCTTTTCTCCTTTCTGTTTCTTGAACCTTCTCGGATCCTTTAGTATATTACTCATCTTGGAGATATAATCGTTCCTGTCTTTCCAAGCTAAGCAACACCAATTTTGATGAGTATACAGCCACACTTTAGCACACAAACACTGTTCATAATTTATGCATTTCTAACCCGAAAATGTAACCGTATTAGCTACGAGGATGATGTTACCGAAAACGAGCTTGTTGGCTGTTTATGTTTTATTCTAATTTAATGAAACGGGATTATTCAGTGAATTCGGAGTATTTTAAACACGCCCAACATTGTAGTACTTTTATGTCACGCGGTCTACCCTTGCATGAGTTTCGCTATCAATGTCAAACGCTTCCAAATCTTCTTAATTCGTTTTCATATGAATGTGATTGTAATGGCTTGAGAGTGAAATCAGCGGAAACTTTTGTTCGCCTGCAACTGGGTTTACGATTGCTATGATGGGCTTATTCCACAACTTGAAAGGGACCTTTTATCGACAACGTCATCGTCGTAAAATTGTCTTCCATCATTCTATGTATCCCAACCGGAATGAGTTCGGTTACCTGATAACGCAACTGTCGCTCTGTTCTGCCTTAGTAGATGGCTGAGCATCCACCGTGAAATCGGTTAACTCTTTTAGAGTTGGTCTGGCTGCTATGTCGATAACGGAGTGGTTTCGAAGTTAATAGTGTATCTTTCGCGCAGTAGTTACGCCTGGTCGCAGAATTCAGTCACTTTTCAGTTGACCGATTGACATGATCACCTTTCGGAGACAACTCCAAGACAGCCCACACTCTTGGCATGTTTGGTGATTTGTCCATTCCTATGCTAAAAATATCAAAGTGTCAGAAGTCGTCTGTGTAGGTGAGACTGGAAGACTCACTTGCTCTGTTGCCACTTTTGAGCTCGACCTGATAAGCTACAAGACCGCACCGAAGATTTGGGACACCTCATAAATGCATCCCGAATGAATCGAATGGCTTCGGAATACACGAATTTTCAAGTCTGGGTCAATTCAACTTATTATTTTCCTTGTCCATTCATACGCCCCATTTTTCTTGTGTATATCCTTGTTTTACTGCAAGGATTGGCACTTCCTCATTCGAATGAAGCGATTACATTCTATACTTTTTGACTGTAAGTTTAAGACTTTTTTTCTGGAGAGCTAAAATCGCACAAGAAATTGGTGATGCACGTAACTTTAAACAAGGGGATTGATTACTTTAAAGCACGACTAAAACACAAAATCGGTTTCGGGATCATTTCCACTCATCAGGTATGCGTATCCGATGTTCTCCTGCTCAACAACCCCCATATTTTTCATCCAGTTGAAATGAACACTTGACGGCAATTTCCCAATAGAAGCTTTCTTTGGTACCTGTATGAATACCTTTTGAGTAACCGATGAACGTCAGTCAGTTCTGACCATTCGGGGGGAATAACAAGAAACGATGGCTCAACGCTCTCAAACTACGGATAATACTGCAGGTAGGAGACAGCTTATCGATACGACACGTACGTGTGACATTCAACGCATTCTACTTTCAAGAAACAGTGGTCTTATTCCTGTGCTTTCATACACGAGGCCAGCTAAAGCTGCCATTCTTCTCTAGCCATTTCAAAATATCTCTAGTCATTCTTCCTTTAGTCACGAAATCGAATTGGCGACCGCATTGTGCCATGGAATAGTGGGTGATCAATCCGTCTGTCTTTCTATCGACCGTGCTTACCGTACGTGTCACAGTCACTGCACCTTTTGAAATGAACATTTGACGTGAACCTGACCAACACCAGACTCACACACATACTGCCTCACTGATCAATTGAATTTTAGCTCAACCATAATGAAAGTTACACTGATGATAGTTTTGGGTCATGACGGGGTAGACAGATCTCACGGAACGGGGGACATGAGTAACCGCTACAAAACCAATCACCTACCTGGCTCCGGAAAATGGTACGATTGATGGCTTCAGTTAAAGTTGTGGCAACTTTAGTTGAGTAATTCTAATCAAAACCACCCGGTGCATCTGGCTGTGATTCCTATTCATTAGATTCTTCTGGGTCTAACTGAAACAAACGTTGTATTTGGAAACATGGACTCCAGTCCACATAGTGCGCTAATCGATAGTTGAACTAACTGACCCAATTCGCGATCGGTCAAACAGTTTGAACGTATCGAAACATCCAGACAAATGTGTGTGCTTCAGGTGTTATTCACGATACGAGAACTGGGTTGGATCCTGATCGTATCAGAACGACACTAGATACCGAATACTGAATACTAGTGTGCCTTGGGCGAGCAGAGGGGGTGGAGGGTTGGCTGGGTTGATGTTCACTTCGCCGTGTGCATGTTAATGAAAGAATGTTTGTTGAAATTTAACATTTATCGTTAGAATATCTAACTATTTTCTACGATCCTTGTCGTTCTGATCAAACGACGCAGTTTAACTATTCCAACCCTTCGTTCCAGGATATCATCACCAGTTCAAAACACTTCTGATTGTATCAAAGGTGTCTGACATTCTGAAGAATCGTTGATAACTCTGTACAAAACCACGAAAAAGATACAGACTATTCTATGTCACGGTTGTCACAGTGCGAAAACATACTTCTTCACCTATGTCCACAGGGCAGTCGCATGAGTGATGATTTGTGAAAGAAATTGGCCTAATCAGCTTCGTCACCAAGTCTCACTAATCAAAAGGTATGTTGCATGTGCACACTGTGATAAGCTCATGACTAGTCAGATGATCATTGACAAGGAGATTTTTGTGACATTCGTTCAATTTCCGACATTAATTCAAATAAATCATCGTCAGATCACTTTTCTACGCCTTCGGATTCATAACTGATGAAACGGAATGATAAATAAAGATAAATTACCCAAAGGATTAGTCTCATGGTACTCGTGACACGAGTTTAACAGCCCACACAAATTATAATAGATCGAACAAGAGATAAGCACAGAATTGGTTGAATGAAGTTCTTTAACTGGAACTAGAGCTATGGAAAATAGAATTTTTCATGTGAGTCCGTCGAAAATAGCGTCAGGGTACGGCAAAACTCTTCCTGAGCCAAAAGCCTAGTCAGGAAAATGGATCAATTTCCCCGTAGTGCGAGTGCGTGTGCGACACTTTATCCGTCTACGCACGTGACTGTTTGAGTCGAACTCAACTTTGCGGCCACTTTTAGCTTCGAAAGTCATGATAAATGTGACATGTGCGGTAAATATGACCGGTGATCCAATCGATCGATAATTCACTTTTCTGAGGTACGATGTGGCCACTTAGTTGATCGCGTGATTGAAAGACGAATGTGTAGGGACAGATCAGAAAAGTGACGCTGCTGTCAGTGCTGTAAATAAGTTAAATTCTAAGTATGAAAATGTTTCTATTGCAACCAGCAGTGATTATTTAAATCGAAAGTTGATAGCGTTCAAATTCGTCAAGTGAGTGGCGGTGGTCAAATAATCAACAACATGAACCTTTGACCGTTCTTTCCCGGATTCGAGTCCCCTTACCGGTATCCATCATTTCCCCAGTTGGTAACCTCAGTTCCTCTGTGACTTCCTTCTTGAAATACTTTACTGACTTTATATTTAAGAAAGGAAAACAAATCGATATTATGGTAATGAGGAGCTTCCTAGATCCCACCCTAGAAGATATTTTCCTGGGAATGATCAAAAACCAGTCGGTCGATCAAGTTATCCAGTTCCCTTCGTGCAGAAGGACACTCTCACTCAGCTTCTGCGATCGCGTTCCTCAAGGAGATCAACGGGAAAAGACGGTGGAGTGCCAACCGCGTGTACTTCCGCGGGGCCTAAGTACAAAGATCGCACGCTAGCTAGAGCCGGTAAGTAACGTTAGCAGTTGCCGCGTACGCGCAGCGCACAGTCAGAACGGGTGACAGATGAGTCGATTGACGGGTCACCACACGTGCAAAATTTACGTTGACGATATTCTATGCATCTCAAATGATGACTTTATTCGGCTCTGTAGTATTCTCAATTCCATACATCCGAATTTATCTGTGTCCTTCGAAAAGAATCTTCTTAGACATTTTAATCACAAGGCGTTTGGACGGCGTACTGAAACGGGTCACTCACAGAAGAACAACATGTACGGGGCGTTATATGCATTTTAGTGGTTTCGCCCCGGTTGCTTACAAAGCATTTTGATCAGGACACTTTTCTTGATCAACTTCAAAAGGAAGAAGATTTTATCAGGAAAATCCTTCTAGTCAGTGGTTATCCGAAGAAGTTCACTCAGCACCACAGTAAACTGATAAGCTGAAAGGAGTCCATTTTGATAGCTGAAGGAAAGTAAGTTATTTTATGCGTTCCTTTTAAAGATGACCACATTTTTCATCATTTACGTCATAACGTAAGCTCAGCTCTGAGCCCGATTACGCAGGATTAAGATTTAAAGATCATTCTGACAGTCATATTGCTCTCAATACCTCACATGTTGTCTACCCGTCCACTTGCCTTTGCGGGGATTCGTGCATCGGCAGAACAGAACGATACTTGTCCCAAAGAGCGACTGAAGACATTCCGAAATGGATTTTACACTCAATGACTCATTTGGACTGCACAAAACAAACTCCTGTAAGAAATCCAGCATCGGCTGCTGTGAGACGTCTAATTTCAACAGGTCTTCGTGTTGACCTGACCCGGCCACTCATAGCACGATTACGCAACGGGAAAGCAAAGCCTCTGGTATTTAGCGAAGTTATGTTGATCAAGACGAAAAGAACCTTATCCGTGCACGGAAACACTCATTGAAATCGATCAGCCTTCCATGACGTTAGCCACACAACCTCACAAGAATTGCTGACTTATTTGTGGGAAACATTTTCCCTATTTTCTCCACTGTGTATCTCATATACCGTATCAAATATAAACTGATGAGTTTCACGATCGCGACTGATAGGAGTAAACAAAATGCTAGCATTTCACAATTTATGTATTCTTCCTGATCTTAGCAACTGGACAAAGAGGACACAATGTTTCAAGTATGTTCTTTCCACGTGATTCCCTGCCCTTTCTCTGACTGAACAGAATTCCTGGCCGCTACATGATTCTCTACAGTGAGTTCGTGCCCCGGCTTGCCAGTCAGCGGTAATCGACAGCCGGAATTGTGACTTCTGCTTTATGGCCACTGAGCCCTATTGTGTTGTTGTCTATTGTCGCATACGCCCTGGGTGTGAGTGATTTGCGAACTCCCTCGAGGGCTCCTTGATTTTTATTTTCATTAGATTCATATTGCAGTACCGTACCATAAATCTCGGTGGGTTCAAAATTCTTTTCTGGGGTGTACTCGTCACTCTACGTCGGCCTGGATTCAGTTCATGATGAACAGTTATCAAAGGTTCGTCTTTCATTTAGTGGCACAGTTCTACGCACTGTGAGGAATGAGTGGGCAGTCCACGAAATGGGTCGAAAACCCATCAGCCGTGTTAGCTCGCGCCCCTGAAACTCAGTCAGTCAGCCAGACAAGGACTCAGCCCGACCCGGACGCCCGTGTGAATGTTCCTGCACAGTTTCTTTTGCACTTTAAACATCGCGTCATCCGTAGTCATACAATATGTTGCTCTTCGTTCCCGCGCTGTGCTGTCATGCAGTGGTTTACTCCATGGGTTGATGATGCAAGAGTTGCATGTGGAGGTCGTGTACCCAGACCGTCTGTGGGGATCAGTAAACAGGACACGGGGGTCAAGAAAACCTTGTGATGGTGATTACAACATCAATAACAACTTTTCTTAGTCGCATATTGAAGTCAAAATTGTCAAGCTGAGATTTAAAGTTCGCCTTGCTGTAAGATCAAGTTTGTCATTCAGTGGTTTCGTGTTCGTGAATCAAGTGCCCCCGGGTTACTGTGTTTAATGCAAAAAGATGGATGCATCTCATACATAAGCCCAGATCTTCACACCAATCTGGCACAGTGCACGAGGCCGGATTCACCAGCGGACAATGCTCGTACATTCGTTTGTCCGTTTTCTCTTACCATTGTCGAACCAGTGACAATCAAACGGAGCTACATCTGGTTCAAGATCTGGATGTGCAGTGGCAGCTAACCTGAACAGCACTCCCAGTGCATACACTGGCTAGATGTTTCAGCCAAGGACATGACCCAGTCAACTCGGAATCAAGCTTCAGGCCCCAGTTAGATTGCAGTACAGAAAGCTAACAGATTATAAATTCAAAACCCCACTGCATTTGCATTTAACGACTGGTAAGAGGCGTCAACACGAAATTGTGCATGAAATTCAGAAGTATTTCGAAATAACACCTCAATCGACAGTCATCCGAGTGTCCGTCAAAACACTGGGGTGACTAAATTCCCCTTCGAAGAAAGACGTATCTAAGTACGGTGACTCAGCAGCTGTCACACGTGATGCGGCCATGTACAGCTTCGTAACCACGTACACGGATGAGCCTCAACCAATGAGGATCACTGAGGTCAATTCCAACAAGAGTTCCCTGTGATTGGTCATCTTTGAGTCTGCTAATTAAATTATCTAATTAAACATATCTATACAAACCAGTTCTGCAATACAATTAACATGCTAATAGGCGGCGTTGGTCTTCTTGTTGCTTCCGTTCGCGTAGTTCTGGGGGGGGGGGGGCAATTTCAATACGGACTGTCAATTCAGTTTATTACGACTACTACACTAAGTCAGCCCCACAAGCATCTCCTGAAAGCGGTAGTTTAAAGCGGTTAAACTTATTATCCCCAGGGATGAATTCAGGAATACGGAACAAAAACCATGTTTTTAAAAGGAAAACCATTTGTTTCCGTTGTAGCAACCCTCGTGGTCTAACTGTGCAGGGCGTCGGCTTCGTAATTTATATCAAGTCAGACCTCTAGTGAAGGAAACAGAGCACGTCGGTTCACAGTGTAGGATACGTATCTTGGAAGCTATAGACAACAAAATTTTCATCAACAAGCGGAAACGTAGAAAAAAGACACAAACATGCTTGGGTTGTACTCTTGACAAGCTGATTTGGTTTCTAAGGTGCCAACTCACAAGGCTGTTTAGCTTGCACCTGATTTTACTAACTGTCCACGACTGATCGGTCGTTAGCTGCACCTGAGCCAACACATGGTGCAGGATTGATCCGACAGAATGACCCGGTGCAATAAGTTCACGTCGGGCTCGTGTTTTTGTCTCCTGGTGATCTTCACGACTCTCTGAATCAGCATAATTCGACTTTGGAAACTTTAGGAGTTCAAGGGCAGCCTTATTTGCAAAGTATACGAAAATTGAGGGTGGCTAACGTACAAGTTAACATTATAGTACACTGTCCACCCAACCCTGGGCATACACGTACACATACTCATATCCACAAGGATGTCCAGGCCCACCTGCTTGTGTCCACGCTTCCCGATCCACCACATGATCAGTGACCTTGAACCGTATTTGAACCTGACTTTAGACTGTGTCCGTGCAGTTCTTTCATTCGTGGTTGCCGAGTTCATGCACCTGACTGTCTACGGTTACTCTAAAATATATGTAAAAGTTCCCTAGTTTATTTAATAAAACTCTCACTGAAACCAAGTTCGGGTTCTCTTACCCAATCCGTCCATGTATACTTTCCGCAAACTCCTGGAGATCACATCCAATGCTCCTGGTGAAACCAAGGAATACCGGTCGTGCTTCAGCTGCTACTGTTCCATTGTTCGTGATTTACCAAGGAATCCTTTTTGCTGATCCCAAAGTTGAACTAGCTTTCAAGGCCAACCGTTATCTCACAACGGCTCTTTTTTAATTCCTTGCGTTTCCTCGAGCTTCATAACGAGTTTCGTGCGTTTTCACATGCAATGAGAATGCGCGTAAAACTTCTGATTCGGAAAGTAAGTGGGCTTTCAAGAAAACATCGTGTTGATTGGAGAGCTGCTCTATGACGTCACACTGTTTCCGAAATGCCGATGCCTTCAATATTATCTTCGGACTTTCGTTCCTTTTTGGGGGAATTTGATGACCTATCCATTATCACCTTGCAAAGCTAATCAAAAAACGTCGGTGCAATTCTCCTTCAGGAGAGTTGATGGGTTTTCAGGGGCGATCTGCCTGCGAACCAAAAAAAGACGGAGGAGGTGGGATAATCACATTTATCGGAAACAAAAAAGGGAAATTTTTCTCATCTCTTATTTCATTTGAACAGGATGATTAACCGTATTGCAATTTGCTGTATGCCACCTTTCCTAAGTTCCTTTTGACATATCGTCCTCATTAATTCTAATGTTGAACCAGATACTCCTGCTGATGATGTCACTCATTTAACTGACAGCCTTACTAACTATTTCATTACAAGACTTGATCAATTCGTGTGCGTAATAGCACTGGAAACACTTACCTGGCAACCTTAACTTTTGTTATGGCTTGTGTTGCCCCGTGAATACCTATTACTTTCGACGTGGTTGGGGTTCTCCTCCCCTAGCCTGAAGAGGCTCCATTGGAGCTCAGGAAAAGGCGTACGAATCGGGCTGGATTCATGCAGTAGAAAGCTACCCTCCCTCATCAGCACTGGAGTACAACATCTGAATAATATATACACAGACACAAAGCTAGGTAAATAAAGAGCTGCCTTGAGATGTGGAAAGACCTGAAACAGTTGCGCTATGCCAGTCCCAAGCTGAACCTAATCGTCAAAGATTGGAATCACCAGTTCACCGACAACTCCATCGCATCTTCACTTCTCCCTCCGTACCTTGAATCCCATGAACCCAACCCCGCTAAATCTGGTTTCGTCCTTAGAGTTTAAAAAAGTCGTGTGACCCAAGTCTGATGGCCTTGACTTGCTATCACAAATGTAACTAAAATCCCACTCTTCCAAACTCACCTCCTCTTCGGCTGATCTGATTAACCATTATATCGAATCTCGGGTGATTAGCGATTGTTGTAGATCTGTACGTATCATATCTGTACCAAAGAGAGGATCCAACAAATATCGCCCGATACCTTGCATACCTGATATGATGAAAGTATTTGAGAATGTACTGTTCCATCGCGTAATTTCTCAAGTTCACCCTCCTGATCCAACACAGTTTGCCCACAAACCCTCTCTGTCAACCCTTGATACCTTTGGCTACATTGGCAATTCTATTGCTTCTACCCCTGATCACGGTGGCCATGTCGTTAGGCTAATTTTCCTTGACTACACCTGCGTGTTTGTTTCTCTTCACCGTGATACCTCCCAATGTTTTCTTCACGACACCGGAGTTAACTGTCATACTGTAAACATCATTTGTGACTATTTTTCTAATCGCACACAGTTTACCTCCTGTGGTAACCGACAGTCATCTTCGTCTCTTCTAGTTTACTCTGGTGTTCTTCAGGATGCCATTCTATCCCCATTTCTGTGAAACTGTTTTCAATAACATTATATTCGGCAGGGCCTTTGAACTTAGCAGTGCTTCTATCCCGTCTACCATCATTGGGATTAATTGACACGCAGTCTATGCGCCAGGAACAATTTTTTTGTGTTCTTCAACCTTGATTGCCATAACGATCATTGTTCTGTTAAGAAATGCCGAAGTACTCCGGCGAATTTATGAGACTCATCTGGTTCACAATTTCACCACGAAAATTTATCTAGTAATCAGTTAAGAACAGAATAAAGCGGATTTACGCTAAAGATATTGGAATACTGAAAGAACACCAGACCGGATGGAAAGTTGCTCTTCTTAGGCATGTGCATACCCATTATTCTCAGCTGAAATGTGTGCTTACTCACTGAAAACCTAGGCTATTTGAGAGACCTTGTCCTCCTTCGTGAATATGAGCAACTTGTGGTCGTACCGCTACAAGAGACTTGGCTTACTGACAACATCGACGACGAAATTATCCATCTCGATTTTTTACCTGCTACCGGCCTGATCGATCCTCGACTCGTAAGAAACGTGAAGGAGGGGTTATTACTCTCCTCGAAGACAACTGGTGTAAGTCTTCTCCAGGTGCTACTCATGCACTCAGATTCTTACAACAGTGCTTCCATGATCTTACGCCAACCCAAACATCTGAGTAGATAAGGCTCCATAGTTGTTGCGAACGCTTATACTTCTCCCACATGCCCCATTATTGTTTTAGGGTTTTCTCTGAGATTTTATCTTCCAAACTTATGAGTTATGTTGGTAGTTCACTGTGCTTAGTCTGTGGTGATTTCAACCATTCTCAGCTAGAATTCTTGACTTTACTGGGTCTGAAAAACCTTGGTAACTTCCCCACTAGGATTGATGCCCACGTTGATTCGTGCTTTACAAACTACCCGATCTGGTTCGGGCCACAAGTAAATCTCCTCTGGGGACATCGGATCACGCCATAATGTAGTTCTCCCAAAAGATATATATAGCTCAAGCAACCACAGAATATTCACTTGTCGTGACCTGGAACGCAAAATGCTTCAGTGTGATTCAGAAAACCTACAAAGACTTCAAGCTATGATCAACCAGACCAACTTCGACATCTTCAACCGCCAAGACCCCACTGTGTTTTGTGAGCATATTACCAGATACTTGAATTTCTGCTACGATGTTTGTCGCCCACTTACGTTCGTCCATCCCTCAAAAAATTACGCCGTGGAAATGAAAGTACCTACAAAAGTGGGAACTGTGGCACAGTGAAAAGCTTTTCTTTCAATCAAATCATAAATCCGCAGGCTTAGTGACTTGCAAAGTCGTGTGCTTGTAGCCAGCAATAATTGCAGAGAACCTTGGATATCCATCAAACATGTGAGGGATATCTCTAAAAGGCACTCATCTCCTGAAGTTAACGTCGAAGATCTAAACCGCGACTTCAACGAGCAATCGCGTCCTTTGTTATTCAGTTGTACCAACGTCCTATCTTGTCACAGCTTTAGCAGGTCCATTTCCCACAACATATCCCCTCAAGCAATTTACAAAGAGCTATCGAACCTCAAGTGCAACAAATCCCACGGATCTGATAATCTTCCCCCAGCTGTACTCAAGCGGTGTGCTCAAATACTCGCACCAGTCATGACACAATTTGTTAACCAATGCTCGTACTGCAAGATCCCTGACTGTTGGAGATCAGCTTCCATCACACCTGTGACCAAGAAAGGAACGGCAAAATTCCGTCCGATTACCTGCACCTCCATTGCACTAAAGGTGTTTGAGAAGTTATCATTCCAGGAACTGTTCAGTGATTTGACAATACGAAACATAAACCAGTTTGCCTGCCGCCGCTCGCGCTCTACCTTGGATGCTACTGCTTCATTTGTATCGTCTTCGCTGGACAAGAAATCAAAAGCTGTGCGTACCTATTTCCTAGATCACAGTGATGTACTTAACAATGTTGATGGACGAAAACTTCTCGACAGACTCTCAAATAACGGAGTAGAATCCTCACTCCATGGACTATTGTCTGATTGCTTTTAATAGACAGCAGCTTACTAGATACAGGGACGGAACCTTTTCCGTATCTGTTTCAACCCAAGGCATATTACAAGGTGAAATCCTCTCCCCTTTTCTATTCTCCACCTACACGTTCGCCGTGCCTGTCAGTGACCGTTCCTTTATTATAAAGTATACCGATGACGTTGCGGTTGGGTTACCCCATCCTGATGCATCAGTTACACCTGAATTCCAGTCTGGTCTATTAGATATTCACCATTGGTCCAAAACTCATAGCCTAACAGTAAATCCCCATAAATGTTCAGATGTTTTTTCCCTCTTCTCAAAGGATCTAAGTATGTGAACTTTCTGGAATCCTGTTCAAACGTTCAAGTAGGAAACCTCTCCGTTTGTTTGTGCTCAAAGTGACCTCTGCCAGCCTGCCGCATAATGACATCCGTTTTAGGCAACTTGCTTGAACTCCTATTATTGTTGCCCCCGGTATATTTTGTACTTCCAGTACAATATGCGGTTTGAACTCAATTTATCCAATTATCAGAACGTATAAGGAACCCATCCTCTATTTTTTTTAATTATTATATCTAGTCTCGATCTTTTTCAGTGACTTTGAATACCAAACAAAGTACCGATTGTTACATTACGGATTGTGACTTACCGGGTAATAAGTTTGCAAAATTTTGCCCTTTCATGGGGAGATTCGCCGTCGATTGGTTTACATTCCTTTCGCAGGTAATCGGGCGATATAACCAGACCACAACCGCTTGTGGTAATATTTGCCGTACTTTACCTGGTCCTGTAAGCATCATGCCTTGACAATATGGAGAGTGGTAATATGAGTGCAAAGAAGCGATCATATTGTTTAACCAACTTAGAGGATCAACGAAGGATAACCAAAAGTACACGACGGGATGATTTGAAAGTCATTTCCAAACACCTCGCAGTTAAAGAGTTGCGAGTTTTGGCAAAAGCACGATGGGAAAAGATGTAGTTGTCTCGTAACGGAGCTGGAGGGTCAATCACGCTTGACGTTACCTTCGTTTGCACATATTATCGGATCTCATCAACACCATCGACACGTCATGCAATCAGATTAATTGCAAAATAACTCGGAGTTCGATATCTGTGCCCCACCTCGAATTCGAATCAACGTGAGCGATATTCCTGTAAAGTGATTACGTCATTTTCCCGACTGTTCCTACGGCTGAAGTGACCTGTGCTTGCGTGCGTGTGTGGGGGGGGGGGGGGGGAGGGAGAGATTTTCTCAATGAACCGTTTGATCAGTGGGCCGAGATTTTCTGTGCCCATGGGTCGGTCTGTGGGTAGAACGCCCATGGGTTTGGGGACACAGTGGTACAGTTACCCGTTTCCACTCTCTACTCATGTTCGTGCTTGGCCCGTTCGCGGGTCTTAGTGTATCGCATTGCATACCACCCTCACTGTTTTCCATGCCGTTTCATTGTCGTTTAATGTTCTTTCAGTCATGACCTTCTTCATACCATCTGTTAAATGAGCACTTGTATTGTCCGTTTGCCTGGGCCTCTCCACTCACTTCCTCCCCCTCTTTGTGTCTCGGGCCTTGGCCTTGCTCTTCACACCGTCACCGTCGACAGGCTGTGACCAGTCACCTTTTACCACTCGTTTCATATAACCGTCTGCCTCCTTGCCTAACTTGTGACCTGCTCTTGACCTCGTTTGCGTGCCTTTGCTACCCCATTGATGGGTTATTCGAGGTACCTTCAGTGGTCAGTACCTTGTGGCCGGATTGCCCACTGATTGGGATAGGTACGTCTCTGGTTGTGACTGATTCTTTATTGGTGCACGTAGATTACCGACTCGCCTTCTTTGATTTAGGTTTCAGGCTCGTATTCACTCAACATCAGGACGGCGATCCTTCATGAAATGCATCTACAAAATTATCTTTGCCTTTGGGATTACTTGGAACGGAATTTTAAGCGATGATAAAACCTAGGTCTCCGAATTTCTCTACCTTCAAGTTCCTATTCTTATTAAGTGCCACGGGTGATAGATTCCGACTATGCGGCATTAGAGGAAATAAAAGGATAAGGAGAAGAACAAAAGGGGTACATTTCCCAAGAGGGCCTGGATATACCGGAGCGAATGATACCTTCTTGAATGTCCATGCCATAGAAATGGTACTACTCCATGTGCCTGTTGTGTTTGGCCTATACAGTCGTGGTCACACAAGCACGCATGATCTTCACCCCGTGCAATCATGGACGCAGGCCTGCAATCGTGCACACACCACGATTCATAAATCTTTAGATGCTTCATTTCCACGTCCATCAAGTGGAGGGTTTTGAAAGGTTTATTCCCCATGACCATGTCGGTTGGTCTTGTAGAAACGGTTTTTGCTAAACCACGCTTTCGATGAGAATGAAGTTCGTTGTATCATTGACCTATCAGGCGCGATTGCATTTAGTGTTCAAGGAAACTACTCTGTATGGTTCTTTGGGCCGTGGTGACACATATTCCCTGGGACCATGACAATATGCAGTCTCTTTGTGAGGGGTTGGGCTACATAAATTGAAACTATTGACTAGTACAATTATGCGATTGATGTCGAAAAGATCGCTACTTTTCGAAAGTAATGAACTTGAGAATGAATCCCTTTGGGTTACTTCGTGTGACTGACTGAAAATTGTATCTGATGCACAAATACGTACCAAGATTTCAGAAAATAGAGAAATTTTTTCTCCCTACGAGCTGCCTGCTTTTTACTTCGTTTTACTTTACTGCGGCTGCCTTCTGGGAGAGGATAAGCCGGCTTCATGATGCTCTAAAATGCTCTTTTTTCTTCCTTTTTTATTTATTATCCAACAAAGTACAAGAAGGATGATGTGATCATGAAGTTTCGTAGGTATCTGACCCAAGAGACGTCCCCAATATCACTCGGCTTTTTTCGAGGAAGCAGTTCTAGTCTTTGCACAACCAAGTGCAGACCGCAAGGCAGCGGCGTGTTGATGCACGGTGGCCAGCGGCTCCTCAGTAGCTCGTTCACCGTCCGATTGAATCAAATCCAACACAGAGGTCCATACAGTCTTGCTATTTCGACAGATTTCGTTCCTAGCCGTTGGATTCTGCTGGAAATCTCTCCCATTCATGCAGGGGTAATCACCTTCGCATGCCAACACCACCTCAACGAGGTTTTTCGTTCTCAGTTACCCTCAACCTGGATTATCCCTCTTGTGGAGTGGTTTGCTAGGATGGGACCGCTGATACATAATTCAGCTTCTTGGAGCCACAGATGGGTGCTGGGTACCTGATGGAGGCCGAAGAGATCGAGGATACTTCAAGGGCATGATTGTCAACCAACTCAGAGGCGCTACTCCTATCAGACACCCCATACATCCCCTACTGTGTGACAATAATTCACCAGCAAAGAAAACGGAATTCCGATTCTTGACAAACATCTTCTATGGGTACAGTAAATCATCCGATCGGTAATTTCACACAACCAAATATCATCATTTATCGTGACACTGCATGTAAACTGATTCATGCCTCATTTTCGGAAGTCTCTTCACTCATTTCAAGTGGTTCTCTGAACAAATTCACACTTGTTCAACTGTGTGTTGACTGCATGTGGAAATTATTTTTACATTTGTTACAAATAATGAGCAAACGGCGCAACGTAGTCTATTCACGTTGACTGTACCCATTTTCGTTATTAATCATGTTAATTTAAGCACCGGTCTTTCGTCATTCCCTTCAAGAGAACAGATGGATTGTCAGATCTGGCTACTTCACAAGCCGTTATCAACCTCAGAAGTAGTATGTTCTGATTCGTTAATGAATAATTCACGTTCTCATCCATTTTAATTTGATTCTATCGTTAGAATCTGATACACTCAAGTCTCTAAAATATCACCCCGTCGGGCAAGGAAGGCGGTGCTACTTTTTGATAATTGCTGCATTTCGGTGTTAGATTGTTTTGCAGCGTGCCACCGGTCGAGTTCCCAATTCGACGGCCGATGACTGACTTCAGCCCCCTTCCCGAATTGGCGCATACTGTTTTAAAGGTCACGTAAATGTTGAAATCTATCATCCGCATCTTGCACATTTTTGTACAGTAACTGGGGAGTGTGAATTCTGATTTCATCCCTTCCCATCGCACACAGTTTTCCCCTTCCGTACAACTTTGCGTACATTCTAGTTATTGCCTTCCTAGTTATTTGTTTCGATTATGGATGAATTTACTGTGACCAGGAATTATTTTTGAAGACAGATTTTGGAATCACTGCCCGGATGCCTGCACAGGTGGTTAGTTATTTCACGAATGCTGAGTGCGTCTGTACGTTCACCTTTTTATCGTGCCACACCCGTCAGACAAAAATTAGCCCTATGCTTTGGTAACTACTATATTTCAAAGTTTGGACGTCATGGCGCTACAGTCAGGTTATAAGTAGTAGGTGTTTGGTGCTCCTAATATGAGCACAGAAACTTAAATAGAAAAATTCTAGATGCTTCCTTGTTTTACCTGTGTGTTAGTTGTTTTTGAGTATTTCCTTTCGGATTGAGGCTATTCCTGGTCGCTTGGAATTTGTAATGAAAAGTTAGGCTAAGTTTAAAAAAATTGTGCTTTCTTTTATTCGTGTTACAATGCGTGCCCAGTGGATTTTCTGGGAAGAGGCTGCGGTTGAGTAGTATATTACCTGTGGGATATTTGTAACCATGACGAGGAATTGTATTTTTTCTAATCTTTGTTACAGTAAGTTCTTCGTTTTAACACGGTTGGAAGAAGTGAACAGATTAAGCCTACAGTTAGATGATGAAAGCTAAGTATCGATTGAGTGCAAAGCGGATGTACCGAATCTACTGTTTTATCCCATGGGTTTGTCTTGCTGTGTAGGAAACAAAAATTTCGAATGTGAAATTGTTAGGACGTGGATGAGTGCTCCAGACAGAACCGTTTCGTGTGACGAAAACCATCGAATGATACCATTTCATAAATATAAACAACCGGTCCTACCAAGCGTGGTATAAGCTAGTAATTCAACGTGGTTGGTTTGAGCGATAATGGAAACATTTAGCAGACTGCAAAATTTTAAGGTTGTTACTGTTCAAATTTGGATACCAGTGGAAAACACAGGTTTCGTATTGAATTTCAAAAACTTTGGGAACATTTCACAAATTGTTTATTTCTGTGGCTGAAAGGAGCTTCCGCCGACACTATATATTCTCAATCGCTCACTTTTGTATCGATTTCCTCTCATCAGTCTATTTTGTTAGAAGTGCCTGTAAGTTACGTTCACATTCATTCACTAATGGACCAACTCAGTAATCGGTTGTTGTGTCTCCTAACAGTCGGGTCATAGCTGTTACTGGCGATATGGATGGTAGACCAGTCAGAACTCATCAGAATTTTGTTACAATTGCAATTTTGGAACAACAGCAACAACAGCAACGGACGGAAATGGTAGAAATATTAACAAAACATTTCGCTTCTGGTAATTTGATAGACAACGATCAGTCGTCTGCAACGAAACTGAAAGAATCACTCTCTGTCAGCGTTCAGGAGTTTATTTACGACGAAGAAAATGGGATTACTCTCACTTCGTGGTACAGACGACACGTAGATGTTTTTCTCAGTTGACGGCGTAGCCTTGGATGAACAATCGAAAAAGCTTTTGCTTATGCAGAAGCTGGGACCTGCAGAACACACCCAGTACTACTCATTCTACCATCCTCGAGATTTCCCGCTAAAGGAAACAATGTTCAAGCTGAGCTCAGCCCTTGGTGAACGATCGTCATTGTTCAATATACTATACAATTGTCTCAAAATAGCAAGAAACCCAGTTTCATACGCTGGTCCGGTCAACAAAGAAGGTAAGCGTTTTAAACTTAAAGAAATCACAAACGATAAATTCCACTCACTGATTTTTGTCGCTGGATTGACATTTCTAGATGATGCCGAACTTCTCACTGCTCTGTTACCAAAGCTGGACTCTTCAGAGAAACAGTCCGGGCAAGACCGAACCACTGAATACATCAGATTCATGAATTTGGTTAAACGTGTCTGTAGGTCACGTTCATGTTCATTCACTGAAAGACCGACTCAGCAATGGGTTGTTCTGCTCCTAACGGTCGGGCCTTAACAGTGGGTGCGATATTTGACCAACTTGAATGTATACGAAGAACTTCACGACAAACCGCGTGAGTATCGTAAATGAGTCGAAACAGTACGCCCGAGAATCAATCAGCCTAACTTTGTACAAAAACCTCTGCCGCCACCGCCGCCGCCGCCACCACCACCACCACCACCACCACCACCACCACCACCACCACCACCACCACCACCACCAACACCACCACCACCACCACCGCCAACAACAACAACAACAACAACAACAACAACAACAACAACAACAACAACACTATCAATAACAATAACAATAACACGAACAAGAACAACAAGAAGAACAAGAACAAGAACAACGACAACAACATGAACAGCAACAACAACAGCAACAAACAACACGAAAAATAACAACAACAGCGACAACAACAAAAAGGACAATAGCAGCAAACAACAACTACAACTACGACAACAGTAGCAACAACATGAACTGACAGTCAGTTTTACCATCCCATTGTGACAAAAGTTGCACCATACATTTTACCTGGCCTAGCAACACGATGCGTGAGGTTGTTCTCAGTCTTGTCCCTTTCATATTATGCTTTTATACTGACAACTGATGTGATTCCGACATGCATTCGCAAGGATGGTCCTAGATACACTGCGAAAGCCAACAGCTTTAGCTTTATCATCCAAAATTTTGATGGTAGGAGTGAGTTTGAAGGCAATCTTGTTACATGTTCATTTGCTGCTTGCAGTGGCTACTGATTGATTCACATGCACGCGCACACACGCATTCTACGTTAACCTCAGTCTGTACAGGCCCACTGATCAGTTTCCCTGCCTTGGGGATCAACGGTGGATCGTTACCTAAACACTGGCAACCGAAAGCACGTACACACACACACGTGGGTACATGCACACACATACATACATACACACATACATACATACATACATACATACATACATACATACATACATACATACATACATACATACATACATACATACATACATACATACATACATACATACATACATACATACATACATACATACATACATACATACATACATACATACATACATACATACATACATACATACATACATACATACATACATACATACATACATACATACATACATACATACATACATACATACATACATACATACATACATACGTACATACGTACGTACAAACACACCGGAGGTTCCATGCTATTGTGTTACTGATACTGTTCCAACTCAATTGCCCTATCGATCGGCTGATGTCTGTGTCCGAGACACGAAAGCACGTTATCAGTGTACGTTAGGTGCGCTCGTCGTACCACATTTGGCTGCGCTGTCGGACAGCCCGCTGTTTTCAGATGTTTTGACATCAATTGTACGTTTGCCATGCACTTTCCAAACTGATTCGTTAAAAATTACTGCTGGCTGCTCCCTACTGCAGTAACTCACTGGATGTTTGTTTGGACTTTGGTATAACTTATTTGCTTATTTTGCCGATGCTCGTACATCTGGTCTTCTGTTGGCCTCTTTTGTTCCACTGACTTTCCGCTGGAGCTGCTGTCCGATCAGCTCGCATTCTCAATTAGCTTTCCAGTTTACTAACCTGTTACTTACCAATTGATTCATTTCTATCTACTGTCCAATAAACGCTCATGTAAGGTGTTGCTTGGCTCTTTTTGAACTGCACTGACCTAGTCGAATTTGCGCATGATCGAGAAGCGCACGTTCTGGAGAATTCCGGGATTCTACGAAGTTAACGATTTGGCTCGGTTCTCTGGTGCAATATTTGACTGCTCCAGCGAATCTGCAGCTGTCCACCCACTGGATGTTTACTCATCGAATCGTCCGATGCACTTTCTAGCCGGAAAAAGTGGTTGGGGGCTGAAGTAAAAAAGGTAGATTGTCTTGTGAGGAGCAGAGTTTTAAAGAGCCCTCCCCAAATGTCAGGACGTCATTCAAAGATTTGAAATGCCACCAAAAGCTATGAACTCCGCTGTGAGACACATTCATACCGTAACTTGCCTTCCGGTGGTCAGTTCAGTACCGATATTTTGCTTCGATGAGTCACGATCACGGCATCGGCTGCCAGAGTCTCCAAATTAATGCATGGCTGTGCAGCAAAGGAGTATTCCATTGTCTCATGATAAGACGAAGAAGTTTGAGAAATTCTGCAGAAGCTTTACCATCGATGTCAAGCAGCACGTTACGGATCCGCCCTTCAGTCTTTATCAAAACGAATCTTGACAACAGGAGTTTCGTGAATTCAGCCCGTGTGTGTGAGTTACGCCTGAAACCACAACATAATGCAGAGCGTCGCCGTTCCCGACACAAATGCCGGACTTCACGGATGCACGCCTGCCAATCACCCATTGTTGCACAAGGGTCGAATACAGTTAGATTAATCCTCAGCTGTCGGTGCCGAAGTTAGATGTGGGGGTGGACGAAATGATAGGTTTGATCATTTCACATAAGCTGGATTGCCACCACGCAGAACTACGCGAACGAAAGTAGCAAGAAGACTGAGGCTACAAAATAGCGCGTTAGTTGTAATGCAGAGCTGGTTTGTATAAATATGTTAAATTAGAGATAATTGATAGACTCGAAGATTGCCAATCACAGGGAGAAATTGTCATACCTGTCCGCGGCGATCTTGATTGGTTGAGGCTCATCCACGTGAGTGGTCACGAAGCTGTACGTGGCCATATCACGTGTGACAGCTACCGAATCACTACATGGGGCCATCGGGAAAAGTGATGGTTACGATATGAATGAAACCGGAAGAAAGCCATTCTGTAACATACTATTCGAAGCTACCACCCAGGGCCCATATCTACCGAAGTCACTGGTGATGCCTGGTCCAAACAGCCGATGTATTTGGCGATTTAGATTTGCGTCACCCTGCGTCTGAATTCGAGTTTAGGCTCCAGGAGAAAGTTATTAATCGGTGTAACTCAAATGGTAATCTCGTCTTGTGTGGCATTGGCATGAGATCCTTAATAACTAAGCAAACGCGCATTGCCACCATGACAGAAAATCTGAAGTGTGTTACCCACTCATCTCTACAAGGTGATTCCTTTACTCCAATTGAGCAAAGTGTTAATTTTCACTTTTTCTGTACAAGGAACGTATCTGAAAGCGCCAAAAACTACTTAATTCAGCTTTATCCGTTACAAATTGAC
This sequence comes from Fasciola hepatica, assembly GCA_948099385.1. Lineage (NCBI taxonomy): Eukaryota > Metazoa > Platyhelminthes > Trematoda > Plagiorchiida > Fasciolidae > Fasciola > Fasciola hepatica. The sequence continues at coordinate 876,184 of CANUEZ040000124.1, forward strand.
AGGCATTATCTGAACCCGAACTTGCTGGCACTTCACCTCAGCTAGAAAACATTGACGACCAGGTGTACGAGACGTGAACGTCACCCGTTCGGAACAGTGGGTCAAGATCAACGTCGTTTTTATCTCGAGTAACTGGTCGAGGAACAGTGGGTCGACCGGATTGAGAACACGGAAACTAAGGCTTTCGCACAGGAGTAACGGCTAATAAGGTTGTTGTGTGGTACGGCCTGAACGCGTCATCTGATCGCGCAGCCCGATCGCAATACCCACCAAACAGAGATCGACACAAAACACGACTGCAAACTCAATCAGAAATGTACTTGGGATTAATACATTCATAATACGGTCGGATAAGATGGAGGCTTGTTGAACTAACAAAGTATTTGGTCCAACAATTGTTGAGGTGTGGTATTGTGAGGAACAATCCGTTTTGTTCGCTGGACAATTTTGACTATGCATCTGCTGATCGTGGAAACCCGCCAGGCATATCTATTTTCACATCGTGTTTTCTCGAGTGGTCATCAGAAGCAATCCTAACAAGGGTTGCACAAAGCGGTCGGTGCATTTGAATGAGAATCCTCGTTTACAGTCAATCAGAGTTGAAGTTTATTGAACCAATCGTGGGCTAAAGAGGAAACTGACAAGATGCACGTCTAGTCACGAACCTATCTAGTCGCGCTCCCCCATTTTTGTCATATGTCGATGGGTGCTGTGTTTGTTCTTCTGAGCACCATTTTTGCTGTGTTGGACCGGCTGACGTATTGATCTATATTTCTTAACTTGAGCCCTCTTTGTGCCTACAGGCATTTTGTTGTGTTCAACTTACTCCTGCTTCATTTTCGTTACAGACTGGTCTGAAAATGTTCACATCTTCTGCCTACACCGTTCCGTTGATTGAAGCAATCGACTGAAAAGTCATTTTTTCCCGTTTTCATGATAACCCTCAGTACAACGTGAGTAAAACTTTGAGAAGGAAGTGTTGTGGATATTCAATACTGTTGTCCATCTATCTTTGGTTATCAAGCGAGTCTGGTAAAAAAACACGGCATACAACTACAGATTCAATAAACGAACCTGACAGAGAAAAACCCTAGTGATTTTAAAGCACAGCGGTTTCCCTATTGGGAACCTAAAGATAGAGCAGGATTGGAATAGCAGTTATCCTACTGAATACAGGTCCCCACCGAGATCATGTCTTGTACTCGAGCTTACAAACAAGAGAAATAAAACACCCGTTTTGGGACTGCTCGATTTCATGCACAGATTACGAAACGTCTACTTACAGCTATGCTGCTTACATCAATCTAAATACCAATAAACACCCAATAGGTGTGATAAGTAAAAGGTACGTTAAATTTGAACACTGTTAGATTATTGCTGGATACAATGCAGTTAGTCCTGTGATTGCCAGATCTGGTGCAATTTACTGAATGCTCCACTCTGCTGTTTTTAGATGTTCTGAGTGAGGTATATATGACCGTAATTTGTGATCGACGAGAACAGGTGTGTTCAGTTGAAAAACCCTAATTTAGTAAATATAACTGATCCGATTTGCACCGTTTCCTTCACACTGTTTGGAGTTATTTATATCCTTGTCCTCTACTCATTTAGTTGGCTGACTGTGAACACTGACTCATGTGTCTGATGCATGTGGGTTTCCCAGAAATGTTCTCACATTACAGGAATTTCGGCAGTGCAGTGGTGATTACCTGACGTGTAGGCTATGGTGGACGTATCCAGATAGAGAAACTAGAAACAATGGTTGTCCCGGCCTGTCGACTGATGGTTGAGTGACTCACAGAGGTCGAATCCCGAATCTACAGTCACATAACGAGTAGTCGGTAATCTACGTGTACTTTAAGGGAATCAGTCAATGACAATTCAGTTCAGTTCAGTTTGAATAACCACTAACTTTGCACTGCATTCGGCGGCCTTGGTTGATAACTCTCCGAGGGAACCACAGTCGGAAATCAAATAAATCCATAATATGACAAGACGAAAAAGAGAACTAGAAATAGTGATACAAAGTCTGCAACGAAAGTTTTTGAATATAGAAGCGCCACTGATCAAGACACGTAGCCACATCCTTCAATGGATTTAATAACCTAGTGGTGAATCTCCTGCACCCAGCCCAGGAATCCGAGGACGCCCTACATGAAGTGGCTCTTTACACCCGTTGTATACGCGATTGATTGTAGGCAAAAAAGTACGTAGGAAATCCGTTTATTTGCAAGCAAACAAGAAATGAAGCAAGTAAGCAAGTGAATCATCTTTAGACAATCAAAAAACTGGACACGTGATTGAGTGCGGTCAAACTGGATCGTTCGGCGGCTGCGAATCAACAAGTACGTATGGCTAAATGTCGAATTCTGATTGGGTTGGGAAATAGAAACAATGTGGATGGATATCTCTCTTCCATCAGAAATGGAGGTGATTCAGGTGACAGGTTACTCGAAAAAAAGGTTCAAAGCCGCTATATCGGATGGGTTTTCTCCACCTTTTTTCAAGGATGGAGGCGGAGCTTCAGTTTCGGAGTTGTCGAAACTCCTAAGGGTGATCTGCGATAGTCGACAGATCCCCAGGGAAAGGTGTGAATCGGTAGTTGTACCGATTTACAGGAAAAATAGCGAGTCCTCCTGTGAAAACCACCTAAAAATTAGCTTGGTAAATATCACATTCTAATTGCTCCCCGGAGCCATTCTCTACCGATTATCCAGCACCGGCGAAAGACGCATGCACGGGAATCAAGCTGGTTTCAGATTCGGTTGAGGTTGAATTGACCACATCTTTTCCTTTCAACTCATTTTAGAGCACAAGCACACCTTCCATACGCCCATTATCTCTACCTGTTTTATCTAAAAGTGGCGTTCCACTCAGCCGACTGCACTGTTCTCGGGCGTTGCCTTTTTACTGCAGAGACTCGCTGTGATTGGTCAACTTGTAAACCACCAATTATTTTCTTTTGTTTAACATATTTATACACACCACTTCTTCAGTACAATTAACATGCCAATCCGCAACCTTGATCTTCTTGCTACTTTGGTTTGCATAGTGCCGGGTGGGAATAATTTCAATACGTCCTATCCGTTCGGGTGTTGCGAGTATTACATCTGACGACGCGTTATAGAGTTGCCCAGTACTGAACAGCCGTACCTGCACGCTGGTGTATCCGAGATTGAAGACTGGATTAAAAGGTTCAAGCCATGGTGCAACATACATAAGGATGCGAAAAAGGAGAACCAGATTCCATTCGCCTTGACGGCTGGCGGCCTTTCATTGTACTCGTTGATGAGAAACCGTGCATATCCGAGAGCCCCTGTTGCAGTTCCGTTCAACGAGTTGAAAGCTCTGCTGCTAGGCCACCTGGTTTGGGTCAATCCCCAAGAGACTGGGCGTGCCAAATTCCATTCACTTGTTCGCGATCTGAACATGAAGTTCCGTGAGTTCATCCTGATACTACAGATACAGGCTGCAAAGGATAATTTCGGAGATCAATATGAAACCCGATTTCGTGACCGCCAATTGACAGTATAAATCATCCGGGGCTGCAAAGGCAGGTATTACTTAAGCCACACCTCATACTTCTCTGAATTCCGGTCAACCTGCGAACAATTCGATGACGTGTCAGAAGTGCGCCTGAACGTTCCGTAGTGCATTACTAATATGTTTGTCCTCGTAAATCAGCCAGTTCGCCTCAAAAGCCTCAACCGAAGCCGGCCAACAAGATGACCCCTGGGCGCAAACCAGTGCAACTGAGTCGTTGCTTTTCATGCGGCGAACTCCATCTCCGTTCCACCTGCAGCCTCCGGTATGCGGTATGCCATTCCTGTGGGAAGACTGGTCATATTTGCAAGGTGTGCCGCCAATCCAAATGCAATGTGGTGACTGTGACCCCTGAGGATCCAAAAACTGATGACAATCCGGTACACGCATTCAAGATTTCAAGTGAGTTCAACCAATTTCGTATAAATCGGTCCAGCTCCAATGTGGCATGAAAAAACGGATCATTGTGGACACTGAGAGCTGCGGGTCCATTATTCCGAAACCGAAATTCGACTTGATCCATTCCAATGTACCTCTACAATCCACTGACGTGCGCATTCACGGTGTTACTGGACATCGACTTTCCCTGTTGGATGAGACTACATTAACGGTTTGGTTGAAGAGCGACTACGCCGGTACGATTCCTGACTTCCGTAGACAGTACATCGAATCTGGGCTTGATGACCCTGAGTGCCTTAAAGGAATCGGTAACCCACAAAACGACATCCGAGAATCCCGTGGATCAGCTTGTTCTTCAGCGGTCGATAGCACAATGCTCGAACAAAAAAGGTGGCATGGCGGTTGAGCTCGCAAAGTTGGAAGTGGATGGTGATCAGGTATTCCTGAAAGGACGAGTGTTGCCGTACGGCCAGAGAGAGGGTATTTTGAAGGTGTTTACAAAAATGGAGCAAGACGGTGTCATCGCGCGTGTGACTTCAGTCGCTTGGGTGACCCCGATTGTAGTGGCAATGAAGAGCGACGGATAGACACCCTGGATTTGTGGTGACTACCGAGTGACCTTGAATGCTCGTTTATGGACATGTGCGGCAACCACAGTGGAACCTGAGGACTTCATGAAAAACATGCCCGGTAGAGAGTATTTCTCGAAAATTGATCTGGCTGATGCGTACTTACAAATTCCGCTGCTCATGGAGTCCAAACCACTAACGACTATTAACACTTCATAGGGCATGTTTCAATACAGGTTCTTACCGTTTGGTCTGCACGTGTCATCCGGGATATTCCAGGCTGCAATTGAGGTGATAATTCATAGTATGGATGGGGTGACGACATTTCCGGTTGACGTGTTTATTTTCGGGTCCACGAAAAAAGAACACGACCACAGATTGCAACGGCTACTGGAGAGGTTCGTGGAAAGACACGTATCGATCAAAACCCCTAAGTGCAAATTTGGTGTCGTCAATGCAAACGGATACCAACCCTATCCAAATCATTTCAATCCCCTGATGGGCATTGAGTCACCGAAAAATCCGGCGCACTTACGATCATTTCTTGGATGCCTGCAATACTATTCCAGGTTCATTCCGAACTTCTCAACAAGAGCCCAACCATTGTTTCTAGCTCAGTCGTCCGATGTGTGGCACTGTAACGAACAGTGTGAACGGATGTTGCGCGGTCTTATTCAAAATATCATTGACAGACCAGTGCTAGCCTCATTTGCACCATCTAAGCGGACCATGCCGATTACTGACGCATCCGAATCGGGATAAGAGCAGTTCTGGAACAGGATGGATTTCCAACCATCTCAATCTCGTGTCTTCTTAGTTTTGAAGAGGAGAGTTATTCCCAGATAAAGAAGGAAGCTTTGGCAGTTTCCTGGGTGGTACACCGACTCCACATGTACCTATCAGGAGTGAAGTTCACGATTGTCACCGACCACCAGGCCCTTCAGTTCCTACATAATCCGGATAACTATGACATCTTGCATCGACCCAACAAGACGATCCCACAGGCAGATTTCCTGTCCCGCTCCTCAGGATTCACAGCTGCGGACCAATGCCATTTCATTTTGCCGGCTACGCCTGTGTCGGGGGAGGAATTGAGCAGGCAGACAAGACGATACTACTCGTCTGTGATTTCGGCGATCGGAAAGGGATAGCAGCCCGAGGTGAAGCGGACCATTTCTCAGTTCTTCCTACTGCGAGAGGAATTCAGTATCCAACCCGACGGCGTCCTTTGTCGAAGTGACCGACTTGTCATTCCACCTATATTGCGCAAGTCGGTTTTGGATAAACTACACAAAGGCCACTTGGGCGTGCATAAAATGAAGTCGCTGGCTCGGATGATGTTTTGGTGGCTGGAATCGGAAGCGGATATTTGCACTACTGTAAAGAACCGTGATGCGTGTATGCACAAAGTCCAGTTGAGGCCAAACAACTGGAACCCATGGCCTGAAAGCTACATTCCATGGCAGATGGTGCATACTGACTTCTGCGGTCCATTCTTGAGCCGATATCACGGGCTTTTACTAAACGACTCCTACTTCAAATGACCGGAAGTAGTCTTGACAACTTCACCTACCTCCACATCCTCGTTCATGAATCAAGTGCTAGGGAACTGCTTTAGCCGAGAACGAATGCTGCAAATATTCATCACGGTTAACGGGTCACAGTGGGTCAGCGGAGCTCGTAAGTTTACTCTACAAAGCCAGATGTTGCATTTGCGTGCTGCACCATGTCACCCCTTCTCTAATGGTCAAACAGAGAATTTGGTACGCTCCATGAATAGTGCATTAGCATTGGCCAACCCGAGAACGTTGCTGGACTTGGAACCGTTCCTCGACAAATTCCTGTGGCAACACCGAAACGCGGTTCATGCGACCACCAAGGAGAGTCCAGCTGTTCTTTCCAAGTCCAGAAGACTATGGCCGTCGCTGATTTGACCGGATTCACGCGACGTCACACACTTCCGCGACAGCGAACCCCAGCAATCTCGCGGAATCATCACTAGACAACTTTGTCGATCTATGGTGGGGATTACGAACCTGGGTGACGCATTAGTGCATCGGCCCTACCTCAGACAAATTCATTTCAAAGTGGCAGCGGACGATGAAAATGACCACACGACCGAGGCGACCAAGGATCCAGACGGCAACTGTGTTGATACCAGTGAGCCATGTGTTCCACTATCCGAGACGACTACCGAGACGGTCGAGTCGCAGCCACCAGCTCCAGCTCGAATATCAGTAGGGCAGGCGGGCCAATCTGACGAGGAGTTCTTGAGACAGGAAGGCTGTGGTGATTCAGCGAGCCTCACATGTGATCCGGCCAAGCACAGCTTTGTAGCTGCGCACGCTGAGGAACTTCCACCAATCAGAATTGCCGAGGATAGGTACAGCACAAGTTCGCTGTAATTGGTCAGCTTGTAAGCTGCTGATTATTTATCTGATTTAATATATTTATACAAACCACTTCTGCAATGATCAGTGGTAGGACCACACAAGTATACCCTTCTTCCATGTGATGAACTGGCCACCCTTGCTTATCATCCAACCACTGCATGCCTCATCGAATTATGCGCGCTGAAGAATCGTTTTCGAGGACATACCCAACACGTCTCAATCACCTTAGCCTGGTGTTTCATCTAAGGAGAGATCATTCACAGAATTTATATATATATATATATATATATATATATATATATATATATATATATATATATATAATTAGTTGGTCCAGTGCAATGACACGTCCTTTAGCTGCATCCACGGAGGTTCTTTAATACAAGGTTGATCTGTCAGACATTGGACAGGACGAAATGTATAACCTCCATAGATAAATGTAGAAATGAAGTACTCGCCTACTGGTCGAGTTAATTTCCATATGAATGATGAAGTCTGTTTTATCGTTCCTATTTGGCTCTTCAGAAAGCGAACTGTGGTGACAATGTTTATTGACCACGGGACAAATTTATGACGGGATACATCAAGTTTCATCACACGTGTGTTGCAAGTCAAGTGGAGTACTAAACAGTAAAATCACAATGGAACAGTCAGTCCATGATGACCAAAGAAATACGGTAGCCAACTATCGTCCAGGACTCTTCTGCCCCAAATTCCCCCTAGCTATCTCCACTCTCACCAATGGAAACAAATGTTAGAAGAGCACTCATATAACCAACGAAGAAAGAAGAAGAAAACTGTACCAACGCGTTCACATCGATCCCTGATAACGAAGTTTCCGCTATTAAAGGACCGCGTTTCGTATGAATATCTAATCACAACGGTTAGTGATCGCGTGTTTGACAGTGACAAGGCGTTTTATCAGAACGCTCATGGAAGAATATATTTTAAGGTTTGGCCTTCGGTAAGAAAATAGCAACACGTAGCTAAAGTATCCTCGATATCCACCTCTGGCCTTCTCTATGTAGAAAGCCAACCGAAACAGCTTCACATTTTTTCTGGTCTTTCACAGTACTGACTAAACAGAGAAGAATCAGATAACTGACTTTGAACCAACTACATCTGGCTCCCTTCCACAAAAAAGAACGTTATTCTCAATTCTCTTACAATTCCCTTTGTTCTATTCGTCATGTACGGCAGAGAGAAGTTCCAAACGGACTACTTCTTCCTTTTATTGACCCTCACGCAGACAGAGGGGTGTGGACACTATTGTCTGCGATCTACTTTTTCAAGTTCGATTCGTCCTTTCAAGAAATGCATGAATAAAACTGTTACTAAATCTGGAAATCAGCCTTTCGTGTGGCAATCCCACGGATAACAAAAAGACACAAATTATATACGCATGGTGAAAGCGAACCTCGAATTTCACATACTGCAGTGAGCAGGTTGTTGGCAGCTCTACAAGTGTTAGACCGATGTAAGTACGGGGTTCCCGATGATACACTTACTGAGCTTTGAACTCATGGACTTTTTTCTGTCTTTGTATTTGGCAGATAGAACACAAGCAACGCTCCACGGATGATTACTGGTCCTTGCACAATACAATATCTCAACTGGAACAAGCGTCAATAGGATCGACCAATAAGACCACTCAATTTTGACGGGTTAATAAATGGCACGTAACTGAGGTTTTATAGAAAGGGTCTAACCATGAAAAGTTCCAATTCACGGCGCGACAGAGTAGAAGCACACACACACGTCTAAAATGAAACATGACTGCGGTGTCGGTTTTTCTATCCTGTTGCCTAGTTGTTGTATGGTGCGAACCCGCAATGCTTCGTGATGATTCAGTAAGAATTTATGGAACACGGCACCGTACTGGTTTGCGACAGGATACTCTGAGAAGCACCAGGCAGTGAGAATCATGGTGAACAGGTACAGCGAAAGCTCGCAGTAATCTACCAATTATTTCCTTTGATATAACATACTTATGCAAATCAATCCTGCCGTAAAACTAACGTACTGTTCCGCAACCTCGGTTTTCCAGCTGTTTCGGTTTGCGTAGTTCAGGGTTGAGGCTACTTCAATATGTCAGCTCAGTTCAACTATCGTGAGTCGCACATACCCCCAGTCAGGTAGACACAGAACATTATGGTATGTTATTTCAGGGCTGTGTTTGAAACATAAAATTTCATTCAGACTGTTGTCAGATGGGCTGAAGGTTGACCCATCGACTGAGAAGTAGCCATGTGGGAAGCTATTTGGTCGCCGGGTTACACCAGCTTGAGGACGATCCTTGACGTACCTACCAGACAATTAAGTCTACACGTCCATTGTTCACAAGGAACGGAAAAACACTTTTCAGTTTGTTGATTCTAAAGTTTTTACTACATCGAGGTCTTAACAGTGAAGTGTAACTGTCGCAATACATCGGATAAATTATTTACTTATTACTGAGGTTTTCCTCCCTAATTTTTCTGTAGTGTTTTGCAAGCACAGTTGATTCTTTTTGGTCATTAAGTAGCCTTACTCTTAGCTCAAACCTTTTTTATGTACTGAGATATCTTGCCGCTGACCTTTACGGCTGTTGCTCATCATCCTAACTTTTCGCGAATTCGACCACTGTCGCCGGGTGGCCAGTCGTGTACTGTCACAAGTTAGCCCGCACGCACGCACCCCACTGGTCCTTATTCGCCTCCTTTTCTGATCTGGGCTTAGAGTGGAAGAACAGTACGCTGTCCGCCACCCTCTGCTCGTTTTCTCACCTGGCATGTCTTGTCTTAGTTACTCACTTTTTGACTGCCCCTAATGCCTGTTTCTGGTCAAGAATGCCGTTTTATCGCGACTGGTCGCAACTACCGCTTGAAATTATGTTTAAATTCAAATTCAGTACCAGTTGTCCCTAATTACCTCAGTATGATCGGGGGTGGGAGTCTCAGGCTCCCAGTTAGCTACTCGTCCTGAACGCTTCTCGAAGCTCTTCCAAATGACTGTGCATCTGCTACGGCCTCTGCTGAGGATGCCCAACTCTGTGCCTTCTCGTGGCGCAAGTGGTCCCAATAAAGACGAAAGCGAACGCTCGCTACTTCCCACCGGGTTGGTTGATTGAAAGTCAGCTTGGGGGAGATGGTTAAACCCTGATCCCAAACTAACCATGGGTAGTGCTTGAGGTGTACAAAACTATGCTCACAGACTTCTGTGGCGGAAGACAAATGGATTAAGCTCATATGCTTGAATCCCTTGCCATCGATGCTCGTTGCTTTCAACACTCCAGTTCTATCATTCAGTTAACGCTCCCATCCAATTGTTCTGTGAAGCTTCACTTACACCTTTCTGGGGACACTGAGGCTGCGGCTTCTGGTCTTACCGGCATTGGTATTGCTCTCAGGGAAAGAGCTAAGGCGGGGCTACTAGACTGGATACCAGTCGAAGGTCGTTTATTTGCAGTGAGACTCAGGGGTTCGAGTAAAGTGAGCAGTCTTTGCTCCGATAGACGTAATCTGTTTGTCGTTTTGGCGTATGCTCCCACCGATTGTAGCCCCAGATGTAGTCAAAGATAACTGCTACCGAAACCTCCACGACCTGCTACGTAAAGCAAACGGGGCTGATATCGTGATTTTGGCAGAAGATCTGAATGATAGAGTGGGTCGGTTGTCATCTAATGAGGCGCTTCTAGGAGGCCCTTTTGGGCTAGATTCCTGTCGCTCGGAAAACTGGGAACGATTCACCAATTCACAGTCGACGGCATCATCTAGAACTCTAAGCGGAGCACTTCCAGACAACTTATCTGGCCCTCGGTGTCGACCTCTCCTGTAGCTCTTCCGGAACACGTCCAGTAGTGCTTTTCGACAGATCCACCTACTGAGGGGGAGATCCGAAAGAAAATCCAGGGCTTAGTGCGTCAAAAATTGCCGGGATCTGATGGCATTCTGCAGCCCTATTTAAAGATGGTGGAGAGCAGCTCGTTAGAGAACTTCATTTTTATTTGCGTCTGTCTTACTTCTCAGGTTGAACTAAACGCATGAGGAGCAAACTCGCTAGGAGCGAGCTTGGTTTCGTCCCAGTCGTGGATGTATAGATCAAATCTTCTTCCTCCAACAATTGCTAGAGCACGGCCACAATTTGGGAAGACCGACAATCGTCGTGTTCCTGGACATTCGTGCGACCTCCGACTCCATCGACAGGACTGCACTGTAGAATTGTTCGTTGAGAAATGGAGTGCCTGGGAAGTATGTATTAGTCCTCAAAGTGTGGTATCGCCATACCTGAGGTCGGGAAAAGACATATGGCTAGCTTTCACCCTCTTTTGTCGTCTCCAGTGGAGTTTGACAAGGTTGCCCCATACCCCCTTTTCTCCTCAAATTTCCCAAAGAGAATGTTCTACGGAATGCTTTGTCTGGTCTTCCAAAGAGTGGAGTTGAACTTCTCCCAAGGAACACAGTTTTCGACTTTGAATATGCCGATGATATCGCCTTGCAGAGTGATGACTCACAGGGAAAGCAACACGCTTTGGTCCGCTTGGGGGCCGAGGTATCCAGATATGATATGCACTTTACGTTTCTTAAGGGCAGATTGCTTTTGGAAGATAGGCAGGAGCCTGTATCTGTACTCACTCTCTGTGGTGAACCGCTTATTTAGTCGACAGCTTTAGGTAAATTAAGAGCTTGATAACATCTGGAGGTGGTGTTGGAGAGCATTTCAGTTCACGCACAGTGAGAGCTACAGAAGCATTCTCAAACCTGTGCCACCTGTGGCGTCGCCTTGACATCCAGCTTTCTCTTAAGGGACGGGTGTATGTCATCGCGGTTAGGGGTGTTTTACTCTACGGTTGCGAGACCTGGTCACTTCGCGTTGAATACTCTGTAATAATCCTAATGAACTGAATTCATAGTCCGTATTGAAATTTCCCCCACCCAGAACTACGCGAACGGAAGTAGCAAGAAGATCAACGCCGCCAAGTAGCATGTTAGTTGTATTGCAGAACTGGTTTGTATGAATATGATAAATTAGAGAATATAATTGGTAGGCTCGAAGGTGACCAATCACAGGGAGCTTGTGTCGAAATTGTCCGCGGTGATCCTCATTGGTTGAGGCTCATCCGTGTACGTGGTTACGAAGCTGTATGTGGCCGTATCACGTGCGACAGTTGCTGAATCACCGTGGTTGCTCAGCGCCTTTCCTTGTTCGACAACCGATATCTCCAAAGCATTGGTCTCGTTTGAGTGACTGAGTAACGACGAGGTGCGCCATCGTGTGTTAGGCACAGATAACCACCCTCTAGACGAGGTGATCGCTCTATTGCACCTCCGGTGGCTTAGTCATGTTTTACGAAAGCTTGCCCGTCGTCTACATAACCATGCTCTATTCGCACATGCTGTACAAGGCTGAAAGAAGCGACTCGGGGGTCAAACCATATATATATATATATATATATATATATATATATATATATATATATATATATATACTATCAATACCAGTTACTCCTGATATAACTGTCTATTGAAAGCTGCTGCCCCAATCTGCTATAATCCTATATTTAATTCCGTTACGCTGTCGTTAATCATATTCAATCTGTTTTCACTGTTTCTGGTTGACAGTCATCATATTGAGACTGGGTAAGTTCGACTGATCAATGCCTGTAGGATGCATAGACATTTGTGATTTTACACACACACGAAGAGTAAAGCTAAAAATTCTAAAGTTAACCTGCAGTGATCTGTGAGCAGCTGATATAGAATGGTCCTGGTTCTCCTGAACACCTTGAATGAAGCCAAGCAATCCAAAGTTATTAACGGTAGAAAGTGATTTATCGCTACCCCATGACGGAAAAACTCAGGATGTGATTTGATCACCTACACGTAAATGTCTATCATACAAGAGGCAGTGTGTACCATTCGCAATACTAGGACTGAGAGAACGCACTAAAATCGCTCCAACCCGTAACTGACTATTGAAATAGCGAGGAAACCAAGATAGCGGAAATGTACGTTAGTTTTACCGCAGAGTTGATCTGTGTGAATGCGATATCAAATGGACTAATTGGTAGGTCACTAGTTGAGCAGTCACTACTGTCTTTTGTTGTACATGTTCACCTCCATTCTGATTGGCTAGTGTTCCTGAGGTTATGTAGCCTCAAAGCTGTGTCATGTCATGTCCCATGAAAAGCCTACTGAATTACCGCGACCTCCATCCCTCGAGAGCTACTCGTTAATTACGCTCGCGGGCCTCACTGATCTCCGGAATGGAACCAGTAGATGTGATTAGGCATCTTTGACAGTTATCTCCATTGGTAGAACAGATGGATTGTCAACCTAAACAAAACGGGCTTCCGTAACCTCGGTTGCTGCTCTGAATTGAGTCTGGCTGAGATTGTGTCGATCCCCGGATGCATCACCCATATCTGTAATCTCGATTATATACCTAACAAGCTATCCGGTAATGATACTACGATTTGGTGGAATTCAGTTGTCATGGCAGAATGCGACATCACCAGAATTACGACTTATTAACGATGACGTCAGCCTTCTTGACTTGAATAGATCGGCCGGGCTCTTTGGTGATACTATGCACCTCGTTTCAGCTTTTCAGCAGGAAATTACCCAAGAGGAACGCCAAATCAGGTGTTATTTTCGTGTTGATTGATGTCAGTGCGCCTTTTGCAGAGCGTTTCATCACTAGAGAATGGGTAACTTGGTGCCATACGCAGATGCCAACATCCGATTTTGTGGAGCAAACTTTTCAGCATCCCTGTGCAGAACTGGGATCCGTTATCGGTGACGAATGCTTGTGGAAGTCCGTCCCACCAACCTATACGTCGAGCGAGTGACTTCATTCCCTCCACTCCCAAAATCGACTTCCGCAACGAAAGTGGTATGAAATGTCCGTAACCACGACACAAGACTCGGCCCGGTCATTTGCTGAATTCCCCTCACTGCAAAAAGCACTGAGGCTACTTCCTTTTCACCTTGGCTTGCCACTCCTTGATTGCCAAAATCAGGGATAAGTAGTGGCCTCTTGTAAGCTATCTCAATTTCTCCCTCAACACCACAGCAGCCGGGGAAATGAAGTCGCATTGCAAAACTCGAGTACCTTTGCAAGGAGTCTGCTTGCAGGATCGTCTTGCAGGACACCGTAGTTACGTGCAGCGAAGGCTAAGCTCCGTCGTTGAATCACCGAAGTCATTGACTCGGTGATTGATTTCTCTGAGCTGAGCAGGAAATGAAGAACTTGTTGGTCTGTGACAACCGTAAATTTCAGTCGAAAGAGGTAACTGTGCGGTCGACGCACAGCCCAAAAACGGTCAAAACTTCCTTCCGAGTCTGAGCATAATCCCTCTCTGGAACTTTGGGGAGGTGTGAGATGCAGATAATCGGACATCAACCCCGCTCCGGGAGTGCTCCAGTCCTCACTTCGGGCGCGTCAGTTATGAGTGTGCTTTGTTTAGATGGGGTGAGTGGGACTAGTGTTGGTTGGTCAACGTTGTTTTGTATAAGACCGCGTAGTGTCTCCTCACTGCCCCTTTACTGCCACACATCCGGCGACTGAGAAAGGAGCAGTGACATAGCTTGTATTGCAAAGTTCCGAATGAATCCAAAATATTATTGCAGTGATTCCAGTATTGATCTTAAAATGGCCTGACTTTTAGGTGACTATTCTAACTAATTGAAATGAATCCGATCCGGTTGGCACTCTTATATCGTTCGCGTTCTACTCCTTGATTTCAATGATCGCCCACGCACTCGAAGTCTGCTCTCAACTTCAACGGCTCCAGCTCGCTAAAGGAAAACAGAAGACGACTGCAAAACGCGCCAAAAGCCTATGTTTGTGTAAGTGAATTTTGTGCTATTTAAAGCAAAAGTGGGAAAATTTCGAACGTGCGTGTCCAATGGGATTCTTGCCTTGACGAACAAGGATGAATGAGTTTTTCGCTAGTCTTGTCTGGCCGGTTTTTCAAAATTCACTCAGCTAGTGCAGCCACAAGCGTGGGTTGACTTGGCTTGACAAGCTTACAACTATTAGTAATTTGGCTTCAGGGAGGTTTACCTGACTACCTGACAAGTACCCGTTCACAGTAACTATGAAACATAGGATATCCTATTCGGTGACACCGAATTTTCACTTTGTAACTTTGGTTGTTACGCTTCATTCCACGAACCTCTTCGGCAGCTGTTGCCCTCGGCAGTCATGTACTTTCTTTGTGGACCCAAAAATAAACACATTATCTCGACATGCCATGACCCTCATCGATAAGAGGAATAATCTCGTCGACTGCAGTCTGGAGGATCCCGGAAGACACTTGCCGTCCGAACGGATACAAATTATACTGGAACCAACCCCACGGAGTGCTGATGGGTGGTAATGGTTTGAACTCCGTGGGCTGTAATATTTGACAAAATGTGTCAGCCAAGTCAATTTTCAAAGGGTACTGTAGTGATTCGACTGTCTCCACATGCCGTCCAGTGCGCTACAGCTTCATTTCCAGTATCCAGCCAATCGTGAAAAGCCGGACAGTAATTGTCAGATCGTATAGATACAGCGAAATCACCTTGTGATTGGTCAGCAATTTGTCTCCCAATAAGTACATGCCCATTTTCATATATAAACGAGTTAGTACCAACCAAATGTAACAGAATACATTGTTGTTGTTCTTGTGTGGTCTTGTCGTTCTCCCACTGCGGGTAGTCCGAGTTCGAGTTATTTCATTATGTATTATTGGCCGGTTAGATACGAATCTCACAGGTAATTGCTTCCGAGCATGCTTTTCACAAAGTCTTCCGGCTGCATAACAGTGGCTGTGCACCTCCACAACCGCAGATCCACAGTCAGCCGGTGATCACCGCAAATTCGGGATGTTTTCCATCGTTCTTCATCGCCATCACAGCCGGAGCCGCCTAAGTGAATGAAGTCGCATTTGTGAAAACAAGTTCATGTTTAATCGTGGTAAGCGCCTTCAGAACACCTTACTGTTCACATGGGAATACTCTTCACTTCTACGACACCGGATTTCCGTTCACTTCTAACTTCGCGTGTTCAACCGCCATGCCGCTTTTGTTATTTGAGCATTGCGTGACCAATCTCTGAGAAATTCAGCTGATCACAGCAGGATGTTGTTGTACCTGTTCACCGCGATTGTGATCCGCCGGTGCTTCTGAGAACATGCGACTGCAAAGCTGTACCATGTCGTGCATTGAGAATCTAAGAAAAGTAGTCGAGTGTTGCCGTCGCGAACAAATTTCAGACTGCTTTCCGAATTGTTTTGGCCTTTGGCTTATTTTTTATAATCTATGATGGTACTTGAAGGGCTCAATGAGATGTGGCTCGTGGTATATAAAATTCCCATAAATACTCATTCCAATGACTTTGAAGTCACTAACTCATTGAGCTGGTTCATGTGCGTTGTACTAGGTGATTGCAAACCTTTTCTCCGAAGTACTGTCGGAGATATCACGAATAAGGTGGTTTCAGCTGGATCAAAAATTAAATATTTCCATTGTCAGACCATAAGCACCGCTGAAAAGACTACATTGCAGCAGGGTGATGCTCCTTGTCATGTGTTGTAAAGCTTTGGAGGCCTTGAAGCTGTGAATAAATCTACACATTTGTCACTTTTTAAATCAGTAAAAGCATGGTCCCTTTAAAGGCTGCCTTTCCACAGTCATCATCATCATCGTACAGCGTTAAACAGCAGGGCAAGCCCCACTGACCACTGCCTTTCTCACCATGTTGCACGTTAGATTAGAAAGTATGAATATACAAGATGGACAGGGAGTGGACCTACACAGGTGGGAAAAGGAAAGAATGCCCTAGTAGCCAACACACGGAATACACAGCCTAACTGTACAAACGCACATCGACCAGTCATTCTGATTCGATAGAAAGTGACAACACGATGGCCACCGTTCACGGTTCGCAGCCATATCCTTCAGTATCTCCAGCCAACTGGTAGACGGATCTTTTGAACTCCAACCACGAAGATGTGAAGCACCTACTTTTCCTAAGTCTACTGTACATTTTCTCATTCCTCGTTTCCAAGTCATCTGTTGACCTCCACGTTGTCTCTTCCACTCCCTAGGAGGATTGGAAAACAGGGCACTGTACGGTAGACGTGTGTTTGACATACGTAACACGTGCCCCAACCAAAGAAATCTACCAAGCTGGATACGCTGTGATAAGACATCCTCCGAATTAGTACCCAATACTCAATTTCTGACCTCAGCATTGCCTACTCGGCTACTCCACCCGATCTTAGCGATACTACGTAAACATCAGTGGTCGAAAACCTCAAGACGACGAATATCTTCAGCACGCAGACTCCAAGTTTCGCAACCATACAACAAAACTGAACGCACTGCGGCACAGTAAACACGACCTTTCAACTTCAGCGAAATATCAGATCGACGCCACAAGTGCTTCAGTCCAGCGTAGGCCGCTCGAGCCTTGGATATCCGCTTGCTCATCTCTACTACTGTGCTCCCATCCGTCGTCAAGCTGCTGCCGAGGTAGGTGGAGTGGTCGACAACAGACAGCACCTTCTGATCGAGCATCAGGCTCAGAATCCTTGACGTCCAGTCTTGTAAGATCACTTTACACTATGAAGGTGCATTGCGCATGCCGAATGGAGCTACAGCTCTTGAGAGTCTATCTAATGCACGTCGAGCGTGTTCCATGGATTCGAACAAGCAGACAACGTCGTCCGCGTGATCTAAGTCACATAGCTTCCCACTATTTCCTAGTTCGACGCCTACATCCTGAAGATTTTGCAGCGCACTGTCCACTATTTCGTCCATGACGAAGTTGAACAGGAAATGAGACATAGGACATCCCTGTCGAACACCACTGGTCGTTTCGGACCGACCGGATAGTTCGCCGTACACTCCAATGCGGCCAGAAAGTGTGAGAATACAATGATCTCAGTAGGTTCAGGAACTTCTGGGGCATACCTTTTCGATGAAGAACACTGAAAAGCGCTGCTCGATCAACTGAATCGAAAGCGCCTTTCAAGTCTAAGAAAATCATTATTGTCGGTCGACGGTGCACGCGACGCGTTTCGAGTAGTCGGTGAAGAGTAAAAATCTGGTCGATGCATCCTCGACCTGGGCGGAATCCAGCCTGCTGTTCGCGGGCATTCCTCTCGTGAGCTGGTGTAAGACGGTGCAGTAGAATTGAGGCTAATACTTTGATGAATATCGGAATTAAGCTAATCCCACGATGACTACTACAGTCATTGCGTATTCTCTTCTTGAAGATGGGAACAATCAATGACTCACTCCATATTAACGGAATACACTCCTCGTTCCAAATGTCACGGAGCAAAGCGGTAAGTGATTTTATCGAAATATTTCCACCCAGTTTGAAAAGAACTGGGGGAAGTTCGTCGGGATCTGCAGCTTTCCCTCACTTTAGTGATCGAATGCATGACTCCACTTCTACTTCCGATGGGGGCTTGAGTGATACCACCCAAGGAATCGCAGTTGTTGACACAGGAGTAACTACACTAGCGTGCGGCCAGCTAAACTGTTCCCTGAAGTACTCGGCCCAACGGTCAAGCCTTTGCTGTTTGTTATGGATTGGTTCTCCATTTCTATCGCAAATTGTTTCACTGACCTGAGTTCGCCTTCCACCGGTGTCACGAATAAGTTTGAACAGTCTTTGACTGTTACTTGAATCAGCTGCTATTTCCATTTCTTCGGCTACCTTGACCCACCAATTTTCGCGATCCTTCTTGAGGCTTTTCGTAACTTACCTTTGCAGCTTTCTCCGCATCTTACTGATCTCCTTACGGTTCCAGAGCTGACGCTTTTGCTCCATTATACTCAGCGACTCTTGCGAGACCCAGTGTTTTTGATGAACAACGGATCTAGGACCATACGCAAAACGTGCTGCAAAGAGCATCGCCTGTTTGATATGAGCCCAATGCTCATCTACATTACTGCTCGTTGTAGATCCTAGCTCATGTGCTAACTTCTGCTCATAACGGGTGCATACTTCTGGATCACACAAACGTTGCACGACTAATCGGGTTTGCAGTTTGCAACGATAACCATGGAGCTGGAGAGATAATCGCATTAAAACTAATGCATGGCCCGACTCTACGTACGTGGACCAGTAAGATCTGCAGTTCTGAACAGGACTGCGCCACCGGTAGCTTACGGCAATATGATCAATTTGACTCAAAGTACCTGTAGAGTTAGAGCGCCATGTCGCTGTGCGAAGCGAGCTGTGTTGGAAATTGGTGCTAGACAAGAACAATCGATTGTCTGCACAAAACTAAAGCACAGCGGCCACCTAAACAGGCTTCTGACACAATAAGTTTGCCAACTTGTGCATAAAGCACCAGCTAGCACTACAATGTCAAAACCTTTACTGCTGTGAACGATGGTGGTGAGTGCATCATAGAACTCATCTTTCTGCGAGTCTGAGCTGCAGTCCGTTGGGGCGTATGCCGAGATCACAAACAAATTGCGCTTAACACAACTATCCTTTCGAACGCCAACTGACCCTTGGAGTCTCACAGCACATAAACGACTGTTGACAGGGATCCAGTCTA
This sequence comes from Fasciola hepatica, assembly GCA_948099385.1. Taxonomy (NCBI): domain Eukaryota; kingdom Metazoa; phylum Platyhelminthes; class Trematoda; order Plagiorchiida; family Fasciolidae; genus Fasciola; species Fasciola hepatica. The sequence goes on from CANUEZ040000124.1 coordinate 895,638, forward strand.
AAAGGGCAGCCTCAGCCTTGTCAGTCAAGACAATTCCTACACCACGTTGACCCACAGCTATAGCTGCTTCGTCTCCTGAGGTGCGCAGAATATACCTCGATGAGATACCAGGAGCAGTTAGTTGAATTACACTGCTCGAATCCTGGATACGCGTTTCACTTAAGCAGCAGACATCAATCTTCAGAGAATTTATTGTGAGGGCTAGGCACGCCTGCTGACCGGCCTGCATGAGTGTACGCACGTTGAAGGAGCCGAGATTCAGAGGCTGGTGAGGCTTTAGAAAATGTGAGTTACCAGACAGAGGATTATACCCGATACTATTTGACAGTGAATCGTTGCGAGTATCGACCGTGTTTTCAGTGGGAGCATTATGGGTGGATAGATGGGGCAACGAGGGGTTGGTTAGGGACAGAAGACAAAGGTTCCACAGCGGCCCCATAACAGCCTTTATTTGGTTATGGTGGAGAATTTATTTCCAGTGTCGGAGAAAGAAGTCTATGCACTTTCTGCAAATTGAATTTTGGAGACGAAAATGATGCCTCAAAAATATCCTTTCGTTTACCAATCGGTGTTCTCATTCTTTTAGGTTTGTAAGTCTACTGTTTTATGTAATGACATTATATTTTTCAACGAGAGTTAATTCAACCCGAAACGCTTTCACATTACTGGTCATGAGGTGGTAACTATAAGCAATATAGAACTTTTGCACCAGAATCCAACTTTTCATGTAGAGGGGATCGAATAACTGTAGTGATTCAAGTGCGTTCACACTCGGTCCAGTGCACTACAGCTTCGTTTCCAATATTCAACCAATCAGATGAAGCCGGATCGTAATTGTTAGATCGTGTAGATACAGCGAAGATAGCTTTGTGATTGGTTATCAAGTTATCGGCCAATAAGTGCATATCTCCTTTTGTATATAAACGAGTAAGTACCAACCAGATGCAGCAGAATACATTCCTGCTCTTGTTGTCTGGTCTTGTCATTCCTCAGTGCGTGTAGTCCGGGTGCGGATTATTTCACTAAGTACGACTGGTCGGGTAGGTATAATTTTCACACTAAGTCAAAAAGCTACAATGACTGACGAATTTTGAAAATACAATGCATGCAGTACACGCATGATAACAGTGTGTGTATGGCACTTTGTTAACGTCCAAGTCCAGTGACGGATAAACGCTGTATCATGTATCGTTGATATAAAATCGCCTACTAATGGTTTTACATAAAAAGTCACCTATTATCTGATATTAAGAACGGAAGGAAAACATATATCGCGAGATATGAGCATTTTGCTGACTCTCGTCCATCGTGCACGTGAAACGTATCAGTTTGTATACGATACTGTACATGAGATACTTTGTGTACAAACATTTGAGTAAACTGTGTCTGTGACGGTTGTCGTTTCACTGCTGAAGATGCATATTTCTGGTTTTTATTTATTCACTAAATAGGTATGATGAGGCTATTTGATGCATTGTCAACATAGAATGGGGCATGCTAATCTTATTCATTTCCCAGATCAAATTTTTAAATTTGTGACTGATCATTTCGAAGCATGTTTAAGGTCCATTCCCGAAAATTGCAGAACACCCAATCAGTTAGTTTTTTGCGTCTTAACTCATTCATTTGCAGTTGCTGGCGGAAAAACTGTTGAACTTGTAATGCGTTCTTCTCAAACGTGTTTTATTTTATTTTAACCGAGCCTACCCCACTCTTTCCTGGCCTCTTCCCCATTACTTCCTGTGGCCCTTGTACGTGAAGTGAGCGATTCATTACGCCCAGTTAATCAAGTATACACTTCGTTGTACCTGACAAGATCCCGCAGTTGTACTTTAGTGACCATTGACTGTGTGAAGGTGATTCGATGATCTATCTTCGCCTCTGATCAGGGCAGCTTCTTTTGCCTGTAGCGTCCCGCTCCGCGTAACTGCCTCAACTTGGTATTCTTCCTTCGAATTACCAGTTTATTTTGTTCTGCAGCCAAACATGTGGCCTCCTGAATTGATCTTTAGGTCCTCGGTCACAACTGTTCAGCCAGTTTCCTTCTTTCCGCCGTTTTTTTCTTATTCAGTCTCCTGGTCACCTCCGTGACGATGAGCAGCTGGTGAGCTCGATGGAGGACGCCACAGACTGAGGTTTGTATGTGTTTATTAACTTGTCATTGACATGTAAGTGTAGTACTGCAGTTAAAATCTCGACTGGGTTTTCTGATGTTGAACTTTAGTCCACACTGAAAAGGACACCAGATGTAATTAGCACTAGCAGCAGCAACGGAGTTAAGGGTAACAGATTTTCTCTAATCGACTGATGCTGTTTCCGGATAGCTTTACTGACTTGCAGAATAATGCTTTCATCCACGATGCTTTGTCAGCCTTCACAAGAAAAAGAAGCTTCTCTCAAAAGTGAATCTAAGATGTTGTTCAAATAAAACAATTCCCAGTGAATTTAGAAATGGGACGAGAACCCTAAACGATATATATATATATATATATATATATATATATATATATATATATATATGAAAGGATGTGAGTTGAATGCTTCTGCACGTTGTTGGATGCAACTTAGCTTCTTCTCCAGGATCCAAACAGTCAGATGAAACCAGACTTTGAAAGTCAGATCGTCCAGTCAGGTTGCTTTATGACTGGCCAGCACACTGACTACCAATAGTGTCACACCTTACTTCATGTATAAACGATGGTGCACCAATGCATTCGGAAAAATTACGTAATTGCTATTCTCGTCTTGTCAGGTCTTGATGCGTGTATTTCGGGTTTCAGCTCTTCTATTATATACCGCTGACCGGGTAGGTTCATATCCCACATTTATCGTCGCGGCATGGAGTTAGTGACCACTGGAAGTTTGAACTTGCACAGTAATCCTCCACAGATTGAGGGGTGGATCGAATATTTTGGGCTTTGGTGCAGTGTTCGGTAAGGAGTTAAACAATCGACTGGCCTAGTTTCTGACTGCCGGAGGACGCGTTACGTATTCCCTGGTGAAATTCAGCTTTTCCCCCAGATGCTTCAGTAAGGTTTATCCTGCAATCCCATAAGCAGGCCACCTGTGACACTTATGAGGATCATCTGAAGGAGCAGTTGTGTGATCGACCAGTTGTCAAAATCAACAACGTCAGTCTGCATCGGAGATTGTTGGAACCGGAAATTTTGAGTTTTGCGGAAACTCACAGAATCTGTGACCAGTACAGTGATACACATTCAGTAAACACGCCAGATACCACACTATTGTTTCGACAAAGAAAGTCTAATTCAATGCATCCGCATCACTATCATCGAGCCTAATTACACCAATGAAGCCAACCCGGTACTACAGTGTCTCGTAAACCTGTTCGCAGATGTGTCTTTTGGCGATTTCCAATTACGCTCAACGTAATGGTTTCACCAGGCTGCTGGCCATGTTTGTTAAAAGTGACCCAAACAAATGGAACTGAAGAAATCAAAGCTATGTGTACCCTCAAGACCACAGGCCAAAACGACCAATTTCTGTACAAACTAATGACATTTCAGTTTGGATTCCAACACGAGTTCATTGTGGATACACGGACCTGTGGGTCTGTTGCACTTCGTACGTTTCACACATTCTTTCATACTTATCCATTGAATAACATAACATAACATAACATTGAATTACATAACAATCTGTTGTTCAATCGATTCAATAAAAATACATTTTCGACGCATCCACAAGCTGCTACCGCGGGTCAGTCTCTCTGCGATTGGGATTGTATGAGCATGGTTTTACTGCCACAGATCTCGGAGCCTTCACAGAAAATGCAGAGCGAATGATCTGCGGTAACCGCTTGCTGTTGCGTTGAAAATGTTTGTTAGTTAGATAAAACAACAAACTGTTATGTAGAATTTAATGGGAAGAATATAGAAGAATGTGCGAAATATAGTACGTGCCACAAGCCCATCATCTCGGAGATGCTAAACATGATTTACCCCCGGACAACCATAAAACACACTGACGTACGCATCCATGGGCTTCAGGCTACTGAGTGAAAGGACTTTAATGGTACAAATCAAATAGCGAATATACATCCCAGTCCATTTCCCGATTTCGGTTGCTAGTACGTCTGTTCTGGGGTTGAGCATACTTTGGGCTATGAATCACCCTGCTTCGTTTCACACATTATCAGCCACCCCCGTAGGCCAGAAACTGGTGATGCAGTGCTTCAACAATTGGTCGAGTCGATCAAGTTGGAATTTGTCGGTGACCCGGTGTTTCCCAAATAGTGTTGGCTTATGCTCGACGAGAAATTCTGAGAGCATTGAGGCAAACGAAGCAGAATGGCGTGATTATACAAGTTAATTCTGCTGTTTGGACTTGACAGAGAACAAAGTTCACAACGAATCCGTCTATTGGAGCATCAGTAAACACGCGCGCAAGCGGGCAAGCAAGCAAACACATGAGTCATCGACGGGCTAGCGCAAGCAGTAAATGCAATCGAGTGCGGTAGTAGGGCCGCGCAGCAGAAACGAATCAACAGGCGAGTATGGCTCAGAGCCAAAGTCTGATTGGTTAGAGCAAGCCGCCCGTGGCGCGAGTGAAGTCACAGCAATGTACGTACGTGTGTGCGTGTGTGTGTGTGATACTAGGCGGTATCGAATGTCCGATCAATAAGTTTGCCGGCATTGTAATGACGCAGTCAGTAGTGTGGTCAGTGCTAGACCCACACAACGAACTCGTCTTCCTAAGTAGCTCCGACATTAGTTGCAATGTAAGCGGTGGTAAGATACCGTGTAATTGTCTAGCCTACATACTGACTTTTAATCCACATCTACGGCGATGTGGTTACTCACCACTGCCAACACTCCTTGAATAGTGTCTACGATTTTCTATCTTCTGATTTGCACGTTTCATCGGCCACTTTTCAAGCTGCCATTGACAAGGTGATTGAAAGTTTAACCGAGGTGATGACGTACCAGGATCATTTTATCATCTTTGGAGCATCTAAGATGGAACACAATCCTCGCTTGAAGCAGACCCTGGAGGGATCTGTCGCCAAGACTGTATCGAACAAGCCTACAAAACGCGAGTTTGATGTCAGGGAAGTGGTGTTCCTTGGTTTCACGATGAACGTCAATAGGTATCAATTAATTAAACCTCAATCGCTTCAGCTCAGTAACCAAAGTGGATTCACCAATGAACGAAGCACACTTGAGATCCATTCTTGGGTGCCTACCATACTAGTCCGAACGTCCAGACGACAGCGCAACTGTTGTTCCCTGCGGTCATCCGAGGTGTGGAATTGAATGGAGCAGTGCGACAGCATATTGATTTTATCAATAATATAGCTGAGCGATCACCATTATCTCCGTTCACATCATCTAAACAAACAACGTTACGCATTCGAACTTGAAATTGGTGCAGTGCTTGAGCAGGATGGATGCTCGAGCATCTGCATTTGCCGACATAAATATATTGTACGAAAGTACTCGTCGGTGATTTCTGCTATCCAGAAAGGCTGGCAACCGGAGGTGGGGGGAAAGTAACGGCAGTTTTTCGTGCATCAAGATAAATTCTGCGTGCAACCTGGCGGAGTGCTGTGCTGTGGAAACCGGTTAGTCATACCTTCTCTGTGTAAATTGGTCCCGGAAGATTTGTAAAACAGTCGGATGGGTGTCAGGAAGATGAAATCATAGACCCGACAGATTTATTGGTGGCCCGAATCGGGTGAAAATATTTGTATGACAGCCAAGAATCGTGAGGGTAGACTGCATAAAACAAATTGAAACCAAATAACAGGAGCCCGTGGCTAGACAGCTACGTTCCCCTACTTGTTTCTTCGATCCGTTCTGAATAGATATTGTATTCACACAGAAATACTCCTTCTGAATATATCCGGTGCTCTTTAACCGCTCTCTTTTTTTTTATAAAAATCCAGAAAGCACTATTATCCAAATCATTTTTTACTTCTTTGTCTGCCGTATCTTGTTATACCACCATTTTTTTACGTGAATAATGCGAAAAGCGCGTATTCGCTTACGGGACGGCTCTGATCAAAATCGTTCGCAGAAAAGCACAAAGTGTGTTATCATGACCTTATTACCCTCTTATTTACTAGCTTGGTGAAAATTTTCTGTCATGAATGTACACTTCTCCACCATCGGGAAAACAAACTGGACGTTTAACTGTAGTGAGAAGGCTGTTGACAGCTGTTCTGGCGTTCGATCAATGTAAGTATGGGCTCCCGATGAGACTCTTATTGAGTTTTGTAGTTTGCCGATCGAACACGACCAACCCTGGTGGAGGAACACTGGCGGTGGCTTGGCAAGGCACCGAGGCAGTGCTTGAGTAAAGGCAGACCGTGTGGCCCAGAAGCCGGTGATTCTCCTCGGCAGTGACCGAACAGTTCGGACTAGTGATTTTGTCGGTGCACCTACGTGTGTGTGTGTGTGCGTGTGTGTGTGTGTGTGTCTAACAATCGGTTCCTTCCGTCCTGTTACAGAATGGTCATCAGCCTCAGTGGACGGACATTCAGAACAGCCATCGAACCTCCAACCAGTAATGCCTGTTATTTCGTTCTAACTGTTTATACCAGATGCCGCTTAGTAAAGGTTGTTATTTCTGGACGGAATTCCGTTTTCATTTTACACTTGCGTACTACATAGCGGACCACGTTCGTATGATCTTGATTTCAAGGTCATGTATTCCAAAAGGTCAACAGCTTTTTTTCTCATGAGCCTACCATCAACCGCAAAATTGCTAATAAATCAACAAATGACACAGTTTTTCCGAATGTGTTTGCATTGCCCTTGCTTCTTTCTGATAAGCAGAAACATGATCGATACTTCCTCAAAAGGAATAACTCCTAGCAGAATTAGTATCAAGGCCTCTGTGGCGAAAACCACGTGCAGTGAATTTTACTTTAATGACTTGAAAAATTACCAGTAATCGACCGTTCATTCTATTTTTCGAGCATCATTCAAATTAATTATGTTTACCAAGGTCACGGAATTTCACTTTCGCACGGAATGTTACAGAACTAATATGAACAATATTCGGTTATAGGGAATTTCAAATTTACAACCTTTTCCTGGCATTGCATGAAAAAATTACCAAAATGAAGGTCATAACGAAGAAAAAGATTTTTCAGTCGAATTTCTACTACACCTGCTTGTCTGTTAGTCGCAGCTAAGAGGAGTACCCAAGCACACTCCTGATAATTGTGACCAAACAGTTACGGAGTGCATAAGCGTCGGGAGGAATGAATGGACAGAGGAGTACGGGATACGCACAACTGATGAGCGGCAATAACCCAGAGACTGATCTTGTGCTTCTGGCATTCTTTGTCCACACATCTGTAGATGCTACTTGCGAGGTGCTCTTCGTTCTCACTTAACGTCCACTATCAAAACCCATAGCTGCTTGGGAGGCTTGAAACCCTCGTCCAGAACTAGTGTCAGACGGACGCTGTATCACTTGTAACAAGCTGCTGAGATTTAGTGCGTTTGGATTAGCGGTTCACATGTGGTACGCGCAGTCCTGCACACCAGGTTAGAGTCTTAGTTGAAATACGGTGACTATGCTGCACTGCACGATAAATAAGGTCCATGGTAAATCTGATCTCCCACCACAAAATTAATTCGCTTCACAATGATTATGCTTTGTTATGTTTGTGTGAATTGAATTAGACGTAGAAACTATACGGTTGTTCACTGTGGAGTTACTGTGTGAAGTGATAATTTTTCGTATGATTTATTCATGTTGGTCTTTGATTTGCATGTTTACCAGACGGCTGTCAAATTCTAGCTACAAGGTAATGTCGGTTTTCACCCTATGCGATAACTTATACCCTAACAATTGTTCAAAAACGCCGCATACATACATGTACTTTAGGCGTGTCATCACCTGATCTTCGGATGACACACACACACACAACCCGATGGGCATCGGAATAATATTAACCGCTCACGCTTACCTTTAACAACCGAATTCACTTTAGTCTAACCCAATGTCACTGAAATTTGTGGTGTGGTTTTGCTCGATGGTAGTCGGAATGGAATCGGACTCTGATTGTTCATGAATTCGCTAACCGCCGATTTCTACGAGGACGATTGCAATCACGTGGGAATGACATGTGTCAAGGTCGACATGAGTATCTGTTTTGTGACTTGAGTCTGTCACTTTAATTCTCAAGGCTCACATCACTCGCTATTGGTTTCATATTTTACAAACTTGTGGAGCTCAGCAAATAATTAAGAAAAAGCTTGATAGCACGGTAGACGTACCGATTCAAGCCTTAACCATTCTGCACATGCATGGTAGCTCAATGGAAATAGTGATCCAAGGGGGGAGGGATTACCGTTTACCGTAATATATTAATGAGCGCAGTTCACGAAGGCCTTAAATTGACATTTTCCTTTCTCACTGTCGAATAATGATCGATTTAATCTCTGAAAGGAACTGAAGAATAGCACTAGGGAATGATTATCACACGTGTACAATAAGCGTATTCACGTGTCCTTTGCTTAAATCTAACCACGAACTGAACAACTCTTGGGGACGCGAACAACCAGAAGTTCAAAATGTTACCTGAGCCGGGCAACAAGATTGCTAAAGTAATCAGTTGAGATTAGGTCACTTACAAGAGGATAGAGGGGTGTGTGCTGTTCTAGTGGTAAAATGACACTTGCGGCACCATTCTACCTGCACATTTGTTTCCACTTGGAGTTAAATCTTCTGGACCCGAACACAATATTCGGTCGCAGATTTCTATCGCAAATGCGTCCAGCGAGACAGAGATAGAACGCTCTTGTACTCGGAGCTAGAATTCTATTGGAAGTCGATTCGGTTGCTAGGTCACCCCAACGAGTGAGCAAGTCTTGGGATGCTAGCTAGGCCATTTTAACTGACCACGCGTTGTCAGTGACGAACATTGACATTTACGTTCTTCAATAATTGATTCCAGGGTAGTCCTCAAGGCACCATAACGCCTAAAAACCGTTTCTTGGCTTATATCCGTCTTTTCGTGTGAGAATTCTATTCAAGAATCCGCATTTAACGTTCTTACTATTGACCATCAATGATCAAATGGTAATCCATCCGCATCCATATCTTGGCGATTTAAATCCGATTCCCTTTCGCCTCCATCCAAATGATGGTTTCTTACCAGGCACAGCTTCTCTTACGGAAATATTGTGCAACTATCGAGTGAAAAATAAAAGGAACGAGAATAGAATTTTCAAGACAACACAACACCTAAGTCAGTCAGTCTCTATTTTTTACTGTATTTTTATATCAAAGCCAACCACGTGACAAAATCTGTCAAAACAGAATGACCAGCTTGTCTTATAGTTCAGGCTTCGCCGGAGAGTGATGTGAAATGTGCAGATCATGTGTATGATAATGTTTCATTGCATGCCAATGGCTTACTGATCACGATTGATGTTTATAGTGAGTCAAAAGCCTTCACACGTGTTCCAGTGCTCTATAGCTTCATTTCCAATATTCTACCAATCAGATGAAGCCGGACCGTAACTGTTAGATCGTGTAGATAAGGCCACGTCTCCTTGTGATTGGTCAGCACGCTATCTGCCAATAAGTGCACAACTTTCATTGTATATAGACTAGTTAGCACAAACCGAATGTAACAGAATACATCGTTATCGTTCTTGTCTTGTCTTGTCGTTCTCCCAGTGCGGGTAGTCCGGGTCCGAGTTATTGCATTTTGTATGAATGGTCGGTTAGATACGATTCTCACGATGTCACAACCATATCTTATGAGCGAGGCAACAAGTTTGGGTCCGAATAGACAGGAAGATAAAGAGATAAATAAAAGTAAGACCCTTTGGTCTAAACGCGTGAAATCTGGGAACATTTTGCTTTTAAATAGATTTCAGTCGCTGCAGAACACCGGCTCTTCGCAATGCAGACGAGAATCGTCACCTAACATATGAAATGAATCAACTCATTTAGGTCCAACTTGAATGAAGCTGGATGATGGACTATGACAAAATTTCGTATGCCTAGCTGTAAACAGAACTATATGTAACCCAGCGGCCTCAAACTGTCACGAACATCGGTTGAAAACATCCATAGACTGTAGTTATGACATGGCTTCATATTACCCTAGCTGGTGTGACATAGATTAAACAGCATGTTTGCAGTCCTTCTAAGCACGTATGTCTAAGCCGTCGAAGTGGCATTTTTTTTTCAACCTTCCGACAATACACGCTTCGAAACCTCGTTGCCCGTTGGTACAGAAGAAACGAAATACACTGTCAATTAACCTTCAAAATTCACTGACGTACGTGGAGAAACATCAGCTTCGGTTTTTCAACGACTACACTCACATTTACTTAAAAAAGTCAAATCTGTGAACAGACATGACAAACGGAAATCAACTAAACGCAATTGGTTATTGAGACTGATAAGTGAGCGATCTGAGTACACTGATATTATATTTTTAGCTAAAATGTAGCTGCCCAAATCTCGGAACTCGTTCATTTGGGCTAATATATCTGTACTGAGAATTATTCGTACTCGCAATAAGAACTGGCAAGGTCTCAAATCATACACTCCAGCAATCAGACTGCACCACTGTGAGAATCGTATCTAACCGGCCAGTCGTACTTAATGAAATAACCTGGATCCGGACTACGCGCACTGGAAGAACGATAAAATCAGACAAGAACAGCAACAATGTATTCTGTTACATTTGGTTCGTGCTCACTCGTTTACATACGAAAATAGGCATGCACTTTTTGGCAGATAACTTGCTAATCAATCACAAGACGACTTCACCATATCTACACGATCTAACAGTTACGGTCAGGCTTCACGCGATTGGCTGGATATTGGAAATGAAGCTATAGCACACTGGACCGCGTGTGGAGACAGTCGAATCACTACAACCTCCCTCCCTCAGAAGTTCCTCATCGATTTGGCTTGCTTGACGCACAGATCTTCGAACTGGTGCAGTAGGCTGTAGTTGCGTTTCATCGACTGTTTCGTCTTCTTCCTTTAGAGCAGCACGATCATCATTCTGGGTCACGGTTTCTGCTGCGCATTCAAGAGCTTCTCTGAAGTGAAGTTGACTTAGATGGCACCGGTGTACGGTTGCGTCTTTAAGGTTTGTGATCTCGACGATGGATTTAACAAGTTGCCTTGTAATGATCGCACTAGCTGGTGGGAGATCATTGCTTCGAAATTACATCACATCGCTGGAATCCAAGCATCTCATTGACGACCTGAGACTTCTTGATTTGAACGACACGGCTGGAGTTTCTTTCGTCGTCGAATGCACTGCGCTCCAATGTTACAATAGAAAACTGTCCAGAAGCGTTCCCAATTCCGGCAGTGTCTTCGGATTGGCTGAGGCAATAGCATTGTTCACAGTACGTACCACATTTTCCGCAGCACCGTTAGAACATAGGTGGCGAGATGCCATTCGATGTCGACAGCCAAAGCTATCCCACCGATATTTCAACTCAGATGCACAGAACTGGAAACCATTAACGGTGACGAGGACATGTGGAATACCTTCCTGGTTGAAGCATTTTATTAGAGCCCGTATTACGAATGACGTGGTTGGCGTTGATGTTAAAAATACTTCAAGCCATTTCGAGTATAAATCGATCAGTGCGAGGACAAAGTATCTGTTCAGGAACGGACCGCAGAAATCGGCGTGTATACATTGCCATGGAATGTAGCTGTCGGGCCACGGGCTCCGGTTGTTCGCTTTCGACTTCGCTTTATGTAGACACGCATCACAGTTCTTGGCTGTTATACATATGTCCGCACCCACCTCAGGCCACCAACACATTAGTCGAGCAAGAGACGTCATCTTTTCCACCCCCAAGTGACCTTTATGCAGATCTTCTAGCACCTTTCTGCGTAGGGGAGGAGGTATGACCAGCCGATCTCCACGACACAGTACTCCGTCAGGTTGTATGCATAATTCCTCTTGATTCACGAAAAACTGTGGATAATTTCGTTTCACCTCCGGTTGCCAGCCTTTCTTGATAGCAGAAATTACTGACGAGTAATACCGTTTAGTGTATTTGTGTAACTCCTCTCTCGACACTGGAACTGCAGGTGACATAAAATAACATTGTTCAGCTGCGGCGAATCGCGAGAATCTTGAAAAAAAAATCAGCATGAGGAATTGTTTTACTAGGCCGACGTAGGATATCGTAATTATACGCAGCAAGGGCAATACTCCACCGTTGCATTATGGTGGCTGTGGACTTGGCAACGGACTTATTCGGGTCGCATAGAAACTTTAGCTCTTGGTAGTCCGTGACAATTGTGAACTTCAACTCAAACAGGTACTTATGAAGGCGTCGTACCGCCCAGAATACTACCACTGCTTCTTTCAGTGTCTGCGAGTATCCTCTCTCAGCAGCATTCAGAAGTCGAGAAATACAAATGATCGGGAATCCAGCTTGTTCAAGCTCTGCACCGATTCCAACCTCAGATGCGTCCATGATTAGGGCTGCATGTTTGGATGGTGCAAATGGGGATAAACTTGGACGTTCAACTATGCTGCTGATGAGATCTCGCAGGAATCTCTCGCATTGGTCCGTCTACTGCCACACATTGGATGACTGGGCGAGGAACAAAGGCTGCGCCTTCGTTGCAAAATTCGGTATGAACCTGGAATAGTATTGCAGACAACCAAAGATCGATCTCAAGTGTATTTGATTATTTGGTGACTCCATTTCTGCAGTAGGTTTAAATAGATCCGGGTCTGGCTGGAATCCACTGGCGTTTACCGTGAACCGAAGAAAGCTCAATTCCCAGACACCGAATTTGTATTTGGCTACAAATCGTTCCAGGGTCTGCTTCAACCGATGATCATGTTCCTCTTTTGACGCACCGAAGACTATTAAATCATCCTCGTAAGTCATTACTCCGGCTAAACCTTAAATCACTTGGTCGATAACAGCCTGAAAAATGCCTGATGAAACGTGCAATCCAAAGGGTAGAAAATTGTACTAAAACGTGCCCCAAGAGGTGTTGATGGTGGTAAGCTGTATCGATTCTGAGAGCAGTGGAATTTATAGGTATGCGTCAGCGAGATCAATCTTCGAAAAAATGTACTGCCAAGCATGGATTTCATGAAATCTTCGGGTTTCATAGCAGTCGCCGCACATCTTCGTAGTTGTGGATTCAAAGCAAGTTTGTAGTCCCCACAAATATGTGGCGTTTTCCCATCGCTTCTCATTGCCATAACTATCGGAGTCGCCCAAGAAGACGAACTGACAGGAGTGATCACACCCTTCTGCTCCATTTGCCTCAGTGCTATCAGAACACCTTCTCTTTAACCTTACTGCAGCACTCTTCGTTTGACGAACACTGGATCACCATCAACTTCCAACTTTACCGGCTCCACCGCCATTCGGCCACGATTGTTGGAGCATTGTATCTTTAGTTGATGAAGAATCGCGGGATCAACGGGAGAGGCTGACTCTGTGTGAAATGAAGGTGCGTGGCTCACGGCTCGTAATGCATTCAATCCCAGAATAGACCAGCAGTCAACTGGAATCGGGAAGCGGACTGGAACTTACTTCTGTTGCCTGGATTTTATCATCAGGGTCGTTTCACCCAACAGCGTGAGGTGGTGGCCGGTTATACCCTGAATGAGTATATCAGTAGGTTTTATGGTTTCCAAAGAGAAATCATCTTCAGCACCTTCTCAAGAATGGTGGACTCACAACTTCTGGTATCCACAATGAACTCACGTTGAAATCCACATTCAAATGACACCGGTTTGTACAGGAATTGATCGTTCTGACCGGTGGTCCTCAATGTGTAGATGGGTTTGGTATCTTCGGTTTTATTCGTTCCGGCCACCTCTATCATGTTTTACTTGGGTCCCCGGTATACCTCTCGTATGTGGCCAGTTTTTTCACATGTATGGCGTACAGCTATACAAAATCGACACGTTGAACGCAAATGGAAATCTCCGTATGACATTCATCTGTTCACCGGTTTGTGAGACACGGCAGCATCGGAATGGCGTGACTGGTTGACGTGTGCTTGGTGGTTACGGCGCGGGTGCGTTGGCTTGAACGTCTTTTGTTGAAACAAAATTGTGGTATCGGGTGTGGTGACGGATTGCACGTCATTAGTCGTTCACAAATTCTGCGACCCTCTGGAAAGTTCCGGCTCTTCTATTCCAGCAAGCGCCGCTTTAGCGTGATGTTGCTGAGTCCGGCAACTAGTCGATCACAAAGCATCTCCTCCAACCGATCTCCATAATTGCAGCGGGCAGCCTGCTGATTCAGTTGTAGAATTAGAGACAAGACACGCTTTGTCCTCGAACTAGTGATTTTAATTTTGCGCGTTCGATGGCCTGAAAATTGACTAACATTACATGGTTCAGAAGTTCTTTCAGTTTCTCAAACAGTAGTTTTTGCGGGCGCATCGGGCTATGCCAAGTTCTTCAACAACGAATACAAATCGCGGCCACCGGCAATGAAGAATAAAGCCGACTGGTCCTGCTTAGCTAATTCACGAAAACTGCACCAGAGCTCGAATCGTTCGACCCATTATTCGATCTGTGATGGAATACTGTGCAAGTTCAAGTGCTGAATCGTTAGTGACTCCATGCCGCGACGCCAATTACAAGAATCGTATCCAACCGGCCAGTCGTACTTAATGAAATAACCTGGATCCGGACTACGCGCACTGGAAGAACGACAAAATCAGACAAGAACAGCAACAATGTATTCTGTTACATTTGGTTCGTGCTCACTCGTTTACATACGAAAATAGGCATGCACTTTTTGGCAGATAACTTGCTAATCAATCACAAGACGACTTCACCATATCTACACGATCTAACAGTTACGGTCAGGCTTCACGCGATTGGCTGGATATTGGAAATGAAGCTATAGCACACTGGACCGCGTGTGGAGACAGTCGAATCACTACACAAACTCTGGCAGATCCATCTTTATTGAGAACTGCAACAGAAGGGCTTACCCACTCAGAGCATCGTATCGGTTCAATTAATTCGTTCTCTAGCATTTTCCGAAGTGCTTTAGGAACCGCCTCCCTCTTAGCAAGTGGTATAGGTCAAGGTTGGTGTATGCTGAATGAAGTTGCGTTGGAACACAGTCGTATTTTGTGTTGTCCAGTTGGAATTCATCCGATCTCGTCCTTAAACAAATTGGGATATTTCGCCTGAAAACCCTTAACTTCCATGTTTGCGACAAGCATTCTGTCACCGCATGGAGCAACTAGCAGCGATACCATGGCATTTCGGCCCAAGAGCGGTTTACTGTTGTTGCTGGACATGTACACAGCAATCTGGCACTTACAACTTCCCTTCAAGAATAACGTTACATATATAAAACCGAGAACGAGCACTGTATCGTTTGAATAACTGCCGAAAGTGTATGATGACGGATGTATCGGTGAAGTGGTAGAATGATTGCCGTAAAAATCGTAAGGTATTATAGTTATAGGTGAAGCTGAGCCTAGTTTCATTTACAAATAATGTACATTATCATCACTTTCGAAATAGACCGTACGAATAGCAGACAAAGGCAATTTAGGTTCAACGTTATGCAACGCTGTACGAGAAGAGTGAGTATTTGAGGCGTGAATGCTGATTTGTGAAACATGGATCACTAGAATTCATGCCACTTACATGAGACACAGTACGTTTATGACGAACACGAGCAAAATGACTATGCTTGCCGCAAGTGCGGCACTGGACATTTAACGCGGGGCAGAGTTTATAGTCATCTTCGTGTTGGGTATTTCCATATCTATAGCAGTAAACACGCTGTTTGGAGACACGATCTGTATTCGGTGCAACAGCTCTGATACGAGTAATATCCGTATTGGATGCATCAGCCTGGGCTAGTTTCCCCTGCTCCCAAATATCATTTTAGTGCATGCAACGTCACACGCAATATCCCAATTGAGCTTGCGTGGATTTTCTACGAGTATAGTTTCGTGAATTCTTTGATCACAAACGCTAGAAACTAGTTTTTGAACAAGAAGCACTACTTCGACTTTGTTTGCTATCAGAAGGTTGTAGTCACAGCCTCGTACGGCACAGAGAACCCGAGATATGAAATCATCAATTTTCTCTCCGGGCTGCTGCTTCATGAATGAAAATTTGTAACGTGCCACATAGGTATGTATATGGGGTGCTCAATTTCTGTCCAAGGCTTTCAGCGCATCCTTCAGCGATGTTTTCATGCGCAGATCCAAGGCGTCAAAAAGCCTTCGTCCTTCATTCCCCAAGTGTAGTCAAAGAAATTTCAGCTAGCTTTTTTCTGAAAGCTCGATGTCAGTAATAAAGACGGACAAAAATCTCCACATTATCGATGAAAGTAGACTTCCACGAATTCCACGAATCTGAGGATATTTTAACAGCAGCATCGATCCAAAATTGATCTGGAGCACAAATTGTAGCTGTCATTCCGCTGGTTTGAAGCCGCGACGCCAAATGTTATGTTCACAAACTCGGTGGCAGAAGTAAGGCGCAATTGAAAGGGTGAACATTTATTCACTACGAAGGTACGGCAGGCGCAGTTACAGGCAAGCACGCCTGAAAGTGCGTGAGTCGATAGTGTCTTATGGTACAACGTTAACATTCGTCAGACTGGCCTTAGGCGCGCAACCTGGGGAAAATGCTTCAAAGGGAAGTAATGGTTTTTGGTAACATTGAGAATAATATCCTCAGTGTTGTGGTGAACTTTGTTGGAATTTTTAAATATTTCGTACATAAGCGGTTCAGCAAGGATGCTTTCATTGACCGCTGCAGGTACAATCCCGGAAAGCGCTGGCTTGGCGGTGGTGAGAACGGGGATATTTTTTTCGCAATGAAAACCGTCAGAAAATCTTGGGGACTGCGGCCATATGTTCGGAGTGAGTTAAATGGATTGTTTAGTCTTAAGGAAGGTATAATAAGCATCAATGCAAATGGTGAGAGTGGCCTCAATTATGTTCTCATAGCTAAGCAAAGAGTAGGTGATAACGACTTGTGGCTTACTACCGCTTGGCCTTACTTTGTTTCTAGACCATGTGTACTAGTCGTAATGAACTGAATTGATAGTCCGCATTGAAATTGCCCCCCCCCTCCCAGAACTACGCGAACTGAAGTAGCAAAAAGATCAACGCCGCCAAATAGCATGTTAGTTGTATTGCAAAACTGGTTTGTATAAATATGTGTAATTAGAGAATATAATTGGTAGACTCAAAGATGATCAATCACAGGGAGCTTTTGTCGGACTTGTCCGCGGTGATCCTCATTGGTTGAGGCTCATCAGTGTGAGTGGCTACGAAGCTGGACATGGCCGTATCACGAGTGACAGCTGCTGAATCACCACGCCGTGTTCCAAGGACACAGTTGCATTTATGACAAAAAGGTTCTGTTGTTTAGTACTGCCATGTCCACTAATCTGTCAGAGGAAGTTTTCGTGGCATGCACTGTGTATTCAGTCAACAGACAACCACAATAATAACCAAATCGTGGGCATAAATACCCATATGAAACGCCTTTATATATATATATATATATATATATATATATATATATATATATATATATATCGTTGCTTATAGGTATTCATGTTCATATAAATACGTATACTTCTACCTAAATGTATGCAATGAAGTCTGCGCATTTAGGCATACAAAAATATGT
Organism: Fasciola hepatica; assembly: GCA_948099385.1. NCBI lineage: Eukaryota > Metazoa > Platyhelminthes > Trematoda > Plagiorchiida > Fasciolidae > Fasciola > Fasciola hepatica. The sequence goes on from CANUEZ040000124.1 coordinate 913,276, forward strand.
GGGTGCATATATACTAATATATATCTTGTAAGAACATTTCACCTTAATCATCATAAAATGAAGTTTGCTGTACAATTCCTCATTTAGCTGTACAGTTTCCCAAACGGCGTTTCAATTATCACGCACCTCTCAAATAGACGCCACATTTCACATTATCGCGCCGTTCGACCACAGACCTCTACAGCGTGACCCAACGGTGTGTGTAATCGAAAATGTAGGACTACTGTACAGTCGGATTAAGCCGCACAAGGTCGGGCTACATGTAACTATCTGATCAGTCAATGCTGTCCGGGAAGAAGCACGACAAACGTCAACCGTGTACGTGCGAGACCGTCTGTCTAAGCACATGGCTGTTCAAGCCGAACACAAGCACCATCTAAGATCAAGCATGGAAGAAATAACAATCCGGTCTCGCGTGACAAACCAGAACAAAATCCTTCTCGGGTAACGCCCTACTAGCAAGTGTATCAGACTGTTGAGTTAAAGGCTGCCGTTACGGAGAAGAGAGAGGAACGCCTTCCACGGTCTCGGACGCCCTATGTATGATCCACCCAGAAAACTCCAGCATCCTTCCTGTGGAAAGTCTTACTCGTTTCTTTTCCTTTAGGTGAAGCTCGATACAAGATGCTAGGGATAGTTGCTGATTAGGAAACATGTCTGATATTATTGATAGTTTAAATGTAGAATATACATCAAACAGACTTCTTAAGGCCACATATTCACTTCAGTTGACTGTCTTCAACGTTCGCACACTACATGAAATGGAGCAACAGGCTGCCTTAGCCAGGACCGTTGAAACGTTCAGAAAAGATGCACGATATGCATCCGGAAAGCTCATACAAGATTGTGCTTCACACTCTAGATACAACATCAGTCTCCCGCTTTACTCATCACATGTCAGGCCATCCGGTGTCTAGTGATTTGGCCTGGCTGACGTAAGAATTGCTTTGAGCATGAGAGCCGAGCGGGTACTGCTAGATTAGAACCCAGTCAACAGTCGTTTGTGTGCAGTGCGGTGGGACGGTTCTATACATTTCAACGGTAACAGACTGAAACACTGGATTGTGTTCGTTGTGTCCGTGTATGTGCCTGTTGTTTGCAGTTCTGCTGAGGAAAAAGATAAACTCCATCAAGAGTTGTTCCAGCTGCTTTGAAGGGCTCGTTCATCGGGTGTTGTGGACACTCCTAATGATTTTAAAGCCCAGGTTGACTGTTTGGAGGTACGGAAAAGCTCATGAGAAGCCCATTTTCCATACCAGTCGATTGAACTGACAACGACGCTCAACTCTTCCAGTTTTGATCTGACCATAGACTGTTTCTGGTGCGTGCGAACTTCTGCCATGAAAAGCTGTACCGACTAACTTGGATTCCCCACGCACCTTCACCATGTTGAACTCAGACTGACCCCTATTGACCATGGTCACCTTTGGCGTGGATCAGTCTAAGATTGGCTTTTCATTTTGATTCATGCCTATGGAATCAGATCACGTCTTGGTTGTGCTCATGTACTATTTGCAACGCGCGATCTCAGAAATATATATCGGAATCTCTCCAACCCAGAACTATGTAAACCGAAATACCAGGAAGGTGAAATCTGCGGAACTGTGTCGATTTAAGTGCAAAACTGATTTGGGTAAATATGGTACATCAAAGGAAATAATTGCTAAGATGTCCAAGACGGGGATTCCATGTGGTACCCTTAAAACTCACGGGCTTGTTAAACTTTTTCCACCAACAAAGTTGATTGTCATTGATTTGCGAAACGAAGGCCTTTTCGGTCTGTCACAGAATTGGATGCTTTTAATGCAACGGTGATGAATTAAAAAACGATCTCCAACCAAAGTACTGCGGAGATTGAAAATACCGCCAACCCACTCACTATCACCATCACCATTATGAAGCTTTTTAGTCAGTCAGAGTACAAAACGAACTGTTTTCTATCTCAGTCTACAGTGACATCCTCAGTAACACTCCTTTTTAGCCATGGTTTTTGGTCTCAACTTTTTGTTGACAAAATACCACAAAACTAACTCCGAAGCGTTTCTAAAATACATCACTGGGTCGATAAAAAGTTTGAAGAGAGCATGCGTACATAATACCAACGATTTAGTTGACACGCTGAAATCTGCGGTGCATACGACACATGTTGTTGACAGATTCACGGATTATATGGTATCATTTGGCATACCGTTCGCGTGCTTAGAGTGTAAATTATTGCTTCACGCTTCACGCTTTCTGGCGACGATCTAATGATTGAAGTTCACCATACCGGAAGTAGATGGCGCTTTTTGAGAGGTGACCATGAGCATACGTGAGAGTTTGTGCCGTAATATCGTTGGCATCGATCTTCCGTTTCACCAAAAAAGAAAGGTCACGTGTCTCGTGTCCTTGTTGTTCTCAAAAATAATTTTACTTCCTTCAGTTATTAAATGACCAGGTGCAACATCTGTGGATGTGGAACGCGGCCCATGAAAGGCAGCCCAATGGGGTAGTAACCAGGGCTGGAGGGAATGCAACCGGGTTTATTGTTGTCCAAAGTACACGACAGTAGCTGTTTGACCACCGCTAACTGTTGTTTGAACAGTTCTGTTCTATGCCTTTGAGTCTTGGATTTCATGTATATAAAAAAATATCCACTGTTTGAACTTTTGAAATCACAACTATTTACTGAATAGAAAAATTATTGGATAAAAACAAGGGCAAGGTGAAAAAAGTGGTATATTTTACACAACTGCTGCTTTTCAAAGCTTTGGTATTTTGCCGCCACCATCATAGAAGTGATAGGGTGCTGATTCATGCTTGATAGTCGGTCAAGTCACGTTGGCGATCAGCATGTCAGCGACTGTCCAGAATTAAGGTCAGCGCTTGGGACAGCGGATGCGCAAGTGACGAGGTAGCGGATCGATAAGACGCGAACGCATTCCCGTCACGTGGTAGCCGGTCATCCCTAATCCGAAAACAGTCCACTTGATGCAGATATGACCCAGTTGGCGTTGCAATGACAGGTGGCAGTGGGTGTTTCTTCTGCATAAAGAATGTGTTCTGCGCCAGTAAACTGGGATGATTCAAGGGCAGAAAATTCTACTCACTAGATCAAGTGGTGAGACGAAATTAGTAAAGCACCGGGGTTTGAAATACCGCCGCTTCTATAGTGGTTTCTTTCGCCTGTCACAAGCGGGCGATTTGTTTTTCGTAATTAGTCCAGTACTGTGGAACTAATCCGGTCCTAGTTCGTAGTTGATATAGGTAAATTACCATTGATTGATGTAATTTAAATCGAGTTTAATTCGAACACCCTCTTTGATGTATAAGGTAATTATAATAAAAGGTGTTATTGTTATTCATCTCATGTATTTCATGTACACCATTATATTTTTGTTGTGTTTTACAGTATACATATATATATATATATATATATATATATATATATATATATATATATATAACAACTGTTCTGCGGAATTCCTCCGCAAATTCCGTTAGAATGCTTGCGACGTATGCGTCAGGTAAGTTGATGTAATTAAACCTGATATTTTACCAGTAAAAAATGAATATTTATCTGGTTATAAAAGGAATACCTAAATTCGTCATTATTATGGTGATTCAGCAGCTGTCACACGTGATACGGCCATGTCCAGCTTCGTAGCCACTCACACTGATGAGCCTCAACCAATGAGGATCACCGCGGACAAGTCCGACAAAAGCTCCCTGTGATTGATCATCTTTGAGTCTACCAATTATATTCTCTAATTACACATATTTATACAAACCAGTTTTGCAATACAACTAACATGCTATTTGGCGGCGTTGATCTTTTTGCTACTTCAGTTCGCGTAGTTCTGGGAGGGGGGGGGGGCAATTTCAATGCGGACTATCAATTCAGTTCATTACGACTAGTACAACTATGCTGACCCTCTCTCGTGCTGCGTGGGGTCTGGTAATGGACAGTTAATCGATACTTATCATCAAAACGGTTTCAATTGCAGCAACTAGTTTATTGCTACCATCTAGATACGATCACGCACAGCTACATATGTATATTCCAGCTTGCGACCCGCATGAGATTTCGAGAATAACGCGATGGTTTTGCTCCTCGGATCATTTGTCGATAGCATACCTGACTTACGGTGGCTCACTGCTGGAATCGAGAACGCTGTTTTCCTTTCCGTCCGGTGACGCTGTGATAAGCCAGCAGAACGGCGTCAGTGCCTATTATATTGAACAGTATATCTTGTGAAACACGTTTCACAATGAAGTCATGGTGAACGACTAAGCGGATGTAACTGAATCTCACATTGAAGTCAAGTAACGTAAGGCGTACGGACGTGGCTGATGAGCATCCCTATCGGCCACGTCGACGGTCATGAATCCATCTTTCTCCAGTCCATCAATTTTGATATATCGGTAAAACCCTACAGGATGATTATAATCACCAGCCTTGGGTAGGTTGTATATTGCCAGGGTCCTCAAATCTGATGCCGACAGATGGTAGAAGATGTCTTGTATAAAATATGCAAGCGTAATCCAAAGCAGTACTGCCCAATTATGCTACGTTTGGTTTACATTATTTACGTCATTGCTAAATAAAGGATGCTATATTTCAGTTTGAAATATTAGAAACCGAAGGGATAATAGTTCTTCGCTAGAAATCAATATATATATATATATATATATATATATATATATATATATATATATATATATCCATATTCAAATATACTAACAGATACCAAACAGAATTTCCACTCGTTTAACTGCCTAATTGAGTAGTGCAATAGGTAGCTAAATCCATCGTAGGTAATGAACGCGCTTCGTGAGGAAGACCGTGTGAATAGGGAAGCCTAATAAATGACTAACTGAAACAGACCCCTATTTTCGCCGCACGCACGAATACCATTTTATTCCACGTGACTATTGAGTGTTAACCGGGGGTATTGCCGTCCCATCCCGGAATTGCACTCGTAAAGGAAGACTCATGTGCCAACTGCTTGAGTTTACATTCGAAGAAAGCAGCAACGGAAATGGTAATCAGGATGGCGTGGCCCTGAAAAGGGCCTTGGTTTCGTTCACGTGTTGCGAGGTCGGTCTCAATGGACCATACAGTGTATGCAACGGTAGTTCTCCTCTTCTTGCACAACATAAAAACGGCATAATAACACGCGAGATTTTGGGTAGATGTCCGTGAACGCAATGAACTGTGCCAACTACGATCGTGTTACAATTACCCGTCTGAGGGAGCATTTTCCTCATGAAAGAAACAGCCCTACGATAGCAGTCACCACTCTCATTTGAGAGAATGACTTGGAACAGACTGCGACCTAACCCCGTCCCATCAACTATCACTGTGTGCCATAGAATGTACCCACCACGGTTGAGCCGGTGAGTAGCATCTGCCGAAATGACGTCACTAAATCTGGGACATAACTGTCTGCTTAAGGACTGGACGAAGAAGACAAACTTTATCTCTCTGCTATCGGAAATTATCTCCGAATAACCATGAACCTACAGCAATTCTTTAACCTCTTCTACTTCACTTACTAACTCCCTATTGGTTAGTCTTCTTCTTATAGATCTGAAATCGTCATTATTCAGAAGCCGATTGAATTTCTTAAACGTGTAGTCCCTTAGCTCAGACTTTTTCCTGGAACTGTCCATAAACTGCAACACATGAGCATCCTGCTCAAGTGTCGGCCTACGATTTCGTACATAAAAACCCTTATCCCCTTCTTGGAAACTATGCAAATGCTTCATCGACCAACTAACGACACAGTAACAGGAGCCCACCAACCGAAGCGTGACGAACGCCTCGCACTCCAAACTAGTATACCCGGAAGGAATTTATTTACCAAGAAGTGGACTACATATCACATTTTCTTTTACGGTGAACGCTGCAGTACTTTATGAAATAACAAGGCACACCATCTGACAGATGGATGCCTCGTTTATTCGCCATCGCGTACGTCTCGGAACTATACACGTAGAAAGACGTGCAAGTTTCTTTTTGAAACTCCCGAAAATCGGCTTCGAATGCGTCGATATCGGGATATACACTACGGACAAAACGCCGAAACACAACTGAATCGTCCACTGGTACGCGCTTCATTTGTAACAAGACAGCACAACAAGAAACGAAAGTACAGCGAATTCCCGAGCGCACAAGGTTATATATGACTGGTGAACCAATCAAATGTCAGGATCCAAACAGAAATACCAGCATTGAACAAAATACTCACAAACCAAGTAATAACCATCTGCGAGTTCCCATGCCAACCACTAAGGTTTTTAGAAAAATCCATCCAGATCTAGCCGAATTTACCATCTAAACTGTCATATTCCATCTACGGATGGGTGCTGTGCACCAGGCCTGCTGGACTAGAGCTGTACTTCCAGATCCAGTGGGAAAGTTGAGAACAATAAGCAGCAAACTCCCGATCTCTTATTAACGAAGTCGAAAAATCACAACTGCTTTATCCTTGTTTCCCAGATTTTCCGAATATTTCTGAGTTTCTTGAGATTACTGATGGTTATTTCTAGGTTTACATGAAAATGGTATCTTTATATTTATGTTTCTTTCCCCATATTTTTTTATAATTATTACACAACTTATGCTCAGTAGACTTACCGGAAGAAAGCTGAGGCTGATTATTTAGCTACTTGTCGGAAGAGTGACCCAAAGACAAGATGTGTTTGATGCATTTTGTTAAAATGCAGCTCCTCAGTTTCAACGAGTTTGGAAATTTATTCCTGTCACAGGAAGTGGACACAGAACCTATATCAACATTTTTCAAACATTTGTAGTGACTTTGATAGTTCCGAGAAAATGAACGTTTCCCAGACTCTATTTTGGGTTTATTTTCTCCACGATTTATTCTGATGCATGACTCTGATAATGTCACATTTATTCAGTTGTTTGCGCTTTAATGAAGTTAAGGAGCCCGAATTTTTCGCTGACTTCGCCTCTGCATACTTTCGGCTTTTCACTGTCTATGCGCAACAAGCACACTTTTTAGTCTCTTGACATACCACACATCTTTTGATTCTCAACGGAACCCGTTTCTTCGATATTCCTAGTCTGTCTGCTTACAATTCAAGTACATGCATTTTACTTTGTTGACAATGTTTTTTAATTAAAACTCAGTGCTTCTTGAATGAAAATCAAGCGATTAAGGGAACGCACCTGATTATCGATCGACATTTTGCTCATCTCAGCTCGCAACAAAGGACGATAGCAGGAGTCCGCCCCCCAAACCCGTGACTCGTTGTCTCGTCATTTATCAGCTCACGTGCAAATGCTGTACACCTACACAGTCAGAACGGATCGGTGTCTCAGGCGGAAAATGGGGGAGCATCGAAATGGCTAGTACACGTGATGAGTCATCCTCACCCGGACAACAAATGGGACATGTTTGCGCATGTCTGCCCATCACCCACCTTTCAGGGCTCTATTCCCACGTACTGGGCAAGGCTGAAAGAAGCGACGCGGCGGTCAGGCCATGATTCGGCGTAGGGGTATGAAGAAGCTAGCCAGCGCTCATCTCATGTTGATAGTAAGTAGTATGTAAACGACTGGACAAAATTTCTCCGGAAGCACACGACCGGTTTCGCGGTTGTTGCTGCTCATCAGGTATGTGGACCCGGTACTCCTCTACCCACTCATCTTCATACTTGTACACTCCGATGTTAAATCTTCACTAGGATCCAATTTGGATCGTCCGGGGTGAGAATGGATACTCCTCATTGAAGAGTCCACAAGTGAATCACAATTGTGGTTTCTGTTAGTTATTCGTGAAGATATAACATCGGAGTGTACGAGTATGAAGATGAGTGGGTAGAGGAATAAGGGGTGCGCGTACGGGTTGAGCAGCAACAACCGCGAAACCGGTCGTGTGCTTCCGGGGAAATTTTGTCCAGTCGTTTACATACTACTTACTATCAACATGAGATGAGCGTTTGCACATGCAGCCTCGTTGTTCATTGGGTTAACAGTGACCCAGGCACGAATAACTAACAGAAATCACAGCTGTGATTCATTTGTGGACTCTTCAGTGAAGAATATCCATCCACGCTCCAGGGGCTCCAAATAAGATCGTAGTGGAGATATACATAGATCTGAGCCAAGCTGTCCAAGTGATTGTATGAAATCGGAACCCAAGGCTGTTAGCTTTTTTAACGTTGTATTGATAAGTGCACTCAGCCCTCCACTATGCGTGAAGAAACTGTTGATCCACAATGAGTGTTTGCTTCCACTTTGGTCAGTCAGATTTACCGAACGTTTCCTAAATTGTTCTACACTTGCTCCTTGCTTGCATCTCACAGTTTACGCCTTCTGTATGTTCTGATAGACATAGCAAAACACCCGATTTTCCTTAAGACAATAGTTTCCCGATCATCCTTATAAGCCACTGGAAAGTAGCATGATTTACTTCAGCAAATTTTTGCTGCACTTTCGAATGACAACTTTTCAGACTGTGGCTTACACGGACACGACGTCGAATCACAGCCTTGTTTGCGATCACATTTTGCACGGTTTCCCGCGAAACTCCGAAACGCTTCGCCACAGAGGTTTGTGGTACTTTTGGTTAGGAAACCATCAACAGGATCTTTGCCTTCTCATTTCTGTTCACGATCTCATACTGAGAATTCGCACTGACATCCTGATGAACAAACAGAATGGTTTCATGTCCTGAGTGGCAACCAATCGGCTGTGAGGGTGTTGGTCGATACGGAGATTTTTCACTTTATTGTATGAATGTTGTAAGCTCATGAACTAACATTTCAGTCAAAATAATTCTGGTAGAAAACCATCCCATTCTGATTTCATCATATCCATAAAATAAAATCAAAAGAACGGAATTTCATGTACCAGGGTTAGTACGTCACTCAGTCATTACTCTATGTTTGTTAATTTACTGTTATCCAGAGGCACTTCATGAAGCCGACTCTGGAAAGGGAACCGTTAGTAATCATCACATTGTTCGTCAATCTGCTAGAAAAGCTACAGAAATGTTAAAATTTCCCAGTATTTATCCTGTACTGACCAGCTGGATAAACGTACTCAAAGTTTGAAATATCCAGAGAGAAGATCGATTGCTTCTTCAATTGTGCACAGACTAACAGTTAAGCAGGTAATAGTATTATGTGCCCTCTGTTACTAAATTATGATCAGGCGAGATTAATCTCTGATCCTGGACACGCTCATCGAAGAAAACGGGAATAAATCGATGGGAACTTCACAGGTACAAACAGATATCACTTTACTGGTTTTCAATAAGGTCTGTACATATTTCCGAACGTTCGAAATTTCCCAACAATATGAAGCACCCAATCATGACGTACTAATCTCGGTACATAGACTTCAGTGCTTTTGATTCTGTTTTATGTATATGATGCAGTCTGAATAGGATGGATTTTCCAGCGAATTTTTTGACTGAAATGTAAGTACATAAGCTTACGAAAGTCATACAACGCAGTACAATGATTCCCAGTATAATAACGAGTTCCAGTGGGCTTGATGGATTGAATCTTAACTCGTTTTGTATAAAGTAAATGTTCTACGTCCGTTCATTGTAATTCCAAGGATCAATTGTGTAAATTTCAGGTTGTTGTACCAAGGCGATTGTGACGAGGAAACGAAATTTTAACTTGTCGATTAAAAACCACTCCACTTATTCTCGATAGGTAGCCGAACTGAATTCTCTCAACTGTACTTGGCATGGTTGCAATCGAGAACGACCGATTTTCGTTGTCCCGCTGACGTGTTTGCAATCAATAACCCATCACAATCGATAATCAACCCCGCTGAATTTTGCTACTGATCCTAGCCTGTGTACGCATGCGAGCACACACACGGGGGCACTCACTGTCGCTCAGTTTTCAATCAAGGTTTGTTTTCTCCGTGGCCTTTGCGATCGTCAGATTTTTAGACATTGGGTGGACTGAACACGCAGTCTGTGTGATTACAACTTCTGCCCGGTCCTGCAGGGATTTAAAGAAGCTGGTTTGGGCGATAATGGAAACATTTTACAGACTGTGACTTTTGGAGGGTGCTACTTTTCAAAGTTGAACAGCATTGGAAATAATAAATTTGAGATTGGTTTTCCGAAATTTTCGGGAACATTTGACAAACTACTACTTTCTAAGGGTGCAACACTGACAGACTCGAGTGTACTAGTTTGCCCTTCGTTCGATGCATCATCAAAAACCACGCTCCTACGAGGTATTCGCCTTTTTGTATCCTGCTGACTGGGACATAAACTTCTCGCTAAACGAGGCTCTGTTCTACGTCGGCACTGTTTGAGATGCATAACTTTTGACCGGAAAAAGCGTGATACCTCTCTCCTGTTCCTGATACGGTTCTACATCTGTCGTCAGTTAGTTGTAGCTACCAAAGTATACGTAACCGAACCGCGGGGTGTGACCACCCTGTTGTTGTGGTTGCTTTCCGTCAAAAAATATCTGTCAATCTATGCTTACCCTCACAGCCAGGCTGTGCAGTTCATGTTGCGATCAGAGTGATACTTCTTGTAATGTAAGTTGTAGATGCAAATTGGCTATGGACTCATCCAGTAATCATTCACTGTATCAACGCTCAAATCAACATCGAAAACCATGGGCGCACTGTACAGCTGTTCCCGCAATTTTGTTAGGACTCATCAGCAGGCCACTTTCTGCGGGTCCTATTTGAGATCCTGATCCGCGGTGCATGACTGTGAACCGCAAGGTGGTCATTTGTTTATCCGGGTTGACTGACCGACTCCTAATTGTTTGCCTCAACTCAACACTACATGGTATAGCGCCCGTCCGTTATTAATTTTCAACGTGAACGGCTCCTCACCGACAAAGCGACTGACTTCCATGACGGAAGTTTTCTCAGTAAGGGCGTACTTGAAATGAAGACATTACGAACAAACCAAGGGGTTTGTTTTCACTTGATCAAAGTAAGCAACTCCAGATTTTGTTTGCTTACGTAGCGATTCACCATGCAGTTGCAACTACAATCTCATCATTGACGAGGTGACAAATGGATGCTATGTCCTGTAGTGTTGACTCTAAGCAAGCCATTGAGTGCCAGCCAAATCGGAAAGCATGATGAAAACGTGCATCACCCAAAATCAGGCACCCTGCACTGGAGACCGGGATAGCAATCGGTGGAAATAAACTGTAGGTGGTGAAACATGTGTATGGTAATGCTTCCGTGGTTCCCAGTGGTGAGTTGAGTGTTGACAACTCTTCATTCTTCTGTTCCTTTCCTGGAAGTTAATCTTTCTTTCGCATCAGCTGTGATCAAATGGGAAATGCAGTGAGACACGCTTTAATGTCTGTAATTGTAATGAATCAATGAACGAAAGAACCGTCATTATGGGATTCGATTAGTTTTAATTCTTGTCCACTCTGAATCATCGGACAGAATGCACTTTGGAAAATTTCCAAAAAGGTTGTTCACACCCATTTGTTCTGTGCTTTCCGTGATATGAATGCGAGTAAATCCGTGTACGGGCATAGAAACGTACTAACACACCGGTCTTTCAAAACTGATTTGCATAGTGACGTCAACAAACGACGTCACGGTTGATTAGTGATTCTGTACGTACCCAAACAATTGAAATCTAATTTCAGAATTGCTCTTCTCTATCCCGAAGAATCTACCGTGATCATGTTGAATATGGAACGAGGTCAGAGTAAGCGACACACGATACTTCACTAGTCCTGCTCATCTCATCTCGTCTCATCTCAAACCATCTCATCTCTTTACCTGTTGCTCAGTTCTTCTCATGATCATTATCACCAATGGTACAAAGATGAAAGTACCACTTATGAACCGCACTATCGGATCAGACATGAATTGAGATACTCACTGGGGATTTCGACGCATCCAAGGTTATTCGGATTGCGACGTGCCATGTTGCTCTCACACTTGCCGAACAGTCAAACATTCCGAGTGATAGAAACAATCGGAAGTGTTTGTGCCACACCCTCGAACCTGGATGAAGCCAACAGAGCCCCCACCACCATCACGATCAACCGTACCAATAATAATCCGCCTCGACGTGTGGTCTGCACACGTTTGTCACGTGAGACCGACTCGAGTACGGATAAAACGCGAACCTTGCAACACATTCAACTCATACCATGATTGACTACTGCGGTTAGTGTTGTCCGTTTTCTCTGTTTGTCGTACTGCAAACTAGCAACACAAAGCAAAATCACTAAAGGACTATAATCATCCTCGTATAATTCGAGCGTCAATACAACCATCACTAACAGGAAACTAAAAATTGAGAGTCAAATATCAGTGACACGGAACGAAATCCGTGTGCCAATTTGGTCGACGTGCCGAACTATCTGATCCTGCATATTTAAACACCGGATCTGTCTCTCTTGTTCAGGTTATCATGCCAAATTCGGTGAAGAAATGGCATCTACCTAGCGCGTTCAACATCAGCAACAGTAAGTTTTGTTCATGTTGCTTGTACTAATTCTAATGACCCAATGTGTGCTGGTGTGTACTACGGATAAATCTCGCCGTGTCTTCTGGTGTATGTCAGGAGAGATTACAATATCATATAATTTCATAACTACCTCATTGATCTACTACTAGTAAACATTTGTAGTTTGGAATATAAGTGGTAGGGGATTGAGATTATCTGATATCTTCCATCATTTAGTATTAATGCTCACCACTGAAAATCATGGAAGCACTTGCAGTACAGTTGTTTTGTTTGGCCTGTTAGGAGTCATCAGCATTGCACATCCACCGATCCCCCAGGGAGACCCCTGTCCGTGGTGGACGACTGTGAACTGAACACCTAAAAACCAGGCTATCCAGGATGGCTGTCAAGGGTTCATTGAACTTAAGCACCACAAGATACAGTGCCTTTCCGTTGCTGACTTCAAGAGGTATTCGACTCCCAATCGTTTATCCAGAGTTCGAGTCCCAGTTGTGGCTCGTTGGATGTGCACTGATGGTGATTCCTAACAAGGACGACACAGCCATAATTCCATGACTTTCAATATTAACTTGAGCATTGATACTGCACGACGAGTGATATTATATTAGTTTCTTAATCCACTGAAGTATCTAGCTTTTACGCACCCCTATGACCTTGCAGTCACAAAGTGTTCCATCTAATGAGTTAGTCAGGATTGTTGATCGAACTTGACGATTTGTTTGCCAGTAATGTGACTGACGAGTAGTCACGAGTGTCACACCAAACACGAGGTCACACTGGTTATTTGAGATCGGTATCATTGCGTTACACTTGGAACCAATCAATGGTAACTGAGTTTTCTGAGAATGGTAATTTACTTGGTACACAAACACATGTAGATAATGATCATACGAATTAGTTTATTAATAACATATCGACATGAGAACAGGTTCTGTACCAGCATGTTATTAAGTATTGTATCCTATTATAGTGCTTTTTTCCAAAAGTCATAGTGAGAGGTAGATTATCAGCGCCCCACCTAAACCTCTGCTTGAGGACGCACTTCTATTCTTTGCAAAACAGAGGGCCACAGCATACGACGAACATCTGGGTATAATCCGGGATTTCATGTACTCTGGGACTTGGTAATGGCAATGTCTGCACAGCTGCCGAATCATAACCTATCGGTGCCAAAAAAAACAGTGCCGCGCGATTATTTATGCAAGACCTCATCCATAATTTATCTACAGCAGAGGATATGAAAAATGACAGGCTATTTACATCAGAGTTGCACGTTATGAAGATTGCAAGGACAAAACAAGGCGAGTGACACGACGGGTCTGTTAATTTTACGCCGTTCATCTGTAACCGAACATGTGCACGTGCACGCGCATGCCCATATCCACACGGATGATTGGGCACACCCTCTTGCGCCCGTGTGTTCCAGCGCATCGCATAGTGACCCTTAGATGCATTTGAACCTGTATCGTGACTGCTACCAAGCCATTCCTACGTCTATCGTGACAGAGGTTATTTCTTATCCTTTATTTACGTTCTTTTCATTATATAATAGTAGTACGATATTTCAAGGAGGGGGTTGCGGTCAACTGCAGGCCGCCAACCGGGAGAGTGACCGGTGACGGGACAAGAGAGTCAAAAATCCGTCATGAAAACCCGAAGTATTCACAGTTCCCGAACTGATAGGACGTACTGAAATCAGTCCAACCTGGAGCTACGCAAACCAAAATAGGAAGAACTCCGAGGCCGCGGAATGGAACATTTATTTCACTGTAGATTTGATTTGTACGTGTTAATGTTGAATGCTAAGTCAATGAAAATAATTGTAGGATTCCAAGTTAGCCAGTCACGGCGAGCTTTTGCAGTACCCGTCCTCGGCGATCCTGATTGGTTGAAGCTACTCAGCACACGCAGCCACGAAGCTGTACCTGGCCGTGTTACGTGTGATGCCTGATGAATCACCACTTAACTGACTGATCACAGCTGGTTTGTGCACCTTTTCTGTACCCATGAGAACATAAATCTGCCGAATTACCTCATCCCTTCGGGATGACCTCAAACGCAACCGAGTCCTAGAATCAAGAAAGACCCTTATCTGATCGCATAAAAAAACATCATCACAACTGTTAAAACTGCAATTTCCCGTTCCCACCGCTGTTTTCAGCATCTCTTTCTCTATCATGTTCGTCATATCGTGAATATAGATTTTTCATAGCACGCGTCAAGTTCGTCAATAGAGTGCTTTGGCGATAGGCCCCGAGCGGACCCCAGTCGGCACGGACAATTGAGTGTGGCTGAATTTCCCATTCAAGCCTTTACACCGAACCGACACGGTACGTAGCGACGTTTAAAACGCGTAACAGTGCTACGCGCAACTCCATTGGGCAAACTGTCGTGATTTCTCCGCTGTCTGCGTTCTGTAGCCAAACCTGTTACGTCCAAGGTCAGACATGTTTGGCTTACAATGCGTACGTGTAATAGCAGATAACCAACTCAGATTGATCTTTTCTTCACAGAGCGTATTTCGGATGGACGTCTCGGTGACGGACTCACTCACACCCCATAAGCGTCTAGCTTGAGTTAGGCTACTGTATTGGAAACCTAAACTGATAACCCGTGACTGTTTGAAGCCCCGCGTTCTCTACGTTTATTAATTGGTAAAAAGCGATAACGCAGATAGAGGAAGAATCGAATGACAGCTTACCTTATGGAAATGCGCACAACACTGTCGGGTGTTGGACGCAGCCCTACATTCTGTGTCGAGCCGGTGCAGAGGATTGAGTTCCTGAATGGGAAAATCAGACACCCTCAATTGGCCACGCCAATTCGGGCCCGCTTGCGGCCTACCGACACAACATTCTGTTGGCAAACTTGACACGCGGTATGACGAAATTGCCATCATGATAATACGAAATGTGTTACGAAAGGCTACGGCAAATTACGCAGAAACAACGGCATTCGTGTGGTACACTGACTGTTGAGACTAGGGCAATGGTTCTCAACCTGAAAGTGGACGGACAGAAATTTCACGTAAAATACAGGGGTTGATTGTCATGCAAATGGACAGGAATATGAAAAGCTGACTTATCAGAAAGAAACAGCGAGGGTGGGGGTAATAAACATAGAAAGGTCATGAAGGAATGTCAGACTGAGCAAGTCAGATGAAGATTCTTTTTACCAACACGGAGAAGACAGCAGATGCAACCAACCCAAGCGAAAGCTGAATTCATAACCCCATTAATAACCTTTAGTTATATCCTTTTTTCGGTTGTGTGACGTTAAGCCGTCTTTACCTTAAAGATAGTTTTACTTTGCTTGGTGACAGCAGTCAAGGCGATTCAAACAGAAGTTCCTACTTGTATTTCGCCTCAAAACATTTTTCAGGTGAAGAGAACAGAGTTTCTCATTTAACTAGAATATTACGCTACTATAGAAACAACAGTCGACATTATCGACCATGCATTTTAATCCATAGCTGTTCTAAGTCTGTATATGTGCGTCGCCGAGTTAGATCTTCATACCCTTTTCCGGTTGTAATCAATGGCTTCTGTCACTGCCTAGTAGCAAGCAGTATAAACCCTCAAGCATTCTTCAAACATCTCAATCAAAGATTGGATTTTTGGGCTATCGCAAATTGCGTTTCTACTGAATTTACACTAGGAAAAGTGGTATCTAAACATTTGTTTACATTATCTAAACTATCCTGGAGGAAATAACTGACTTCGAAAAATGTTCACATTTGGCGTGAGAGTAGCTTTTTGAGAAGTGACATGCCTCGTTAACCTTGATCGAACGGTTTTGTAATTTACTTCAACGCTCCAAAGTGCTACCGAATTTGGTTTTTTGCTTGAGCTGATATCAGTGAATCCGGATTTGTTTATTGTTGTGTTCACAATTCGGTAAAAGAAGGAAGGCGCACGTGTATGGATAAACGTATATTCCTGCAGCAACGTACAGTAAGCGCCAGTACAAGCAAGCACGTGAAAACGCAGCCGAGTCTGCAAGTGCGTGAGTCAGTCGTGTATGTAATCGGAAACGTCAGACAACGGTACAATCGGACCACGCCGTGCAAGGTCGCGCAACACGTGATACACTCTGATTGGTCAATGCCGTCCGGGACGAAGCACGGCGAACGTCAGCTGTGTACGTGCGTGTGTGTGCGTGCAAGATCGTCTGTCTGAGCACATGCCCGTTCAGGCCGAACACAACACCACCTCTCCCTTCTCGAAGAGGAAAATCCATGGTCAGCACGGCAATCGTGGTAGTTCCAGCAAGGGTAGTAGTAAAAACAACAACAGTAACAGTAGTCGTAGAACAGACACAGTGACCATAGTAGTAGCAGTAGCAGTAACGGTAGTCGTACAGTCAGAACCAGTAACCCGAATAGCAGCATCAGTAGTAGTGACGGTAATCGTAGTAGAAATTGTAGTAGCAGTTTCAGGACACAATACTCGGCAGTAGTAACGGGCACAGCAGTCGCAGTAGTAGTACCTGGAACAGTAACTGCAGCGGTACTCATGTTCGCGGTGGTAGCAGTCATGGCAGTATCAGTATCAACAGTTTTAGTACGCACGGAACGGCACAAAGCACGGTAATTATCCAGGTCCGATTGTAACGAAGGATGCATACAGGACACATGCGAGCGAAAAAGATAAAACATTTGTTAAGCAATCAACAACAAAAACGAAAAAAAACGTCAATAACGAGAAAACTCGCCGGAAGCGAAAATGTAGTAAACTGTTTCAAATAGTTCACGTATGTAAGTGCCAACAAATGTTCCGGTCCTTTGAATTTCACCATTTAAATCCGTAAACTCGATACCATCCACCTGACTCCGGAGATAACCTTGCCAGACGGTCTTCAAAGCACTCCCGCAAAGTTCCGAAGCGTAAATCCGAAGGGTTTTCTGTGAATGGTGAATCCCTCATAATTATTTCTCTGGCACTATGCACAAATCCACGACACGGGTTCAATGCCCGCGACGCCAAATGTTGTGTTCACAATTCGGTAAAAGAAGGAAGGCGCACGTGTATGGATAAACGTATATTCCTGCAGCAACGTACAGTAAGCGCCAGTACAAGCAAGCACGTGAAAACGCAGCCGAGTCTGCAAGTGCGTGAGTCAGTCGTGTATGTAATCGGAAACGTCAGACAACGGTACAATCGGACCACGCCGTGCAAGGTCGCGCAACACGTGATACACTCTGATTGGTCAATGCCGTCCGGGACGAAGCACGGCGAACGTCAGCTGTGTACGTGCGTGTGTGTGCGTGCAAGATCGTCTGTCTGAGCACATGCCTGTTCAGGCCGAACACAACAGTTTATCAAGACAATTGCTAAAGTGGTTAATGCAACAGAACCAATTTCAGTAGGCAGTGAATCGAAAAAATCGATGCGCCAGTCGAATCGCATGCTTCGTACGCATTTCGTTCTGTAGTCAGTTGACCGCACAGACGTGCGCACGTACACGAGCAGGCCGTACGTGTACGAATGAACGCGTTTGTAGTCACACCATGTTCTTTTCACGTCAGGCTGTAACGGCTTGACGGGGATACGAAACAGAAAGGAATATGAAAACAAAATGCCACTGTACAGATATGTGGTGCAATAGAAATAGAAAAAGAAAAAGGATGACTCACAGTATGTCAACAATGTTCAGTGAGTTGACATCAAACCGGTCACATGAAAATTGCTCCTCAAGTTAGTTTGACGCAGCTTTCGGTCGACCGAATGGATCCTAATAATTCCACAGTTGGCTGCCGAGTCTTAGCAGGTGCGCTAAAACAGCGTTTTGAATTGTATGAGTTCGGTGTTTATTGCCACAGGTCACACAACGCTCACAAGCAACGCAGAAAGAACAATCCGCGGTAACCACTTGCGGGTCGGTTGAAAATGTGTTTCTATTAATTTGATAAGACAGTAAAACGTGTATAATACAGTGAAAAACAAATTGTAGAATATGTGGAATGTACAAGGTACCACAAGGCCATTGTGATTGTGACTATCTGACTGATGATGCTTGGACGTGAAATACAAATGATCCTGACAATCCTAGTTGTTCAGAACCAGAAGGCTTGTGGGAAAAATGTGAATGGTGTTTTTAATTTTAAAGAATCTGACTGATAAAATTGTTATACGATTAGTATATGATAAAGAAACTCTAGAATATATCTAAGTATAAAATGAAAACCTTTGATGCTCCATGAGTTCTAGATCAGTTGGGAGGTAAAAGTATTGCTTGATTTATAGGATCACAGAATGGAGGAAGCCAAGATTACTGGCCGAACACTGTGGGAGCAAGACGAACACTGGTGTGAAAAGTGCCTCATGAAAATACACTCCACCTCACACGCACAAACCACGAGTCATCCGACCACCCTGCATTCGGAGGCACCAGACTCGAGTTTCGCTCTCGATAGAGCTCGTCAGTGGTGCACATTCGCCACCACACCTAGGGTTTGGACTCAGACCTTCGCGCCTGAAAGGCGTGTGCATTATCATTGCACCACTCCACTCCCGTCCGGGCTGATCCAGACCACCGGGTTAAGTTTGTTCACATGTCGTCATCTATGACAGCCAGAAATGCCCGACAGCTTCGAATGGAGACACAGTATCTGTCCCGTTAACTCCAAGCGAATGCCTCCCAGCAAATCAGGTCTTCTCCACATGATGGGCCAACGTACCCACATTCAAATCTGGTTCGCATTTGGTATATATATAACGCGCAGTTACTTGCGAGTAGTGTGTGGACAGTCAGCCGAAAAAGATTAATCAATCCCACATCCTACTCGCAAGTAACTGCGTGATGTATACAGGCGCAAATTCTCAAACATTTTATGCCAAAGTACTGCCAAGTTAGAATGAAAAGTGAAAGTCACTAGAAAAAAATCATATATATTTTCGATACACGAGGAACTATGCGCATATTGATAAGATGTTGATAATTTTGTATTTAGAAAAACACCGGTCAATTCAAAATAAGGCTATGTGAAGACCAGGAATAGGAAAACCTGGGACCTACCATGGACTAATATTTCCCATCGAATGGAGTAATGGGAATTCATTTGTGGATATTATTAACAGTTGCAATCCCGTCCAAGTGTTTTCCAATCCGACTTCGGTTTCGAAGGCGATAGGGACAAAGCGTAGCTGTCCATCTATCAAAAGGCTATTTCATCAGTTCACCGGGATGGAGCGTAGAGTGTCCACACTGACATTATACCACCCTAGCTAGTAACTCCCGGTCCTTCAGACATTAGGTTCGTGAGTTTGAGACAAACACTACTAGATTTGTGACGATAACGAACGACGGCTGTCATACGACGGAAATTTCGACGAGGAAAAAGATAACGACGAAACGGTTCCACGCACGTTCATGTCACGGGTGACTAACGAAGCGGACAGATAGGTTAGCATTATCATCAGTTGTTTGGGGATGTGGGGATTGTACGTGTACGATCTGCGAAGGTACAGAAAGAAAGAGGACTCGAAGAGTCGAAGCCCAGTAACTACCAACTCATACATCTGAGAATATGGGAATGACGGTCTATGCCATAAAGTTACCGATTCAGGTCAGTCGGGCCATAATCCAGTCTGTGGCCCTGGTTGAGAATTCACTCAACAAAAGAAAAAAATACGTGATACGTTACTATGCTTTTGGAAAATTCACTTGCATTCTTCACATCGAAAAGTCGGACGCCGCGAGCCGGAATCGAACCATCGACCCTCCGGCTCGCGGCGTCAGACTTTTCGATGTGAAGAATGCAAGTGGATTTTCCATAAACATACGATTCAGGCTCCTCATTTCAACAACACATTCTCTGAATACATTACTATGCATTTCCATGATTCTGTGTTATTGTTATTATTATCGTTATTATCGATTTCGGAAAGTAATGAACAGACCCATGGTTTAGATCAAAACACGTAGTGAAGGCGAGCATATGTTTTCGATGATTCATTTTCAAACCATTACAATCACATTTATTTGTCATGAGAAAGGGGGGGGGGGGAGAGTCAGAGGGTAGTCGGTAGGTCTATCGGTCGGTTTGTCGTTCGATCGGTTAGTCGGCCAATCAATTGGTTGATAGAGAAGAGATGTAGGAAAATGTGGTGAGTGTCATCGTGTTGACCCGGATCGACAATGAATTCGTGGGTGACGTCATCGGTCTTTGGTCAGGGAAGTTCAGGCGCATGGACTAACTTATTCTGCAAACATAGCTCAGGCTGAAGGACTCATGTACTAATCGCTTCGGCCATAGCTAGCGTTCGGCATCTGATCGCTCTAGATTCGTTACGTGGCACTCTGTACAGGACACGGAACGCGTTTTCCGCTCCGATCGTCTACATTACGTGTTTTGATCCAAACCATGGGTCTGTTCACCACTTTGCGAAATCGGTACTCACCCACGGTGGTAAGGGATTTGGGTCACTTCCTAAAGCTTTCCACCAGACTGCTTGAGGCGAACGCTTGTGCGGAATTCATATCTAACTATGTTTCACAAAATGTCTATCCTACACTATATTGGAAACACTTACATCGATACCGGATATATCCCAACAGTAAAACGTTAAAACGACATGCACTGAATCAAATAGACACTGCGAAATCTAGAATCACTATCCTGGAAGGTAACGTGGCCCAACGTCAGACCTCAGTCGAATCTCTATGTGACGATGACAGGGAACTGTTTGAGAGCTATGTGCAACAAATCTCACACTCGCAATCTGAAAAGAAATTGGCACTCCTAAACACGACTCTCAGCCGGCTCATCTCACAAGCAGAATTCTCAACCAAACTCGAACGGTATGTTCACAACTTATCCAGCGTACAGTTGACCCGTACTTTGACTGAAGCTTTACCACTCGGGTACAAGATTTTTGTTGCCCGCGAAGTAAGGAGAATCAGATTGAGATAGAAGTTCCTTTTGAAAACCTCCCAGGACAAACAAGAGATCTAACGCCAAAATCACACACTGATCTAGAACAATTTAAGAGCTCGCTAGTCACAGCCTGTTATCAGTATTGTCGTTACCAGGTTAGAAATCATGGTCCGTTTACTAGAAAACATATTGAAGAACTAAAGGAATTCCAACGGAATCGACAGATTATCTTAAATCGACCGGATAAAGGGGCTGGCATTGTCATGACAAATCGATGCGACTATATTACAGAGTTATCACAACTCCTCAGCGATGAATCGAAATTCACGAAAGATGCGTCTGGAAAAGATCAAAAGGATTGCGCTGAGAAAGAAATGACGGATGCACTGAAAACCCTAAGGTCCAATGGGTATATCTCCCTTAGCCTCTTTGAGAAATGAAGCCTGTAGGTTCAACCATACCACGAGTTGGCCAAGATCCAAGAAATCGACGTGCCTTTACGCCCTATTCTTTCAATGACTAACTCAGCTTACCATACCACGGCGCGATGGCAAGTAGAAGTTTTGGAACCAGTGTGGAAACTGATTGCTACACACGCTCCGTGACAGTTTCAAGTTTGTTGAGGCCATCAGAGATACAGACATAGACAGATAGACAATGTTCTCACTAGACGTTGCCTCTCTGTTCACAAACGTGCCGTTGTTAGAAACGGTTAGTTTTATTTGTTCATTTACCGAAGAAAGACAATCTCCCGTAGGAATCTCAGCAGTAAACCTCAAAAAACTGTTACTGAGATGCACATTAGACGTACAGTTTCTGTTTGACGGAACATATTACCGACAAAAAGACGGAGTCGCAATAGGTTCCCCCCTTGGTCTCCTGCTAGCAGATATTTTCATGGCTAAAGTAGAAGATAGCGAATTAGAGATAACAATATCCGGTCTTTGTCATTATTATCGTTATGTGGATGACATATTCTGCACGACCGAATAACATAGAGATATAAATAAAATTGTGGAAATTTTGAACGCTGCAGCGATGCGGTTCTCGGTTAAGCTAGAAAGGGACAACCACCTTTCGTTTTTGGATGTTGATCTAACGAGGTGCCCGGAAGGCTCAATAGAACGAAAAGTATATAGGAAAGCAAAATGGAATGGGCAATACACAGATTTCCACAGCTTTGTGCCCTTAAGCCAAAAGAGAAACCTGATAAGGTGTTTGACATCAAGGGCTAAACGCATATGCTCTGATGATGATGATACGCTGGACGCAGAGCTACAGACAATCCATAACGTCCTATCAGCAAATGGCTATCCAGAGGAATTTGTCAACTGCAATATGGAGTATGAACGAACAACAGGAAGGTTACCAGGGGTAGCGAGGAAAATTCTGTTCATCAGTCTCCCCTTCAAAGGTGACGCCGCAGCCGAGAGGACTAGTTGGGTTCTGTGTGCTGCCGTCAAAGCCACGTTTAACGCAGATACGCTAAGATGCCAGTTCTCAACAAATCCTGTCATCAGATATGAGAACTAAGATAAACTGCCTTTGTTGACCTCATCAAAATTCAAGTGCACATGTGGTGCCACTTATGTTGGTTGAATGACGAGGCATTTCTCGAAACGCATCAAAGAGCATCAGCCAAACAGGCTTAAACTCGGGGCTAACGGCACGATTTCCAGCTCAAGTACTGCCCATTTACTAGATCCAGGGCATCAGATCGGAGCGGAAAACGCGTTCCGTGTCCTGTACAGAGTGCCACGTAACGAATCTAGAGCGATCAGATGCCGAACGCTAGCTATGGCCGAAGCGATTAGTACATGAGTCCTTCAGCCTGAGCTATGTTTGCAGAAGTTAGTCCATGTGCTTGAACTTCTCTGACCAAAGACCGATGACGTCACCCACGAATTCATTGTCGATCCGGGTCAACACGATGACACTTTCCACATTTTCCTACATCTCTTCTCTATCAACCTATTGATTGGCCGACTAACCGATCGAACGACAAACCGACCGATAGACCTACCGACTAACCTCTGACTCCCCGTTTCGGACCGCGATAGCTCGGCTGGTAGAGCATCTGCCCGGTATGCGGAGGGTCGACGGTTCGATTCCGGCTAGCGGCGTCCGACTCTTCGATGTGAAGAATGCAAGTGGATTTTCCAAAATCATACACATAAATGTGATTGTAATGGTTTGAAAATGAATCATCGAAAATATATGTTCACCTACACTACATGTTTGGATATTGGTAATACTATGATTATTAATACAGTGATTATTATTGTTTTGTTAAATAAGCCTTAGGCATGATAGATACATGAATCGTGCTCAAAACGGGCGTCGGTCACAGTATTTTTGTTCGGGTTTTCCATGATGCGGAGGTCTGCTTGCTCTTTAGTAACAGGGTATGGTAGAACCTACGTGCATTTTCCTCTCCTTTTTGTTCTAAAGGTTCGCTGTTACGAGATCGACGTTCGTCGATTTCGGTCCCCGTCGTTGAACTGCCCGCTCCATCCCAACCTTCCTGTTTATCTTCTCCTGCCGGGGAAGGACGTAAGCAGCTTCACGTCGCATTTGACTTGGATCTGAATCAGTGCCTAACCTTCGAGACCGACGAGGTGATCGATACCCATTCGAAACCGATCAGGGGCTACGTCAGCTCAACAGGAGAAGCACCGGGCGATCAGGCACCTCGAGCACGATCGCTTTCTCTCCCGAGTATTGAAAGCAGGTCGACCGGGGCTGAACTTATCTTCGGTTGGAGCCGAAACGCCGGAATGAGTCACGCAATGTTAACATTTCATATCGAGTCTGGAATCGGAGCGATGTGATTTCTCTTCTCTCCTCCGGTACTGGTTTTGTAAAATAACCCTCGCTTTCTCCGGAAAAAAACACATGAATTTGGCATTTCAAACTGTCTGTTTTCAACAACCGTACAAATCATATCAGTGCATACTTCTGTAGTTTACTTCAGAGGCAAATCTTTTGAAACCACCAGTGCAGACCAAGGAAATTTTAAGTTTCCATAACTTTTGTGAATATAATCTGTCGCCTTATCTGGCTACATATGCTTTCCCAACTCATTTCCCCCCCCCCTTCTTAAGCACATAAAATCAAACTTTGATGCGTTTCCTTTTCTTTGTGAATAATCTATTTCCATTCAAAAAAAGGAATACATTCAATGTATCCGATAATAACCGAGTTACTCGGAACTGCTCACTTCGTTTACTAGGAATCAAATGCCCGATTGATTTCAAGTATTAACTGATGAGTATCTTTATCACGTAAAAGCAGACGGAACTACTTGCTGAGAAGCTCTATCTTAGAAATCCCAAGCTATATAGGCGGTAAAATATCCCAAAAGAATTTCGCATGTAAAGGAGTATGGTTTCAGTTTTTGGACCGGACATAAGCGTTGGTGAATGCGTCATGTCAAAATGTTCCCTCTTGTTTTGCAGTTTGGCGAATTCGGATGAAGAGTATGCTCAACCAGATTCCGTCCTCGATGACAATTATCTGCTTAGCTGGTCTAATCCTCGTGGTATAAAAGCACGTGTGCCGTCAATGAGTGAGTTCTAATGTTATTGAGGTGGGCAAACCTCAAGGTGCTAGGTGCTTGTGGGGAAAAAATGTATTCTGTCTAATTGAGGAACAGTACAACAGATTTTGATGAATGGAAATAGGCGGGAAGTTCATCGGAGTGTGATCTTCGAGTATGAAAACATCCATTAAGCTTCTCTACTAGGCAGAAATCATACTCAACAATATAGTGCTTCCCCTAGAGGCTACTCCCGAAGAGTGATCACCCCTTCCTTGCGAACACATTGTCCAAGTCCGCGCTGAATCTCCCACTGAAAATCCTCAAGAGAGAGCACTATTCGAGCGAACAAGGTCATCAAGCCGCACACCTACAAACCGATATAAAACGCCATTTGATTCTTGTCGTGTTCGTTTGGGACAGCCATATGCTGACGCACAGGAACGCTTCATCTGAATCCCGTGATATCATGGGCACACGCCTGCAGTCATGTACACACGCACACCGTTGACGTTCACCCTGCTTGGTCCAGGAAGGCAGCGGCCAATGGCATCCTTGCACTACCTAATCCGCTTGTACGGTTCATTCACCAGAAGTGGGTCCACTCCGGGAAGGTCGAATTTCTATGTATGCTGCTGGAAACAATAGCAGTAGTTAGACTTTGACATCCTGCGAAAAAATGTTCTGGATTGTCCGCTTCAGATGATAATGACCGATACCGAGATTTGCTAATTAAAACTTCAAAAAAGGTTCATTTTAGCGCGGAGTGGGCGCATAAAGCTACCCATATAATCCTATCGCACTGTTAGTGGTATATCAACCAATATGGACGCGTCTGTAGCTAATAAACGGGTCGTGTTGGTCAATTTTAAGCGCCTGCATGGGAAATCAGGGTAAAATGACGATTTAAGTAATATTCGCTCGACAGTATTTCATCCATTAGCACAGTATTTATCGCTAACCTGTTCGTGGTTCAATCGTGTATATCCACATTGGTCTTCTGAAATTGCGAGTACCTAGTGGATCTTATTCCATAGTAACAGCCATTACCAGTTCATTGATTGTGGTGGTTCACTGATTCCTACTTCTGAGCAGCAGCCTAACTTGAATGTCAAAACAATTATCAGGATTGAAAATAAGAAGGAAGACTGCAAATAATGGTATCGTTTTGGCTGTTAAGTTGGGAAACTGCTAGTGTCCTTTTCATGATTAGACAGATCTCGCGGTCGTGTAACCCACTGTGGAAACGCGATACACCCTAAATGGCCAAGTGCACTGGTTCGGCTTTTAATACCTTCCTCCCATGTTACCGATTAAGGAATTAATGGCGTCTATCCCATCAATTTTGTTATAGTCTCTGACATGTGATATACTGAAATCAAACACTATAGAGATCTAACCCGTAGTCGGAGTGGTGGTTGGCTTGACAAATTATTAGTATATCACATGTCAGAGACTATATGAAAATTGATGGAATAGATGCCATTAAACGGGTAATCTGTAATATGGGAGGAAGGTATTAAAAGCCGAACCAGTGCACTTGGCCATTTAGGGTGTATCGCGTTTCCACAGTGGGTTACACGACCGCGAGATCTGTCTAATCATGAAAAGGACACTAGCAGTTTCCCAACTTAACAGCCAAAACGATACCATTATTTGCAGTCTTCCTTCTTATTTTCAATCCTGATAATTGTTTTGATATTCAAGTTAGGCTGCTGCTCAGAAGTAGGAATCAGTGAACCACCACAATCAATGAACTGGTAATGGCTGTTACTATGGAATAAGATCCACTAGGTACTCGCAATTTCAGAAGACCAATGTGGATATACACGATTGAACCACGAACAGGTTAGCGATAAATACTGTGCTAATGGATGAAATACTGTCGAGCGAATATTACTTAAATCGTCATTTTACCCTGATTTCCCAAACAGGCGCTTAAAATTGACCAACACGACCCGTTTATTAGCTACAGACGCGTCCATATTGGTTGATATACCACTAACAGTGCGATAGGATTATACGGGTAGCTTTATGCGTCCACTCCGCGCTAAAATGAACCTTTTTTGAAGTTTTAATTAGCAAATCTCGGTATCGGTCATTATCATCTGAAGCGGACAATCCAGAACATTTTTTCGCAGGATGTCAAAGTCTAACTACTGCTATTGTTTCCAGCAGCATACATAGAAATTCGACCTTCCCGGAGTGGACCCACTTCCGATGGACACAGTGCACATCCAGTTCGAGCAACACAACCTCAAAGCTGCAGTTTTTCGATGAAATATGATCAACAAGAACTGTGGTGGTGCTTCTGAACCATAATGGTGATTGACTATAACAAGAAAGCTGAGTGAAGTTTACAGACTGATTGCCAATTAAATGGACTGCAACCTATTTGATTCCGGCTGGCTGCACGGCCTTATGCTTGCAAAGTGTGCAATAAACCGCTTTATATTCTCGCCGTCGCCCTATCAGTTCTCCATTCTCAAACGTTTCCCGAGAGTCCCTGAGCACACTTTATCATAACTTTCGTGCAAAAAGCTTTGAAACTTACCAGCATGCCACTTTTCACATTTTCTTTTCCCTTTCCATGTTTGTATACAATGAAAGCCTGCTCATTAAACGTGTTGATGCAGCAATCACCATACGTGTTTTGACTGAAGTTCCTCGCGTATGCGGTTATTGGTACCACACGCTAAGTAATAAGTGCTTTTCATCTGGAAGTAAGTAAAGAAATGCCGGAGGAAGCACGTGCAGACGATACACACGGTGGACCAGTCTAAGAAAGCCAGTTTGACGAGCAGATAAACAGGAGTGGATAAAATAGTTCATTAGGATGCAAGGTGAGTGTACTTGTGTGAGCTTGGTTGTCACCGGACATAAATTAGGCTACGTGACATGCGGTAGGTCTTATTTTCGAAATGGTTTTTTTGATTTTTGCGGATAAAAATCTAAAAAAACAAAACAAAGTCTCATGTTCTCGTGTAAAAGGAAATAATTTCAAAAGAAAACCCGTTTTTAGTAAAGTATTCCTTATTTGCTAATTGAATTTAGTTGTAGGCAATCATTTTTCCCTTTGTACGATGTTGTCATAAATTATCGAACCCCGGACTTTGGACTGAATTTTTCTCAAATTCATTTCTGGTCGCGATATCTCACGTTTAATAATAGAACTTCTCTCAAATGAACACTTTTTGACCAGGTAATATGCTCGCGATGCCTTAGAAATGCAACCGTCGGTAGTCTCATTCCATGAATTTTCACCAAAATTCACGACATGTTGAGGATATGGTTAGATAAAATTTTCACGTTGATATCTCTACATTCTACTTTCAGTATGCTCATTCACCCCTATCCATAATTATTCCTGGAATGAATTTCAGTAGTTAAGGATCGGATTTGCTTGGCAAATAATCCATCTTGCAGCAACACAGCATAACAATGCTTCTGCGGTTTTCAATGGGGGTGAATCTCTGTTACCGCATGATGAATATTTTGTTATTCCTTCAATGGTTTGAATGTGAAAGATGTATATTTATGGATTTGGTAACTGTGGCAAATTGAGTTCTCATCACTGCGACTTTCGGAGAAACGCGTCAAATTAGGATGAGTGGCATCATTCATGAGCACATTCTGTGGACGTGACTTTGTGTAGGTCTAATTTTTCCCCCTAGGGATCACACTGAAATCGTCTTGGAAAATCATGGTAGGACTTATTTTCTGAGAAACACGATATTTACAATGAAGAACGACGGTTATTCCCATGGCAACTTGGTCGAGTAGATTGTCTCAGTAATAATCGTGATTCCAGATACTCCGTGTAAGAATCTATACATCACTTATCGGATTGAATTGTATGGCCATTTTGCTATCGACTGGAAAATACCGAACACATAAGTGCGAGTTCAATGGTCGAAACTACGCTGCTACTATAGCACGATTCTCTCGTTCGAGTCACATGACCCAACTGAACCACCCATGCCACGTCTGTCCGTGAGCGCGACAAGTCGCACGAATGAGGTCTGTGCCGATTTTACACGGAAGGAGAGTGGAAAGACAGGTGGTTACAACTGCCAATCTTTGGTCAGAGAGGTTTGCAGCCAGTTGACTGATAAATGCACTTTATCGATGCGGAAAACCCATGATTGTGTTCTGTTCTCAAACGAAATTTATGGTTTTTCAAATTCGTATGATAATTCCGCAAATCTGTGTGATAGTTCCTCAAATCATTCTTAAAATGGTACAGTCCACTTAGCCTAATAAGACGTATTGTATACGCACACATCACACCACGCCACTTTTGTGAATCACCTGTTTTTCTCACTTCCGTTGCTGAATGATCCGAACTCATTGTTAACTCCATAAGCAAGTTTCTCATTGAAGTCATTTTCCCTCAAGGCAGCTCGTGCACAGCACAACATCCAATCGGGCATTGCACCAGCTCTACGTCTAATCTAAATATATATAATCATACAATCAGCTCATACGGAGCTGGATTTGTTTAGATTAAAGTTAATTGATGCACTACTTGCTTCTGTATCGACTCCATACACGTTCAGTATTGATACTGCGTTTTTTGGATTGGAATTCTTGGTGGGTTTCTCTGAGAGTCACCGAGTCACCAGCTGGTAGTGCGATGAACTTGCTGAAATTATACTCACTTGTTTCGATCGTTGTCTTTTTTTCTGTTGTCCGCGTTCTGGGTAGTATAAGAATTTGTCTGAATCTGTCCAGACATTTCCGGAGAGCAAGTGAACATTCTCCATGAAATCAGTGAGCGCAAGCAGAATTTCCAGGTCATAAAATGAGAAAGTAATTCGGTTAAGTAGGAGAAAAACGACATAATCCATGGGTTTACCTTGGCAGACGTATCCTTTGGAAGAGCTGCACGCCAGATCGGTCCGTACTTTCACTGATAACTGTCGTGTATTGCCTTCTGTTGTAACATTCATTTGTGATGTGATAGTAACACAGTTTGGTTGCTATTATTGTTCTAGCTTCGTTGATAATATGAACAGAATCAGATGAACAATTGTATTTGTTTGGGATCTGTTTTGGAAGTTGACAAAATCAAACATGAGTGAGGAGTGGAAGATTCGAAAGCTAGGGTTGCGTTCTGAATGATTAGGATAAAAAATGCTTTTGTCATAGTATTTGAATTTACTCACACTGATCGACTGGAAAAAGAATACCATTTTCCCATTACCACTGTTAGTCCCAAGTAGAAAATAGTCACATATATCTAGGCCTGCCTCCATAGTCGTATTTGGTTGGAAAGAAAATTCAGCGCGGTCTGTTCCAACGCGAACCAGACGCTTACCGCACAGTTACTACAATGATAATTGATTAGCAGATTTGCCGTTGTTCAAAATGTGGTTGAAATAATTGAAGTTAGCGAAATCACTCATCACGCCTTCAATTCCCCTGATTGAAGTGATAAAGTATGGTTTCGTTGTTTTATCTATCTCATGCAAAGCTATATACTCAAGATGCCAAATAGATGCTTCGACTGAAACTTTATGCCATGATTTTGTTATCGCTAGCTTCACGGCCATCTGATTTCCCACAGAAAAGAATTTCCAGTTAGATAGCTCGATGCCTCATGCAGTATACCGTTGATGTTGCAATGTAGTAACCGCACCTTCACCATGATACAATCATTATCACTACTATGCTCTTCCGTTCCTACCTACAAAAAAATAACAGTAATGGATGATCATTTTATTGATATCGACATTTCGCCCTGCATAGATGGTAGAAGGTATTGGTATGAATTAGGTTAACTAGCAGAAATAAGATCAATTTTAGAAGTCATGATCGTGTCGTTGTCGCTTGTGATTTGGTAAATACGTTCTCTAGGTCTATCGTGTTTTAGAACGACAAAATCCGTAAATGAATAACTGAGATACAAAGCATGGTTTCCACATTTTGCGATCAATAACCGCACTAAAATCGTGAGATATTACCAGGTGTAAAAGAACGGATTCCAATAATTTAACGCAGCCATATGTTTGACGTTTTAACCTTTGTGTTCAGAGTATATTAGTTGTTGAATCTTCCGTTAACTGTGTCACTTCTCTGCACGATCGAAAATAGACGGCTTCAGTATATGACAACTGAAAACAGATCATCTTACAGAACAGGAATGGCACACTATGAGTGCAATCATCGCACTGTATACTGTTTATCCGCTGTCCAATCATGATCGAAATGCCATGAGTGGAATTTACAAATGTGATAAACCATGGTCACACTGACCCATTTTTACTTGAGGCGTCAAATTGAATTCTCGGTTTCCAGGACTGGCAGGCCAGAACCAGGCAGACGCAGCGCTAAATATCTGGCATCAATATACATGAAAACCCGTGTGCGTAACTGTTGTGTTCGGCTTGAACAGTCGTGCTCAAGCAGACATTCTCGCATGCTTACGCACACCGTGCACACGATCCAAAACCCTTATAGTCATGGTCACACCCCTGTCGTCTTACGCACGCGTACATAGTTGACGTTAGTCGTGTTTCGTCCCGGACTGCCCTGGCCAATCAGATCGCACCGCTTGGTAAACGACCTTGTGCGGTCGAACCCATTATACCATTGACTTATACTCTCGCTTGCTTACATACAACTCTGATTCACGCACTTGCTTACGTGTTTGCGTCTTCACTTGTGTGCTCGTACTTGGGCTTACCGTGCGTTGCTACTGGATCCACTTTTATCAGTACAGGCGTACCTTCCGTGTGCTCATCGGAGTCAGGACAACACTAAGGCGTCTTAATTGGTAGTAAGGGGCTCGGATGAAATCCTTCCACCTCCGGTCTGAGTCCCAGTTGAGGCTCAGTGGACGAGCACGGCCGATGACTCACACAGGGATAAAACCGAAGTACCCTGCTTCAGTGGTTTTCGGTGATGAGTGGGGCGTTCCCGCTATTCGGACTGGTGAAGCTGAAAAACCCTATAGGTAATTTGTATTGGAATATATTGATTTCTTATCAGATTGACTAAGTTCTTATGACAATTTTTTTATTACATGCTTGCGCATGAGTGCAATGAAAGGGTTATACCCCACAGCCAAAAAAGACCGATTGGAACAACATTGTCATCATCGTCACTAAATGAACGCAATTCATGCGTACAAGTGTAGTCTCGTTATAAAATGTTGGAAAACTTCAAGACATTCTTAAAAGGTGGAATCTATTGTTGCATAATTGTGTTAACATTTATTGACAAGGCGTCATTCGTAGACTGTCACACAAATGCTGTCACAGATATCACCCTATCTCGAAATCGAAATGCACTTTGGTTTAGCTGTCATCGGTCAAACAACAAAAGAACGAAACAAGCTAACCTTTTGAACGATTTGATTTCATGTATCCTGGAACATCCGAATGGATAACATTCTTCGGCCCAATGATTCAACTGACTGTGTGGGTCATCACAAATGTGGATAGCCTCTTGATACAGGTCAGGTATGTTTGCATTCATGTATGTCTCTCTCTCTCTCTCTCTCTCTCTCTCTCTCTCTCTCTCTCTCTCACACACACTCACTTGTCAAATACCGTAAATTGAAATCGCGATTTAACAAGGAACGATATCATCCAGAACACTGCATGGAAATCAGACAACACTAATAATGTTTTCCCTAATGGATTTTTGGAGGGCCATATTTCATTCGGTCCTTTCAATGAGTTTGACTCGTCATTAATTTCATGCTTTCCAGATTTGGGTATTCACGAGCAAGACATGTCATCACTGACTGCGCTGCACTTGTAGTGTACTGATCAGTTTATATGGTACACCAATTTAATGTCACCACTATCAAAGATGACACTAGCAAACTAAGATAGGCGGAGGAGCGTGTTGAAAAAAGCCAAAAGGGTATGTACATTAGAAATTAAAATGAAACAAAAGGTATTACACAAACTTACAGTTGTCTGTCGTTCTTGTGATTGGGATGTGAGCGCTAAAGAACCAATGTTCGTTAATATTTTCGGTCCAGTTCAGTCTGACAACCGTTCGTCAAACCACTCAGGATGGTGTTGAGATGAATGCCAAGCAAAGCCGTGGAAGCTTCTAAAATGGTTTATTTCTCACAGTTATATTTGATTGATATAATTCCAAGACGCTCCATATCATAAGGTGAGACCGTGCCGGAATGAAAGACTTATTACCAGCCTTCTGTATTGTGCAGTGGTGGTGTTCTACGACGGTGTGTGTGGTTATTTTACATTAAAAAGTCTGTACAAAAAGGAGTGTCACACCAAGGGACTTTGAAGATCATGGAAAAAGTCGGAAATGTACAGGTACCTACACACCGGACCTCTACCGTTACGCTTCGTGGATATATTGTTTTGTGATACTTCTGATTTCTCGGTGGATTAATAAAGGATATGAGTTCAATTACCTCTGCAAAACAATGTGCATGCTTGGCTTACAGAAAAAATATTGGCCCTCAGGCCAAATCCCTGACGTGTTTTGTTGTGAGGGGTGGATTTACCTAAAGTGTACAAAAATCGACAAGGATAAATATGAGTGGCTGAGCTCTTGAAACTGTTCATTCCTGCAAATTGTGTGCACAGACTGTGCCACCGCAAGTAAAAGCAAAACAGTTGAATCTGTGGCACTGGTGAACCAAAAACCCACAACAATGTGTACAACGGTTTCCAGGGCCCACGCGGAAGTTGCTTCAGCCTTATAAACAGCCCATCGAAAGCAGTGAAGAAAAGTCGTAGAAAGAAACCCGTGGTTACTGACTGTACCGCAGTGGCTGTTAGTTCGGAAGACAACACTGCTGTTTAGGAGGCGTCAAAAGCAGTCGGCGGAGATACACTCCCCAGTTCAGGCAGCCGGAAACCCCAGGTTAGTGGAAAAAGGTGAAGCCACGTCGAGGGACGGCACCACCACCTAGGACTTAGTGTTTCCTTGTCACGAATTTGCCGGAATCAACTGAGTTGGTGTCACAAAGTCGATTAAAGCATGACGCGTCTCTTCTACGGGACATATTCGTCAAGACATTCTCCACGAAAGGGGAAAACCTGGCAAATAATTTGAAGGTCAGAGCCATTTTCCGCTTAGCGAAAATAAGTCAGAATTGCAACATATGTTGGCTCAATGAGGTCTTGGGTTCTGATGAGGAATCCCGTTTGGTGCTACAGCGGTTCTACGGACTAAAAGGAGAGAAAATGCGACTCCTTCGAGATCTCGACCCCGAGGACAGAGAATGGCAAATGTTGGCGTCGCGAGAGCTTCACGAACACCAGACCAATGGAGAAACAGGCGTCTTTATCTGGGATTTTCGAGTACAACGGAGGAGTCTTCAACTGCGATGGGAACCAATCACTATCAGCAGCATCACCAACCAGGCAGTTCCAGCAGTGGAGATGCAAGAGGGCTCGTACGAAGAAGGAAAACAGACGAAAACAAGCACTTATCATGTCGTATAACGTCAGGAGTCTGTTGAATAAGCGAGATGAGCTCGTGGCATATGTGGTTCTCCACTCGCCAACTTTGGTCGCCCTGATGGAGACTTGGCTTACCAGGGAGGTAATGGATTCGGAAGTGGATCTCCCAGGATACACGTCTTATTGTACTGACAGAAGTCAAGTTCTGGGAGGGGAAGGCGTGGCGATGTTTATCCAAGCCGACGTCCCTTCGTTACAGTTAGATCGCCAGATAGACCCGGAGGGCCTTGGAGAATCTCTTTGGTGTGGCGTAAACCTAACGCCCAGTGGGTTTGAATCGATCGGAGTCATTTATCGGTTCCCAGCAGCAGAGCTTTCAGACTAGCGTACGATTTTGGGCTGGCAACGGTCACTGTCTAATTTTGGATGACTTCAACTAGCCGAATGTGGACTGGAAGAATCCAAGATGCAATGCAGGAGCGGGTTCATTTTCCTGTGAGATCCCGTCAACGGTGCTGGAGCTTTCTCTGTACCAGCACGTCAGGATATCAACCCGAACCCAAAATTTTCAAACTTCTATCATAGAATTGGTAATATCTCCAAGACGATCTGTTGTGGAGCAGATTGAGTACCTACCTACACTAGGGAGCAGTGGTCACGCGGTGTTGACCATCAGCTAGAAGAGAGGAGCGATGTTCGTTCCTAGACCACAAGATGGACTCAACGTTTGGCGAATGCCGTTCCAAAAGTCATGGAGGCCACATCCTCAGTGATGTGGTATCCACAAGGCCCGTACGAGATAGACAAGGTTTGAGGAGTAATTCTGGATGAAACCCCTCAATTATGTTAAACGTTTGTTCCACCATCCAGACGACATCCGCATGTAAAAGGTCCACCTTGGTTTGACTCACAACTCAGACGTCTTTTGAAGTATCGGAATGGTGCATGGAGACTATGTCACGCAACTGAAGAGGGGTATGACCGCTACCGCACCATCCGTAATCGATGCCCCCAAATGAGGTTATAAAGCGACGTGTATTTGAGACGTCAGGAATGGACTCGGTTCGTGCACCCAAACGTCTGTTTGCTTATCTGTGACGGAGGACACGAGCTACAACTGCCGTCCAAGCCCTAAAGGATGGAAGCTCGCTGGGATTTACAGATAAACACATGGCAAATTATACTGGCGAGGCACTACTTGCCAGTCTGTGCTTCTGAACTGAGATATATTCATCCTACATTTATTACAATGGGCTCTCCCTGTATGTCGTGCCAGGAAATCGCCGAGGAAGAAGTGGCGGCAGCCATGCGTACCATCAAAGTTAATCAACCCCCAGGACCTGATGGCGCGCCTCCCTTAGTGGTAAAGGAGCTGGTCGATGTGTTAACTCAGCCAGTCACACACGTCGTTATCAACGGGAATGCACCCCCAGGAATGGAAGAAAGCTGTTGTTGTTCCACTATTCAAGGGTGGGACGAAGGCCGAGGCCGTCAACTATCGGCCTACCAGTCTAACATCGATGGTGGGAAAGGTTATGGAACGCCTGCTGGCCACGCGGCTCTGGGAGCATATCGGTGTAAACGATCTACCATGCCGACAACAACATGATTTTTGGAAAAGCAAGTCCTGCCTGGCAGACTTGCCATTTGAACGAGAACGCTGGACGAATGCCAAGGACGTAATCTTCGTGGATTTCAGCAAAGCTTTTGACAGAGTTTCGTACGATCGTCTATTAGGTAAGCTCAAGGCTCTCAGTGTTATAACTTCCTTGATTCGATGGATCGAGGACCTTCCTAAAGGGAGGATCTTTAAAGCACGAGTAGCACAGTCAACATCGACATGGCAAATGGCTACCAGTGGTGTGACACAAGGATCGGTTCTAGGCCCGCTCCTCTTCCTGGCCAAAATACCCATGACCTACCAGCAATTTTCCAGTCGCCATGTCTCCTCTATGCGGACGAACTTAAGATCTGGCGTACGATCACATCAAATGCAGATGAGCTTGTTCCACAGGAGGAGGATATCAAAGTCCTTCAAGGATGGTCTGATCTCTGGTCCCCGCCGGTCAACACCGACAAGTGTGCACATATGCGAGTAGGGGTATCGCCCAGTAATGGGATGTACTATGTACACGAGGCAACCCTTCACCGTTCTGTCTGCGAAAAAGATCTGGGTGTGATTGTGGACTCGTCACTAAAAACGAATAATAACACCGACGAAGTTTGTGCTTTTTGCTTAAAATTGCCTTTCGTATCAGTACACTGTCATCTGACGTCTTTTGTCTACGCATTCTGATTTACGGTAACGGGCTGGTGCGAAAGGAGCTGCAACGGATATCGATTACTCAGACTGTCCGCAGAAAAATCGCAGAATATAGACACGAGGTTTAAGCATAGCAGACGAAAGTTTTCGGATCCAATCGTGCCAGTTTCAGTCGAACAACTGCAGTCAATTCTGCGACAATAAAACAACAACCAAAGTTCGGAGTAACCTATTTGAAAAGGATGGAGTCCATGATACACGAGTTCAGTTTGCAGTGTTCCGCTTTACCATCCAAGGAAACAATCCATCTCAGCGGCTGCCAGTATCACCAAGTTCTTGTTTGATGCAAATGCAAGCGTCACTTTTGATTGATGGTTTACTCGGTGGGAAGACATTTCCCGTGTCGAATTCCCCAAGGCTGATGACGCTTGGAAGGTGTACTTGTTAACGCAAACATTGACGTTAGATGACCAGATCAACATAAACGGCAGGGAACGTATCGGGTGAACCACTTTTGTTCACGGAGGGAGTCTAGGGTACTGCTACCTCCAATGATGCACAGTTCGAAGATACATGCTATCTGACAGATCGTTCATATGTTAGCCTATTGGGATTCGACCGGATCAAGAAATTTGGTCTTTTCGATGTACCACCTAATCACGTGTGCAAAAACCACGAGTTGTCTCAGAGTTCCTCGATGCCAGATCAGCGTGTCTCAAAGCTTCCGCTTAGATCGCAGGAAACGTTCACCTCAGTCTTCCAGGAGTTTCGGCTTGCCCACAAAACGACAGCCAGACTCCGTCTCCGACCTGTGATGAGACCGCAAACCAGTCCGATTCACGCCACAGCTGATGTCCGTCCATGCTCATCAGGTCGAACGTGACTGGCCAGCCTTTGTGTCGCCTTCGCAAGCGTCATTCAATCATGTGCTTTTATCTAATTGTACGCGCATCGCCTTGCCTTGTAAAACCGCTCTGCAAAGACATGTCCTTACACTGTTCTAGACCAGAGGCTTTTGTTCTCTTTCTGACTGGGGTGATCAGGCCAGGGCTGACCGTTATAGCAGCTTCTGGCGGCGTTGGACAGTAACTATTCCGGTGGAATTTATGCAGCAGCCACCCGAGCAACAAGAAGAACGGCTTGAAATTTTAATCCAGCGGCTTTCAGTGCATCCAAAGTAGACGACCCTAAGCTATCATCTGTGGAGACGCTGTACCAAGGCATGAGTGAGTTTCATTATCAGCCTGACGATGGTATAAAGTTTGACTCGTGATATCGTAAATTCAAAGATCTGTAGGTACCTGTACATTTCCGATTTTTTCCATGATTTTCAACGTCCCTTGGTGCGACACTCCTTTGTTGTACCGACGTTTTAATGTAAAAACACACACCTTTTGGTCGTCACCACCGCGCAATACAAAAAAGGCTGTAAATAAATCTTTCACTCTGGCTCGATCTCATCTTCTGGTTTTGAGTGTTTTGGAATCATATCGGTCGGAACTAACTGTGTGAAACAAAACATTTTAGAAGCTTCAACGGCGTCTCTTGGCACTTCGCTCAATACCATCCTGTTCTGTCCAACGGATGGCTGTCAGACCGAACTGAGCTGAAGACATTGGCGGATATTGGCTCTTCGACACTCATCTCCTGATCACAAGAACATTGAACAACTGTGAGTTTGAGTCACACCTTTTGTTTCATTTTAATTCCTAATGTACATACCATTTTGGCCTTTTTATCACCGCACGCTCCTCCGCCCGTCTTAGTTTGCTAGTGTCGCCTTAGATATTGTTGACAATAATTTAGTGTACCACATAGAGTAGTACGCTACAAAATTGGTGAGCCCAGGTTGTTTTTTTCCATCATTTGACACTAGCTTCATTCTTTTGGTCCAAGTTCCACACCATTCACCATGTCTGACAGCGAATCTATTGACATCCACGCGGTTGCTCCCAAACTGCCCGTTTTTGCCCCGACCAACCCTCGAGTGTGGTTTCGACAGATAGAAGCCGTATTTTCCACTCGACGTATAACCAGCGAGCGCGTGAAGTACTCTCACGTTGTCCAAGCACTTCCCTTTGACATCGCTGTTGACGTGGAAGATCTCCTCGATCCCATTCCACCAGAAGCTCCTTACACGAAGCTTAAGGAAGCAGTCATTCAGCGTACCGGAAAATCAGCCGGAAAAATGCTCCGTGAACTGTTCACGTCGGTGGAGCTCGGAGACCAAACTCCGTCCCAGCTTATGCGCCACATGCGGTCGCTACTGGCTGGACGGCAAATGGACGACGCCATTTTCAGGGAGATATGGGTTGATAAACTACCTCTCCCGATGCAGCAGGTCCTGTCAATGCTGGAACCCACTACTCCACTTGACAAAGTTGCGCAGCACGCCGACAGAATAATGGAATGCTACCCGGCTGGTAGACCTTGTGTTCACATGACATCACCCGCAGAAACCACTCCGACGCACGAATCCCCTTCGACATTACCAGTTCCTGCCCCAGATCGCCGTGGCGACGTTTCTCGCAGTCCTGATTCCCCATCCCATCACTCGCATATCGATAAGGACATTACGGACCTAAAAGAAACCGTTCGTATGTTGTGCAATCAGGTCAGTGCAATGTGCAGCGCATTTACTACTCATCGATCTGTGTCCACCGAAGTACCTCATCGACCTAGATCACGGTCCAGAAACCGCCGATTACAAACCTGGTGTTGGTACCACCGCACTTTCGGCTCCAAGGCACGCCGCTGCGATCCTCCATGTTCATTCCGCACTTACACTCCACAGTCAAACGACCAGGCCAGCCAGTAACGGCGACGACTAGGGCTGGCCCTCCACGTGAAAGTCGCCTGTTTTATATCGTTGACCGATCCAGTGGTCTTCGATTCCTCATTGATACCGGCGCCGAGATCAGTGTAATCCCCCCACCCAAACATCACAGCCTCAAACCATCTCACTTTACACTGCAAGCAGCAAACACAACAACTATTGCTACATTCGGCCAACGGTCCATCACTCTTGATTTAGGCCTCCGACGCTCTTTTCAATGGGTTTTCATCCAGGCAGATGTCCAGACTCCCATTATTGGCGCGGATTTCCTCTCACACTTTGGCCTAACAGTGGACCTCAAAAATCGCAAGCTGGTAGACACCACAACCAAGCTTTGTGCAGTCGGCATTGGTAAATGCACCAACTCTCTGGGTATTCGGCTGGCGATCCCGCAATCGCCGTTTGCTGACATTTTGAAGGAGTTTCCATCCCTCACTAAACCGTGTCAGTTCACCGACCCAGTCTCTCATGCTGTGCAGCACCACATCGCCACAAAAGGCCAACCTGTCCACTTTCAACCACGACGACTCAACGCCGACAAACTCCGTATCGCACGCCTTGAATTCGAACATATGATGAATCTTGGCATCATTCGACCGTCTTCAAGCCCATGGGCCTCGCCTTTGCACATGGTTCCAAAATCATCTGGTGATTGGAGACCCTGTGGAGACTACCGAGCTCTCAACAACGTCACCGTCCCCGACAGGTACCCGATCCCACACATTCATGATTTTGCACAGAATCTCTCTGGGAAGACAATCTTTTCCAAGGTTGACCTCGTAAAGGCATATCACCAAATCCCCGTGGACGAAGAAGACATTGCCAAGACAGCCATCACCACGCCTTTTGGCCTGTTCGAGTTCATTCGCATGCCATTTGGATTGAGAAACGCTGCTCAGACGTTCCAACGATTCTTCGATGAAGTGCTTCGAGGTCTACCCTTCGCGTTTGGCTACATCGACGACATATTAATTGCCAGCGCCTCTCCATCGGAGCATGCCAGCCACTTGCGTCAACTCTTTCAACGTTTCCAACAATACGGACTTCAGCTGAACCCTAGTAAATGCGTGTTCGGTGTTCCGTCCCTCGACTTCCTCGGGCACCATATCGATCAAAAAGGTTTGACACCCCTCCCAGATAAGGTGCGCAGCATCCTCTCATTTCCTGCACCTCAAACGATCACACAGTTACGACGTTTCTTGGGAATTTTGAACTACTACCGTCGCTTCATTCCCCATTGTGCGACCATCGTTTCACCTTTAACCGATCTTCTCAAGTCCAACGTCAAGACGATCGATTTCACTCCCGAGGCTGAGACAGCTTTCGCAGAAGCCAAAAAAGCTCTCGCGGATGCCACCATGCTGCACCATCCACATTCAGATCCAAATACTGAGTTAGTCCTAACGACTGATGCATCAAATACTGCAGTCGGTGCAGTGCTTCACCAAATAGTGGACAACCAATTACAGCCCTTAGCGTTCTTCTCGCAAAAACTCCAGGCGGCACAGACAAAATACAGCACATTTTCTCGCGAACTCCTAGCCATTTACTTGTCTATCCGTCATTTCCGCCACCTTTTGGAAGGACGACAATTTCGTGTGCACACTGACCACAAACCCCTGACACACGCACTTCATGCCAAGCCTGACCGACATTCACCCAGAGATATCCGCTATTTGGATTATATTTCCCAGTTCACAACAGACATCCGCTACGTGCGTGGAGTTGATAACGTTGTGGCTGATGCATTATCCAGACCTGACATCAACACGGTGCAGACTAAATTCGATCTTACGGAACTGGCAAATCTCCAGCATGATGATCCATCCTTGCTCGAACTGCGCACATCCTCCACACTCCAGCTCAAGGATTCTCCCCTACCTTTAGCCGATGGCACAGTCCTATGTGACTGGTCTACAGGCAACCCTCGTCCTATCGTCCCAACTTGCTACAGGAAGATCGTTTTCGATCATTTTCATTCTCGTTCCCATCCTGGTATCCGTGCATCTCGCAAACTCATTTCTGCCAGATTTGTTTGGCCCAATATGAATTCTGACATTGCATTATGGACTAAACAGTGTTTACAATGTCAGAGAAACAAAGTCCACCGCCACACTTTTTCTCCTCCCAGTACGTTTACCGTTCCCGACGTCCGTTTCACACATATTCACGTCGATCTTGTTGGTCCACTATCACCATCAAATGGACATACCCACTTATTAACCGTTGTTGATCGTTTCACACGCTGGCCAGTGGCAGTACCCATTTCCGACACCTCGGCAGAAAATATTGCGAAAGTACTACTCCAGCACTGGATTGCTACATTTGGTGTACCGTCTACCGTCACCACAGACCGTGGCAGCCAATTCCAATCGACTTTGTTTCGTGAGTTCACTAAACTGCTTGGCTGTAAACACATCACAACAACTGCATACCATCCTTCGTCCAATGGCATGGTAGAGCGCCTACACCGTCAACTTAAAGCAGCACTGATATCACAGCCAAACCCCAATAACTGGAGCGACAACCTGCCACTAGTTCTCTTAGGTCTGCGGTCATCAGTCAAAGACGACCTCCACAGCACGTCGGCTGAGCTCGTTTTCGGTACCACCATATGCCTTCCAGGTGAGTATGTTCAACCTAGCACCGATGCCAGTCCTAACCAATCCCAATTTGTCCAACAACTCAAAGACCGTATGTCACATCTACGTCCAACACCCACTCGCTTGTCATCCACACACGTTTTTGTACACAATGATCTATATACGTCACCTTTCGTTTTTATTCGTAACGATGCTGTTCGCAAACCACTCACACCACCGTATGATGGTCCATTTAAAGTGCTTAGTCGCACAGACAAATATTTCGTGGTTCAAAAAGCCGATAAGCCAGACACAGTTTCCATTGACAGATTAAAACCCGCGCATTTTGATACACCTCCATCACCAACCACACCGACACCATCACCATCCACGGACACACCACCAACAATTCCTGTTGATAATCCAAACTCTATCATCACACCAGACACTACACCACACCCGCCAGCACCACCACAGCAAAACCCACCCTGGTAACCCGCCGTTCCGGCAGAAACGTTCGACATCCTGTCAGATTTCAAGACTTTGTTAGTTGACGTTTTCTTTCGCTAACCGTTTCCTCTTTCTATTTTTCTATCGAGCGTTTATTTTGTACAACAAACGCTCTGGCGGGGGAGTTGTGTAGGTACCTGTACATTTCCGATTTTTTCCATGATTTTCAACGTCCCTTGGTGCGACACTCCTTTGTTGTACCGACGTTTTAATGTAAAAACACACACCTTTTGGTCGTCACCACCGCGCAATACAAAAAAGGCTGTAAATAAATCTTTCACTCTGGCTCGATCTCATCTTCTGGTTTTGAGTGTTTTGGAATCATATCGGTCGGAACTAACTGTGTGAAACAAAACATTTTAGAAGCTTCAACGGCGTCTCTTGGCACTTCGCTCAATACCATCCTGTTCTGTCCAACGGATGGCTGTCAGACCGAACTGAGCTGAAGACATTGGCGGATATTGGCTCTTCGACACTCATCTCCTGATCACAAGAACATTGAACAACTGTGAGTTTGAGTCACACCTTTTGTTTCATTTTTAATTCCTAATGTACATACCATTTTGGCCTTTTTATCACCGCACGCTCCTCCGCCCGTCTTAGTTTGCTAGTGTCGCCTTAGATATTGTTGACAATAATTTAGTGTACCACATAGAGTAGTACGCTACAGATCTTCCTGAAGTTGATGGTGGCAATCTCGATGAGGCCGCTCGAGTACGACTTCTGTTGCGTAAACTGGGTCCGGCTGGACACTGCAGATACTGCAATCCTACCGAAACATCCGAGGGACCTTGGGGTTTGTGGTTCCAGGGGAATAAAACGTTGCTTTTGATGCTTCGTACACTGGTTGCGATTCATCTACTTCAGGTTCTGTTCAAAATGCGCATGAAAGTTGTTCGATGGGAAAATTATTATTGAATACTTCTGATTCTAGTTTTTTTCTTCATTTTGTTATTTACTTCCCTGTTATTATATAATGATGACGCAGTATTCCGAGAAAGGGGTCTCACATTATAGGACAACACATTCGATTAAATAGAGTGATATTTACCATGGTGGATTTACCGAAGGTTCGTGATGCCCAAGATTGATCCATTGGTCGATCCAGAATTCTGAATACAAGCTTCATAGACACAAAACCAGTATACAGTTTTGCATCAGTTTGGCACTGTTTATCGGCAGGGGTTAGTTTGCGGTTAGTAGTATCTTTAGTAGAAGGACGAGTTATAATTACTATTCGTATTCCGAGTTTCCCTCCTCTTGTTTGCGTTTGGTCACTTGGGCGTAGTGTATGTGCACACCATGGGTCTGATATTCGTAATGTATTTCCTCTGTTTCTGAGGTCTATACTCGCGTTCTTTTATTGTGTATTACATGATCATGAGCATACTCATGATTTTCTTTATCAAAGATTAGCATTTCTACCATAAGATAACTCTTCTCAGCGTTTCAGTTATGTTACCATGCGGAGAATCGAACTCCCAACCTTACCTTTACTGTCACTGCACTCTACCATTGGCCATCATCCATTACCGGCATTAGCAGATCTGCTGCAGGGTTTGTCCGTTCAAGTTGACGAATGTTCTTGGTTATTCCACAGGTTCAGCTTATTTGTACTCATTCATCAATGACCCTTTTTCGTACTGCGACTACAGTTTAATTCATATCTTTATGACTGATTTATCGATTCGTGCTGGTAAGCGTTTCTTGATTTACTGATTATGCCGCAACCGAACTGCGATACAGTTACGTTCAACAGCTTTCTAAGTGAAACGATTCTGTTTTCTGCGCTGTCCTGGTTTTCGGAAACCTTTTACTCTCGGTTTCTCACTGTTGTGTTCAGTAATAATGCAGAACACAAAATGCAGGAAATCCGTTTATTAACGCACAAGCAAGAAGATACGGAAAATTGAGCAAGTGCGAGTTGTACGTACAGTTGGCACAACCAAGCAAGGTCGTCCAGCGCGTAGCGAAATGTGATTGTATGAATGGTGCAGTCAGATGCAAGGCGCGTGCATGTGACTAACCTTGACACCAGCCAAGCGTGGATGGATAAGTAATCAGATTAGAGTCATTATATCAATGACCTAAACGCCGATAAAGCCACACAACACTCACCTGGTTGTAGGTTTTTCTCC
This sequence comes from Fasciola hepatica, assembly GCA_948099385.1. Lineage (NCBI taxonomy): Eukaryota > Metazoa > Platyhelminthes > Trematoda > Plagiorchiida > Fasciolidae > Fasciola > Fasciola hepatica. The sequence goes on from CANUEZ040000124.1 coordinate 957,868, forward strand.
GCCGTATGTTTATGTTTATGCTTATCTTATTGTTTGATGCTTATAGCCACAGAAACTAATTTCTTGCTAGATCACCCCCACCGTTATCGGGACAGTCGCCACAGTGACTTCAGAACAGTTATTCTCCATGTAAATCCACCCTGATAATTTGATTGTTTTTTCTCAAAAGAGAATGACGTAAAACCAGATGATCGAGTCCTAACAAGTTTCGATAAAACTACTACCGAGGGGCGATTATCCTTTCAATAGAATAAATGGTAAAGTTATTTTCAAAGGAAGTCACATGTTGAATTCTGAGGGATTTCCCGGCAATCTCATGCAATTCATTGTAAAGGAAATTTAACCGAAACTCAACACAAATGAGACTGAAAATTTCGCGTGCGGCCTGTTATCTGTTTCCGATGACAGTCCATATCGATCGAATTCCAGTTTTGTTACTGAAACAATTGCCAGTAGGCAAAAATCATTTAACCATAGTGGATCAGCGGACAAATTGAATGGAGTCTACTCACGATCGGATAGTCAATGGTACCATTGTGTACCACGTTCTTCTGTCACAAACTTATTCCAAGCGGATAAATAGATTTGACGAGTTCTGCATACCTTCGTGCACTTATGGTTTTTGTGAATTTGCTTGCCATCCTAATCCAATGTATTGAACATGAGAGCCAACTGACGCGTCAAATGACAGCCTAACGCCTCACCCACAATTAATTGAGTTCCATTTACATTGATTGCTAAACCAGACACTGCTATTGTCATCCTCATCTTCTAACCTCTTATTTCATCTAGTATTTCTTCTTCGTTCCCATGATTCGACTCTACAATCCTCCCCTGTGTGCTCAGAAACAATTTGTGCAAGCACATAAACTTCCATGTCCCACTTGTGCCCGAACACGTGTGCAACCACTTGAACATTATTCACTGTGATCAATTTCACATGCACACACACACACACACACAAACGTATACAGAAAGATTAGGATGATCATTCCCCTTTGTTTTTTTGAGTCATATTTAATGTAATGTATTGGTATGAGTACGAATAACTGAAAACGAGCTTGTTCGCCACGCTGTTGTGTTCTACTCCTTGAGGTGTATAAATTTCAGTCATCTAAATAGCATTGCGAGGATGAATGATGCGGAACGAGAGTGTTGACATACAGTGTTACGGTTCGCACTGCGCCAAAAATGTAGGCCAGAATCGTTGCATTTTACAGGAGATATAATTTTTCTGTTCTATGCGAACCCTTTTTTCTAGCCATCGGTCCGTGTGCGTGCAGGTGCATACATTCAGCTTCACTGCTGTTGTGGTGTTTTCGCCGAAATCGCGGTGCCATCACAGGGGTTTGCTAAAAGTGACAGTCCTAGTTCACATGATGCATCAACAAATCGATGGGGTTCCGCTGGGTTGACGTCACGATCAATGGACACGACTCTGATCCCGGTGACTCATTTTGGGTGGGAAATGGCTGACCAGAGTGTCACATGCTAACTCAAGCCCGTGATAGTCCAAGGTTCATTTTTACGTGCGATTCGTAGTTGTTTTCCCGTCTCACCAAATTTAAGGAGAAAGCGAAAGTATGACGTGTGTTTGAGTATATGTGAGCGTGTACACGCTAACTACAATACACGGACTAGTGAGATATTTTAGGGCTATCTGCCTGAACCCAGCTAATATGTGATCACAGCCTGTGTGAGTCTCACTAGAAAGTGCGTGGTATGGTCCACTATCGATTACTTCGAACGCATCGCTAATGTTATCCCGGTCACCTGGTTAACGGGGCACGGTGACGACAGGGATGGTGGGAAATTTGGGGTGTGACTCACTAGTATTGGACGTGTCTTGGGCCATCTAACGTTGCTGGATGGAGGTGACAACTTTAGAACGGCTTATTGTTCCTTTTAGGGTAGAGAATGAAAACGCAGCATCATGACAGGATAAACGTAACTAAACAATTTGAGATTGAAGATAAACCGTTCTCACTTTAATCGTATCGTACGAAACTCCATGTAGAGCCACTAAGTTTTTCACAGGCATTAGGGTTGTAGCGTACTACTCTGTCTATGTGGTACACTAAATTATTGTCAACAATATCTAAGACGACACTAGCAAACTAAGATGGGCGGAGGAGCGTGCGGTGATAAAAAGGCCAAAAGGGTATGTACATTAAGAATTAAAATGAAACAATAGGTGTGACTCAAACTCACAGTTGTTCAGTGTTCTTGTGATCAGGAAATGAGCGTCGAAGAGCCAATATCCGCCAATGTCTTCAGTTCAGTTCGGTCTGACAGCCATCCGTTGGACAGAACAGGATGGTTTTGAGCGAAGTGCCAAGAGACGCCGTTGAAGCTTCTAAAATGTTTTGTTTCACACAGTTAGTTCCGACCGATATGATTCCAAGACACTCCAAACCAGAAGATGAGACCGTGCCAGAATTAAAGGTTTATTTACAGCCTTTTTGTATTGCGCGGTGGTGACGACCAAAAGGTGTGTGTTTTTACATTAAAACGTCGGTACAACAAAGGAGTGTCGCACCAAGGGACGTTGAAAATCATGGAAAAAATCGGAAATGTACAGGTACCTACAGGTATAAATCAAATCTTGTTGATGAGTTCATAAACAGTTTGGAAGATATACGACTGACTACATGAATATCTTGAATCCAGCATTGATAACATGGAAAACTTTGCGAGGAAGAAACAGTGTTTAGTAAAATTTGTTGAGAAACAAAGAACAAAGAGAATACAAATTTAACGCAGAATTCATTGAAAATATCCGATTGAGGCATCAGATTACTCGGTAGAGAACGGGATTGTTTTCGGTGCTTCACAACTGGCTGAATATAGCACATTTTATAGGCATTGAAATGAAGTTAATAGAGGGAAGAACAAGAAAATTGGTAATCACGGTGAAAAAATGACCATTTCATGTCCATGTAGTTATGGCACTATCGGTGTCACGAGAGATAGTGTGTGTTGATAATTGTCACGTAGAATTGTCTGAGCTAGGGAATTTGAAAGACGAGTCAGCGCAATTTGCACGCATAACTGACAACACGAGAATATCAGTGCTTAACGTCACTTTGAGGTACTTAATAGATTCAACTCCGTGAAATGGAATCGTGTGCGTATTATACTGGTCATTCCGGGAAGGATGGTCGGGATGGGGTGACGATACATCCAGAACACTTGGAAGGTTTGGGGAAAGACCATTCTGTTCAGAACACTCGCAGTGTTTTGAAGATCATCAGATAGGCTATGAAATTCCTCTTTGCTTGATGGAGTATGACAAACAGTTACGGCATCAGCATAAGAGGAGCCAGACTGGAGGTTGATAACATGGATGCGGAAAAAGGGGTGAAAGCGCAGCAAATCGAAGAACACGAGATTCATTAATTAGGAATTCGGACAAATTGCAGGTCAATCTAATGAAATATGCACCTAACAGATCTAGCAGAGTTGTTTCCCGAATCAGATGAAATACGTGGCATAATTCTATTAGGCTGACATTTCAGTGGCGTGCGTGTGTGCTTTTTTCATTCGCAGGAAAACATCGATGCTCCGGTACTTCCATCTTAAAATACCTCAGTCGGCTGTTGCAAAGTATACCCCCAGTAGAACTGGATTAACTTCAAAAGCTGCGGGAGCAATAATTAGGTTGGCAGGGAAAAGTTTGTATAGAACAGGAAATAATAGTTCCTGTAAGATGCAACCATTCTCGCTTACTTTTTGGCGCAGTGCAAACCGAAATGTTGTATTTTAATACTTTCATTACACATCACTCACACTCGCAACGCTATTTGAATGACTGAAATTCATACGTCTCGAAGAGTAGAGTAGAATAATGGAACCGAAGAGGAAATACTAAATGAATTAAGAGGTTAGAAGATGATAGTGACAATAGCAGTGTCTGGTTCCATCACGACGAGACTGCATCTTGGTGTGGTGTGGTGTGATGGCTTTCGTGCCTCCATGACCCAAAGAACTATGCAGGATGGCTTCCTTAAGCCGGAGGTGTAATCATACCTAAAAGGTCGATGGGTAAAGGCCACCAGAAGCCCAGTCTCGGAACCAGTTGATGGACAACATCAAGTTATAACCACTATTCCCCTGGAGAAGATACTCCAGCAAATAAACACGGAGAGAAACAGTTTACCGGTCTAAAAAACCTCCTGAATGGACGTAGGAATGGAGTACCTGGGATTTCCCTTGACGGTGGGAGAAGTGATCGCACTTCATTGGTCAACCATCGCCCGCCTAAGCAGGGCAGCCTCGGCCCAAAGGATACTGCCCCGTCCATGTTCCGCTTGCTCCATTGGGTGTATGGGGCTGAAGACTGTATCTGAAAAGCGGATTGATAACAAAGCCCCAGCGCAGACAAGACAAAACGCACCCAGCAATCAGGTCTCACGTGACAAACCAGAAGAAGTTCGTTCATGGGTTCTTTGGTCACTTTCTCACGCTGGGTTAACACCCCACTGCCTTGTGGGTCAGACTTTTGAGTCAAAGACTCCGGTTAGGGTTTCCATAGAAAAACCCCTTCTGTGGTGTGGGCAGCAGCGAAGTATGATTCACCCAGAAACCTCCAGCGTCTTTCCTGTAAAGAGAGTTGCCAACTTTACCTCCTTTAATTTAAGATCGATGGTGATGAAAGCAGCAGTTCAGGTGTTAGTCATAAATCGAATGCACCCCTTAGGTTTCAAGGTTCACTTCCCTCGGGTGCTTTCAACATCCGGAAACCGTGTCAGATAGGGCAATAGACTGCTCTCACTGGAACTCTTGAGACATTCAAAATAGATGCATGTTGTGTCTCCGAAACATGCGTACAAGACCCCACTTTTGTGATCACTCCTTGCACCCTATAAACAACCTTAGTCCCCCTATCTACTTTTCGTGTGTCGGGTGATCCGTTGGCTAGTGCTCGTGATCAGGCTGGCTTTGGGATTGCCTTGAGGATGGGAGCTGAGCGTGCACTGCTAGACTGGATTCCAATCAGCAGTCATTTGTGTGCAGTTCGGTTGGATGGTTCTGTGCATGTCAACAGCAACAAACTGGAGCGTTGCTGCCTGTTCGTCAAGTCTGTACATGCGCCCACTGACTGCAGCTCCTCTGAGACCAGAACGAATTCTATCAGGATTTGTCTCAGCTGCTTCGAGGCGCGCGTTCAACAGACGTGGTGGTCATTTCTGGGCATTTGAACTCCCAAGTTGGCCGTTTGGGAGCTTCCGAAAGGTACATTGGAGGCCCATTTGCCATCTCATCCGATCGTATCGATAATGGCAATCATCTCATATAACGGTGCGCTGACCACAGACTGTTTCCGGCGGATGCGAACTTCTGCCATAAGAAGCTCCATAGACTCACATGATGTCCTTGTTCGTTGGACTCAGAATGACCATATTGTAATTGATCACCGCTGGCGTGGATCAGCTGAAGACTGTCGTTCTTTTTAGTCTGCGCCCGTGGACTGAGATCACACCTTGGTACGTGCTCTCTTCCGTTTACGCCTCGTCCGTGGTCGTACCAACACAAATGCCACCCGTCCGGCGCAGTTGCTTCTGGGAAATAACCGGCCATATGATTTCCAGACTGAGCTGTCTACACGGTTATCGACTCAACCGAATGTGTAAGATCCAGATGAATGCTAGCCACAGACGAAAGAAACATTGTATGTCGCTTCTAATGTCATATAGGGCTCTGGTCCAAGTAGGCCTCACAAGCGATGGATATCTTCAACATCGGTTGCTCTGTTGGATGCTCACAGATCCATCCCTCTGGATGCCACATTCAACGGAGTGCGTAAATCCCTGAGACGCCAACAGACGGGGAGCCTGAGAAATGACCGCGACTAGTAGTGGATTGCGAGACGTAGGGAAATGGAAAAGTTTGCTTCTGTTAGCAATGCTCGCAACCTTAGCCGTTTGATCAGAGTCGCCTGTTCACGGAAACCCGGTGTAAGAGAGTTAATCAAAGAATCCAACGGCTCACTGTTTCATTCCCAGGGACGTCACCCGGATCGTTGGGCGGAGCACTTTAAGGAATAATTCAATGAACCTACTTGTAAAGTGGACCTTCTGAATATATCTGATAGAGAAATGATGCAGGTGGAATTCAGTCCTCCACCACTGGGATAGTGAGCGGATTCCTAGGGAATGGTGTAAATCGGTAGTTGTACCGATTTATAAGAAAGGTGACAGGTCCTCTTGTGAAAACCACAGAGGAATTAGCTTGGTAAGTATCACATCTAAATTACTCACCGGTCTTATTCTCTACCGCTTATCCAATGCCCGTGAAAAGTGTACACATGAGAATCAAGCCGGATTCAGACCCGGTTAGGGTTGTATCGACCAAATCTCTACTCTTCGCCAAACTTTAGAGCACAGACACATCTTCAGTAGGCTCACAATCTCTGTCTTTTTTGATCTGAAATCGGCGTTTGATTCAGTCGACCGTACCTCCCATTGACGGATGTGCCAGATAAGTTGATTTCTCTTTTCCACTGCTTGTATGCGAACGACGATCTTTCACCCGAGTCCACCACGGGAAGTGGTGTTCCTCAGGGTTGTCCTCTTTCACCCTTCCTCTTCAATTTTGAAATTGAATAGATTCTTGAAATAGCCCTATCCTCATGTGAGATGAGTGGCATCGATCTTTGCTCAGGTAGTAAACTGTCTCACTTGGAATGCGAGGACGATATTGTCCTTCTGAGTGGAGATCCAGATAAGTTGCAAGCTTTTTCAGATAGCCTAAACAACAGCGTAGCTATGTTTGGGAAGCGTTTCGCACCTTCAACGTGTAAAATGCTGCTTCAGGACTGGGTTGGTTCAACACCAAACCTGGTGTTGGCTGGGGAAGCTCTAGCTGGAGTGAATAAATTTTGTTACCTGGGCAGTTACATTTCACAAGGTGGACAGATATCGGATGAAGTGTTATCACGTATACAGAAGGTGCGTTTGGATTTTGCCAACCTTAGTCATTTGTGGTGCCGGCGTGGCATCCGACTGTCTGTTGAGGGCAGAGTGTACAGTGCGGCTGTTAGGTGAGTGCTTTCATACGGTTCAGAAACATGGCAGTTGAGGGTAGAAGATAGGCGAAGACTGCCGGTGTTCGAACACCGTTGTCTCCGCAGCATTGCACGAGTATGGTGGGAACACCGTATCAATAATACTGAGGTTAGGCGCAAGATGTTAGGAACCAGAGGTCAGTATCTCGATTATGTACTGAATCTAAACTTGTTAAAGTGGTTGGGACATGTGTTACGCATGCCCACCGATAGACTTCCTCGGTGTACACTGTTCTCCGAGACAGGCAGTGGTTGGAAGGTAGGTCGAGGTGGTTAGTCCATAACATGGCAAAAAGGTATGAAAACCTTGACCAGTGGACTAAGTCAAGTAGGACGTGTGAGACTTCCAGTTTGGGGTCTGCGTGTCTAGCCTACCAAATGGTTGGAGACATTGGGTAGTATGGCTGGGTGTCGCGGCCAATGGCGTAGTTGCATTCGGACTCTTTCTTTGTCTTCGTGATTTCCGCTTATTACTTTCATTTTTGGGTCATTTTTACCTCATGCTTCTATACTTTTTGCCCTTTACTGGAGGTAGCTATCGAAACCGGAGTACAGAAGAGCGAGGTTAATGGTTGAATAAATTAAACTGAACTGAACTGGAGTCCCGCGTTTGACTCATTTTGTGAGGACCCGAAATTTACCTATTTCCCTTGAGGATATACGGTAAAGAAATAATAGTTGTGAAATCTGTTCCGAAATAAAGCCCAAGTTCCAGCACGACTCGTCTAGTCAATTGATCAGTCTGAATTTTTGTCCATCGATTTCAATTGTCCTCTTTCATCTTCAACTTGGAACTGGTATTTATTGACATTTATTGATGAGTATTCTAGGTTTCCCTTTACTTTTGCTTGTCTAGAACTGAGTAGTCAAACTGAAGTCAGGTTCTTGTGCCAAGTGTTGTCGTTGCTTGAAAAGCCGGGATATAAACATTCAGACAGAGGTTCCTCCTGTATGTCTAATGAAGTCAAACATTTCCTTATTGAAAAAGGGGTTGCCTGAAGCCACACCACTCCACGTAAACCTTGGGAGGAAAGTGACCAAGTTGGATGTCGGAATGGAACTCTATGGAAAACCGTTCTGTTGGAACTGAAGTCGAAGCAGCTCTTTGTCAGGGATTGGGAGCTAATTTTACTCGACGCCTTGCGTTCCATTCAACCACTGTTTTGCACGGTGACTAGTGAAACACCACATGAACGTTCATTCCGGTATAACCGGGGGTCCACAGCTGGCCCAATTCTACCTGCCTATCTTGCCACTCCTGGAACAGTCTTCATCAAAACAAAAGAATGACCAAATATGACCCTCGCGTAGATGAGGTAGGACTGTTGTATTGTATTCCATACTATGCTCATGTTCAATTTCACTTGGCCCAAAGTGCGTGGAGGACAAACATGAGGAAAGCACAGTTAACTGTGACAAAATGAACAGACTGACTGGCCTTCGAAAATGGAATGTAATAAAGAGAACTGTGAAACGTCGGCTGCACAGTCGGCATGAAATCAGAATTGTTACTTGCATCACAAATCTATCACACACGCATTAAACAAAAGAATCGTGATCACCTTTGCATTTTGAGAAACGGAGGAGTTTATCAACAACACAGATCGACATGTTGATTTCTTTCATTCGTTATTGCTGTTGATTTTGACCTCTTTTCAGGTTCCATACATACATTGTATGACGAATAAAGTCTGAGTTGTGGATCTCGTATATGTTGTTCTCATTATCGAATTTCGTCGTTGTTCTCGCCCATTACAGTCTTATCGGTCACAAGAAAAGTATGTTTGTGTTTAAATGGTAACTATCTGGACGATGATCAAGCAAGTAGTCGAACTCCCGTAATTAACCTCGTGGTGTTTCTGATGTTGCATAACTCAACGGGGCTAAATGTTCAGAACAAACCCGAAACTGAGTTCACATTAAATATTTTCTGAATTGTATATGACTATGACTAACATCAGAATAACCTAGGAAGTGATAGAACAATCTATCTCGTGAAAGCATCGCATCTTCTTGCGATGTGCTTCTCATATTGTGTTTAACCTTCACCAGCTGGATCGAGCGAAGCATCAGTGGCGTGGTATCTCGAATCAATCTGCAAAATGAAGGCATAATCTTCTTCAGGGGGATACGATAGAGCCAGCACGGGTGAACAGTAGAAAAGGGAACGGACAGTACCGTAGTTGGATGACATGACACAATTTCTCCGAAAGCACGTGACTGGTTTTGCGGTTGTCGAGTCTAATCAGGTATGCGGACCCGGTGCCTTTCGGCCCAATCATCCCCATTGAGTAAGGTTTACAAATTAAAGAGCCGTATCTTCCTGCTTATAACCAGTAATTGAATCGGTCTTGTGGACCGCTTTGTGGAAGTTCGAAATATTCTGAATGACCAAATGCACTGGTCCGGTTTTAATACCGTCTGATCATCGTCATACTTGTTTATGCTGTAAACAATATTTCGACAAAAGAAGGACGGATTTCCGCACCACGGATGCGCATCCCTGAAACGTGCCATTCTAGTAATCTTGAAATGTGAAACTTCTGGTGCGTTTATCGTGAAAACTCACGTTGAACTGATCAAAAATAATCAAAAACTAACGCCAAACATTTTCACACCTGGACTGATATATTATTGGCGCATCGTTCAATATCTACTCACGTTTTCGAGTCCATTTGACCTTTTCTAGATAACTCGGCTAGTAATTCAATCGCTGCCAGGGAAGCGAAAGGATTCCGCTTCGATTTCAACTCAGAGTGGGAGTTCGGATTCGAAGAGTGAAAGTGGATTTTCCATTACCAGATATATAACTACCTGAAAGGTGGACATTTGGGACATGAATCTCGACAGCTTGCATATTATGAAGTGGAAGACTGAGTTTTGGGTAAATGGTCCGCACCCACTTGGATGATTGCCCTAACTGTCTGTCATTAGCTTAGGTTTGATATTGCCTGTTTTCTCACCGGTGGTGAAGGTTACACGTGGAAACTGAAAATCACAGTCAGTAAGGTGAACGCTGAAGTTCATTGTGAGCAAGTCATTGTTAACAATCAAGCCTAAAAGAGATTATTGTTTTGACCTGTTCGAATGTGCAGCTCATTGTTCACGGATATATTCTTTCGGAAATGCTGTATGGAAAGTGACGATGGTAGTATTCGCCACTGTGCCCGGTCTTCACTGTCTGTTTGCACGCGCAAAACAAAGTTCTTTAGTCAATGAACACAAATTGAGCCAAAAAGTTATTATCGTGGCCATCTCAAAAGCTGGACTTGATTTCGTGTTTAATTGTCACTTCCACTTACTGAGTAGCAGGTACATTTTCCCTTCTGATAACGTTGTTCTCACCGCGTTTCAAAAGTCGACATTTGTATGATTCCGTGCAGAATTGTGTACTGAGCTTTCAAGTAAATTTCTTCTAACGCCCACCACTGACGTCAACCGTTCATAAAGCAAGCCGGGAGGGAAAGATAACGAATTCAGCCAATAAATGAACTGCGATCCATGCATTGAAAGGGATAAATAAATAAATTTGCTTTCAACTATCACCATAGACAAAAGCATCCATGCGTTATTCTGAAACCAAATAATTTACCACGAACAAACCAGAGAATCAGGTCCGGGTACAGGCTGAGTTCACCGAACACGAGTTTTGGTAATGTGTGTCCCGTTGGTCAACCCAAACAAACATCTCGTCCGACGAAAGTGACTAAGGGCATCCGAGTATAGCGGAACAATAGAAAAACTGACTAAGTGAGATTTATTTGTCTAATTGGAGGCCTATCTGAATGAGGCCAATGTGAAAGAGTGAACATCATTCTTCCGATATTTTGAATACTTCTTAAGAGAGACATCTATCACCCGTGAAACAGTACATCCCCTCGTATATGTCCACGGACGAAACCTATAGATACATCTGTAAGTCAGCTTCTTTGTTGACCATTTCACTCCCCATCACTTCATTATGTTGGTTATGATCGTTGGAAATGTTTTTGAATGCTGTTCTCAACAAACTGGTGAACACAAGTTTTAGTGGCCACAGGGAGATTGGACTGTAACTTGGTCTGATGGCTTTATGTAGTCTGTAAGGACATGAACTATACCAGAGAGCTTATAATTAGTTAAAAAAATTTCTAATTTGAGGTATCACCTATCTAAATTATGTTTCATATGTACAAATCTAGCAAGTCATGTTCGGCTTCTTCGTCAACCAATGATATTCAGGCAAACATTCCACACTTTGCCATTCTCACGATATGTTTATTCCCGTCGAATGAATAATTGCAAAGTAGTGAATGTATTCTATACAGTGCCACTGGTCACGCGACGTCTTCCTAATGATTGATGTGCAAGATGTTCTACAACCAGATTACGACTGTGCTATGATGTTCAGGGGAACAGTGTGAAAAAGGGTCTTGAAATACCACCGCTGAGTATCAGGGAACATCATTTCGGGTTTTTTTGCCCCATTTACCTTCAACTGTCGACTGATGAGACTGACTCTCAATAGATTTGTTCAAATGCCTGACAGTTATTGAGATACTCAAAGATAGACTAACCCCGAGTCCAAAGTCACGGGAAACAAATTCGCTTATCTACAAGTGCTGGCGTAGATTGCCAAAAATAAAAGAAACAATAATGAGGCAATTTTATCCGGACAGTGCCCAATCACCTGTTATGTACCGGAGTAAAAAAGCTTGTCAATCCCCAATATGGCCAAGGTGGAGTTCTTCTGCTCGCCTGTTCATAGCTTGTAGTGCATTTGTCCACCGAATTCTGTTCCAGTATTTCCTCAAGTTTTCTGAATGCCATTGTGATGAGAACCTAAATGGATGAGATGTGTGGGTGAGTGGGACGAGAAGGAAATTCTACTAAAATTGGATAAACATGTTGAGAGGAATCACTAATAACAGTAGAAAGATAATAGTTACCCAGTCAGAAACATTGGCGATTATGTGCAATAACTAGCTCTGTGTTTGAGAAGACCACTGCATTTGAACGTAAAAATGTGTTTTACAATTGCGTTTGTGTGTGCATGGTTCACTCATCCCCGTGACCCACAAAATCTTTCTATCCTACTCGATCGTTGTTAGTAGTGCTAACCTACACAATGGAAATAGAACTAGATCTTACTTTGCGACTGTTTCAGCACCTGTTTTTCTCTTCCTACTAACCCCAAATAATCAACATACGGTATTTGTTGAACAGATTAATTTACGCTCACACGTGTTTGAAGCTACCCCTAATTCGTGCGTACCAAATGTATAGCTCATGTATAACGAGGCATTAGAATAATTGACCAGGTTGTTGTGACGCTGAAAAGGACCAGTTAAAAGTTATCTTACCATTACACAATCCGTGAGAGCCTGCAAAATGGTGTTGTACAAGCCATGCGGTTGCTAAAATGCATTCATTAGACGGTAGTTGATTCACTTCACAAATGCACAACGTCTGCCCAATGTTCACTGAATACCTCAGGGACAAAAGAATAATGGGTTTGGATTGAGAAGTTCGGGAAAGTGAAAATGTTAATTGGCAAGCACCACGATAATATCTGTTCGTGTTCACTAATACTCCAACTCTAGGAAAATCACGACTGATTTTCGATGAAGGGAAACACATTGCAATTCGTGGATGCAACTCCGTTCTGGAAAAACACCAATATGGTTTGAATGGGCAACTGATTTTTCTGGCAGGCGAGATTAGAATAGCAGTGATGTCCATTCGTACCATTTGCTGAGGACCGTGGTATTTCAGTAGTCAGATTTATAAGGGCTGGAGGAAGGCGCACGTGCGTGTCATGAAAACCATAAGATAATACATTGAATTCGGTCAGTGTTTTGAATGGCATTATAGGAGGGAAGTATGACAAACATATTGCTGGATTTTGTGTTAACCGCCGTCAAGTAGGTTCTATTTTTAACTAGTTGGTTGTCTCAATTAACTTTGTAACACAGCGGATGATTAAAACCGATGGCGATTTGTGGGGCGATTATCTCACAGCTGAGCAACCAGTCGCGCTTCCAACTCATTACACGGTGGAATTATCCGTTTCTGTCTGATATTGTGATGCTATTGTTCGCAATATGGGCGCGCATTATAATCCGTAAGATGTACTTAAAGATGTTTCAGTACTGTCAAATGAAGTCAAATAGAATTTTCCTACAGGTCTAAAATTATCCAAAGAGACTTGATATGCTAAAGTCATTAGAACACAGACTAATGCTAATAGAATTCGTCATCTTTATTACTTCAGGTTTCTTTTTCACTTGAAAATAGGTCCAGGAAAGACCAATCAATAACGGTGTCCGGTAAAGATGGCCGAGCGAATGATCGATCCATTCCCATTCAAACTCTATGTTTGCTATCTCTTGTACTAATCACATTTTACGGTCTGAAATACAATTCTATCCCATTGCAAAAAAGAACGCAAGACGGATGAGTTACGCCTGCATTTCATCAGACAAATAAGTCAAGTCCGCAGAATATGTACAACCGTTAATGTAGTTAATTCTCCAAATCATACTGTAGCAACCTTTGTCCTCTGGCTGCCTGAATACTTCGACTGCGTTCTGACCAGGCGCCATCGACAATTAAGTTGATTCCTTTGACTATTATTTCTGCTTCGTTGTTCCGATTTCTTTGGTTGACGACTTGATTCGTTGCCCTTCAGATTGGCTATCTTGCTGATTGTTCGAGGTCCCGCTGAATTTCATCTACTAGTTCGTATACCTCATTTTGTCTGTCGCTAGACGCTTCCGATATGTTAATCGTCTCTTTCTTGATCTATGGATCTCTATTGATTGGCCTAATATGAGAGAATCTTGCCCCGTTCAGTTGCTACCTCATGGTTCAATTCCCTTTTCTTCAGAACGTTCGCTAGAAGTGTACCAGGAAGCCAAGTCTCATTCCTTGACCCGTTTGCTTTTTATTCCTTGATTGATTCGGAGGCCAGTACTGTTCCATTCTAATATGAAGTATACTTCATTTCATCGTCTTTGGAACTTGTTGATCTCCGGACCCACCACTTCAGGTCTGTTGCCATTCCTAACTTTGAACAGCTTTCCGGGCACGAAAGGCTCCCATTTTTGTGATTGGCTCCGTTTCTCGTATCATGCAACGCTTCGATTCTGGTCATCTATTCCTCTTCAACGCCAAATTCTCTAGGTGCTTCCGATCGTGGCCTGTCACCGATTTATCATTTTTCATGTTAAGCCACACGTCTAAATGTGTTCTGGGATCCTGTCCAAAAATCAGTTCAAAATATATGGTCCGTGTCGTTGAGTGGTTCGTTGCGCGGTAACTAAGCCATATCTTTGACAGTCCATCATGCCAATGACTGCCGTGGTTGTTTAATCATTCATTCGTCATTCCGTAGAATGTTTCTCTCATTTCGTTCACTTGAGGATGGTAAGATGATATCCGTAATCGTCGGAATCCATATCGTTCCAACATATCCTCGAATTTCTTCGATTCGAAGCAAAGGCCCTGGTCAGTGATGATCGTTTTGGGTGTGACAAATCCCGCCACCACATAATTACCAAATACGCGAAATTCTACTCGGCTGACTGTCCTCTGGACTCCACCATTCTCGCACAAACCCCAGATTATCCTGTCATCCTTGCGCTCAGAAGCACCAGACTCGAGTTTCGCTCTTGTTTGAGCTCGTCAGGAGTGCTTATCCTCTACCGCACTCCAGGTTTGAACCCGGCCGGTTTTCTGCCGAAGGCTTTTGTGTTACCACTGCTCCATCCGGTTCCCGTCCGGGCTGATCTGCATCACCGAGTGACGTTTGTCAGATGTCCGAGTTCAAACCCAGGAAGCGGCGAGGGGTATGCACCACTGATGAGCTCAAACAAGAGCGAAACTGGAGTCTGATGCTTCAGAGTGCAAGGCTGGTCCTTTGGTCTGAGATTTGTGAGAGAATGGTGGAGTCTATAGGACAGTCAGCCAATTATCAATCTCACACACTATTAAGGAGTAATTGCGAGTTATTCATAAATACATGAGAGACAGCATCGTCCCCTTGATACGGTATTTAGATAGCTTCCACCCATCGGAGAAATGGTCAACCTTCGTCATGATGCACTGGTTTCCGGTGAAGCTTACGGCTGAGAGATCAAAAATACCAAAAATCCTACTTTGAAAGATTCACTGCGCTTCTACCGACTACATTGGTGGTGTCGCTGTTATGAGTTCTTTGTTCCACTGACAATCAGGACAGTTTTATATGTAGTCATCGAAATCTTGCCGCATCATGAGCCAGAAGACTGCGCCGCAACAATCTGAAGACTGGTTGTTGTCTCACGTGGGCTCTGTTGTGTGCTAACAGTATCAAGCGCTCACCTAAGGCCACGTGAATAAACGGCAATCGTCTGGGTTTCAGAGCCTGTCCCACATCGAGGTCCACAAGCAGTCTGCCATCCTCCGTGTGTAAGCGAACGCATATTTTCAGCAGATCATGCAGCACGGATGAGCTCCCGTCTGGTCCGGTTTGGGCCTGAAAATGTGAACAAATCGCTCGCACTAGACAGTCAACCCTTTGGTGGCTAGAAATGTCTTCAATTGGCATTAAACGATTCACTGGGATTGCTTCGCTCGGTAGTTGGTCGCCTGGGATTGGGCGGGAAAATGTGTCAGGTATCTCATTTTATCGACTGCTGATATGCTCGACTTTGAAGGTGAATTCTCTCAAGAAATATGCTTGCAGTGGCAATCTCCCTCTTGGAACTCGTGCTGTCGTTGACTACGTGAATGATTTGTGGTCCGTTTTGATTCAAAGGCTAGGTACGTTTTCCACTTCTCCAGTGCCCACACGATTGCCAAATATTCCTTCACCGTGGTGTAGTATTTTCTTTCAGCACTTGTGTGCAACGGGCTGGGGTATTCGATCACCCCGTACGGTTGCGACAATACTGTCCCAATTCCAAAGTCACTCGGATCCACAGCCAAAGATAATTTCTAATACAGCTTTGGTATTTTAAACCGGCTTTGAGGATTAGTTGCACTTTCTTTGATTTTCTTGAGCACGGCCTCCATATCTGACGTCCAAGTAAACTTTTTGTCTTTCCCCAGTAATTGAAATAGGACACCGACTTTCTGGGCAAAAATTTGGCAACAAAAGTTGCGTCATGACCAAAGAGGCTGAATTTTCATGGCCATTTCCGATAAGTATTCACGGTTATCATTGTTTAGATAGGTCGAAAGACGTAGCTGAGAATCAAAGTGAGTGATTTGAATGCTCTACGGTCTATCTTTTGAACGGTCATGCTCCCCTATCATAAAATGACACTCAGACAAAAAAAGACAAAATCTATCAAATGTGGTCAGTAAAAAAACAAATTGTCACAAAATATCTTTTCCTTACTGCTTCTTATCTTCTGTTGTACTCCCCTCTCATTTCTGTACCCACTGTTGTTGCCTTGGCAACTTGTTCGATTCCAAGCCATTGTGAAATGTATAATGTAATGTATACTTCAGATAAATCCTGAGAGATGTCTTCCTCGGAATTAGGAGAACTACTTTCTGTTGAAGCATGCACATACAAGATGGACAATAATGATTAAAAAAAACCTAATGCTGTTGGCACTCATAGAACAGTTTAAATGAACCATACACAATCGACTAAATGTCTGACATACTGTCTGTCGGTGCCTAAAAGAATCCCAAAAGCTGGCAGACTACAAGTTCTAGATACCGAATAACAGGATAAGGGGCACATTCAAAGACAGAACGTGATTGCATTTTAAATGCGAATGGTGATCAAAAAGGTCGGGTAAATGTGCATGTTTCGTAGGTGGGGCATTCATCTATTTTGGAAGTTTCATTTTTTCTCTCTAGGGCAACCTGTTAACCTATCTGGTGTAGTGTGTGGACAATAGAAGCAGCCAAGTGAATCGAAGATTGGGGCCTGAGAATGGCGTTCGATATGGGCCCTATTTTTGATATAATATTTATCATCACAAATCTATCTGTCCGGAATTTTCCGTGACACCTGTCATCCGTTTCCAGTTAGAAGGGAAATCTTCAAGGGTTTGACGGACCGTTCTTTACAACTTTCTATGGGGCCAAAAGAGGTTTTCCATCGGAAGCCTGGCCGAAGTATTCAGCTTACCAGTGGGGTCCACAAAATGGCGAGATGTTGACCCCAGACGGTAATGTGTCTGCGGTACTCCAGTCGGATCCGGCTCACTGGGTTCTGTAAGAGCTGATTGTTTCTTTTCTATCAGGCATTTTTCAGTGCAGCCATGCGATCCCATCCTTTTTCTTGTGCACGAAGTGGAGTAAGCGGAAAGTAGATTCAGCAATATACTTTTACTTCTGGTCTGTCCAGGCTGACTGTGTTTCTTGATCCGTATTGACGGTATCTGTCGTATAAATTTTGCTAGACGAAGAAACTGTAAAGATCGAATACACGTACCACGGAGTGTCCAAATCACTATCAACTATTGGATACAATGATGGTCAAAGGAATCAACACGTTTTTCTGTTGAACATGGATAAAGATGGATTTTGCTGCTCTTATGTTGCACAATTAGAATAAACACAACGATCAATTCGGTTTTAGGCCACTCTGAAATATCCTCCTAAAACTGACAGATTCATCAAGGTGCATTGAAAGATATACGTGCCAATCTCAAAATATTTTGTTTAATGCACTGAAAGCCATACGTGGCCCAAAAATAAATTATCACCGTTAGGTCTTTTTGTTCTGTTGGGCAATTGGGGGTTGTAGTTCATGCTATTGTTTGGTGAGACATGTTTAGGTCCAACTTAGATAGAACTAATCCCATTGTTTTTCTATTGGATGCACTGAACAGTATAAACAATATATATACATATATATATATATATATATATACATATATATATATATATATATATATATATATATATATACTTACAGGGGAATATATTAACCCCAACATTGGTGCTTAACAAAGTAAGCAATACAGGCCGATTCTCAAAGGCAGTGGTTGGCAGCGTTCAAATCAACACAGCACTGACCATTTGGCGAAATTATGATGGTAGTGCCACTGAAACCTTCCCAATTATTCCCTTTAGGATGAAATCCTTGGCTACTATGTACGATAGTGAATAACCACGTAACTAATATACTAATGTCTATAGAATGGTAGAATATTTTATTTGGCATTCGGTCCTAACCCGATCATAGGATTATACAATTTAAAATGAGGTTTTCTGACCTCATAAATGCCGTCCGTATCGATCATTGAATCAGTGGTTCGAGACTTTGGCAGCAGTTCAATAACATTGCTTCACGCTAAACATTTAATGCAGTGCTGTAATCGAGCATCAAAATCTCGTTTTGTCGCCGAATACTCTTTGTTGCACAACCCTACTTGCTACGGTTGAATTAGTCAGACACCGATCTGTCGATCAGAAAACTTTCCACCAATCGACCAGGAGAAAGAAATAGTGAGGTGTAACAACTGTGGGTTTGGATATCAAGCGCGAAATATCTATTCTGTGTCATGATGATTTTACATAGACGCTGAATAACACGGTAGGCCTGGAACCGAACCAGTGCCCAGAAAGCAGGTGTTGTATTTGTGGTATTTTCGTTCCTTACATCGAATAGGCAAGATGCGAATAGCATCAGTAGTTCTATTATTCCAAACAAAGTAACTCATTATTGTCACCAACTCCCGAACAGAAGGAACATCATAAAAATTCCTGAATTCCATCTTTTAAAAAGAGTCTGAATCATATTATAATGCCGGCATTGAGGTTTTATAATTGCTAGTAGCATGAATTTATTGCACGAAGTTGCAATTAGGAAGATCAATATAAATGACGCGAATCAATGTGATTTTTATCTCACATTTTGTATTAACCCATGTGCGTGAATTTATTGGGGATACGATCGCGTGTATTTCTGCCGGCAGTTTTCCGTTGAACCAAATAGGTGAAAAATATAACAGTCAACGCTACCTGTGATCTTGTATTACCAGGCTGTGGCTTCATTCGAAACATGAATCATGTTGCTTGAATGATGCACAGAAGCGTTTGCAAGCGCGCAGTGCAAAGTTGTAGCTGTTGATTCATTGTCAAAATACCTAACCATGATTTCCCGGTTCCACTGGTTCAAATGTTCGATACTCTTAGCTATGTAGTAGATTTACAAAGTTACCTTACTCATTTTGAATAGTTCCGTATTCTTTATAAGTAACCTTCGGTGTCCATCAGCGGTAACCCTTATGAAGAGGACAGAAGAATGCAACATTCAAGTTGCTGTTGTACCAGCAATTACGGTTTTGTTGGTCTGGTCCTCAAGACCGTCCTTTGGGACCATCTATAGGTTAAAGCATTGAAGAAAATAAATGTTAGTTAGGAACCTAGCTCATCCTAGTCTTTCGTATCAACTACGTTTGCTGAGTGCTTGTTGTAGAAACTATCCCGATTACTTGGACAGTCAGTGTAGCCGAGAACTTAGCCTCACTAGCTTCACGCACCATATGGGCTGTACACTGCTACCAGCAGCAGAACAAATTCCAAACGTATAGCCGTGTTTATGGTAAAATCGTGGTTCTAAATAATGCAATACATAGAAATACATAAATGCCAGTGACTTACAACCAGGTGAGCGACCAAGAACAACAGTACAGAAGGTTATCCGATAAATCGGGACAGTGCGGTCATAAACGGTCCACTCAGCAAGGAGTCAAGCGAAACTGTAGCGCAGCACGGTTACTGTACGGTTAGTGTATCAAGAAGCTTTCGGGCTAACATGAAATTAAGCTTCGGTCACAGGAAAAGAAAATGATCTGTGATAAGAATATACAAATTTGTAGATTCTTGGGCGACACCAATGTGAAAATACAAACTGTAGCAACTGAAATTGACAGAAGTGATGTGTGTCGACGTGAACGGATGGACCTGGCAAAAGACTTGCTTGTGTCACAAGACTGCTCCGCGGTGTGTCGGTTTAGGACGCAAAGAGCTGGGCAGAAAACGGGATATCGAACCTCCGGCTGGCGGTTCTATTACGTTTCATGGCTAGCAGAAAAACACCGCGAATTTCAATTCACTTACCGTAGCATCAATAGTGAGCGTGTACTGAAACGATCCAGCAGTATGTATTCAAACTTCTCGTCGAAAGATCACAGATTGAGGACAGACTACAAAGGATATATATTCGAGTAGAAACTCCAATATGTCTGTAGTTCTGTGGTGTTCCTGAGTGACAGTGCTTCCTTCTAATCTTCCGGGTATTACAGATATCGACTACGGTTTGCTTTCATCTGGAAAAGAATGCGCACACGGGACAGCTATAAACTAAGAGCAAAAGTGATTGTAAAATGTGAAATTCAGATCAATGTTGGACGGTCGGAATGGATCTGCACACGCAGACCAAAGGACCTGGTCAGAACAACTGCCTAAGTTTTACCGTGTCAACTGCATGTTATTGACTACCAGTGATTTAATTCTTCCACGTTGGCCAAACCCAACAATTTGGTCGAACTTATTTACCTGGTGTGAAATCTTCGAATTCAGTTGCTTCTGTGGGGCCGGTTACATCGATTGTACCAGTCAGCCGATAGTCAAGAACACCATCCAATGTGGCTGAACAAGGGAGTAACGAAGGCCATCCGTAGTTCGATTGAGGAACTCATTATCAATACCGGGTATTCTGAGAATATCGAGGAGTCTTTCAGAGTCATCTACCGAGCTCCGGTTAACCTCATGAATCAGATCAGATTCACTATTTCTTGCACAGCCGGTGTAGTGGCCGTACGACTCCATCACCCCACTATTTGCAAACAAAATCTCCTGCTTCTCAGCCTGAAGCTACCGTGGTCACAAAGTATGGCGTAATTAAAAGCCCGACGAACAGCCTAATCCCTAGTCGGTAACAATATAACGTGATTACATCGATACTGAAACGATATTTGTCCTATATTGATGAACACCTCCCCTTCCCCTTATGTGAAAAATGATTGTCTTAATCACTCGTTTGGATTTATATTAAAGTTGAGGCTAGAGAATGAATAATTGAAAGTAATTATTCATTCCTTCTGCTTCCCAATGATCGATGACAACTTTTCACAAGTTTCATTCTGATCTGGGGCTTGTTTCGGGGTCCAGAATGGATCGAGAGACGGGGGCTGTGAAAAAGAATGCCGACAATCTCAGCTGTTCCACGCATAAACCTCAGGTCATTCGACCAACCTGTACTCAGAGTTCAAAGGACAGCCAACCAAACAAAGATTCATCAATCCCACACATTATTCACAAGCAATTGCGTGATATATATAATCTCAGCTGTGGCCAGTACGCGATATATTTTGGTTTCGAGCTGATATCTCAACATCTTGGGGTAAACATAAAAACGTGCAGAGCCTTCACAAAAAAGATCAAGAAACAGCTAAGACGAAGCCTCAAGAAATAGAAATTTTCGGACGACATTTTTTCTAAATTGTGCAACATTGTGGACGAGAATCCTCCGATAACTCTCACTTGGTTTAAACAATATTCGAGTCCGAAAGTTCCGGGTTATTGATTAGGACAACCTCCATTGATCGACTCTTTGATAACCATGGCTCAAGCGCGAAAAAATTTACAATACAACCTTCTGAGAGCAACAGCTGTGATGTCAAGACAAATCGTGCCTAATCTGCGGAAAGTTAACACGCGTAGGGAAGCTCTATGTTACGACTCTACATTGATGAAACCAGTTACGACGTTTGATGCTCTCGATCGATCGGACGACCTGTTAAAGGGGAACCAAGTGTAGAAACCTTGCCGTCAAATAAAGGGGCAAAAATGAATATCATGGAATGTTATATTGTGTATGTTACGCAAAAATAAACAACCAGATTTTCAGTAGATTTTTGGAAGCATTCTCCTCTAAGGTGGACACTAAACAGCCTAATACCGAGGTAGTGTTTATTTTTGACAATGCTCCTGTAAACCGACTGACATCTGAAGCTCGCTTCACCATTAGACCTTCTTTCCATTTTATTCATCCGTATAGTCTAATTTTCAACCCCACTGAGGAGGTATTTAACAGTTTTAAAAGTTCGGTAAAATTTTGTTGGAAGGAGACACAGAAAAGCTCATGAGAGCACCAGAAGGACAGTCTTCCAAGGATGTATTGGCTTTTTTATCACAAGAAATTTGCCATAAATCCATTCATGATATCACAACAACCGTACGCTCTTCCTACGATAGGTATAATTTCATGTTCCTGCAACCATCCAAAGAATTTTTAGATTTGTAGTTTTGTTTCTTTTGTACAATCAGTAGTATAATTTATATTTTTATGAAAGATTTCTTCATTTGTGATAGATGGGTCTTAAACTGCGGTTTAAGGCTCTTAAACTGCAGCGTTTTGCTCTTAAACTAAAGAACATACTGCAGAGCTCTATCCTGAATTTGTGCTCCGAATTTCATTATGATCCATCAATACAGTGAGTTTACCCGCACCTTATTACTCGAATGCTGGTTAGTAGGTACAATAGTACAATGAAAATAAGTTGCAGTCAGGCCTAATTTACATTCACCCACGAAATACTCGTTATAATGAGTTGCCGTAAAAATTGCCGTGTACTCAAGTGAATTTATAGGTTCAACCGATATACCACCGAGATAAAGGGGCAAGCGCTTCATGTTAACGTAAAAAGAATAAAGCATAAGGAAGATCATCAATATTCAGTGCACTGCTTTGAAGGAAACGATGTAATGATCAACGCTAAATATCACAGGCGTTGGTTCAAACGGTATCTACCAAGGGTGCTAACTCAGTTTAGACTCAATGTATCTTCCGTGTTCGAAGTTGCACCAAATGAAGAATTAATCATTAGGGTATCCGGGACCTTGGGAGGTCGAAACCCCCCACACGCGTGTCAAATAAACGTACGTCAGAAATGCGATGCCCATAATGTACATTACCCGTTTGGAGAACGGAGTCACATTCTGGCCTATAATTGACATGCGCAACTCAACATATCGTGTGATGGCTACATGGTTGGAAATGCTTTTGGAACCGTTGAGATAGGCCATAGTAAGCCACAACCTAAGAGACACTTCTGAGTTTATAAACTGAAGGAAAGTCAAGAGTGAAAGGACTGTGGGGACTTACTTTGGGAGTCACTTCCTATTTTACCAATAGTCCAATAACTGGAAACATCGATCACTTACGTGACCATATTGAAAAAAACGCAGCTGCTGTTTTCATACGTACACAACATTTAGTTCAAGTTTACCAATCAGATCTATTGCCGAAAGAATGAGATAGTGATGGGCTCCCTGTTCAGACAACTAGTTGCCTATGTCTTTATCGCAAAGTTAGAAAATGACCCATTTGGATATTCAGTCCGAAGCTGTCTTTATACTAATGCTATGTATATGTGGTTGTATGTGTTAGCAATTCATCAGACCACGTAGGCCAACTAATAGATAGGTTTAAATCATCTCATACGAATTTGCGATCTAAAATAAAACAGAGCACACCAACACAATCGTCTTCCTAGAGGTTCGGATGAATTATCGTGAAGACGGTTCAATAAATCGGTCAGTTAACATAAAGGGAGTGTGGAATTTGAAGTGCATTCATTTTCACGGCCTTGAACCTTTTAAAATTAAAAGGAAACATGATTCGACGCTTTACAAACCGATCGAGAGGAATATTCTCGAAGAACACAGTTTAAGAATAACTCCAAACGATGCAAAGGATCTGTATCTAAGACGGTTACCCGGATCAGTGATCTGAGAAGATGATGCGAATGGAGCTGGAAATTCCAAAACAGCGTATGGTGGAAAGAAGACCAGTATGTTTCTCGCAGCCATTCAAAGGCGATACAGTGACATAGATTGTTCATAGACTATCAGTGGTCATCAGCAAAATTTTCTGTGCTGCTAAGTTTGATGCTAGGCCGGTAGTGTTTTTGTGGTTGGGAGAAAATGTACCTGGTATTACAGAATCATTCCTTGTATATTTATTCGCTCATTCTAGTGGTAAAATGTGTATCGGCGTGGTTAAAAAATGGTCCATAAAATCACTGATTAGCACCGTGTTTTCATACTTTGTTCGGAATAATCACACGGTAAGCGTAGATGATACTTTCAACGCCTCGTATAAGGTTCGGGGTCGGCAGTCAAGAGCTGCGAAATATATCGCGTACTGGCCACAGCTGAGATTATATATATCACGCAATTGCTTGTGAATAATGTGTGGGATTGATGAATCTTTGTTTGGTTGGCTGTCCTTTGAACTCTGAGTACAGGTTGGTCGAATGACCTGAGGTTTATGCGTGGAACAGCTGAGATTGTCGGCATTCTTTTTCACAGCCCCCGTCTCTCGATCCATTCTGGACCCCGAAACAAGCCCCAGATCAGAATGAAACTTGTGAAAAGTTGTCATCGATCATTGGGAAGCAGAAGGAATGAATAATTACTTTCAATTATTCATTCTCTAGCCTCAACTTTAATATAAATCCAAACGAGTGATTAAGACAATCATTTTTCACATAAGGGGAAGGGGAGGTGTTCATCAATATAGGACAAATATCGTTTCAGTATCGATGTAATCACGTTATATTGTTACCGACTAGGGATTAGGCTGTTCGTCGGGCTTTTAATTACGCCATACTTTGTGACCACGGTAGCTTCAGGCTGAGAAGCAGGAGATTTTGTTTGCAAATAGTGGGGTGATGGAGTCGTACGGCCACTACACCGGCTGTGCAAGAAATAGTGAATCTGATCTGATTCATGAGGTTAACCGGAGCTCGGTAGATGACTCTGAAAGACTCCTCGATATTCTCAGAATACCCGGTATTGATAATGAGTTCCTCAATCGAACTACGGATGGCCTTCGTTACTCCCTTGTTCAGCCACATTGGATGGTGTTCTTGACTATCGGCTGACTGGTACAATCGATGTAACCGGCCCCACAGAAGCAACTGAATTCGAAGATTTCACACCAGGTAAATAAGTTCGACCAAATTGTTGGGTTTGGCCAACGTGGAAGAATTAAATCACTGGTAGTCAATAACATGCAGTTGACACGGTAAAACTTAGGCAGTTGTTCTGACCAGGTCCTTTGGTCTGCGTGTGCAGATCCATTCCGACCGTCCAACATTGATCTGAATTTCACATTTTACAATCACTTTTGCTCTTAATTTATAGCTGTCCCGTGTGCGCATTCTTTTCCAGATGAAAGCAAACCGTAGTCGATATCTGTAATACCCGGAAGATTAGAAGGAAGCACTGTCACTCAGGAACACCACAGAACTACAGACATATTGGAGTTTCTACTCGAATATATATCCTTTGTAGTCTGTCCTCAATCTGTGATCTTTCGACGAGAAGTTTGAATACATACTGCTGGATCGTTTCAGTACACGCTCACTATTGATGCTACGGTAAGTGAATTGAAATTCGCGGTGTTTTTCTTCGAGCCAATTGGAACCAGAAAGTAGAGCAATGAATATGCTGAAATAATCCCTACTTGTTTCAGTTGGTGCCGTTTTGTCTGGCGTTCGCATTGGCGTAATTTTAGTTCCGGAATGGGTTCAAACATTTCTGGAGATCTAATGCGTATTCTACATTAAATCAGTGAGAGAAATAGGAATTCCATGTTAAATGATTGAGAAAGGTAATTAGTTAAGTGAAGAACGACGGAGTCCCCTTGTTTAGCGTGGTAAACTTATCCTTTGAAGAGGCTTTTTACCGCGATGGTTCTCGGTGTCACTCCTAGCTGTCACTTGATCCCTTCATTTGTGAAATTCACTGATGGTTTACTATTATGTAAGTGTTTGGCTAGTTTTCCATCAGTTTCTTTGGAAACTCGATCAAAATCTGAACAGCAACCGTCCTTGCTTCGTTTTACCACATGGAATTTCTCACTTTACTGGACTGGAAACCAAATGTCATCATTCAAGCACTACCGTGATCCCCAATTAGTAAACGGAAACACAGAAGTGTGTCTTTTGCCAGTTTTCCTACAGCCTGCTTCGACGCGAATCTCATGCTTACCAGACGTCGGGCAGTCTCTGAGAGTGGGGTGTTATGTAAACACGAATACCTATCAGATTATTCGTTATTTAAAACGCGATTGTAATTATTGCAATAAGAAAATACAGCTCCAATGTGAGAAATCACATCCTAAAGCCCATAACCTCGGGCCGGAATCAAGGTGCTGGTGAGTCTTCCACTACTTAAGATTCATTCTCCTCGTGCCAGTAATGCATTGTATGAATATATTTCAAAGTCCTCTGGATCATGTTCAGCCGTGTTGTGTTTTTCCACTGGGAAGTGACCGACGAGGCTAGCCTAGCGATTCAAACCAAGACAGTTGTTTTGTATCACTGGAATAGTGGTTCACGCATTATCGACTATTCACTTGTGTTATTCACACCCGACTGTCCCTACCGTGATAACTCAGCTGTTAGAGCATCTGTCCGGTAGGCGGGGTGTCGCCGGTTCGTGGCTTTAAGGTTTTCTGTCTGTAAATGTATGGTAGATTTATGCAAGCTGTAAGCCAAGAATTCAACTGTACACTGTACCATTGGTGGTCTGTCACACAAAAGTCGTCACCGGTATTACCTGATCTAAATATAGCTTTCTCGGTTGTCATTCGTCCAACTTTAAGAGATGAAAATCAGTCAGTCATTTACGCGATTTGATGTCTCTCGTCATATGACTTGTATATGGACAAATATCTTTAGTGCTTTCATTCGTCTGAGTGCTGGGGTCGTCACAAACGCGATTAGCCTCCTAGTAATAATACTCAGTTAGGTGTATATTCATATCTATAGTTCAAGATTTTCTGAAAGCAACTGACACGAAGGTGCAAGTTAGGTGTAAAGCATAAATATATTGTCAACAATGTATATAATAATAGAATACGCCTATGATACAAGTCAAACAATAGAAAATGAGATGAAGGAGAACCCTTCTCGTGACATTCATTGTGAATCACCATTTCCTTCTATGATACTCAAAGTGGAACTAACTTTGTAAAGGAATAATTCAGTGCTCTTCTGCTGCCATCCTTACAGTGAAACAAAAAGATGCATCCAATCTCTAAATGTTAAGTCTGTGACCACAATGGTTGTAGTCATCTTTATCCGTCAAGGACTTTGGAACGAGACAAGAACGCAACTAGTGTTTCAGTGATAACTGAGGGTCATTTTCGGCTGACTCACGAGTGGCTGGCTTAAAAGTTGGTTGAATTAATTGGCCCCCGCAGCTGCAATCGCGCATCAAAAACAACACGTGAATAAATCCATCCAACTTTACCTCAGTCACTCGATATTATTGGAAATGTCACCGATTTTGTCCGTCTCCTGGTTCTAAGCTTATTTCGCTGCATCCAGAGCTTGGCCTTTCACAGTCTGGATCCTGGCGATTGCGGACTCTCAGTTTCCCGACACATGCACAGAAGGAATATGGTTCTTTGGATAGCTATCGTTTGTTATCTATTTCATTATCACTGTGACTAGCTAATAGAGCCCCACTAGTACAATGAAAATGATATCAATAATTGTGGTTATTTTGCACTGACTTGATTATAAGGGTTTCCCTGCAGAAGTATCTGAATAACACGAGATAATGTTGGAATGAGTATCAAGTACTTTTGGAGACTAAAGAGTCAGCGTATTTGCAAATAGAACATCCACACTGACGCGACAAACAAATCAGCCGTGGAACGTCATCAAAAATGGATTCAATCACCTTTAAACAACTGTGAGGTGGCAGTCGATAAAGGAGGGTTCCCCGTGACACAGCGCACAATAGCAAGTGTCTTGTGAATTGGAGCATTTACGACTCTGGGTCTGTGGTTGAGTGACTCGTAGAAGACGAAGCCCAAATCCTTATACATAGAGGGTGACGTCTTCAAACTACACGTACTATCAAAAAAGAATCACGGCCAATCACCGATGCATGTAATTCGACAATTCGGCCATAATGTACAGACCAGTCAAGCAAGTTCAGATTATCCGTCAAAAGAGGTAGCAAGCGAACACAGGCACGATCGAGAGCAAAATCGAACAATAAACGAAGACTCGGACAGTTCTATGAGGCAGGTGGTAAAGAATGACCAGTCGTGATCAGCGGTCGACGACAGTGTGAAATGGCAGTTCAAGTCAAGGGACACTAAGGACAGGGTGGGGGTGGGGGTGGGGGTGGGGAGAAGAGCTAAGATAGTTCTGACAGAAGAACGACACAAAATGCTCATTGAACAGACGACATAGCGTGCACGCACATTAAGCGACCACAAAGACCCCACATGGAAAACGGTGGGGTGGGGGTGGGGGTGGGGGTGGGGGTGGGGGTGGGGGTAAGCAACACGGTAAGATAAGGCTCACGAACAGGTCAAACACGGATACGAGAACATGGATCTGATCAGGCTGTTATGGGAACAGGTGAATAAGTGAGTTTGGTTAGGCAGACATGAACACGGAAAGCCAGTTGATGATCACGTAAGTCAAATATTAGGGCTCAATGGCAAGCCAAAACAACGAAATGGATAAATAACTACGTAGACTAAACTTATGTGAAAACAGCGCCCGGGGGGGGGTTGGGGGGGACTCAACGAGAAAAAAAAGTTGTGTTGACAATAGTAACAGTTGGTAAACGGGGTTCGCCGATGAGCGATGTGATTACCTAAGATCAGCATATTAGACGAAGAACACACACGGGTTAAATTAAAAAAAGTAACATGGAAACAAGGGTCAATAAAGACGTCACACCGTGTGGTATCGACGTAGACGACATCGATTAATTCTGTTGAAAAGATTAGGCTAAGTAAGCTAGGACACGGTGGGGGTGAATAAACAGCCAAGCACATGGGAGTGAAGGTGGGTCGGATACAAATGCAACATACTTGATCCCGGGTTACTGAGTCAAAAGCAAGTACAAAGTCGGTGACGGTAACTTTGGGGATAGTTCCCACGAGTCAGTAGAAAGTACATGGGGAAAGCCCAAACAATGGAATCAAACTTAGGTTCATACCCTGAAAAATAACATGAGAGGGGTTGAGAACGGACTTGGATATGTCGGAAGTGAAGAGACAATCGTTCCAACTATCGCAAACCATAAAGTCACAAAAAACGTCCCCCTTTGTTGAATTATAGTGCTAAAATATCTGTCTCGAGCTAGGTGGAAGGACGGTGTCAATAAAATAGGTGAAATGAGTCAAGTTGAGAAGACGGGGAGGAGGGATGGAGATAGGAATAGGATCAAAAGTATGAGCCCGGTCACCAGAACGATGATTGATAGGAGTGGAGATGTCAACTATTTGACAGCTTGGCGTCCCACAGTCAAATTATCCGAAGCGTACACAAATCGTTTTCGATTGAGAACGCGATAAATGTGGAGTATTCGTGTTACTTACTTAATAAGTAGCTGATTGCTTATTAAGTGATTATGGACAACAATGGAGCAACAAAGAACGTTATAACTCCACACGAACTGGACGCAATAAGATGAATTAAGGTATGAAAACCACACGATTGCATTCTACGACCAAATAAAGACTGCTCTGAGGTAGACTAAATAGCTGCAATGCAAATGAGCGGTTCTGTTGGGGTTCATTGATTTTGTAGTTGTCCAAGTGTACCGTCTAAAAACCTGCCACGTCTATTGGTTTCCAGGATTTAGTCCCGTGACCAGGTTATCATTGATAAAAACGGACGACGCCCAGACCCCTCCAAGGTGGCACCTATTAACCAAATGCCTGCACCCAAAAACAAAGTGGAATTGCAATCTCTCCTCGGTCTTGTAAACTATTACAATAATTTCATCCCAAACATGCACAATATTAGAGCCCCATTGAACGCCTTATTGAAACGGGATTCCGAATGGCGATGGTCAAAAGACTGTCAATCATCCTTTGATGAACTGAAGCGGCTGTTGACATCCACCCTGATGCTGACCCACTATGATCCATGTTTACCCATAATCGTCGCTGCAGACGCCTCTGAATACGGCATTGGGGCAGTGCTCCTCCATAAATTTCCAGATGGCTCACAGAAGGCGGTGTCCCACGCCTCTCGGGCGCTCATAAACGCTGAACGAAATTACAGTCAGATAGAGAAAGAAGGCCTGGCGTTGGTATTCGCAGTCCAAAAATTCCATAAATTTCTTCATGGTAGACGTTTTACCCTGTGTACTGATCACAAACCACTATTAGCCATTTTTGGTACAAAAAAAGGCATTCCTCTTCATACCGCAAACCGACTACAACGATGGGCAACGGTACTACTTGGTTATGACTTTGTGATTAAGTACATCCGCACAGACAGTTTCGGACATGCTGACGCATTATCTCGCCTAATACAAAGGAATTCAGCTAATCAACTTGATCAAGACTTGGTAATATCCTCAGTTGAAGTTGATTTTGAAGTCAAGCAGGTGTTTCGCGAGTCAATCCGTAATCTGCCTGTCACGTTCACTACGATACAAGGCGAAACTGAATCAGACCTTGATCTTCAGCGAATAATTCATTTTCTGAAAACTGGCTGGCCTCAAAATATCACCGATGCACTCACAATAGTAGACGGGTGCCTAATGTTGTCTGGACGCATAGTGATTCCTAAGACGCTGCAAACCAGAGTTCTGAGGCAATTGCATAGTGGTCATCCGGGTATCACACGTATGAAAGCACTAGCTCGAAGTTATGCTTACTGGCCCAACATTCACAAGCAGATTGAAGAGTACGTTAGATGTTGTGAAGATTGTTCAATTGCTGCTAAGGCGCCCATCAAGGTTCCGCTACACTCTTGGCCGTTACCCACAGGACCTTGGAAACGGGTTCATGTCGACTTTGCAGGTCCAATGAATCAACAGTATTTCATAGTAATAGTTGATTCTTACTCAAAATGGCCGGAAATATTTCCTATGAAAACTATCTCTTCTTCAAGCACCATTGTCATCTTGAGACGCCTTTTCGCTCAATTTGGGATTCCTGAAACCCTAGTCACGGATAACGGGGCCCAGTTTACCTCCATTGAGTTCACTAACTTCTGCCAATCCATGACAATTGAGCACGTACGGAGTCCAGTTTATCACCCTCAATCAAACGGTCAAGCGGAACGCTTTGTAGACACACTGAAACGGGCTTTCAAAAAGTTGCAAGGGGAAGGAAGCATACAAAAGATACTTGACAACTTCCTGATGACGTATCGCTCAACTCCTAACGCATCAGTCCCAAACAATGCCTCACCAGCAGAAGCCTTCCTTGGCAGACGCATGCGAATACAGTTAGATGCTATGTACCCTACGGTCACACCAAGTTTTCGAAACGAACACATGGAAAGGCGCTTCAACAGATTTCACGGTGCAAGGCCACGCAGCTTCAGCAAAGGGGATCGTGTTTATGTTCTCGATTTTCGTCACCCTTCAAGACAATGGATGCCAGGAGTAATTGTTAGCCGACTGGGTAATGTGATACATGGTGTTCGGTTAGACAGTGGAACAGCCAAACGACATGTCAACCACATCAGGAGGCGTTACAGTGCTGCAGCGGTAGATGAGAAGAACGAAGTAGAACTACCATTACATGTACTTTTGGATACCTTTGCATTACCAGTGACAGAGAAAAAAACGGCATCAGCTGGGTCACCAAGTTCTGACTACTTTACCGAGCGGAGATACTTAACGCGGTCCCGGTCCCCTATTAAAAGACTTTCTATTGATCCCCATAAAAAGTCTTACGAGTCGACTTCTATTTGCGGGGGAAGGTGAGCGGACTGTCAGCTGACGCTATGCGCATGCATACACACACATACACACGCACAAGCCCGCGTACGCGTACGCTCACACGCAACAGTGTTTGAACTGTCCGGTTATTCGCGAAGCCGCAATCGCTCATTTTGTATCGATTTACTTTTATCGATCTATTTGTTAGACGTGCCTGTATGTCGCGTTCAGATTCATTCAAAAAAAGACCTACTCAGTGATCGGGTGTTCTGTGCTTCCTAGCAGCTGAGTCATAACAGTTAGATTTTTCAAGGCCG
Source organism: Fasciola hepatica (assembly GCA_948099385.1). Classification (NCBI taxonomy): domain Eukaryota; kingdom Metazoa; phylum Platyhelminthes; class Trematoda; order Plagiorchiida; family Fasciolidae; genus Fasciola; species Fasciola hepatica. Next base: position 989,917 of record CANUEZ040000124.1, read on the forward strand.
GAGCCATTCGAAGACGGACGCACGGAGCTTCCTGGAGGATTTTGAGGACTTGGCGGCGTCCTCAGAGTTGCAGTCAGACGAAGGTAAATTGGTGGCCCTCCGAGAGCTTCTCAAAGACTGTGCTCGGGCTGTGCTGGGTGTGGCGCGAAGGGGCCTGGACGATATGAAGGTGATTCAAAGCCGTCCAGTGTGGAGTCGGTGCATGCGGTCGTCCTCCGATTACACCTGGATCGCGCGTTTCCCAAGCTAGATAAAGAAGAATGCGCTCAGCTATTCACGAACGGCTTTGTGGACTGCTTGCCGGAACCGATGCAAGGCCAGATGAGGATTGTTCGTGTCGGCCGCAAGATGGATGTTCTGCAGTTGACGGAGGCCATCTGTAAATCCGCCAGTCTCGGCTTGAGGGTGTTCGAAATAGCTGACGATGGAGACTCAAAACAGGAGAGTTAGGGGTTTGTGAGAAAGTCACAGACAACTAATCGAAATTAGTGAATGCAAGAAAACTATGTTAATTCCGGAGTTTCTACTGTAGAGGCGTGCAATATTTTTCACTCGAACAGCACCAAGCAAGAAATAGAGACATGATCTCCTACTTGCCGTTTTCTCGAAATCAGGTCGTTATCGGAGCGGTGTGTAAAATATGCTTTTGTTTTACCACACCAATGGCTTTTCCTGGTTGGTCGGGGGGCTACTTTTGTTTGGCACTCTCTAAATCGAGCAATCTGATTGGTACAGAAGGCTTTATAAACCACGGAAGAATTAGCAATGATTGATATTTCCTTGTTGCACGCTGTAACAATATACCGATTGCCTTTGCTGAATAAGTGACTTTTGACAAGCAGCAGATCTTAGGGCGATCAGGGCATAAGTAGAGATCAACGGGGGCAATGAAGTTCGTCTAATAGTACGAGTGCTCCAGTTTGGTTGGTCACGAGAATACCAGGTAAGTGAATGCAGCTGTGTGTCAGGAAATTCAGGATGGTCGGAAGCCACGCACTAAATATAGACGAAACGGCACAAAGGATCATCCAAATCAACGATAGAACCTACGTGCATGATTTCACCATCTAAAGCGACTTCAACCAAACAGTACTGGGTGTCGATCTATTGTAAGCATTGATAGCTGTGGTCGATCTTGAAGAATATGGTTTGAACACGAAGCTCGACTCAGTATCTACTTTCCATTCGTCATCTAAATAGGTGTGTGTCTAGTTGTAGCATTCACGATGCCCGAACTGACAGGACGTATTGAAATCTCTCCCACCCAGAACTACGTAAACCAAAGTATCAAGAGAACGAAGGCTGCGGAATAGCACGTTGATTGCGTTGCGGAACTGATTTGTACGAATATACTGAGTCAAAGAAAATAATTGGCAAATTAGAAGCTGACCAACCAAAGGGAGCTTTGTCCTCGGCGATCCTGATTGGTTGAGGTTTATCCACGTGCGCAACTACAAAGCTGTACCTGGCCGTATCATGTGTGACAGCGGTTAAATCACCGCACTTGTGCAAGTGAAACATGTTACAAAGTAAACCCAGCGTTTCAAACGACCATTCAAGAATTCATCGAGTTATTTTCCGCGGATGAAGATGCACGTGGTTTTTTGACTGGGTGGAACACGAAGTACCTATAAAGCCCGGAGCTTTGCGGCCATATGGACCACATCGCATTCTTTCCATTTGGAGGATGAAATGAAACGACAACTGGACAACATGCTAGCGGAAGAAGTTATTGAAAAAACCGGGGCCCGTAGAACTCGCACTTGCTGCTGGTGATAAAGCCCACTGGGAAATTCCGATTTTGTGTTATTTTCGACGGGTGAACAATAGTACATCACAAAATCCGATGCAGATGTACTTTCATCCGAGATGTTCGGTATGCTGCAAGCAGTTATCATATTTATGGTGATCAAACTGCTTCAAGACTACTATCATGTTCCAATAAGGGAGGATCAAGATAAAACAGCATTTTCTGTCGTTGACAAGCAATACCACTTCACGAAGATTCCATTTTGGTTGTCAGAGACACGGTTTACCTCTCGTTTGCTAGTGCTTACGTTGTAAGCGGAACTAACTAAGGTTGCGGTTTACAGAGACGATATTGTAGTCTGCGGGCGGACAGTGAACCTCATGAGGCGGGTGAAGACTTCGGGACTGCAAATAAAGTCCCGGATATGCGAACCTATGGTTACCCATTTTGGCAACAAGGTCGGTAACTGAGAATCGCACCACTTTCCTGTGAAAATCCTCAAACTGAAGGAATTCGGGATACCGACGACTGGATACATGGACCAGCATCCTATATATTCATTGTTTTGCACTGATAAACGAGATGATTCGAGTACAGGAAAGTGTTCTCACTAGATTTGGTGGAACCGTTTAAAACACTGTGTTTGGCTATTGTGTGGGCTTTGAAGAACTGGCGACCGTATCCGTTAGTGGATCAGAACAGCAAAGGATCCTTGAGCCAAACTGGTCCATTAGGCACTTTGCGATCAGGAACTAGATTTCAGAACGGGCATTCACACGGCCCCTGTTTTGTCCCGTTCTGAGGAGACACTCTGCGATTGGAACAGGATCCCCAACCACTGGTAGATCAAAAACGACAAGATCACCAACCGAATAAAGTGAAGAAAACACTGGTAAATGATGAGATTACTGATAAACGACAGAGAATGTCTATGGCGACCAACCTGGAACCAAATCTATTTGAACGCAGCGGGTATACTTATGAGGCGACTAATCGGGTCAAAAAGGTCTGTGGTCGTCGTGCTCGAAAACACGTGAAACTCAATTATCAAACATTTGCCACGAATTAGCACACCGGCTACAGTCGAACGCGCGTCTTACTTCAGAGAAGAGCGTATTGGCCAAGTACGCGAAAGGACTTGGTGAACCAGGTCCTGACCGGCGAATGACGCCAGCATTTTGAATCCGACTCGCGGGTCGCTCAGTGTCTAATATAGTCAAACACGTTCTTTGAGATAGGCGAATTATGGTCTGGTAAAATTTTATTGTTTAATAACACAGAGTAGTCGAAATCGTTGGTAGGTTGTTGACGTTTCGGTCACCACGGGTAACCTTTTTGTAGACTGGTTTTACAACCGAATGAAACTGGAATTATGGTCTATTATTCTGAAGGGACCATTCTCGAAGTCAGTTCGAAGCGGTCGAAACATATTGGTTATGACCAAACACTATTTGCACTGGGTCGAAGCTGTCAACATTCCTGATGAATGTGCCATTAGAGTAGGTGCGGTCGTGATGAAACATATCGTAGCCAATCAAGTTGGTCCGAAGTCGAATATCACCGACCATGGTGGTTATTTTAAGGGCGATGAATTTCGTACATGTTCGAAAAACTGGAAATTCAAAGGATACGCACAACCCAGTATAACCTCCAAACGAATGGTCTTGGGGGAAGGAAAGATCGCATCACCAAGGAACGGTTGACTACAAAAGACGGAAACGGGATACAGGTATTATCGTTGTTGTTTCAGTCCTGTCGCGCCTCCAGGCAGTTTAGTAGGGAATATTCTTCGTTTCAATTCATTTATGGAAGGACAGCGAGATTATCTGTCAACCTTCAAGTAGGCCTATGACCGTCCTTACAGATGAGACCCATCGGGCTCTATCAAGCAAGAAGAGACGCACAAAAGAACCCGAAAGAATCCCAGAAAGCACTATACAAACCTCTCGTTTACAAATTAAAAGTGAACCGGATTTATTCGCCGTGGGTACTCGGGCAAAATACAGGCAAAGCTTTGCGAAATAAACAGTTTCCCTGGATCGCGAAAGCTTCTGCCGTATTCCGTCTTGGAAGCTCACAGCTTGTTCTGTAAGGTTGGTCTCGTTCACGAAGAACGATATGTGTCGATGTGAACCCCAGCTTTAACGTAAAGACACAAAACGAAGCATGTCAGGGGCAAAGTTTTCAGTTTGATGACAACTCCATCACGAATTGGTATTGGTGGATTAGACCCCAGGGTGGAGGAGGGTTTGAAAACAGACTACAGAACATGGACATTTTTGGTCAGGGAGAGGAGTGTGGTGGAGTACTAGTACCATTTACTAAATGAGAAGTTGTCTGCTCAAAAAAAATAGTGGACATCTATGATAACGCCACATGAACTGGATGCCATTTGATAAAGTAAGGCATGAAAACCACGTGATTGCGTCCTCCGACTCAGTAGAGACTGTCTTCAGGTGGACTGGGTCTTTATCTTTATCCGTATCTTTTTGTTTGCTTCCTTTTATTATGTAATATTGGCATTGTATTTCAAGAAAAGAGTTAAGGCTACTTAGAGGCTTTCAGTTGAGGAGTGACCGATGGTGAACTCAGGATTCAAACTCTGGACAGAAGGGTTGAAAATCCACCATGATGGCTGTTTGACCACCACCAATGCAAACGAGCACTTTCGTTAGGGTTGGTTGATATTTTGACCAAATGTACGATTTCGGGCGGATACTTTGTTCTCCCGGAAAGTATTCTGGATTACTAAACCAGTTTAGTAGCGGCAGAAACAAGTTTTCGTGATTAGGATACAAAGGGTCAAGGATAAAGGAGTCGTCGCGGTTTAGAGAGTCATGATCTGCACAAAAGTAATAATAATAATAATAATCAAAGGGCAAAAATCAGAGTTTTAAGCATATGAGTGGAAAATTGAGACTGGAAAATAAAGATGTGGCAACTGGTCGATGGGCAAACGTGAAAACACCATCTTTGGGGAAAACGGAAGGATGAATGCTTTTTTTGGGGAGTTGAAGTTGGGTGAACTGTGAATCAGCTATTCCATTCCGGTTCACTAGAAATACTACTTTCTATGTAAGCGGATGTTTATGGATGTTAGCCTTCTGAAGACAAAAATGTAGAAAAATGTTTGCGATTGATTTAGCGGTGGTATTTTCACCAAATAATACGAATAACTTAGTTCCATAAAAAGACCAAATCAGAATCAGTGGTAGGGTATGCGAACATTAGGGATGGAAAGTGCAATTTTTGTACCGTCGCACAACTCTTCAATAATGCTCCCATAAAAGACCAGGCAAAGCATTTTCATGTCAGGTCAAGTCTGGACAGATCACAAGACATGAAATTGTGGCTATTTGGTAAGTTCAGATTCTTGCCTCAGCAAGACTTCGTGATGTGGCATTGATATCACGGCGACAGTACTACAGTACTACAGTCAGATCAGACTCGTGATATTACTCATGAACTATATAACATTCACGTTGGTTGTATGACCGTTGTATCAGTAGTGATACATATCAGCTGACGGGCCAAATTGGATGGACTTGCTTGTGCAGATTTAGCACACATGGTAATGTAAGTTCACCAATAAACACGGAAGATAAAATGAGAGCTTCCTTTCTGCACCCTTGATGGAAAATGACGAAACAACGAGCGTGAAACTGACATGTAACTTTATTATTAGGATATTTCATTCAGCATTCACGACAAGTACAAACCGTACACTGAAAAACCAATACATCATCTGACTAACTCTCAGGTTGTGTGGCAAGTTTGACTAACGACAACGAGGTGGTATATTGGTAATTAACCAATATATTAAGGATGTTCATTTGAATCAGGAGTGATTTTCCGAAAATACTGCCTATTAGTATCCACCACAGTAGTGAAATTCGAATTTTGACTTTGGTAGGGTTTTATACAAATCGTCGGAAGCATTATGAACATTTGAGTTCTGCATGCCCAAAAAGTAGTAGACAAAAGTTTCTTCCCTTCCAGGACCACAAACTTCCTCGAAAATAAGTCATTGCTACTCATCACATTTCCAATTTTCGACCGTCGATAGTATCTATACAATCACAGTGAAAACTTATGCTCGGTAAAGAGCTTTAGTTTTTCATAATCAACATCAGCATCGGTTTGATAACCTCACTAAGGCGGGGAATAATTCATCATGACACATTCCAAAGCTTGTCCCTTCAGGAAAACCTATCACTTGCAGTTATATGCTCTCACAAACGTGCTTTTGTATTTCAGAATACCCACTGAATTCCTTCGTCTCATTTTGAAACCTCTCCCAATACAAGCCTATTTGCTAACCATTGACTAGACTCTCGCCCAACCAGTCTAGATCAGTGTTTCTTGCTGTGAAGCATCGGAGTGGAATGTAAAATTCGTCGGTTAGGAATACTTGCCCGTTTCATAACTCGTGTTACTACCCAGCTGGGCATAAACACCGAGAAAAAACTCACCAGCACTTGTGATTTAGGGCACATCACATTCTAAAAACGGTATTTTTGATTCGAACCTGCCAGGTGCATGGGTCACACTCTTGTTGTCTGTTAGATGCAGGCAACGAACAGTCTCATTCCCACTGCTTTGATTACTGGTTCAGCTCAGAAACAGCCCCTGAGTGTGAAAGATACGAATACTATTGGTGGTTGGACCTGGCGTTTTATTACGGGAGTGGCTAAACCGAAAAAGTGCAGCGAGGCTCAATCCGCGTCTCATTGGACTGCATGGGATCAGCTGTTAAGGTCGCTTCCAGGCTACCGGGTTGTTTCCAGAGTCATAACGCGAAGGCTGGGGTAACGTGATCTTCACTTCGCCTACTGTCTACAGAGATTCTTGTTGTGTTCGACTTGAACAGTCATGTACTTGGGTCTTCTAGCACGCGCACGCACACTTCACTCACTTGATCCAAATATCTTGCAGTCATGGCCACACACAGGCAGTCGCACGCACACATACACAGTTGCCGTTATTCGTGCTTCGCCCCGGACAGCCCTGACCAATCAGATCGTACCACTTGTTGAGCGACCTTGCGTGGTCTAACCCGATTTTACACTTGGCCTACGCTTTCACTTGTCTGCAGGGTTGACTCAAGCTTGTCTACGTGTTTGCGTTTTCACTTCCCAGCTTGCACTTGCGTCTGCAGTACGTTGCTGCTGAATACACGTTTATCCGTGCAAGCGTACCTTCTTTCTGCTTACTGAATTCGGGGCACAACAGTGGTAATTCTGAACAAAGAGCGGAGCTCTCTCCTTAGATTCCTGGCCGTACGCGAGGTCACTGAATAACACTAAATGATGGTGGTCTGTGGGTCTACCTTTTGGTTTACCGTCCATCTTGGAGGATGGACAATTTGTAGAACGCGCTATCAGCTAATGAGGTGGAAGAACCTAATGACCAAGTGTTCTAGCAACCACTTGATGTCTTTCCTAAAAGATGGTGACAGGAGACTCACGTTTGAGTCTACTTCGCTGAACTGAGGTGGTGGCCTACATTGGAAGAATGAATGAACTGAACTGAACTGAACTGAACTGAGCTGACTGCTCCGCACAGCCCCTTCCATCACCAACCATACTCAACTTCGTCGCCTTTTTAAAGTCACGGATTCCAACAAATTAAGTTTTAGGGCACAGTTCACTTGTCCCCTAGGTCTGAGGAAAAGATTCCAACGAAATGAGCTAGGTTTTCCTGCGTATATTACGTAGGAGTCTTTTTTGCGATAAAGGAGAGCTACAACTCTGGAAATTTGCAACTATGGAAACAAACAGGAGTTCCTTGTGGTGTAATTTAGAGGAAGAATTCTGGATACTAATGGGTGTCACAACTCAGTCACGGTAGACGGATGCCACGGTACATCTTGCCGTTACATGACTTAATGATCGATGGATTATCACTTGTGAATAAATCTACAGGGTCTGGATTCGCAACTGATTCCGTCTAGTAAACTTTCAAAGTCTGTTTGCTAGTGTTATAACAATGCAGAGATCAGTTTAATATCAGTCGAAAAACAAACGAAGAGGAGTAATTCAATTCAGGAAAATGACCGGAATTGGTTTCGTAGCTCAGCAGTTTCTAGTCAGTACATTCAGTGTGATAAATACTTTGGTGACCGTAATAAAATCGGCACTTTTGATAGTGTAACGGTTCCGTCGTGGCTGGTGTGCAAATGATCAATAGAGAGCCATACTACTTCAAGATCATCATCCTTAATTCTTGCTGCCCCTGCCGGTCCTCGTTGTCCCTATCAACAGAGGAAAGTCACAAAACGGATTTTATTGAGAGCCATGAGAATCAGTGTGCTACTACTACCAGTCTTATACGCTCCAATCGAAAGTTGGTTTAATTAGAATCAAGGTTCTGAACAACATTTAAATCAATAGTTCACAACGGAAAAAGTCTTCTGAATGAGACATGCGTGGTCATCACTGTGGAGAGTTCTCACGCATTGTGTGCCTGCATATTTCTTTTCGCTCCTTCTGTACTGTCCTTGTGGCTTCATCCCCTTTTGATTCGCTCCGGTGTTCATAAATCCTGCCATTGAGGCCCCCTGCTCACTAATATGTGATATTCTCCACTACACTGCTACTAATGCAACTACTACTAGCGATAATAATCACAGTCATCATTAGAAATATTCAAATATTTCAGAAACTCAGTTTTTCTGTTTATCGCGCAGTCGTGCGTGGCAAAAGTTGTGTAATCAGTAATCATTGTAAACATCTTGTATTTTTCCAACAGGTTATTTTTCTCTACAACGAGAATGAGACTAGTATGCCATCACATCTTAATTTATAGACACATCCAAACTATTCCGCCCGTTCTCATTTACCATTTTGAGTGGTACGAACGTCTTGTGTGTCGAAAATGCAGCACGCACGTCAACACTGTTTCCTCCTATGATTGGCCCATTTGGCTTCCAGACACACGCCTGCTCACACGTAAGCAAATCGGTGAGGGCGAATAGACACACCCAGCACATATGTAGGCTTACAATTACAAATTCACCATCCACACTACAAGGTTTACTATCGTTTAGAAAAGGTCAGTCTGAGGAGAAGAAGGCAAACTTGAAGAGGATTTAACGAAGATTACTGGCAACAAAGGTGGACATATTTGGGCTATACTGACAACAGAGACTGATCACAGTTAGGATCACCCCCTTCCTCCGGACAAGTACAGAACACCGGTGTCCAAGGGAAATGAAATCTCAAAAGTTACGGCTAGTTAGTAAGTCTGGTCAAGTCTGGTTGTCTTTTATTAATCGGGTTCTGCTTCCTAAACAGTTTGTCTTTGATTGAGTACACAGCAAGCGGGATACACCGGTTAATGTGTTGTGGTAATACCTTATTTGATTCCGTGTATACATAATTTAATGGGCTTTTATTGCAGTCAAACCAATTGCACTTTTAATAATGATTCGTGAAATTTACTCAACCTACAAAACCATGAAGATCTTTCCCTAAATAAATGTCATATCAAAAGGGAGGCTCTAGATTGTGAGAGACGTTCCACATTGTAGTTCGTGAAACATGTGAATGGTCTTTCTGACGACAAAGCGTTTTTTTTTGAAAGGACAACTAAGCCAGAAGGCGGAGCTGACAAACTGTGTTTAAATTGATATGGGTAGAGGATTTTCGTTTCGGTTTAGCCTTTGTGAAGGAGTGGTTGTTAATTCCGTTCCGTATTTGTTCCACGTCTAATTTAGGTCCAAGAATGTGGATCTCCAAGCATCATGTGACAAGGAACGATTTCTTTAAGTTAGCTAGGCGCCTAGAAATTACGATACTAGCGATGCTAACCGGTTGGGGGTCGATATAGGTCATTCTTATCAAGAATAGAGTGCATGAGGAAATGTGCACACACAGCGAGTCTTGGTCCCAAAGAACACGTTACTGGCGTCGTTAAGAATTTAATAAATCGATTTTACTCATATTTAACTACTGCTCGTTTAAGAACAATAAGTTTATACGAATTCAGCGAACTTTAACTTCACTCGGCTAGGTATATCACACTACATTTCCGTACTCTCAATCGCTTGACTTTGGACATTCTTTTCCTGTGGATTATCCGTTTTAATGAGGTTTTATTTGGAAAACTGGATGGTTTGTTGATAAGTTTTATTTGAACTTTTGATGCAGAATTCCTAAATTTTCATTTAGTCTAGAAGCAAATGATTTTCTTTACGAGTATGTGGGACATAGCTGATCTTGTCAATGATAATAATTCTTGTAACTGGGAAGTATCAATAGTACTCAGAATTCTGGATTGTGCATTCGAATATGATTACCTAAAAATCTCTGGAAGGAGATGTTCCTTCACACAGGACTTAGTGGAAATCCACCAGATGAAATCACAAGTCACAGATTCGACAGCTATTGAGCGGGAATAGTTTCAATGATCAAAAATAGAAGACGATGGCGCAGTTGATTCTGTTAATAGTTTTGTATGCTGTGTAGTTTCACAAGCAGCTGATGAACGTGAACCGGATTCTGATGAGATTGAAATAGAGCCTTTTCACCCATTCCTTAGGAAAAGGAAAGTTACTCTTCTGATAAGAACATGTGATTTGGACATTCGTAACTTTTCTGTACTCTCGGAATGTTCACCGGCTTTAATGTTTGGTTTGTGTGACCATGTAAGCACAGTGATTGGAAAAAATAAAAACTACAGGTTTTCCGGTGGTTCCACATTCTTGTCGCATATTTTCTCAGCCGCGTAAGATTAGTCTCAGTGAATAAGTACTTTCAACTCGAAATCTGCTAGACTGATTTCCCAGAATTGACATAACGGTTGGGAAGCAGTGGAAAACTTACTCTGTTTTCGCATTGCCGCTCAGCCAACCAATGGGGATCTCGGGGTGTTCCTTTCATGAGATCAACGGGAAAAATGAAATCTAATAGATTTGAAGGTGAGAGATTTAGTAACTGACCGTTATCATACAAGATCCATTACGACGCAATAAAGCTGAGTAACCACGAGACAACCTGTAGTTACAAGAACACTTGAAGTTCAACTTCCAAAGTGGCACGGTACAGCGGTCGAACTGGAAAATGGTTCACTAACTGGAAAACGTATTCATCCATTTCACGTTGAAGAATGACCGAATACCCAGTCCCAGAGTTCACCTGTATTTCACGGTATTCTGTCACATTGAACTGTGCGCTTGTTTCAATCCTGAAGTCGATGGAATACTTAGACATTCCATATGCGTTTGTCTACAGTGAGAAGTTTTGTTCAGACCAAAAATATGTCTGAAGTATTAGTTACCATTTCGCCCAATCAGTAATCACTCCGTTTTATTTATACTACATGGGACACCTGATAGAATTTTTGTTCCAACAATTCTTGGTAGATCAAAAAACTTATGTAAATTCTTCTAGTGAATCCTTTTCTTGGGCTGCATGTGTCCTAAACAAGAATCAGTGAGGAGAGTTTTCGACCTTGTGAACAGTTTTATTTTGTGCAAAAATTGTGCAAACTTGTGAACAATTTTGTGACATACGATGAGTTCGGAAAAGTGCGTGAGAGAGAGAGAGAGAAATGAAAACAATACGTAAGCAAAAACACGTGGATGTCTGGTTCAATCCAGTGAAAGTAGACAGTCTTCTCGGTTAAATTTATGTAAATATAAGCAATTTTCTTTGCAAGCTAACGACAACACGTTGTTTGTCTAGGATGAGTACTAAGTAAGGCCGTGTAGTGCGGAAAAGTTCAACGAGACATAGACTGCAGAGAAGTAGACAGATTTACTTCAAAAGGTTACGGTTCTTGCGCGTGTGTTATCAGAGAGTGCACTGATTGCCTCTTAGGATTTAACGAGTGCATCCTCACTTATTATTCACTGAGAGTTATAGATATTTCCCACCCATCATCCACTTCTCATTTGTGTGAATAGAAACGGAAGGTAGATTCAAGTTGTGATCGTTTGCTCGAACCTTTGTTTCAGTTATCAACTTCTAGAGGTTAGGCGAGCCCCTTAGATGATTTGAGAGAATTTCGGAAGAAATACTTTGAATACCAGTAGACTTTTAATTTAATTGCTCACCCCTCACTTTTGCACAGAGGATCAAGAACCATCTAAATACCAACTATTTCTTCCATGGGTATAAATGCAGAGATTTGCAAGTGAATCTGACATTTGACAAACTTGAACCGCCAAAGTGAGGGACTTATCCGGTCAACAATATCAGTGAGATATAAGTAGTAAAAAGATGATAGATAATACGGATTTGAATTTTTAAATAATTTTTCACAAACTTCCCCTACCGGTGAAATACAAATTTATTCTTTTACCATCATTTTTTTCAATCGAAATTGATATTTTTAGGAGTTGATCGACCACCGAAACGAGGGGAGCCTTTGGACAAACCCATGCACTGTTCCACCGAGATAGCCCCCATGCCATCTTGCATTGCTTCCGGTACAAGTACCAAAGCAAAACAGTCTCACGTCACGTTCAACCTTCAGTCGAACAAATGCTTGATCTACAGTGATGATGAACGGGTCATTCAACATCATCCCCTTATTCAGGGCTACGTCAGTTCGAGTGGCAAAACTCCCGGGGAGCTGGTTGAAGATCAGTCGGAATCTGATGCCAAAATAAAATCCAAACACGAAACCCCTCCCACATGTCTCATTTCCGGCTGGAGTGAAGCAGTTAGCGCCAAAGGAAGTCTCATGTCATTCTGGTATCGTTCAACGGTGCAAACAAATTAAGGTGCCCCGATCTTTCGTTCGTTTCGTTGAGAAATGGTTTCCTACCTTGTCTTTTCTCTCCTTTTTCTACTCTTATCTTGATACTATTTCCAGGGACTTACAAAACCAGGGACGATATTTTATCCTTAAGCATGATAAATCGCATTTGCCCAGTGTTTTTATGCATACTGGTCCATCGAATATTGCCTTCAAGAAGAACAGATCTGTATTTCATGCATCTAAGTGCAAATCGTGTCTTCACCAGAAAATTATTGTAACTTAGACTTACGGACATACATATACATATATATGCAAATGTAATTATATATAATATATCCACAACAAGGTTGACATTTTTAACCGATCAAACTGAAAGATGATGTTTCCATCTCGCGGGTGGGGGAAAGGCTGCCACTTTTTCAGCTATACGGGAATAAGATGGACTTCAGCTAAATAAATACAAGGCGGCCCGCGATCAGCCGTGATTTTCAAGGGCGTGGTGGGATTTTCTACTTGGTTAGTGCTTTTCGTTCAAAAACACCACCTAAATCTGTGAACTGTGCCGTGGCGTGGCTAGTGTGGCCAGCCATCAAATGGGACAATATCCCCTCATGGTGTCGCATTTCCCTAACTGTGTTTCCCAGAGAAGGCTAATGAACTAGCCGAAGGGAAGCAAAGCCGCTGCCCTACAGGTTGTTCTTTGAAGTTCAGAGACTAGATGTGAATATTTGATTAAAAAGGCTGAAAGAGATCCCTTTAACCCACGTCATTCGCAGTACCCTGCGACTGAACAGTACAACAGCTTATAAAGCAACCCATGATGACACATCTTATTATGACTAAATGTAATTGGATAAGCTCTAACAGTTCACATGAACGCGAGCTGTCGTACACAGAACAGCGAATAGTCTCCCTAACCACTCGTTTCCTGTACATTTCCGTCGCGTAGTTTCACATCTATCTGGAAATTCGGTCGTCCACACTAACAGTAGTGCCTCCGCCGCAAGTTCCGTCCAAATTCTCTCTTACAGTTCCTCGATCAGTATCCAAAGCATACCAAACTTGCTACTGCTGGCTGGTGCCAATTCCATCTAGTCACTTTTAGTGAGCGAACTATGATGCCCATAGGATAAAAAACAGGTCTGGGTCGTATTACTTAAACTCTTGCTCTGAATGTGTATTGTATCCAAGAGATTCACACTGAAGACTCCAGTTTATTCATTCTGATGCGCCTTCCTTCCATTTTCTCATAAGGTTTCATTCACACCTCTTTGGGTACACTCGGGCTGCGGCTTTTGGTGTCGCTGGCTTTGGCGCAGTCCTTAGTAAGACGGATGAAGCCACCCTAGATCCCTGCCAAGTGCACTGACCGAATCACCCGAAATAAAATCAGAGAACACCGCATTTTTATAGCAATGAAATATGCAAAAGAAAAGGTGCACGCAGTCATTGATCTGTGAACAGTGAACTTGCCAGATGCTATCAAGTGAAGTGGAAGTGGATCGTGCCCACGATACGAGCATGCAGTGATAATCGGTATCCAAGGTTGCATTAAGATGAGTTATTGTAAGGAAACTTCTTGCCACCATCTGCTAGACTTGATATTCTGAGAAGGTCCCCTGTTTTTGGATAGAACTGATGGCTGTCCTGATCTTAAAGATGGACTCGCTCAGCGACTGCATGGACGACAAGGGTATAAGTCGAGGCTGATGGCTTCAGTCATAGTCCGCAGGTTGTACTGTTTTAGTCAAGAGCGAGTTCGCTACTAGCATACTGGGTTGCGAGCCTTCAGTAGATGTATCGACCAAGTAGTCACAATTTAACAGCTGACTGAGCAACGTTATACCACCCAGAGACCAATGATGATCGTGTTCTGAGTCGTACACGCCGTCTTCGATTCCCTCGATGGAACTGCACTGAGGAACAGTCTTTTGAGAATTAGAATACCTGAGAAGTATACTCAGATCTTCAAAGAGCTGAATCATTATATCTCAGACCGAATTAGAACCTGCGACCAGCTTTGGCCAACTTTGCAGTCTCCATTGGAGTTTGTCATGGTTGCCCTATATCCCCTTTCTTTTCGAATTTGCCATAGAGAAAGATTTACAGAATGTTTTGCCTGGTTTTCTAGACGACGGAGTTGAACTACTCGCAGGGGACAGAGGCTTTTGATTAGGAATAAGTTGGTGATATCCTCTTGCCGGGTGATAACGTACAAACAATGCAACTCGCTTTGGATCAATTTGTGGCTGAGTTGTTCCTATAAGGCCTAATTTGGCATCCTCCAAGAATAAATTGTTTTTACAGGACAGGCCAAAGTCCGTGTTTGCAATCATCCTTTGTGACCGTCATCTATAAGAAAAATGAAAAGCTCTGAGCACCTCGAGAACTGCAATCCATCTGGAGGTGGCGCGGGAGAGGGGATCAATTCTGGAATAGTGAGAGTTAGTACAGCGCTCACCTATCTCTGACACTTGTTGGGCCGCCTCGACTTCCAGCTGGACGAATGTACAAAGCAATAGGTCGTAGTATTTTACTTTACGGTTGCTAGACCCGGTCGCTGTTCAGCGGAGGTACTGGGTGGCTTTCCGTATTTGACCACTGAATTCTCCGAAGGACTAGTCACATCTGATAGGAACATTGGGCACGTAATAACGACGTTTACCGTCATGTGTTCGTTGCGGATGGTCACCCCCTTAACGAGGTAACTTCTCTACCCCATTTCCGATGGTTTGGATATAATATGCGTACTTCTACCTACTCTCCACCTTTCCAAGCTCTATTTGTCCGTGCTGGCTGGCTTTGAAGATAGCGATGAGGAGATCAGGCTACGACTTAGCTTGAAGATATGAACAAACCACCGTTAGCATTGGATTCGGTTTGTGCTTCCCGTGTGCGCACCGAGAGATGAGGATAGCCGCTGGTTAAAAACGATGGAGGATATGGTTTAGAACAGAGGCCGATGGAGCTGCTGTTGAAAGGCATTTACCTGAAATTTTTTAGATAGATGGATAGAGAGGTAGATAGATAGATAGATAGATAGATAGATAGATAGGTAGATAGATAGATAGATAGATAGATAGTTAGATAGATAGATAGATAGATAGATAGATAGATAGATAGAAAGATAGATAGATAGATAGATAGATAGATAGATAGATAGATAGATAGATAGATAGATAGATAAATAGATAGATAGATAGATAGATAGATAGATAGATAGATAGATAGATAGATAGATAGATAGATAGATAGATAGATAGATAGATAGATAGATAGATAGATAGATAGATAGATAGATAGATAGATAGATAGATAGATAGATATATAGATAGATAGATAGATAGATAGATAGATAGATAGATAGATAGATCACGGATAGATAGATAGATAGATAGATAGATAGATAGATAGATAGATAGATAGATAGATAGATATATAGATAGATAGATAGATAGATAGATAGATAGATAGATAGATAGATAGATAGATAGATAGATAGATAGATAGATAGATAGATAGATAGATAGATAGATAGATAGATAGATAGATAGATAGATAGATAGATAGATAGATAGATAGATAGATAGATAGATAGATAGATAGATAGATAGATAGATAGATAGATAGATAGATTATTAAGTAAATTTACAAGGTAATGTAGTAGATATGAGAGGTCAGGGAGAACCATTTCTCATATGCAACCTGTTACTCAAGAAAATGATTGTAAGGCTTGCTATTTGAGTTTTTTAACGTCAAATATTAGACGTGAATGACGGTGTTCAGACCGAGACGGAGAACAGCGCAGTTCCTTTTCAGTAAATTCCACTATTAGTAACAAAGGTACAACGCACAATAAAATACCGAAGAAAATGACAAACCCGTGTAAAACTTTGCGATATGGACACAAGTCAAACCGTTTAGCCCCAGTAAACTCGGATGGTCTATTGACTGGCGTGAGTGTGTGACTCAGAAACAACCACGCCTTCTCAGTTAGGACTTAACGTATATGAACTGATGATGATTCACAGTGCGAATTCAGCAGAGTAACAATTAATAGTCTTCCGTTCACTGTTGAGCTTCGCCACTGCTTGATGAATCAGCTCATGAACAGTGTAAGTTTTATATCACTCATTGCTCATCATTATTGATTTTTGTTTTATGTAGACCAATCTGGAAGCAAATAACGAACCTATGGGACGACCATAGAGTGATCAGGAGTAAAATACTATCATGAACCTGGTTATATCTCTGTATATAATAACACTGGGATTTTCCTCGGAAAAGAACTAGTAAGAATGCTCAATATCGAGGAGAACTGCTCACCATACACGGATGATACTCACTCGGTACACAGTTTTTATTGGAAACGGGAACAGCTAATAGAAGACATTCGGATATGAACTATTTTTTCTCTCCACTCATGATCGTTTTGAAACCGTCTCCGAACAAGCTGGCAAGTCGACGTGAAATACTGAAAATCTCACAACGAAGCCTATCCATCATTCATTTGAACGATTCCGTTTATATTAATATTCTAAGCGTAGTAAATAAAATAAAATACTTAAAAATGTTGGTGTTTCAGAGTTTACTTGTGATTTTCCGTATTCATTTACACCTAGAGAACGATAGAATAGTTTCTGATCAAGGACCAATAAAACAAGAGATGATATTTTCATTAAAGCTTGAACCAACTGCCGTATGAGTACATATTTCGATGAACAGAAGGCGTTGAGCATCGTTTAATTCGCATGTGCGCGTCAAACCTGCCTATATAGGAATTGAAAACTCCTGGTTTTAGTGGTAGATTCTGCAGGAACAGAATCGACAACGGTGCACTAACGACGAAGTAATATTTCTGCCTTGCTGAATTGTCACTATTCTAGAAAATCCTCATCTCATTGTTCGGCTTCAGATATATATCAAATACGAGCATCGAAATCTTTCAAGTCTAAGAATATTGATTTTGATTTGAGAACAAGTAGCATGACATTTTTTATCGCAAGTGTACAACATGGTTGGCTTTCTTTCAACCACGACAGCTGTGAGTAGTTCGCTTCGAGTGGGATTATTTGCTGCTGTTTGATAAGCCGCTATTCTAAAACTTGTGACTTTTGATCTCATTAACCACACGTTGAAATCATCAAGTGCTTTGTCTATACTCTGTATTCAACACCCAACAAAATTCACGGTGGAGCAGAAATCCAGTATATACACAACCTACTGAAGTGTATGCATCACTTTGGTGGTTCTGAACTAGGTCACATGGTCGCATAGGAGTGAGCGCTTGTGCACATCTTACGGAAAAATCAATCGATACAACAGTTTGTGTATGTGTATTGATTTTCGTTTGACTTTTCACACCCACAAAAACAGTGCAAATCTGATGACAGTATGCGTTATTCGTTGATGAACGGAATTGAACCGAATGGTCAATTTGGTGATGTATGGACGATGACAGATCTGCTCTCTGGCCTCGTTGAATGAGTAACTCGAGATCAAGATTTTATTGAATCTGTACAATCGTCAAAATTGTCTTTTTGTTTCTGAAGCTATAACTGTAGTATAATCTGTTTTGTCACTAATATTATTTATTGCCACCTGACGTGCCCTCCATAACTTGAGCCTTTAGGACTAGTCAAAAGTATTTTAGAGTTAAGAGTGAACGAAATATAACAACGAACACATGCAAACCATTCGAGGGTTGGATTTGTTGGTTGTCAAGGCGGGGGAGCAGGAGAGAGTTGCGGATGAACAGATTACGTGACAAGATTAAGCGACTCATGACTCTGACATTTGCATATGTGAGTAGCATGGATGCTGTTCGCAAACTTTTGCACAACTCACGAAACTGTGAAAAACCGTAAAGAATAACCACACTTTCAAACAACAACGGAATCTTGCGATTCCTCTGAACCTCGTTACCGATCCATGGAGGTGAGTAGCAAATGATGAGGTTAACGAGAAGCCAAGAATAGCATGTATATATGCAGAAGCTTGGAAAACTTCGGCTTCTGTAAAATCCAAGTAAAATTGACGAGCACTGATCGAATCAGACTAGTGAACTGTATGTACTGGTAAAAGTGCGAATTCACTGATTTCAGGGTATCAGTTATCCGATAACTGTATTATCACACTCTTTAATAATTTATTTTTTACTCTCTCAGGCATTCACTTTACAGACCGGCTGGCTTCCCATTATTCCGTTTCTTTACTTTTGGGGTTATTTTGAGAAGTCAGTTAGTCACCATCCCAAGGGTGCTTCAAAAACAGCGGAGCACACCTTACCGTCTACTTTTGGAGAGATGATCAATGCAGTTGAACCTCAAGGTCTCACTCTCTGTCTTTGTCCTCGCGGATCTCGCCCGTGTTTCGTGATCTTTTGGGACCCTCTCCGACCAGCTGGCATTAGTGGAGTGGTCAGCATACCGGCAACTGAACCAGTGTTTCGGCTTTGCATAGTAAAAAACCATCAGATCGCTCGCATGCTTCGGTTTTCGGAGTCATAGTAGACCATTGCTACGAGCTTCAAGATGGCAGTTTCTCTCAATGTGAACGATTAACAGAGATTCTGTTACAGGTACTTGTCGGTTGTTTAAAAAGGTGTTCCGATCAATCAAGTTCGGTGCATAAAGGTCTTTCACTCGGATGAACATATATCTTGCACATCCTCCTGCGGGGTTGTGACGCCCACGCACATTTTTGGTAGGCTTTCTTTTCATGTACTTTTCTTTCCAGTGTGTTCAGAATACGAACAGCTTCACATGCGACTTCGTCCATTAAAAAGATTAGTATTAATCCGTAAACTTGTGCATTTTAAACTCGTTTTCCTCATCCAAAGTGAGCTTCGATGTCTGGATTTTATCTGTGGATCTCAGTCCTTGGGACAAAGCACACCTACTCAGAAGCTGCCAACCATAACCGGTCAGGCTAAAACAAGTCATAGACAAGAGCCACCGCGGATCTGTCACAGATAGGATCGTTCTTTTTGATAAATAGCACGTTATTATACTGGCAGCGTCTCAGTATCCACCCACTTCGTCGTCACAGAGAAATATATATGTGGTAGTGCAGCGTACTTCACCGCCACTACCTGTTCCAAAGATACCGTTGTCAATGTTGCTGGGTGATGCATCGGAAGGACGGTTATTGTCAATCACATAGTCACAAAGCGGAGCAAGACCGCTATTTTTGTGTCCGAACCAACAGTTCTACCTCAATGGCTTGATCACTTGTTTGTGAACCATCGTAGCTGGTCGACGGTGATGATTTACAGACCTGTCCAATAATCATATATCCCGTCGGTGACTGAACATCACCGCTGAGATCACGATCCTCACGGATAAAAATCGAAGGTCCCCAGGCTTTCCAGTCAGGCAAAAAATTTTGGCTTTTGGTTTTAAAAAAGTGGACGAGTCTAGTTCCTGATCACCGATATCCACAATCGCCTGCAGTCTTTGGAGACTATAACCGGAGACATTGTCGAAATTCGATGGACTTCGTAATTTCGTGGGACTAGTCGTTCCCCCATATGAATTGCTTCACCTTGGCAGAGACGCTTTATACTGACTTTACACATTACTTCATACTCGACAATATGATGACTTTTTGGGTTATACCATTCCTCACTGAAGGGCAAAACGAAAAACTTTAGGGAAATCCATCATTTTGTAGACGTCGTCCACTCACAAACGAGGGAACTTGAACCAAAAGTATGAATATAAGAGGACCTAGCTGGCGTGCAATTTTGAGTCATAATGTATAAAGTATACTTCTTTCTGGGGTAAAGATTTCCTAGTCAATCTCTACTTTCATTGGCTTGCGTAAGACTTTGTAGCATTGAACCGATAAGCTTAGTTTCGAGTTAACAAGAAATCTTGTTCGCTTTTGTGTCTGTCATTTTCGTCTCCCGGTTTCAAGGTGGAGACAGGGCTTTGACTCTCTTCTTCAACAGGGACAAAAAAAAGTTCTTCACCACATTCGAAGGAGGCAGCTGTAAAAATGGATCATTTGGACTTTGCTTTGTTTCGGTAGTATGGAGGCTTTTAACAATTGAATAGATATTTCCACAGCTACCCAGTACCAACATTTTGGGCACAATCTGTCGCACTAACTTGTGGACAAATGGTCCTTCTAGAAATTATGATTTGATAGAATAAAACAACAATATATGAGATTGTGGGATTTAGCCTCATCCAGAATGCCGCCATCAGGACCCAACAGTTCCCAACTTGGAATTAACTGGGTTCTTAACGAAAATCATTCACAAAATTGTGACTTCAAGCGCCCTCTTGGAATCATCATTGAGCATATGAAACAAAATGGTAGCCAAAACGACTTGGGGGTGAGATTTGAATACCTTCGTGAATAAAACGCGTGATCTTCTTCGCTGGGTGCATGATGTCGGCTTTAGGTCAGTGGAAAGCCAAAGCCATTTACATATCTTCATCCTTCGCTGTCCTGTAATTTATAACCTCATTGTGATTCACTGAAAAATCGTCTTTTTGGATATATCGATTACTATTTGGATGTTCTTCGATCAGAGTCCTTATGGCATCATTAGTCAACTCGGGTATTTTGGTTTCTGACCACTGCCTCGTATTGTGACACTATATTTCACACGAATAATACAGAAAACACGTTGCCATTCTCGGGAAGATTCTGAGCTATATTACTCGCAGAAACATGTGACCGATAAATTCGCAACATTTTGTCCCTCTGATATAGCACTGCAATGTTCTACGTCTGATTATACTCCTATCTGTTATCACGTAAACAAAATGGTTGTTAAAAGGGTCGGAGCCAAATAACCTTGACTTCAAGGTTAGATGTTTGAAATAACTCATATATTGCGTTTTTCAGTGAGTTTACCACTAAATTTGAGTTTACTGGTGAGTTATGTGATTATATGGTACTCTCCAAATGTGGTTGCATTGTTTTCGTTGCCTTTCGCGACGCGCACATCTGATTGGAATTTCAGTAGGCAGGATCACCATCCGTGATGAAAACAAACTGTAATGAGTTGTTCACATTCTCCGTGGTATCGTTTTGAACTTTCAAGCTTCGGGGGGATTTTATCGTAGAACCAAGATTGATCATTTTCAACCGCCCACAGATAACTATGGAACTGACCGGTGGTGGTCAACGGGTCATGATCGTGGGTTTTGGGCCTCCACATCTCGGACTTGATCTGTACCGCTGCTAAGGTCATATTCCCCCACTCTATAACCTTTACCTGGTCATGGAACCTGAAATTTTTCGCAGATTTTCAATGCTCTCATCAGTATACCTGTTCAATGTTCGGTAACTCTACACTGTCGTGAATGATGGTAGTCAGCCGTCTTTTCGGTTACCGCTGGTAACCTTTCTCAGAACTGGTTTGCAATATAATGATCTTGGGATAATAATCTTAAGTCACTAGTTATAAAACTGTGCCTGCGTTTGTGTACTTGAATATGTGTGTGTATTTTGCTTTTGGGGATTGTGTCCCCGTCGGTGGCGGGGAAATCTCATTCAGCTGGAAACCCATCTTGAGAAAGGTTAATGGCGGGAACCAGAAAGTCGACTGACTGTCGTCATTTCCGACCAAGTTGTGTTACCAAACAATAAGCACTTACGTATAACACATCACACGGTGCATTGTTTTTTCGATACACTTCAAAATGGTTTTGGTTCCGATGCAATTACTCTCATCGCCAATTTGAGCAGTGCAGTAACACTGTACGGCCAGGTCAATCAGAGAAGTTCCGGGATCACGTGATTGCATTGTTTCAACATTGTATTGAAAAAGGTCAAGTTACATTCTACGTTTGTGTGAGTGACGACCACGCTTGGGTTTGAGTTCCTGAGAGCCAGAAGAGTTGTAAAGTTTTGATTTTTCAACATACGTCACAATTGGTTAAAATGTGTTCAATATTGCGGAAAAATCACGACTAGCTCAATACACTTAGCGTTTTTGGAGAGATTAGATGAGGACTCAGTGATTATGTAATTTTGCTTCGGGTACCTATATTTCAGAATGGTTCTTTCTGATGCACCGTCCAAATTTCACCAACCATTGAAAAGTCTCCAAATTATTACACAGTTACTCCAAGTCTTTCACATTATAAACATATAAATACCTAACAGGTGGCTTTCTTTTAGTCTCACTTAACGGACTTAATACTCTAAAATAGGTCCCCTCGATTTTGTCGGCTTCATTGCTAATAATATGATTTCCTGGTCAGCAAAATACAAACGTCCATGCCACAAAAGACAAAATGAACTCGACGGACACTTAGAGAGCAGCATATTGACTCGGTTCACACAAACACACAGGACAGAACGCATGTGAGTACAGTGTGACTTTAATTGTGACGTCTGTATATTGCAATCCCCTACCAAGCCTCGTGAGCGCTACCTCTCATCTTTTTCCTCTACTGTGGCTCTTTTGTATGCATTTTCATGTTGACCTTTACTGTACTAGATATTTACCGATTTTCAATCGTGAAAGAAACCAGGATAATGGGTTTTAAAGTCATCACCCACATCTCATTGGTCTGTGCTGTTTTAGTGTCGTTGCGGTTGCAACTGCCCCCCCCCCCCCCCCGGATGGACTTCATTGCACCAAGAGCCCACAATGCGTGGACAAGTGTTATACCAAACCCCGTGTTATGTCACTCTACCATATTTCTTCCGATGTTTCATTCCGAAATGAGATGGCATCAATCAGCCATAAGACTAATAAGCATGCTCAAACGCGCTATTTATGACTGGTGTGTCACCTTAGCGTACAAATCAGATCAAAACAGACCCTATAATACTGTTCTGACCGCATTCTTATAGACTGGATATTTAGCCAAAAACAACGCAAGTTCGCAAACTTGATGTCATAACGCATCCGTCTGTAAAATGTCCAGTATTGAATGTTTTCGCGAAAATAAGTTGATTCCAGTAACGAAATTGCAGAGGGTACACATTTTTTCTTGCCTCCAGTATGAGTTTGCATATAGATTCCACAAACACACTCGTTTGATGGTCTGCGTACAAATATCATCCAGAATTAAGTATGGTCTACAGACAGAAAAATCAGTTTCAGCTTCAAGAAGATAATCCAATTGAAGCCATTGTAGACAGAAAATTATGGGGAAAATTCAACGATAGACCCCATGTAAAATGATGTTTTAACCCAAAGTTTTATTAACTTGCTTCTCCCGAACTTTCAGCGTTGGTATCATGTCTGATTCCAGGCTCGGTGTAATATTAGTGATAACCATAACAGTGGTAGTGTTAGTAGTAATTAATAATATGGATGTCAAACAGTTTTGGACTTCACTTTGGTGGAATACTACCTTTCAGTTTACTTGGTCTGAAGAAGGAGTGACTTTTTATTACTAGAAAAGATCAGAGGCGTGACGTCTTTTTATGTGACGGTTGAACATTAGAAATGAAGCCAAACAGCCAAAAGAGCAGACAGGCATCCACTTCACGTTGCTTGATCTACTGAAAAATCAAACGATTTACATCGTCAGTGAGTAGTGCTACATTTGTTATTTGTAGAAAAGTTCACGGATGTATGCTGAATAGTCAGTATATCTGATAGGTCAAATAAGCATCTAGTTATTTCTCAGTGGAATGTTGCACTCTGTGCGTCATTCTCTTTTACAAGACAATCAGTGTTTGTGTAGAAGCTTTGTATCCACATGAAACGGACCTATGACCTCGGTAACAGGTGTTAAATGTGTGGAGTAAGTGCATAATTTTGTGTTTATACAAACCCATTAAATGAAACAATTTAACTGTTCATCGGATTGTGTAACTCTCTAATTAGGATTACGTTCTCGGACGATTTTCATGAGTCATGCTAGAATCCCATCTCTCACTTTAATAATCACTGTAGATAACAGAGAAGTAATGTAAGTCGTTCACTATCACCACAGTACACATATCTCAGGAGTTCACAGTTGTGAGTGCATAGGCATTTGCGGGTGATTAATAAATTGAAACCCGCTTGGTATGCAACCTTTCATTCATTCATTCCTTGACAGTGGGTGTGTCTACGCAAACCTGTCTCTTGTCATGCTCGTGGCTTACAGCGAAAGGCTTAATCAATTAGTCGATCATTCAATGGAACTGTTTATCATATAGTGGAAGAAATGAAGGTAGTCCTGCGCATGAAGTGGAAGGTACAAAGGAATCTTAATGCTCACATACCTAAGCCAGTAGATATTCATCTTATAGAACCTCAAGTTCAATTACTAAACTCCTAGTAACGCAATAAACTCAATAAAATAGATAATTCATCAGTCAGTCAGTAAGTCAGTGGAATAGCTAACCAGACTGTTCAGCTTCCAATCAATATTTTAAAGGTTAACGTAAATTTCATCAGAATACATACACATACTAGCTTTGCCAATGATTTTGATTCATACCTTACAACTAGCTCCCGGACTTTTCGTTGCCGGATATTTGTTCGAACGCACATTTGGTCTCGAGGCTTTTCCCTGATTGAATTACACTATATTCACTCAAGTCTGTCAAGTGTCGCACACTTGGAAAGTAACAGAAACTCCATCCCAAACCCGTTTCCTCCTTTGGTTTTCAACCTTGAGAGTAGTACGCTCAAAAGATCACAGTCTGTATGATGCTCCCGTTATCCTCCAAACAAACCTCAATCTCTCCAAAGTAGCACCCGATTGGCGAAGGCTGTTCTCGTACGACACCGGCCAACGTAAGTGATCTATTCAACTAATCTATTCCGGGTCGACCGCGTTTGAATCAAAATTATCTCACTTGATACAGCAATGGGCCTTTGTGGCTATGGGGTATATATTACTTCCAGTGCAACCATGCTCAAGCATGTAATAAAAAACTTGAAACAAAATGTATGGCACATCGACTCTCCGATACACTGATAACCACTAAGGGGCCGAGATAATGCTAACCATTAGGTTAGCATTGGAGCAACTAAAACTCTTCCGTTGACATCATAATTAACTCAAGGTGGCATATAGCATACACTCTTGGACTACTTTAGAAACAAATACACGAACAATGGTTTTCATAGTTTATGAGTAATTGCATGCAAAAAATTTACATGACTGTACACGTCATACTGCTCAGCTAAACTGTGCCGACTTTCTTTGATAAGCAAGCATTTTCTTCTCAACGGTCCCATAGGTATGCCTGAGGATAGTTGTTACATTCTTAGTTCTCATTCTGATTGTTCTTTCCCGAGTTTTTCCAAAAGGCGACGCAGCGTGGGGTGTTTCATTGGCATTCTTTGTTCAAAGCCACTGTGCCAACCCTCGATCGAGTTTGTTATTCGTGGGACGCCATGTAACAAGCGTCCACGAACTTTCCACAACCTCGGCTCGTATTATGGCCTTCGTCTATTTCCACTGTCGATTTTTCCGATCCAAGTGCATTCAAAGTAGAGAATGAGACCTGGAATGATGTCCTGGGTTTCACGCTCGAGGTTTGATAGTAAATCATTGAAACAAACAGATGCTTCATCCACTGGAACAAATGCCAAGACCTGAAATGTTCTGGCAATGATAGTCCTGGTTTCGCTATCGTACCAACTTTGCCATCCTAAAGATTGTATTTCTGCCAAAAGTGCTGTCCAAAAAGAAAGAAACATCCACACGTGTTGCTGCTTCGAAAATTTCTTTCAATACTGTTGATCACAGCTTTCTCATAATCAGTTGCTACGGAAGTTGGGTTGAGTTTCAGTTCCACTTCTTCGGGGGTCCCAAAAATCACATCACATATGGCCTGCGTTCTGCTACCGTGAATACAATGAACCCGTGGAACTGTGTGGTTCCCACTTAATACCATGTGGATTGTGTACAGCTGGTAGTTCAGTGGAGCCGTATCAGATGTTCCTTCGCGCTGCCAGTGATCTTAACCTTATAGCAGCTGCAAAGGACGGCTCGTGGCTAAAATGGCCAAATCAGAACTGTTGTGAAGAACGAAACTATCTCCACAAATAGTTTTTCATTAGAGATTCCGATAATAAATTGGCATCCGGGACCACGCGTTTCCTTCAGATCCTTCGAGACAGCGTTTCTTTCTTAGGCGAATCCCCCTCAACGTTAAGAGAAAAATCACAAACACAATCTTTTAACGAACACAAAGTCGCTTCCTTTGATGAAGATGCCACATGTTTAATGTGCTGCATCGTCTTCTGTACTATGTTCCTTGCAGCATCAGGAGGATGTAAGTGGTTCGTACTATGGTAGCCAGGACGACAAGACGGGCTATGGCACTTGTATTTCAACGGCCAAACAAGTCAAGACCACGAAACTCATACAGTCGTTTATATAGGCCCTTTTCCTGATTCGGCGGCATCAACATTACTCTTGCAGCTGCTTGAGCGTTTCGGCTGCCTTCTGGCCCGTTGCCTGTGGCCGATAGCTTGCTTCTTTTGGGCATCATTTCTGTGAGCCTGGTTCGATTGTTCCATTTGACTGCTTGATCGGCAGCCCTCAACTGGGCTATCTTGCTGGTTTCAGGAGATTCCGTTGCCTCTCTTCTGGTAGTCCGTATGCTTCCTTTTATCTGCTTCGGGAAGCCTCCGATATATTCGCCGTCTGTTCTTTTGTCTGTGGCCCTCGGTTGGCCCGTCCGTCCGACTTGATATTCATGTCGCTCTCTTGCCCCAGCATGCCCCACTACACTATGTAGAACCGTGTAGTTATGTTTTAAGCCTCTCG
Source organism: Fasciola hepatica (assembly GCA_948099385.1). NCBI lineage: Eukaryota > Metazoa > Platyhelminthes > Trematoda > Plagiorchiida > Fasciolidae > Fasciola > Fasciola hepatica. Next base: position 1,017,070 of record CANUEZ040000124.1, read on the forward strand.
CCACATCGACCACGTAATTCACATTTGTAGTAGGTAACTTGGTCGTTCTTTTTGTCCTCCGTATAAGAGTAGCCTAGGCAGACTAATTTCTGTCCGCTTCTACTAGAAACCGCGAATTCCATTATCTGACACGTGTCACATACTAACTCTCAGACTTACCTCGAGAGGATGACCAAAAGCTGCCGATCACGGAGACATTGAGCGTGTAAGTGACCATGATTCCCTCATCTGTCTATAAGGCAGCCCTTGGGCGAACAAGATGATTGCATGTTTGCCAATGGGTGTGGCCGGTATCCCCTATCCAGCCGATAGGTGTTTTCTCTAGCCTTAGGCTTGCAAATTGGCGCGGCTGGAATGTTCGATGAAGGCATCCGGTGGTTAAGACGAAGCCAGTGATGAATCCTGTTTTGCCCGCCGCATGTAATCTTGAAGGTGAGTCATTTTGTTCACATACTAAGGTAGTCAAATGGATCAAGTGTCGATCACCTCAAAAAGGACAAAGGCTTGAATTCCAGATTCACCGTGGTAGACCTCACTGCCATTTCAGCTGACCTTAGTTTCAAGCCTTCAGCTTTAGGAATTCCAGTGTGAAGTTGTTGTGATGTCACAACGGTCTAGAGAATTAGACTGTGATGCTTTCGCATAACAGCATAGCGCAAGCCCTTTCGTTTGCCGATTCGTAATCAATGTGTGCCTTTGTAAGCCTGGGTTACCAGATCTTAATTATAAATCCCGAGAATGACCAAGGAGACGGGCTACGCCTAACCCACTTTCTGATGGTGTGACATTTGACAGACTTGAGTGAATGAAGTAAAATTCCATCATCGAAAAGCTCAGCTTCCGAATGTCCGCTCAATCTAATATCCGTTCGACCAAATGCCCATTCGACCATTCGTCCGGCGACCAAATGTCCGGACACGTTGCAACTCGTCCTCTGTGAATCAACATCACAACGAAAGTTTTTTCAGAACTCACCCATTTCACTACCATTGTACCATCACTGCCGCAAGGAAAAAATGGACTAAGAAGAATGCACGTTTGCCAATGTTATACTGAGTTGTTTGGTCTCCACCGACTCTCTTTGTATGCAGCTTTCGATGTTGAAATCCAAGAGACGTACCGGAGAGAGAGAGAAACTCCTTGTGACTAAGCTCTGCGTCGCAGGTCCACAATCGACACTATTTCAGTGCCCTGTCGGTCGTATAGTACTGCTAGAATTCTCATTTACTTGTCTTTCTTGTTTTAGCTCACTGTATTCTGCCCATGTGAAATCATCATGTTCTACGTTGCTACACTGGCTATAAATGTTGTCGGGTCTGATATGCTAATTCCAAGTAGTATATTGTTTTCTCCACCACAATATTGAGCGTGTCGGCTGAGCTTGATTTTAAAGAAAAATTGGTTATAGATCTTACTCAAACGTAGTGGGACTTATGAGTAATCTTTTGGGCGTTTGTCTTCAGGCCAACAGCTTTTTCCGATTCTACTGTAACCTCGGGAATCAGAAATAGCTTCCTGATAGTTGAATGGGCCTCGTAAGAAATATGCGCGAAATCGCCGACAATGACGTGCAAGTCATGCTGAGCTCCCGATGACACTGTCATAAACAGCCCATTAGTCGGTGGTTGGTAATTACACTAAGGGGTCGGTCACAGATTAGCAACGTAGCTCGTACTCAATAAGCCAGGTCGATTTTAGTGAAACTCTGCAGGCTTGTGGATATCTAGACTACGTAATGTTTACCAAAGATACAACATATTTGCTTCGCTCGGGATAGGGGGAATGTGGATTTATGTCTAGCGCCAGGGTAACAGGCTCTTTTCAGAAGGACTTGATGGACAAGCCATATCATTTGGTCATAACAATTAATATTTAAAACCTGAAGGTGGTTATAATACAAACACCGTCATAATTGAGGCCGCGAATCTTACTACAGATCTTCCATTAGGAAAGTTTGTCAGTACAAGGAGTTCATATGGAAAAGTCGTTTGACAGTTTTGACCAGCATCACAATGGAAACCAAATTTCTGAGATTCACTAACAGAACGGCCGGATTAATTGACCTGAACCCTAGAGTAAGGATCGTCCGTAAGTTCTAGACTAACGATTACAATCCCGAATCAAAACTAGGTAACCGAGTGACGCTTTCACTCCTGACGAGAATCAAGAAATCACGTGTCACTGATCGTGGAGCCTAAAACCAGATATCACTATTCCCCAAGGGCACATACACAAAGCTTTGGAGGGGTTGTAAAGCATTTTCTTCTATTTGTAAGAAACTACTCCATCGATTTAAGAGCGCGTTTCTTTTCTTTTAGACGAGGTAATGCGAGGCTTTGTCCCTTGCTCCTCCCGATGAATGTAGTAAAGCAGAGATCCGATGTGGTTTTTGATAGGACAGTTTTGGTTAGATTTTTCGTAATCAGATGCACTATACAGATACATTTCGGGGAAAGGTATTGTCGGTGGAATTACCCAATACAAGTGAAACGAAAGGGACCTTTAATATTATTTTACTACCCTGAATAAGACTCATCATCTGTCAAGTGTTTCACATTAAAATAGCATTGAGTTGAAATATTTTACCGAATAAGATAAAAATAAGTACAACGGAGATGAATACGGTGTTGCATCTTTTGTATCCACACTATTCAAGTGAGAATACAACTGTACATCCGAGATTAGTTTGGATAAGATTCATTCGTAGACCGAAATAAACTTTTACGTTTCATGCGAATATGCTTCCACTGAATATACTCTACTTTTTGATTTAAATGTTTGTACTTTACCGTATGAATATGGTACTTCGAAGTGTAGCAACTGAATCGCACAAAATTTCTGGTTATAAATTTCTATCCCATTCACCGCAAAAACCTTGAGGTGAAATGGATTCCCCTAGTTTAAATGTTTTCCATAGAACTCAGAATTTCCCGCTCAGTGACAGTCGATTTGCAGATGATCCAAAACTGCATTCAACGCCAAAGAAACTAGGTTCTATTGGTTGCGTTCTCAAATTACTTTCTCTCGTCTTGTTTGTCCATGCCGTGAATTTGTTCAGGTGAGACGCATAGCTTTACGAGACAAACAAGTCTGTCCGGGTAGTTGTGTAAGTAAACAGTTATAATATTAAAGGAGAACGTATAACGTGCCAAATGAAATCAAACTGGCGTAAATAGTTTACGTAGATGGATGGACAAATTTTCTTGGAAGGCTCCGTGAGATTGCGATAGAAGTGCTTTTTTGTTACGGGAGTCAAACAGAATATCAGTAGCACATAGAAACGTTCCTCACTCAGTGTAGTGGAGACGGCCATGGTGGCAGAAAAACGTGTCCACCGAGTCGGTTGCTTGGGACAGCCAAAAGTCAAAGCTAGGGGAAGAAGTGGCTGTCGCGAAAGCAAACGGCTGCAGACAAAAAGGATGCTAAAGACGAACAAAACCGATTTCAGCAATACTCTTATGAGAGGTACAGTGGCTCAAATTAGAAATTATTAGATCAACATATACGTTCAGTCAGACCGAGGCAGCGATCGGGAGGGGTAGGCAGAAGAACAAGCTCAACTTCAAACGGTACGAAATATCTCAAAAGGAAACCTAAATGTGTGAGTATCATGATAATTGGTCGATTCTAGTGTAATATGAACAAGAAAGCGGTCATTTCAAAGGGGTCACACGTGTCTCGTTTTTTCAGATTGTCCTGTTCAGTTAGTAAAGCTGCTTATCTTTCCGTTATAAAAGCACCAATTTATGCTAAACAGGCTAGAGATTATACTCTTGAATAAACAAATCAACAAGCAAGTGCCGAAGAGTGGTTGGTTGGGACAAAATATTCATGGGTGAATTCAAGGCGATATGTGGGCCTGCAAGCGCGTTTCAGTAGTCCGTATCAACTGTCGGATCAATACGCATATCGGCGTGGACGCAACGTAGTCCGAGATTCGACCAATTATTGATAAGACCACACAACGGAGGACATTGTTCATACGCGTGAAGTTTGTCAGACCAAATTACAGCACTTCGGAAAACAGCAAAACGTTATTAAAAGTAAAATTTATGGTGTCGTGGGGACCCGATTGTGATCTTCTACCGCAACAGACTCCCCGAGAGTTCGAGACAGAACGCGATTACTCGTGAACCCCGGAGAACCCGGATGGCAATCAAACACAGCCCGATGCCAACATGTTGCTCTGATGGGTTCCTTGTGCCGTAGTGTCTGGGCCTACAGTGGCTCGTTTTTGAGCCACAACAATGTATAGACTTGTGAACATGTAAGCAAGAGCCTGAACCCAGGGCATCTGAAGTTGTGTTTGGGAGGGGGAGTGGGGGGGGGGGGGGGAGTACGTCTGTTTTCAGCATCCTAACTTTCAGCACGTCCGAGTCCAAGGTCTTGTTTTGGGAGGTTCTTAAAACCTTCTAGTGGAAGTAAACGCTCCATGCAACCAGCCTCTACGTATGAACCGTATAATCATTTTTTCTTCCTGTAATTATCTGCTCGAGTAGACATTGCAGCTGAACAGCCGGATTCAGTACACACCCCCAATCAAATCCGATGTGTGAGAATACGTTTGAAGTGGGTGCACTGACTTTCCAATCCCGAGAAAATTATGAGAGTGGAGATACATCCAAGTAGTGAACAGACCTCCAGCCCTTCGCACAAAAAGTGGACAGTAAGTAGTTGCTTGAGGAAAAGTTACTTTCAGAAATGCTGGATCAGTATCTTTTAAATTATTTATTTTTGTTAATGTGACTGCATTCTTTCATTTAGTTTTCCATGATATTAGGAATTTCATGTCTTACATGAACCCGTTCAAAGCGCGCACAGCTTTTCTGTGAGTATGACGTTGAGATACAGCCAATTTGTCCCGGCTAAGTATCATGCAATATGATAGCATAGCGTTTCCAACTCACAGTTATATCGGGAAGGTAGTGCTTTTATCTGTGCTACAGACAGGGAAACTGTGATTTTTTACATGTTTCATTCACAGACTTCTTCGTTAACCTGAAGCCGGTTTTCGGCATCTTGATCTTCTGGTTATTATAGTTAGTATTTATGAGTATTATCAACGGATTGACTGGTGGAACGGTGAAGTGATTGGTTCATTGCTACGGTAATAACAGAATTGTTAAGGAATAAAAACTGTAATGTAACTAGAAGAAGATTTAACATAGCATGATTCCCGTAAATTATCAACTCTCAACGCACGCCGACTAATCATGGAAGCACCGTACAGCTTCTCCATCCTTGTTAGAAATCGTCAGCAGCGCATATCCACAGAGCCCCCAGGGGAGTCGAACTGGGGTTGAGTTATCGAGAGCCGAAAACCTTAACCACTGTTCTATGCGGGCTGGCTCGCAACAGGTTTATGAAAATATACACTTCTTGATATAGTGTGGTAGTTTTGTGGTTTTAAATTTCACACAGGATGATTAGAACGACCGGGGGATTCACTCACCGGTAATTTGATCCGACCATTTGCTGTGGCACTACCCGTTCTCATGATGAGTCGTACCCGATTCGTCGGCCAGCGTCAATCCTAGGCCGGGACAATTGGAGTGATTTGACAAACCGCATGTGAGAACTAAGCGGTGAATAGAGAAATCGAATTGCAACTGCTTCTCTTGTTGCCAGGCGTCGGTGGTGAATGGCGTTTGCGCATTCCGAGGGACAATGTAAATCATTTTGGAGGGCTTCTCCTTCGTTCATCGGACGATGTGAATCAACAAGACGAGAATGAAGTTATTGAAAACTTGCTTGCTTGCACCTCCATTTTCCTCAGAGCAGTGTTCTGCATCTTTCGTAATCTGAAGCCGTATATTGTTGACCGTTGATAGCGTCTGAAGGTGGGTCGGGAAAACAAAAGAACGCTTGGAAAAAGAAACCTTCAGTTACATCAATGATATTCTGCAAGGATTGCTGTGTTCTACCAAAGTTTAACTCCCGAAATGTTGGTAAGTTAGTGCGTTTAATTGCGTCTCTTTCAGCTCAGATTTCATACCTTACATAACAACAGTTAGATATTTGGTTTTCTTGAGAAATGTGTCATCTGTTGCTGATTTTTAACAGTCAGATGATGTGAATCTGATGTGATCAGTAAACACTGCACCACTCCAAAGTTTTTCTAGGGACATACACGACACGTAGCAGATCACCGAAACCTATTAAGCTTCAGCGTTTCATTCATTAATTTCCCTAATAGACCCAACATTCTGCACCTAATACCCCACTACTGACAGGCTGTTCTTACGTATATGGAAAGCATTTTTGAAGATATCTGTATCTGAATACGGAAATTCTCCACGTGTTTTCCGCGAGCGGTGTTCAAACTTATAAGTCAGACAATAACTAAGTGGTTCATTACTGCCCTCCGACATTGTTGAGTTTTGGCGTCGGAGCAAATCAATCCAGCAGTGGAGACTTTTGTCTCAAAAGTGCAAGAAAGACACCGAACAAATCTACACGATCTTTCATACTGTTCAGATTACCTTGAAACACTAAGCTTAACTTTATTGAGAATCACTGAGTTAATGTAACTCAGGTCTGGCTTTCACCCGTTCTCCGCTCATAAAATAATCTCTATGATCATGATATTACCAAAAGCTGGAATAGAGAGAGAGGTCCTTGGATTGTAGTACTTCCCACAGTGAACTACGCTGTAAGATCCCCGTCAACTCAAAATGTTCGTTGACTATTCATGTTTGGATATTTCATGATGGAAACACATTTCTCGGGTACAACCTTCAACAAGAGGAAGCAAAAGATTACTGTGCCTTTAGCTGAATCGGAAGCCTCCTTGAAATCTAGAAAAGCAAGGTAGTTGGGTCTGCTGTATTTGAACCAGTGTATTCTGAGGTCCGTGGAAGCGTGTCCGGATATTTGGTCACCGGACATTTGGTAGCCAGAAATTTGGATGATTGAATTACTCTATATTTGTTTGTCTCCCGAATGTCACACTCTCAGAAAGTAGCAGAAACCCAGTCCAAAACCTTTTTCTCATTGGTTTTAAACCTGGAAATGTAGTATTTCCAAAATGTCACAGTCTGTATAATTATCCCATTACCACACAAATCAACCTCAGTCTCTCAAATGTAGCAACCGGTTGAGTGAGACAAGGCCAGTGATGAATCCTGTTTTGCCCACCACATGTAATCTTTAAGGTGAGTCATTTTGTTCACATACTAAGGTAGTCAAGTGGATCAAGTGTCTATCACTTCAAAAAGGACAATGGCTTGAATTCCAGATTCACCGTGGTAGACCTCACTGCCATTTCAGCTGACCTTAGTTTCAAGCCTTCAGCTTTAGGGATTCCCGTGTGAAGTTGTTGTGATGTCACAACGGTCTAGAGAATTAGACTGTGATGCTTTTGCATAACAGCATAGCGCAAGCCCTTTCGTTTACCGATTCGTAATCAATGTGTGCCTCTGTAAGCCTGGGTTACCAGGTATTAATTATAAATCCCGAGAATGACCCAGGAGACGGGCTACACCTGACCCACTTTCTGATGGTGTGACATTTGACAGAATTGAGTGAATGCAGTGAAATTCAATCATCCAGATGTCTGGCAACCAAATGTCCAGCGACCAAGTTTCCAGCGTCCAAATGTCCGGTGACAAAAAGTCCGGGAGACCCGTTGAAGAATGAAGATGTAGTCGGTGTAAACGTTTAGGGTCCAACCCAAATAACTTATCTCGCAAGCACTACTCATGAGAGTTGGAAGACAAATGACGAGTGTTGCAGTCGAGCACTACTTATTTCACAAGTTATTCACATATTATGAGACTTCTGTCGTAAATGATAACAAACCGAGTAATATTCATTCTTTTTCCGTGACCATAGATATCTGACGTATATCTTCTTATTTCGACCCACCGCGTATTAAGGACAAACAAAGAACAACCACAGACATCATTGCATGATTAATTTCGTTGAAAAGTACGATGTTTCTGTTTTTCTCATAGATGGTAGGTTTAAAATATTCCAAATGGGGACAAAATGATTTTCAGCTTTATCTACTACCTCATAACTATGCAGTTGTAATTACCTAGAACCCTTCTTCGTCGGATATATCGGATTAGAGGCTTCCAAGGAAGTATAGAAAATGACTTTCAGTAAACACTTTGCTCTCAATCTTAACAAAATTTCACTTCGTATATTTGAACCAAGCACTTGAACGACCAGTTTCATCAAGTTCACTATTATTTGTACACATTCAGTGTTACGTGCGGATTCATAAATTTATACTCACCGACTTACTTACATATATACGTACATATAAATGTGTTTCATATATTGCACATTAAAATCAAAATTGACTTTCCGGGTCAATGTTTTTGTACCCAGTTTATCAGTGCGATAAATGAGGACAATTTTGTAAAGAAGACCCTTATTTTTCTGTTCTCACCGAAAGTTGCATCTTCAACAGAAAAAACGAAAATGATCTCTCTCCTGATGATAAATTGATGATACATTGAGAGTGAACATGTTGTAACTGACAAGATGAATCTGGGCGGATAGGCGAGGTGACGGTCAGTTTGAAATGAGCGTGAAATAGGCTCAGTGTTGGTATTCGATACACAAATACAGAACCGTTAGCCTCCAGCTCACTGACTCAGCACACACGGGAGAGACGTAGGCTGCACGACAGATTGTAATGGGCTTAAGAAAGGATTCATTCGTCATACCATAGCATCAACAGTCCGGAGAGTGGAAGGGTTCTTTCCCTGTCTGTTCTGTGTTAAAGTGTTTTTGCTCTGGGGTGTCTGACCAAACTTCAGTTACATCCGTAAGACAATAAATACAGCAAATACATCAGTAAACGTGGAAAGCGACAAACGGTTTGCAAAATACGATTAGGAGGCAACTACTATCATTAAAACATTGATGGTAAGGACGCGGTGGCCGTTGTAGTTACCAGCTGCATAAAGACAATGATAAGGGATTTGTTTTATTCGAGATCAATGCGGGGGAAAATTTTGTGGGATGACATTTACCATAATGGTTCAACAATTTGCTCTGAGCAGCTTTCACTGAGTAAGCCTTAAGATCACCGTTCAAAACTACGTAGATTCTCATCGTTTAGCCTCGGCTATGATAGAGCTGCTCGCTAGTTAGTCCGAGTGCTTTAAGGTTAGACGTATGTGATATGCGCACACTTTCGGAAGGCAAAAAAAATCATGTGACTCCGCATGACCGATCGATCAGACAGATAAATCCATAGATAAAGCGTGAAGACTTGATGCAGTATTTAATGAGAATGAACCTGGAATATTAGAGGTAATTTACTGACCTAATTATTTCGAAAAAGATTGGAATCCTTAGTTCGTAAAAAAACTATTTCAGTATGAATGCTGTTTTCTTTATTTAGAAACTGCAGGATTTGAAGAAAATATTACAGAATCAGTTTGCGGAAATGAAAAGATTCATAGGAATGAACGACCAATTTTAGAGCGCAATTGTGCAAAGAATCGAGAATTTGTGGCAGTTTCACCGTCAACAACAGTGCCTTTCTCCTTTTAGCTTGTTACTCACATGCCCGCGATATGGATCGATAATTACTGGCTGAAACTAAAGAAAAATAACAATGTAGGAAATGTTTCGCCAATAGCAATTCTATTTAAATGCAGGTTGTATCTGGACGTGGCCTAATTGACGTTACAACGATAGAACTAATGGTTAATTTCATTCTGAATCAAAAGACTGCCCTGTCCCGATTTTCACGTACTTCTATCGGATGTGGAATTAATGGAATACGTTTTCACATGAGGAGAAAATTCATACTAGCCAATTCTATTCTGTTCATCTGTTCCGTTTGGTTTATTACTCTATTGTTCTTTGGAATTTGGTCAACTTATCCACGTACTCCTCGTCAAGAACACGGAGTATGTAAATTGCCTGTGGCCACGTACATTGCTCCACCCTATTGGAATCAGACGCACATGGATTTGTTGCCTAAATTGTCCGACATATATCTACCTCCAGCCTCGAAAAGGAGATTTCTGTTCCGTAAAATGGGTAAAATACCGCACAGTAACCTGTCGAGAAGTATATTCGAACCTTTCCTGGATCAGTTAGACTGGAATAAAACGAAACAACTTTTGTCCACATTTACCAGCCTCATGTTTGAACACGGCTTGGGGAACCGCTTTTTCCTAACCGGTACTTCTTTAGTAGGTTCCATCCGTCATCACGATCTTATTCCATGGGAAACCGAAATCCAGGTGTTTGTGGATGTGAGCAACCAGGAATTTGTTCGAGATCTACTGGAACGTCTTGATTCATGCTGTCAATTCAAGCGGGGCTTTTACGTGGATCATTTGTACACAAATGAGTTTGGGATAGTGGACCAAAAGGAACACGAAGAAGTCGAACCCAGTGTCCACAGTGCGACACATTTATTCCGCATAGAAATAGGCTATTATGCGCACGGATATTACATGGTGTCAAGAATGACTACAAAGCGGGAGGAAACTCGTACTTGGCCGGTCGAAATAGTTTTTCCACTATACTTGAGACCATTTGGATCACTATGGCTTCCTACCCCACGTGACGCATGGACTTATCTTTGGATGGACGGTTATGACGTAAGCCGTTGCTTGCCAGGTACTTATTGGCTAGAACACCTGTCTGTGGATTCGTTATCCAGTATACCCTGTATCCTGCTGAAAGACACATACGCGTTTGTAGTTTTACCAAATGCAACGTCTAAGAACGTTTACACTGAAAGGGTAATGCATGTCACTTCCGAGCGCTTAGTGATGGAAACACGTTTCCGATCCCCGCAAGTTCTCCAAGAAATATGTGTTGCAGCCCTGTGAATTGGTTACCTGTTGGGAAAATAATTTCTCCGTAAAGTCTAAGGTGGAAATCTCTTGTCTAGTGTCACATCTTTATCTGTACTTGGAGACATCAATACATCATTGGTCTGTTATTGTTTTTATAGCTTGGTAAACATGAATTACCGTGGGAGGTAAATACACCTATTAAATATATGAAATTTACAGAAAATTAGTTTGTCGAATATGCGCTTGAAATTATGAAGACCGCAGAAACAAGGGGACGCAGGAATTCTGAAGTTATATGAAGCGATTCCCCATTCAATGTTAACGCTCAACTCACCCCTGAAAATCTTGGGAGCACGGTACAGCGGTTTCATCCTGGTTAGGAACCGTCAGCAGCGCACATCCCCTGATCCTTCAATGGGGCTGGAGCTCGAAGTGAACGATTGAGTCAAAAACCCTCACCACACTGCTATCCTGGCTAGTCCTCAACAAATCCTCCTTGTTTTTCAGTAGTGAGGTAAGAGTTCAAACCTTATGGTAAATCATTCCTTTTGACAGTTATAGATTCCATCACTGAGATCTTGCCTTTCTTAGGGAGGGAAACGAAGACCGACAGTCAGCAATTTAACCGGCTGGGACAGTCATTTTATATGAGTAGCCTGTTATACGTGCACGGGACGGACAACTGAATAAAATAGGACTCGGAGATACGGAAACAAGTTTAGGAAAACAAAATCGACGGTGATAGCGTTTAAAGAGAGAGAAGCAAATTTTCAGTGCTCGGCTAGAGACTGTTAAGTGGAGACAATAGGAAAGAAGCCAATGATACGACAGGGCACTATATCAAATAGTGTTGAGTTCAAACTGTTATTTTAGAGTTAGTTCAGATAACTTGATGGTCGGCTGACTGATCAATCTTTCACCTCAGGTTTGAGTCCCAGAGGGGGCTCAGTGAAGGTGCTATGTTGATAATTTCTTACGGGAATGAAACAAATGTCCAATGCTTCTACAGCTTGTATTGGTGAGTTAAGCTTTGTTGTTGAGCAATGAATCACGTAACTTTACATTTCATGTATTTTGTACATGTGCATTAACATAAATCTTTATAGTAAGTCCATGCTTGCTGATTTCTATTCTTTTTATTGGAACAGAATGTGACATTAGGTTTACCGTTTGAACTGATATCCACATTCTGTGATAACACCAAAAAGAGGTACTTTATGTTATCGGACTTGATAGAGTCTGGTAGTTGACTAATTGATGAGTACCGAGATACATCTACGCATCTATGGTTTGTATTTACGTGAACAGTTTCACCCCCTAGCTATTTTTACGAATCAAATCAATAATGTCAAAATGCTTGCCTTTTCAGATAGAAGGCTATCGAACACGTTGGCTTTGAGGCGCCCACACCTTTACAGCACCACACAGAACAACCCAATAGTCCGAATACGGGCGTCGCTCTGATTGTGAATAGTGAACTTCTAACCGACAAAATCACACCGTGCCATATTCGGACATGCGAGCTATTCAGCACTTCTTTATTTGCCGCCTTCTATCATATAATAATGGTAAAATATTTCGGAATAGAGTAGCTGGTCGTTGGGGCAGGAGACTAGAGGGGCGAGCAGGATTCGAACCCGGGAACAGGGACTGAATGCCACCACGATGACCATTCAACCCAGACCCAGCAACGTCACTGGCCTTGATTGGCGCACCCCGTACTCTTGAATACGAAGTACTGAGCCCTAGAGCTAAACTGGTGGGAGTTTTACGTTTTGTAGCCGTACATAAGGAAACATACTTGTCGGATGAATGAAGAAAGTTAGCGACCTGTTCATGTGTCACTGTCAGTGACCTAATAGCTTTATGATTTATGTGCAAGGGGTGAACCTAAATAAAATAGTAACTGAAAACTCGTAACATTTTCACGCATCTCTACTCAGCCGTCTGTTACCGTTCAAGGCCAATAGGACGTTGAGCTAAAAGTCGGTTGAAGTGATCTCTGCTTTCATTCTGCGGATGAAACATTTGGAAACAATATTTTTGGATGAATTGACTGACGTCCCAGATAATAGATGGTTTTTTAGTGGTGGGTGGATTATCGCTAAATGTTATTTAAATGATATCTATCAGTTGTAACATAAGCCTTGCATTGCAAAGAACACAAGAATGTACGTATTATATCGCAATTCATTTGAATTTCCCTTCTGTGTTGAACGTTTGCTCAGTGTTGCGGAATCGGAAGGGACTTCCTGACCTGGAAAAGTATCCGTGGTTTCTGGTCTTCAAAATAATTAGTCAGATGCTCGAGAGAATCAATCAGATCTGGACATGAAGCCAGATGCAAGGCGGAATCAAACGGATCCATAGTAAAGACCTGAACTCAGTTCTTCACCCTAATACATGTGATTTCAGTTGACGACCTAACACAACGCTGTCTCTCATAGAAGAAATGAATGTACACGAGCCCAAGAGGGTAGACATTTATTTCTTAGAAACCTTCTCCTCATGTAGTATTTAAGTTGTTTCTGTTATTTGTCGCTTTTTTGAAGAATTTACACTTTGTTTGCGAATGTATCGTACATATCGGTAATAACGTCTACTGAGAGGGAACTCAGTAAGTACAGCCTAGTTACTCTAATACTGAAATGCGGAATATTCTAGACGAGCAACTAGTGTAAGGCTCTTTCGTAATTTCGTTTGTTCGCGCGACATGCAAATCCAGTGTGGTGACGAAAATTAGCTAATTAGTGGACGCCTGAACTCTGACGTCAGACGCACCTATTGTGCGGTCGAATCGATATTTGTTTCCAGGACCACCCGAAGACCTACACTGCCCAACTAAAGTGCTACTGCCACCTGCGGTAAATCAAATCGTATTTATCGTCCCAAGTGTGGATGTTTAACTGTCTACGCAGGCAGAACAGAAAGGCATGTACGTCATGGATTAGCTGGACATAGTTCAGCGCGGTTTCAGACAGCAATGAGTAACAACTTCGTACCAATGACATCGTTAAAGGGATGAAAATATCCAAGATAGTCGGTCACGCAACACTTTTGAAAGAAGAGTAACTGATCCGTTTGAGGTCACCTACTCTAGAAACAGCCGACGATTACTCCTTTACGCAGAAGCACTGGCCATTAGCAATCAAAATCCCGATCTATGTGAGCAACGTGAATGGTTTCCCTCTCTAGCTCAGCCCTGGTTACAAAAGTTCATTAGTTGGTCATAATTTTGTCTCTTAATGTCCGTTTTTTCTTGATTATATAAACAAATGCCGTGACTGAAGTATATGCTTTGTGAAGATGAAGTGAAATGGTCCTGGATACACCATGTAAACCAATCTATTTTACTTTTTCGTTCAAATTTTTGACCAGAAACCGGTGTTTCCAGATCCAGTGTTGATATTTTATGGATCGAGACATACGTCCGATGAGCTTATTTTTGCAAAATCCTTTCCCACTAAATATAGCTGTTATGCTGTCGTTCTGTGAAAAGCCAGCCTTTGTAATTTCACTTCTAACGGAGGGGAAAGAGTGGTTTACATTGGCGTCTGAGAGTAACTTAGTGGTCACTCTGAGGTTGTGTAGTGAAGCGTATTTGATACCATCGAAACTGTTTATCTCATAGAAAGCACACAAAGCCGGATTGCAAACCAAACAGTTTCTAGGACCACTTCGGATATTCTGAGTCCTTATCCTGAAGTTGATGGTATCGGCAAGTGTGTTTTACATTCTGATAACGGATGAATTGGGTTTGCGTTGCTCCTGGATATCGCTTCTTCTGATGGTAATGTATGTTCGTCTTACTCCTGTATTGTGTTGCTTCTTTACGTATTTTTGCAGCTAATTCCACCGTAGCTTAACATATGCTACTTTCACATGTGAGCACTAAACATGACTGTGACTGTGCTTGATTGCAAATGTCAACAACGTCTTTTGTTTATAAATAAGTAAATAACTCATTTACTCCATGTGCCCGGTGTGCCAAGATTACACGATAATTCGGCGAGAGCGTGGCGGTCAACCTGAGTCTCTCGAGCAGGGAACATACTGAAGGTGATAAGATTCTGGCTCAACACCTCAAAGTCTGAAGCTCCCAAAGGTAACCAGTTGACCGGCTTTGCATTTTAGTTGAGAATCTCAATCTCATAGGACAGTGAACATGAGTTTAGTCTAACTGCCTTACAAAGGGTGAGATGCGAAATATTCCATGGTACTTTCGCCTCTTTGTTGCGTCGAGACAGGATTCTACAGGAAGTGTATTTTTCAAGCGGTTAGTAAGTAAAGCAATGAAAAATTTCACGTTTGATTTGATAATACTTGATTGCCCTATCTGACGTCGATAAAACATGTACAACCATTTATATTGTCCGGTTTCAGCCCACTCTAGCAACGCCCATCCTCCGGCAGCCTGAGTATTTCGGCTGCTTTCTGGACAGTTGCCTGTGGCAATTAGCTTGATTATTCTCGCACTGTTTCCGTTCGGTTGGTCCCGGTGTTCCGGTTGACGGCTTGATCGGTAGTCCTTAATATAGACTATCTTGCTGGTTGTCTGAGATCTCGCTGAGTTCCATCTACTAGTTTGCTGAATGCTTCTAGCACATACACCGTTTATTTTTGGGTCCGCGGTTTTTAGTTAGTTGGTCCGATCGGTTTGATACTCGTATCTTTATGTTTCTACCGCATTTCCCGCTACAATATGATCGATGAATGTTACGAATACAGAAAAAATACTCATATAAAAACCGGGTAACTAACGTAGAAGAGGATCCCTGCGTGAAAAAACCGTAATTTTAGATAAACGGATAATTGTAGCACGGGGAATTCGGAATATGAATTAAATCTAAGGGGCCAAAAGATTCACCGAGAAGCAGATACTTTCCATACCAGTTTGTTCCATGTCACGCTGAGGCCACGAATACAGAATAGGTTGGATATGTGGAAAGAAAGTGATTCGGTTCAAGAGCAAATACCGGGCCCAAGTACAACTTCTGCCGTCACGAGATGAACTTTATGATTTGAAAACTTAGCTCATTCTGCTGAGCTCAACATTCAACCGTCTACTGTCCAGTTTTTTAAACCACTACTGTGTGTTCTTTCCTCACAGATATTTTCTTTCCTCTGTTTGCAACTTATCTAATTTATTTAGTCAGCCTCCTATGGACAACAAAATAAGACGTAACCGCGAGTTTTCCCATATATCTGTTTATTTCAGTGGTAGCTAGTGATAAAGTTTAACCACCAAGTCGTTTGATGTCCGTTACTGAGAGCTGAGTAAGCCCTTTGTACACTATTAACAGTCGAATTCAAAAAAACTTATCGAGTATGAATGTTGTTTACCACTGGACATTTTTCTGAAATAATTTGTTAAATCCATGGAAGCTCCACACACCAAACAGGTTTTTTTCAAATGAAAGCCGAAAACTTGAATTTTTTCGAATTCGGTCAACTATGGTTGAAGACTTTTGGTCAACAGTCATATACGGACTTGTTCTCAGCCGCATGGTGTACTAAGTTGAGTTCGTTCTTGACGAAGTATTTTGCTGGTATTTGATATGAGTTCGTGGGCTACATCGACAGAGTGATTTTTTTTAAATATCTTATCACCACCCAGTAAAAGTCTGTTTTAATCAATGACGAGACAGACAGCCCTTTAAACTGTCTATCATACTGTTCCAGGATATTATCCAAGTATATGAGAAAGTTTTCAATCAGTTATTTTTACTTATTTATCTCGAGGGTATAAGCGTTTTCTATGATGAAGCCTGTTATACCTTAGCCGGGAAAATATAAAAGATTGGGGATTTTTTATTAACCTTCAATTGGTTTTGAGGAAGAAAAACATGTTGGGGGAAAAAAATGTAGCCTACATCAGTATCCGTTTCCACATTCCTACCTTCTGAGAATGGGGAAGGAAAGAAGTGTGATTTCACTGTGCCGTATTGATTTTCACCGATCACATCTTGCCTGTTCCATTTGTCCTTGCACAAAGCCGGGCTTCTAAAAGGCATCACTGTATTGTTTCGCCCAGTGATCACACAATAATCGAACTCTGTGGACAATGCGAACGGCATTATTATTCCAGGGTTTTTATCTATGCTGTATCCAAACTGATGGTTGGAACTAGAGAGGAACTAAGGCAAGTGATGCGCTCTGTTTTTCTCTCCCCATTTATGAGTCCACTTCCATTTCACCAGAAGCATTCATCCTCCGTTCATACGAACTATGAATAACTCATTGTTCAGCTAGCTACTTTTCCCAGCCCCTTAGTGAAGAGTGTTGAACAAGCTGACGATGAGTAATTGCAGCAAATTATCACATAATATCTTCAAACCGGCATAGTTTAATTTTTATACAGTCAGAAGTGTCATTTTAGAGTTTTAGCTTGTTTGTTTAATACTTCTTCTAACCCCTCACAGCGTTCCGTGTTCGGTTTGCATTGCTTTGATTTTTTTGATAATCTGGCATTTCTTCCGTCAGTTTATTTGTTAATTTTCCAAAGCTTATCTAAATGTATCATTTCTTCATACACTGGTGAGGGTATCTATACTGTCTGATCTCGAAGGTTTTTTCTTTCGGTACTAATCTACTTGTTATGAAACTTAGCCGAAGAAAATCTTGTTTCTTTTGCAGTAAGTTCGCGACAGATAGAAATCGCTAAAATCTGAGTTTATTTTATCATCGATTTTCAGGAGGGCTTTTCTTGTTCAACTTTGTCACAGTCGAAAGTAATTTTCTCACTTCGATGATCAGTTTTAGATTTTTCTTTGGAAGATCTCCAGGTCACAAGATGTTTTTCTGATTTAAATTCAGTTCGTCCTATCATTTGGTACTTAGTCAACACTCTTTTCACGAAAGTTTTTCATTCTGTCGGTGGATAATCTTTCTCAAAAGTCGCTGTTAGTTCGACTAATTGCCTCATTAATTTTAACTTTGAAAAGATTCGTGTTTGCTGCTTGATGGCAAGAGGTTTCCTCATGGACAGAGCTATATAGAAAGGAGATCAGACAATAACCAGAATTCCGATTGTTCTGGCATTATTTGCCTTGATGATTCGCCTTTAGCCACCAGAGAAATAACCGTGTACTAAAATCAGCCAGTTGAAAGCCATTCGAATCGAAGACTCCATAGTTAGTGTATCGAGAATAACCACCGAATGACACGTTCCAATAGCATATGTGGGGAAACGAAAAACAGGCAATCGAAACCAATTATTGGGCAAAAATGTCAGTTTTGCCCCTTCTCTGTTCTTCTTTCGGTAGATTTGTATACAGAGGATCATAAGACCTTGATGGCTATGCAAAAGAAAGGTACACAAGGACTTCGACGATTTTTAAATGCAGCTAGAATAGTCTGTTGTACAACGATTTCCCTTGAAAATGTCACCTTTTGAAAGAGCCCAAAATATCTTGGATTTGTTGTGCAGTTGGTGTATTGCTAGTTAAACTCAACGAAAATTAGCAGTCATCAAGCCATTCATGTAAAACTGGAGCCTAGAATACTGGGCCTCAACCTGCCGAACGGCTATGGTGAGACTAAGTCGTTCTATATACAGTATTTCAGATAGATTTGGAACTGAACGTATTTCAGTAGGATGACAGTGTATGCGAACCTAACAATCCAGATCTTAGTGGAATCTTCATATCGTCTTTTCTTTAAACAAAATCAGTGACATAAGCCTCTTTTCACCTTTTAATATCCTGAATTGGACTGTTCACCTCTAAAATGAGAAGTGGAAGTGTGAATTGGGTATAAAAAATATATGCTATATAGTTGACAGAAAAGACAGACATTTATTTCGTTCAACATATCATGGAAAAGAATCCAAAGGACTGGCTGACTGAATTCGGTTGGTAATAGTTTACCCAGGAAGCAGTTGATTGGTTGGTTCTTAGCGGTTAGTTTTACTTCGTCGCTACATGATATAGAGCCTTTCCGTCATTGACTTCTGAAGGAGGACAACCCACTGACTGATTAAATGCGCATATGGATTATGGAAGGTGAAATGTACAAGGAAACCTCAACATTCCGGCCCAATAGGGGACGGCCATCATCTACAGAAATAAACTGTTCCTAAAGTGGAACTACGCGCAACCTGAAAGCTAAAAATGACGTCACTAAGAATTCCTGTCATGGAATTAGTATAACTGTCAAACTTACATGAGGATGAACACAAAGAATGTTCTTTGAGGTGATTATGATGAAACTTATAGGTAGTATGGTGATAGGACAAAGTAAATTCAGTTTCATAGCAAACTCTACCTTTCGGATACTTACAACAAAATTCACTGCACAAAGATCAGATGACGGCAGGTTAGGTCCTGAAAAGACTGAATAGGAGGGACCACCATGTACGCGCTTAACCGACTAAAAATTCTCAACTGACAGCACGAGTGAATCAAAGTCAAGATCAGATAAATTCACGTGCAAAATTCGACTAGAATGACAACCACGGGGATAGTGTCCTCGGTTACCACAGATTTTACATTTCACTTTGAGGGCTAGAAATGCCACAGAATTGGCCTTGTGTTTCAGACTCCTACAACGAAAACACTGCTGTTTAGTTTCTGTGTCAGAAAACGATCCCCGAACCTGATAAATGTTTTGTTGATTTGCAGTATGTGGGAATATTCTGGAGTGCACTGCGACGAAAATCCTGGCTCGGACAATCTCCACAGCCCTGTCCCACGTAAATTTTCTAGGTTCCTCAGTCAAAAACCATTCTCAAATGCGATTGCCAGTCGTCACAAAAATCAACTGTTGGACAAAAATTGATATCTTCAATTTCGCTCTCTTGCACGCTAGCATATTTATAAGAGAGTACATACTGAAAAAGTCGTCAGGATTTTCTGTAGGGTCTTGTTTCAACTAAAAAATTTAAAACGAGCCGCAAGAAACATTCGTATATGGTTCCGAACATTAGTCTAAGATATCCAGGGCTTTAGACACAGGGTCTCGGGACCGTAGACGTAAGACACTGACGTGCTGTTGGTCCCCATTGCCGAGAAGGTGCCACAGAAGTTTTGGTTTCTAACTCTTCGTGTATTTGCTCCTCAGGGTGGTATTTCCAAGTAATTGGTGAACGCAACCTTCCATTGCGTCTATGCACTTTTTGTAGGACGTGCTACTGGACTGCACTAATAGGCTCATGGATAATGTATGTCAAATTATATTGTACGGTTTCTTTAGTGGCACCACACAGATGGGGTATCTCCTAATCTGTAAGTAGTATGAAGGCTCGTGTTTACGGACGAACGAGTATTCCGAACTGGAGTAAGATAAACATGAACAACAGAACAAGGCTGATTCTGACGGACAGATTCGTCAATCAATACTAGCCTTTCACGTAGTAAGCCGCACATAATTGGTATAGTAAGATAGTTCAGAGTGTGGTACAGACAAGTATCAGAAGTGTGCGTACAAGTCTGATGGGATAGGAATGAGTCACTAGCGGATGTGCATGGCGCGTGAGTAAACTTCACAACATCGTACGACTGAGTAAACCGTACAACAAATACCTTGGGCAACCTGGACCGCCACCTAATCTGAAAGACATGATCAACGGTAGTCCCCGGCTCCCAGATAGACGAGGTGATTTCTTCATTAACAGAAACGGACGGTACTGGAAACTCTATTTCGTACATTATTTCTGTGTATCTTATCAGATTTTTCCTCTACAATGAGTACTGACCATTCTACGGCGTCCCCGGGAAGCAACTCGCCTTGTGTTCCCTCCGTGATCACGGTGACCCACATACTAGCTGCGAACCTTAACACCAGATCACATATACACATGGCTTGCCGGGACGAGAGAACCGTTTTAGACACAGGTATTCGATGCATTATCATGCGCATTTTCCTCGATTACAAAATCGGCATAGCCTGTCTGTCCGAGGTACATCTACCCTTCTCTGGCACTCAACGAATACAAGTTTCTCGTATGAGCACATCCTACTGGGTTTGTCATAACAGGCCGACGAGCATTCCCGAGCTTGACGGGGTTGCGAGGGCAAAGAATGGCTCAGCACAAAGAGTCTTGACATCTTGAAGCTAGTTTCACCAAGGGTAGCTATAGCGAGGTTCAGAAATTCTCCATTCATCATAACTGTGAGCAAAACCTACGTTCTGACCCCACTTGCTGAGCCAGAAGTCAAAAACAAGCTCTAGAACGATCTCTAGAACACAAACAGTCGAATCCTAAGGCGTGACATCCTAATGATTGCAGGGGACTGGAACTTCCTCACGGGCTCCACAGACGATCGTACACAGCATATACTGCGAAAATGTGGCTTCGGTGAACCGTGGAAAAATGGTGATCTTCTAGTTGCGCTTGCATATTTTAATCTACTAGGCGTCACCAATACCCACTTCCATCATCCAAACAAGCCCCGCTGACTGGGCATTCAAATGACGACAAGATAAAGCTCCAGATTATTTATATCTTGATGGTATCTCCCTGGCCCTACTCGGTCGAGAGTTGTCTTGCGAAACGCCTCGAGAAATCGGGAAATAACAATGGCTCTGACCACACACTCGTATGTGCCCGCCTCAATATTCACTCCTACTCCGAATGAAGGCTTGCACCGGAGGCACAACCAATGTCTCTTTGTTAGCAAATCCCGACAGAGCCCAAGCCTTGCCAAAAGGTAACCATCTCCGGCTGAAAATGAGCCCCTTTGACGGTAGTATAGATGCATGACGTTCTGCGCTAAAGGTATCCATATGTGGGCCGTCCTCGAACGGCTAGACATGACATTCCGGCATGAAAAGGAGTGGATTTCTGAAGAAACTCTCAGCGAGTTCTCAAAAGCTAGGGAAGTAGAACTCCTAAATTCATCCGTTTTCCGCAGCCTTCGTCGAGAAGGTGAGCAATCTGCAAAGTATGATAACGAACTGTACCATTCCTAAATGACAGAAAAGGTAGGGACAGCAGCCGTCGTTGCAGATTTCGGAGAACTCTTCCAACTCACAGTGCTTCTTCGGAAAAAGACACCCACACCTTCCTTGCTAAGGGATTACAAAGGCCGTATCATACCCGGGACCTGTCAAAACTCCAACGATGAATCAATCATTTCATCGCGCTACCGAACCACCCTACGTCCAAAACAAGCAGCCTAGTGTCACCAGACAATGCTTAGTAGTACGAAATAACCAAGACCCGCTAAATCTACCAAAAATAACCTACTATTGGTGAAAAGAAAAGTTGGAAATCCCATGGAAGAACAGCATCCCATACGAAATATTCCAGCCCCTTCTGCCAAAGCTGCTAGGTCCTTTGCCTTCACCATCCCGCCAAATCTGGAATATCGATGCTTTCCTTAAAGAATGGGTGAGCATCTTTCTACACATCGTACCAAATAGGACGACAAAGCCAGCTGTTTGAACTACAAGAAAATCAACTTCATTGACATGGCAGCTAAGCTTTTTTTCACTATTCTCTTTGTTGCAACGAGGAACGTGCAAACACTCACCAATCGTTGTCTTTCGTAGAAAAAGAGATTGTGTTGATCTAATCTTCACCCTAAGATAAATCCTCAAACACCGTTCCTAATCCCATTAGCTAAACATAGACTTCTTCATTGCCTTTCGAGTTGCCTTCAATTCCGTCAACCGAGTGCTACTCTAGAGCGTATTAGGAGTTAACGGGATGCCTGGAAAGTACACTAGACTGCTAAGGTTGTAGTATCTGATTACGCAGGCTTTTGTCCGAGCCCTTGTAGAAGAGAAACCAAAGTTTCTGCTGGACTCCGATGCCTTACAAGATTGTCTAGTCACCAGTCCTGTTCAACTACGCCGTAGATTGGGTGACACCTCGTACCCTCATCCGTTACCGAGGAATTCAAATAAGCCGGAAGACTTGGGTCACGGACCTTTAATTCACTAGTGTTATGGTCTTTCTGGGGTACGAAACAAATAGCCTACGAGTGATTCTCAATCGTATCAGGTGCGAGGACAAAGCCATCAATCCGGAGATAAACACAACAAAAACCAAAACCTTCAGGACTTCGCCAGATCCCACGGGCCCAGTCCACGGTAACGGCCAAATATTAGAACTAGTGTACTAATTCGGGCACCTAGGGTATACCATACAACCAATCGGCCAGGCTAAAGACGAAACCACACTCCAAGTCGCTTGAGCGAGGAAGGCTTTCCTTCATCTTTGCAAACTACTGTGGCCTCGAAGTGAATTAAGCTACCACACTATACCTCCCATTTTCCGTGCTGTCATCCGCCACCTTCTCACGTACGTTTGTGAAGCCTGGTCGCTGAGAATGAAGGACACGGAAAATGTGGAAGGCTTTGACCATTGGTGCCTTCGATACATAGACAAAATCAAATGGAGTGAGTGTGTTCTAAACTCCGCTGTACTACAACGATGCTTGAACACAGAATATTTGTCTCCTTTTCTTCAACGGGATAGCTTTCAATGGTTCGGCCACAACTTTAACTCGAATCTGAGCTCACGAAGAGAAGCCTTCTACTATCTCTTAGTCCAACCTGGAAGTGAAGCCTTGGCAGTCAGCTAAAGAAGTGGGTCAACACAGTCAAAGCAGACGTAGAAAATCTGGCCTTTCATTCGGTCTTCGGACTTCTTGTGTAATGCAAGAACCGAATTTCACTGTGTATTGACCATGCCATCGATCGCAACGCATTGAAAGCCGCCCTCAGAGACATTCAAAAAGCTGACTTATCCCCACACAGGAGTGGCTCTCATTGAAGTAAGTGAGAGTAACTAAATTCTGATCACGTGAAAGCTAGTTGCATTTAACTTGTAACGAGACAGCGTTACTCACAGTAATTGAGTTAGATTAGTAAGTCCGCACGCCTTTGATTGGATACCGAATCCCTTGCAGAAATGCTATACAGTGTGCATAATAATTCCGAGTTCACCCGTGGAGTTTCGCATTTCTATTTTGCCCACTGATATCGATGGTAGTAGTGCTTTCTTGCATTTTCCTTATATCAGCCGAAAAAACCGTCAGATTGTGTCCCTTGAACTAAAGATAAACGGCATCGGTATTTGAGAGTCCTCACGTGAAAATTGAAAATATTAACTACACGAATACAAAAGATGCGGATGCATGACGACACACGTGTATTTCGGCAAATATGAGCCCACTTGTAGTGAGCAAATTAGAGCACACGAGTTAAAGAGCACCTACGAATGTTTACTTATACAGATTTAATGAAGTATTCGCTCGGTGGACATCGGCCACCCGCCTACGGTTTAAACCTGTGTAGTCGATTGAAAACCCACATTGAAAAACGTTACTTGCAGCAACATAAGCTTCTCTTGGTTGTAGGCATTTGAGACAGTACTGTTTTATTGAATACCGAACACTTACATAGAGATGAACAGCGTTTTTCACGTTATGATTGTCAGAGTTGAAAAACTGACATCCGCAAAAGTTCACAATTTTTTTCTTTTGGAACCGAAAATCTATGGGTTATTTCTGATGGACTACGCAATGGTTACGATTATTGGTTGCACGTTTCATTTCAGTTCAACGTGACATGGATTAATTTTTTGGTATGAGTACAGTAGAAGGGGTACGCCACAACCTCGAAGGCCCACTGCAGTATGCGATATAGCCGGTAACCAGACCGTAAGACTTGGAATGAAGAACCATATAAGTTCCCTATAAGTCAGACGCTGTAATGATCCAGCCTACTGTGAATTACTGTCTACCACTAAATTGACAGCGTTAGCGGGGCTCGAACCTCTCACTTGTGACGTGTGAGGCAAACGTTCAAAACCACTCAGCCACCATCGGATATTGCTGTTCACCGCAAGTCAGTTGCACTTAGCGCCTTTCGGCATATTGTTCTCCCCACACATATGTTGCACTCGATACTCCAGCTGATGATATCGGACAACACTTTGATGGCTTTTCCAAATATCTCTCTATTTGTCTTGGTGAATTTCAGTCCACAAGCGCAGGTGATTTCAATAAACGTGGCTTGTCCTCTATAAACACTCTGAGTTTTCTAAATACTGTACACTTTCCAACATGGTACGATGCCTTCATAAACTCAGTATTAGTTAACTATCCAAGTTTTTTTCTTGAATAAAAACCGTTTACACTTCTGATCTTTAAAGTTTATTGCATTTTCCCTAACGTTTACCGTTAAACCAACTGTGTGACCAACCCCGTGTAGGCTTTTTGCACTGTCTTGAAACCTGCTGGAACCCCCTAGCATTTTACTCCCATTTCTTATCTTTCTTTATATTAGTAGGCTTCTCATTTCATTTCGTCACATTGGTTGTGTCGTGGCACTGGAGGCTGGCGTCCGTGTGGTGACCATCGTCGCCTCGATCAGGTCACAACGCCAGATCGATATCATGTGCCTCACATTTATGATATCACATCTGCTCTGGCTGGATCCACCATCTTCAGCAAAATCGACCTCGTCTGGGGCCTATCATCAAATTCCGGTCGCTGACGAGGATGTTGTAAAAACCTCCGTTACCACTTTGTTTGGTCTCTTTGAGTTTCTCCGTATGCCATTTGGCTTGCGCAATTCGTCCCAAACGTTCCAGCGGTTTATTGACGTGTTACCCGCGGGCTACCCTTCCTTCACCCTTACGTAGATGATATTCTTGTAGCTAGCCCCGGCTTCGCCGAACATCAGCCTCATCTTCGACAGCTCTTTAAGAGGTTAACAGAGCACGGTGTTACCATCAATGCCGCCAAGACCGAATTAGGGAAGCCGTCATTACTCTTCCTCGGTCACATCATCGAAGCCAACGGCTTTCGTCCGGCTGAAACCAAGGTCAGTAATATTGCTGAATTTCCACTACCACAGTCCTTCAAACAGCTCACACGTTTTAACGGCTTTGTCAATTATCACCGCCGAATCATTCCACACTGCGCCACCCTGATGCAACCGCTCACCGACCTTTTGCGGGGCAAACAACGAACCCTCATCTGAACCGATCAAGCCCAGGAGGCCTTTTCTCAGCTCAAACAGGCTTTGGCGTCTGCGGTTCTTCTCCGTCATCCGGATCCCCATGCTCCCGTCAGTATCGCCGTTGATGCCTCCGATGTCGCACTTGGCTGCTTCCTCCAGCAGGCCGTGGACGGGGCTTGGGAGCTGCTGGCCTTTCACTCACGCCGACTGTCTTCCGCAGAATCCAAATACAGCGCGTTTGGTCGTGAGTTACCTGCCGTCTACTCCGCCATCATTCACTTTCGCCACGACCTGGAAGGACGGGAATTCGTCGTTTGCACGGACCACAAACCATTACTGTATGCTTTTCGCAACGCATCTGATCGTCATTCTCCACGAGAAATTCGCCAGATGGATTTCATATCACAATTTTCCACTGACATTCGTCATATCTCCAGGTCAGCTAATGTGGCTGCAGATACTCTTTCCAAGATCCGAAATCTCGGGTCGCCCGCTGTTCCCGGTATCACTGTCGAGGACCTGGCACGAAGCCAGCGGGATCCTGAGTTTCAGCAGACCATTCAGGATACAAATCTCCGAGCGCCGGCTTTGCCTCTTCTGTCATCTTTTGGCACTGTCCTCTGCGACACCACTTTGGATCACCCAAGGCCATTCGTACCACATTCATATCGCCGTCCTGTTTTCGATGTGTTGTACGGTCTATCCTATCCGGGTCTAAGACCACATGCAAACTGGTCAGTGCCCGATTCGTTTGGCCAAACATGGATCCCGACGTTCATCAGTGGGCACATAACTGCATTGCTTGTCAGCGAGCCAAAATTCAGCGACATACTACCAGTCCGGTCGGATCTTTTGAGACTCCAGACGCTCTCTCCGCTCACGTGCACGTTGACATTGTGGGACCCTTGCCACCATCCCGAGGTATGATCTATCTACTCACTTGTATTGGTCGTTTCACTCGTTGGCCCGGGGGCATACCCATTCCGGATGTATCCAGTGAAACTGTCGCCCGTGTGTTCATGGAACACTGGATTTCCCTTTTTGGTTGTCCTACCACAATAACCACCGATCGAGGAGCTCAGTTTAAATCTGCCACTTTCAACAATCTCTTCCAACTGACCGGCACTAAGCGTATTCGCACCACAGCTTATCACCCCCAAGCAAATGGCTCGGTCGAACGTTTTCACCGGCACCTCAAAACCTCGCTCAGTGCCCACAACAATCCTCAGTGGACGGACGTCTTACCACTGGTGTTATTGGGCATTCGCAATAGGCTGCGTAGCGACACGTCCTGCACACCTGCGTCCATGACAATCGGCACCACCGCTCGTCTTCGCAGTGAATTTGTCGCACCCAAGGTGAGCCCACCTGTCCCAAGCCTGGGATACTACACTCAACGTCTCATGATCTACATGCGTCAGAAGATTGGTATTCCTGTACATACGGCAGCCCGGCCGTCGTTTATTCCCAGTCACCTACATACGTGCACGCAATTTTTTCTGCGTACGCCGAGCCGCCGCCCGTTGACTCCAGCATATTCTGGCCCGCAAAAAGTCATTCGGCCTTTAGAGAAAACGTTCATCATCGATCTTAATGGTCGTCAAGAAACCGTCAGCATCGACCGCCTTAAGCCGGCTTTCGTCGACCCTGAAACCCAGCCTACGCCGTTGCCCGTCGATGGCCAAAGCACAGATGTTTGCTCGACTCCAACAACGTCTAGCTCCAACACGCGTGAGTCACAGGTCGACCCTCCATCACGTTCCACCAGGTCTGGTAGGCATGTTCGTTCCCCTGCACGATTCGTTGACTTTATTGTTCTTACATAGATTTTCCTTTTTTGATTGCATACTGTATCCAGATTTTCCGATCTTTTCCAGGGTCAGTCGTTTTTTTACCTAGGAAGGATCTGGCACACCACTAACAATGGACATGTGTCACTATATGGACATTACCATTTTTTACTGTTGGTTACGTGCCTTGTACATGATTTAGCATGTCCCTGTCCCCACTTAAGGTTTCTAGATAGAGAGCGCGGGGAGAGGACACCCCACCAGTTCGCGCTTGAGTAACCTTCTCTGCGGCCATATAAGGCCCAGCGGTCCTTAAATCACCTTAGAGGTGCCGAGTACAAACATTTTCCAGCTGGAAATATTCAGCTGGTTTTTGGTTCAACTCACGACACTCTCTTAGGTCGAAGTTCTCCTACTCGGTCGTCCTTCTAGAAGGGGACTGATATAGCGGCTTCGCAGACACCAAATTCATTAAAATGCAATTGCGAGCTTAGAGCTTAGGCTCGCCTTGTTTACGAATAGGTATTTTCACTTAGATTTACTTGGGAATGACGACCGCTCCCCAAAAGCGGCCAACTCCGGTGTCAGGTCCTCCTCTAGCTATAGGCAATCTTCCTTTTCGAATCTTTCTCCTCATTCACATAAAGTGGCTTATAGTCAGGACAAAATTACTTCAAAGTACTTTCACTCATCCAGACCCGATTTAACCAATGCGGTATTATAATCTCTTTCGGTCGGACACATTAGCCTATCTTAGAAGCCCTTTAGGACATTTGGGTGATCCTCACCAGTCATCCATTGAGGTACGCAACTGGCTTAGGGCATCCAAATTGGCGACATGATGTTGCGAGAATTGTGGAAGCAGCAGCCACCCGAACAGGTGCAATGCACTCTGGCCCTTCTCGTACATGAAGTCTCACTAGACAGGGATGAATTCCTGTTTTCCTGCCCCTAGGCACGATCAGTTAGATGTAGAGGGGCGGTCTGAAAACTTACGTGCTCAAACCTACTGGTTGACAGCGAATTCACAGCAAGCGACTGGTGATTTTAAAACTACCCTAGTTAACCGTTCGCTTCAGTATCGTCGAACTCAGAGGAAAGGCAGAAGTATTCGTAGTAATCGACACAGGGAAGCACTGAGAATGTTAAGGAATAACAACGATATCGTCATCTCGAGACCAGAAAAAAAGATCCGGGGTTATCCTTAAGGATCGTACAGATTATGTCACTAAGATGAATGACATACTAAAGTATCCAAGAAATATCAAGAAATCAGAGGGGGAAGTGGACTAAGCTAGAACAGTGAAGGAGAAACTCACCACGGCTCTGAATTCACTAAAAGGGCCCAGTGTTTTTTGGCTTACGATCCTAGAACAGCTAAGATCATCTGGCACCACTACTCCTCGACTTTACAGGTTAACAAGGGTTCACAAATCAGGATACCACTGAGACCGGTACTGGACATGAGTGCATCCCCGTATCATTCAGTTGCCCGATGGCTCGTAGATGTGTCTGAACAGGTTCGCCGAAGGATTGCCCGCCACAGCCTTGAAGATACCTTCCAATTCATAGAACTAATTAGCGAGCAACATGTTAGAGAATTAACGATGGCTCCTTTGGACGTGACATCTCCGTTTACCAACGTACCGCTTCCAGAAACGATCAATTGTTTGTGTGGTTTCGTCGTAGAAAACGAAATGAATATCAGTATTGCAGTGACCAGTCAGAAGGAACTACTGTTGTGATGCACTTTCAATGCTCATTTTACCTTCAAAAAAGAATTATAGCGTCAGACCGATGAGGTCACCTCTAGGCCCCTTATTTGCTGATATGTTCACGGCTAAGCTGGGAAACAGGAAACTTAGTGATACGATAGAAAATCTATCCATCTACTGTTGCTTTGTAAATGATATTTTTCTCCTAACTGACCGTCAAAGACAGTTGGAGTCATTGATGGAGGAGTTCTGTCAGCCATATAATGCGGTTAACTTTACGTCGGAATTAGAAGAAAGGAATACTTTCCACTTCCTAGATGTACCCCTTTTAAGAAGTAACAACGGCAAACTGTTCAGTCGCTGATATTGCAAACCAACTTGGACAGACCGATACACTAATTTCGCCAGCTTTATACCTATTGGGCGTAAACGCAACCAAATTCGCTCCCTCAAAGCCCGTGTACGGATGATTTGCTCGGATGAGATGCTGAGTGAAGAATTAGACGTTTTAAATCAAATGCTATTGGATAATGGATACCCCGAGAGCTTCATTCAGAAGAACAAAGTAGAAAGAGCAACGAGACTGGCGATAGTGACCTTTAGGTAGAAAGAATTGGGCGTTCAAATCCCTTTCAAAAAAGAAGATGAAAGCGAGTTACTAATGCGAAGCTTAGAAATAGTAATCTCTCACATCTTTACCATTGCCATACTACGTGCCAGTTTCACCAGTCGATCAATGATCTCAACGAATCTAAACGAACTTTACCTGTCCTTACCTCGTCCATGCTAACCTATTCGTCTGTTTTTTCATGTTCGGCAATCTGTATTGATTGGACGACAAGGCAACAATCAAAAAGGATCAAAGAGCACACACCAGCTCGGTTGAAGACGGGAAACAGAAAATCTATTACTAGTGTAATTTTGGCTCACCTTGAGGACACAGTACATTGCGTAAACGACGATGTTTTCAAAATGGTCTGCAGTTCCTACGAGAGCACCAAAAATTGCTGGAAAACGACATCTAGCAACGAGAGGGGCTGTAGCGATCAAACCACTCAATCCATCACTTTGTTCTCAAAAACATTTCCTTGAAGCACTTAAACTGTCCTGGCCACGATCCGAGACAGACCCTGGAACTCAGTGTGACCCAGACGCTGACCCTTTGGTTGAAACCGGAAATGGATAATCCCGAAACCCATGTTCATTTCAGTCACTGAACAACAACATTTTCCTTCATATCTTTCCTGATAAAGCAACACGAATTTTGTTTGCTACGAAATCACATTTCAACACCGATACTGTTCGTAGTTTAAGGGTTTCCAACTCATAAATGTAACTGTGTTGGCCACTGGGTTGATGTTACCGAAAACGAGCCTGTTTGCTATTCGTGTTTCTATAATTACTAGTGATGCATTGTTGGGTGCGCGACTGTAGTTATCAACCGTGTTCATACTCTATCGTTTCATTAGCTCTGTGCCCTAAGGTTGCCAAGATATCAATGATTTTGGACTTGAATTTCTCCGTAAAGGAAACAAAAGGTTTTATTTTCTCCAAATCAGTCTCAGTGGACTTTTTAAGGTTAAACTTTCTCTTCCCTTCAAGTCCAATATACATTCCGGGCTCATAACAACGTGATCCGCATTAGCTGATCGTCAGCGTCCTGGTACACTGTATCATAATAACTAAAGGAAGTGAAAAGATTATTATTAATATTGGTATAGTAGTAATAATAATAATAATAATAGTAATAATAATAACAATAATAGCATTATTGTCAGAAGTAGTAGCAAAGCTGTGGTGGAGTAGGCGTATAATACTTCAATCAATATTTCGCTACTGGAAAACTTTCAAGGAAAATGGAGCGAGAATTAGAGTGATGGCTTCATACGAACGGAATATAGTGAGCTGAAACACGGCATACACACCATGTGTTCGCACACCACAGGTCAAGTATTGGCTTCAACTGAACAGGACGTATTTGATGCAGATGAGTAGTTTCGTTGAAGGCGAATATTTTTTAGCGTTTCCGGAATGCACGATTTTCAACAAACGAACCGTCTTGTGAACTGCAACAATAACAATGGTGGTAGTAATGGCAGCTTAAGTAGTAGTAGTGGAGCGTATATACTGCTCAGTATGTAGTTGATTGCTGAAAACGGAACTATGGACAGTTGTGGATTAACAACGCGGCTGTGTCCAAGAGAGTGAACGCACCATGTTGAAAGATGGCATGGAAACCGCACGATTGCTCCTCTGTCTGGATAGTGACTGTCTTCAAGTGGGCAGGAAAGCTATTTTGCTAAGAAGCATATTGGTAACATATGGTTAATTTTATCCATCCCCGAACGAGCTAGTCGCGACAGACGGTGTACGACACGAGTGCCTCTTTGGGGATTGTAACCAAAGTAGCTGCAGCTACGGCTGTAGCGATAGCGACGGTGGCTGTTTGCAAACCGCAGATAACCACTCGTCTAGGACACCAACAAAGTCAATCACGTGTGTCCAACATGCTTATTTGCATAAAATTGTCCAGTTCTCTTGCAGACGGTCATTTTCCAGTCGGAGGATACAATAGTGTGATTCGTATTTTTTACTTCACCCTACTAATCTCGGTCCGTTTGACGTTACATTTATTGTCGCTCCATTACTGGCCATAATTTTATTATGGGCTATCAACAGTTTACTTATTTGGTAAGAAGTATGCACACTTCACAACACTACCTAATGACAAAAAAATGTTCGTATCCTAGGAGCTGTCTTCAAATCCTTCTGCTCTTCAAGGTTCATTCCTACAAAGCCGATTCGTGGTGATGTGATCATCAAGCCACCAACTCCTCCAGTAACGTGCTTCGTTTCGGTGAGTAGTGAGCATCGAAGCAGATTTTATATTGAATCGACTTCCGCGATCAATAACTGTGTTCAGTGCACTCCACACTGTTCAACTATTGTGGATGAATGGTACTGCATGATGCAGGACCACTTCATTCCCCACTGGGAACACTCTATTTGCCATTTCATTATGATGTAAATGGAAGCCTCTAACAATCTTCTTCCGAATGGCGTTACATCCAACTTCCTCTTCTGGCAAAATCTTGGGCAAAGAAGCAGCTTTTCCCGCAATCTCTAGGATAAATTCGTTCCGGTGGTGAACCTTAATTTCAGACTGGGTTTTCCCATAACCTACGGCTCCAATGGACACTGTATCCGGCCATAGATCTTCTTTTCCCCTGTCATCCGGTTGACATTCAAGGCAATCTCGGTGGCAGTGTTCTCCATTTTCAAACAGGATTTGGTTCGATATTCCGACTTTTGCCAATCCATCAGCAGCTGTTGAATTCTCCGGAAGCAATATTTGCTGAAGAACTCCTCCGTTGTCCTGCTGCAGTTCAGTGTGTTTGTACAAATCTTATTCCTCATTTTCACAGTATTACCAACGAGTTTCACTCGGCTCTTTGGCCTTCACTACTCTGTTTTACGTGAGTGAAATGTTCGGTTCGGTGGTCTTCTCCACCATTTCACTATTCGTCCTTGAATCCTCGACGAAGGTCGTATTTACCAGAGGCACGTCAAGAACGGCCAATTAAAGAGTCGCTTCCGCCAGTTGTAACACATCCATGATAAGACCAACACGGACCATCCCACTCAGGGGATCCGGCAGACTACCCACTAATCGATCCTCTAGTAGTTTCGTCCATGATGCCTCATCCAGCTTGAGCAACTCACGGTCCAGGATTGAACCGAGCTTGACGGCGTGCACTTTTTGTCCACACCAGCTACCAGCTTGGCAATCTTGAGCGGCTACATCGAGTCCCGTGACCGGGGTGTCCCTCGATGTGGCCCATTTCATCTCCCAGCGTCTTCCCGCCACATCCTGCACCGCCCGAAGTATGCCCTTGAGAAGCGCTCAAGAGGCCGCCAACTTATCCCGAATCCCCGAAAGCTCCGCCAAGTCCTGGAAATCCTCCAGGAAGCTCCACACGTGCCATCCTAGATTGGATCCGGCCATGGAAGAACCATCTTAGCCACAGCACCAATAATAGTAGCTCTGTAACGCTTTGGCGTAGACCGTCATTCCCACTCCGTATGATGTAAGTGTTAGTACCTGCTTATACACTAACTGGGCTTCTGCTCATCGGGTTTTCTTTCTTTCTACGCCTTTGCAGATCGTTTACGTGCAACCCCCACAGAAGGGCGCTGCATCCAGCATATTCGCGCGGCCCTGCTCATCTGTGTCCGTATCGAATCGTCATCGTTGTTGTCGTCGTGTTTTCCGTTGTTCCGTGGGCGCGTTCGTTATCGTGTTACAGTTCACAGGGCGCACCCGTAATTGGGTATCTGTTAGTGCACTCCCCATTTAGAACTCAACAATATTAACCAAGCATAACAGAAGTGTTTGTTTGCATCCTCGCTATTCAGCCCACTTTTAGGCATTCTTAATCCAATCAGGGGACCCCATCCTGTGGTTTGTATGCTTTTCTTCATCTTATAGTATTCAATCCACTTTCGTCCTCTCTATGGTTGTCCATAATTGATTTTTAAACAACCGCCTACTTACTTAGTAAGTAAGTATTAGGCATACTCTGCCGCAGCAGCTGTGATAGCGGTAGTGTGGAAGAATGTACATGCTACTTATCGAATACGTAAGTATTTGAATGCTCAAGACACGAGTATGGACAGTAATCGGGCGATAATGGACGTGATTACGTCACACAAACTGGACAAGACAGGATGAAAAAAGGCATACAAACCACATGATTGCATCCTCCGATGGGATTACGACTGTCTCCAAGTGGACTAGTCCGGTATTATGTAAACGAGTGTTGTTGTTACTTTTGGTTGACTTTGGTGGCTTCTAAACGAGAATTATTTGGCTTGCCAGGCACCATTTCTAGACAATAATTGTGGAAATGAAGTATATCAAATTGCTGTTTGGAGATAGACGTAGTTGTTCGCGAAATTGAATAAACAAATGAGCATGCGTAAATTGTTGCTCGACGGTTTCGTATTCGATGGTAATTTCTTTCACTCATCAAACCCGTCAGTATTCGCGTTTTTTAGTAGTGATTTAATGGGATCGGTAAATTTATGGCGGTAACTTAACGCAACACGTGTTCCATAAACTTGGCTTTATCGAAGAACTTTATGTGCCAATTTTATCTACTGGAAATGCATACTAAGTGACTATTTGTTATGATTGCACACATGGAATGAGAAAAGCCTCCTTGGTGCATCAAGTATATTGTCAAGACTCAAGAATTGGAGGTCAGTCTTTCATAATCCCTATGAACCTTTACAGAGGAATAGGATAAATCATTTCTTGTTATACTGTACTTTGGGAAAATCCTTGTAAACTTGAGATTGTTCGTTGCATTGGAAAATTGTAAGAAGTCATCCTAAAGTCACTTTCGGGTAGGCTCACGAATATAAAACCGGTAGAGCACGCAGTTGTTTCTACGTAAAGTTTGGTGACCGAAAATTGTTCAAAACACACTCGATGGTGAGCAACGTTATCTGTATTTCACAAAAGTATAAACCTCGCAATGAAAATTCGGATGGGATAGAAAACAACTCAGGTTGGCAATATTATTATCATTATTATTATTATTATTATTATTATTATTATTGTTATTATTATTATTAGTGTTAGTACTAGTATTAGTATTACGAGGCACGTTAAATGCGCTGAAAAAGATATTTTTCTCTTATGTACAATCTCTGTAATCACAAGGCTTTGTGGAAGACATGAAGGCACGGAAATAGGGTTAGTGGGATGCACAAAGAGGGCATTCGTAATAAGAGACGAATGAGGTTAGGGTTTAAAATCCATGTTAACTAAATAAATCGATGGTGGAATTCACCGTTTCACCCACGAGGTTTCCATAGATCACTCTCAGATAAATATAAGTCCCCACACATAGAACTTTGGATACCAAGATGACTGGGCTCCAAATGCTTCATAGCAGGAATGTTTTTCTTGTTCCAGTAAGGAGCATGTAACCGTACTATAAAACGGTGAGTTCTGTGAGTTAAATCTTTGACCATTCCGTTTCATCTTTGCCATTTGTTTGTTGGAAGAAACTAAGTAAAAGTGAAATGTGATCGGAAATACTGAAACCAAATTACAATCGGGACCTCTTCCAAGTTTGACTATTTGGAAGAATGAGTTTTATAACATCAGAAGGAGTCAGTTGTAAAGTTATCAGATATTTATGGAATCTTGGAACTCGTAACTTGTATTCCCACTGAGAATTGTCACGGTATCCGATGGAACATGTCGATCGGTAAATGGTGTCTAATCTCCTGTCTGAACTGGGGCTGTTCAAAACTACTTTGAGGTACAGAGTCGTAGAATTCCAAATCGGAAAACAATTGAGAATCCCGTCCATCTCGGTAAATAGAACTTTGATATGATTGACTTTTACGTGGATTCAACGTGGGCTGGAAGACTAAGCCAGTGTTGGTGGGTGATGGTTTATTTCTACTGCTAGTTCTCGTTGGTGTTGGTGGGGAATTAACTGTTCCGATTGGTGGCACTCCGTCTACAGGACTGTTAACGCTACCCAGGTCAATCGGATTGGTCAAATTCATTCGGGGCCACGAATTTTGTCCTTTACCTGTACCGGGGAACCTCGACGGAAATCTGTTAGCCCAACCCAGTGGGTGAAGATCTCGTGCTCTAGTGGATCGTGATGGAATAGGACGAGATAGTTGATTTCCTTCGCCAGGTGCTGCACCCGTTGAACTGATATACCCCTGAATTCGTTTCGTTGGGAAAGCAGGCTTGTCTGAGTTGGAGAATTCTACGCATTGGTTCTGGTCCAAATTGAAAGAAACCTGTGGATATTTCCTTTTTGGTTCTAGAAATCAGGAAAGACGAATGACGATAAAATGATCGCAGATAAACAACGAACGTCAGTAATGCTTAGTGTATAAGAAGACAAATGAGCTGGTTACAAATGTTGCGCATTCCCAGCAAATGTTTTACTAACCTGCTGTGAAAAACTATCGAACGTGTATTTCAACAATTCAAAAATAACAGTTTTGACCCACGTATGACTTTTACGTTATTCTGTTTTCGTGGACAGTTGCTTTGTTTTCCACCCGTTGTAGTAAACCGAGCAAGAAAGTATTCCGAAGGTTTTTACCCACTGATTCGAATTATCCCTGACCTAAGAGATACGTCGTTATCAGACGACGTTTCAGAGAGTCTGTTGGGGTTTTACTAGACGATTGTTTCGATTTTTTACCCTTGTCACGTACACGATGTAAATTCCTTCTAGTAAAACCATAGTCAACGTCGTTCGCGGCATGTACCTATCATGGTTCTTACATTGCCCCGAGCATCTGATTTATTCCTTTACAGATCTTGCCTGCATAGACCAAATGCTGATCCTGGCAGTTGTGAATGTCTCGTCGTGCATCCACGAACAGTTCACCCTAACTTTATATGTCAGCATTTGGCATACTCGTTCTGACCGATCTGTTTGCTTGTGACTCAGAAACAGCTTGCCTACATTATTTTTAGACACATACCTGCAGCAAAAAATCGGTATCCAGCTGACAGTTGGAATCCAACCTATTGTTCTTTCTTCTGGTGCAGCGATTACCATGAATTTGCTTAATTTAGCGCAGTTTCGTGCGCCTCATCAGTCATAAAAATGCTGGGGCCCAGATGACCGGACCCGTATTGAGACGGTGAACTTCGAGTCTGATTAGATCCTCCCAATCCACTTTTTTCTCATTAATTATCAAAGGCGACAGAGCGTCTGAAAATGATGCCTCCAGATGCAATATTTTGAATGGAATTGAGAAACAGACCTAACGTAGGTGAACGAGCTTCCGTTTTGTCGAACCTGAGTTTAAAATCCCTGATTAGTATTTTGTTTTCATGTCCACCAGAGATTCCCAGTCACGGTCTATTTGGTTAGCTATCTGAAATGGCCCGAGGAAAAAGATTCCTTAGCAGTTATATCAATACGATTATATTTTCGGCTTCACTGAGTTCCGATGAAATCGGTAGCTTTCACGGTAGTTAGAAAATGAAAAATTATGCGGTAACCCAATAATGGCACTCAAAGCTCACACGATCATCTGCATTGTTCAGTATTCCTATTTGAGTGTTAAACAGTTGTTTTCTTATTTCCATTTAATCAGCCTCATGAATGAAGCTTTTAGATTATAAAAAGATCCACCTCTTATCGCGTCACGCAACCAGTACTCTACTTCTATCGGTTGTTGGTGTATGGGATTTGATCGAACAAATTTGGGGTTCTAGCAGCTTCACCATTGCGTCCGATTTAAACAGTCCCGCATACCACACGGATAATCAGTCAGTAACCCTCTCATACTTTGGCACACGTCTGCTCTGTGTTGATATTTAGCCGTGCTTCAGCACGGGCAATATTCACTGATGAGTCTCACCACGTATCGACTGACCTTACTTGATTGATTGTGAAAGCACGTGTAAATCCGTAGCTTTACTCGCTTGCTTACGTACTTGCCTGCCTGCATGCCTGCTGGTTCACCGGCTACGGCCAGGTTGAGTTCGCGTCTTTCATAATAAATGGAGTCAGGACATTGCATGCTCCACTATTACCAGTTACGAACACAACAATCCCTAATTAGAAATAATGAAATCTGCGCTATCCCTGTTGCACCATTCATACGTTTGATCGTATGCAATTTTACCCCTAAATGAGAGTTTCGCCTTGGTTTTCCCTGGTCAGTATAACGGTGTCACGAAATACTGACGCATTTTTTCGCAGAACTAGTCTGTAAATAGATTTATTGAACTCTACTACTATGAAAAATTAACGTCTTATAACTGTACAACTTAGCAGTTGTCCTGTGAAAATTGCAAAATTAGTGAAGCCTTATACTCTTCATTTCAAATGACAGGAGCACCGTTACCGGTTTTCCACACGCTCACACCGTGAACACTCACCGACGACCATATAAACATATTGTTGTTCTCGCATTTTTTCTTGTAAGCTCATCCTTAGGCTGAGACCCTGACCTTTTTCCAGCCTGTTACTTCCACTATTTTCCGGTTTGGTTTCATGCGTCCTACTTGACTCCTCGAATCACGGTATAATTTTCAGGTGATTCATTTTTCCAGGCCATCCTTTCACACACTCCGACAGGGCATATCAGCTAAATGGTAGGAAGTTCCCGATTTTCTGGCGAAATGGCACTTTTTATCTTATCTGTATAGTTTAACCTAAAGTGTGACTCGTTGTCCTCCAAAAATTTTCCCTTCATTCCCCGCATTTCCACCTAAATGCTTTCTCGAAGCATTTTCTGAGTCTTTGACCCCAAAGGGACCCCATTTCGACTGCGTATGATCTTCAACTGCTTTATAACGCTGCTGACATATGAACATACTAACCGTTCATCTTTCATCCCTAATATATAACATTATATTCATTTGTCTCAAAGCCAACAACCTAAGTTTTCACTATAACAAAAGCCTTCTTTCACATGGAAGTTACTCCGTTTTCAACTCGTGAACCAGAACCTCCCGTATGCTTCGCTCAAACTATGGGTCTATTTGAGTAACGTTGTCGTGCAATAGCTAAACTTACCTGGCACCTTTATCAACAACTTTCCATCGAGCTATCAAAGTTTCTTCCGTGCTCTGGTCCGAGGAATCCTATTTTTACTCATACTTCGCATGCCCGTGCTGTACCTTCTCCGTCTCCATAATCTACGCTGGTCACGCAATACGTGCTGGAATTAACTACAGTCTCATAGCCGTCATTGCCTTCAGAGTGCTCTGAGATATAGTTGACTAGAGGAACAATATAAAATGGCGAAGAAGATCATTTTCAGTGATTCTTAATCATGCCTTGCCAAGACATTTTAAATGAATAGTCTTGGACCAGCACAAGAATAGAAGATAGGGAGATCGAGATCCATCTGTGAACCGTGAGTGGGTGGGGTTATTGTCATTGGTCTAGTCAATGGGTTTGTGCTGTGTTTGGGGGCAAGGAGTAGCGGTTAGGCCAACAAAGCCTCAATTCTTGTACGAAGTGCTTTTGAGCGCATTACCGTCACTCTTGTAAAACTGGGTCTCCCAGCTCGTCTTTATTTTCCACCCTTCACCCTATTTTTAATTTTAGTTAGTTCAGTCAAAATAGTTTGTATAAAATGTGATATGCCGGCTTGATTTCGAACCACTGAAAACGAGTTTGTTCACGACCTTGTGTTGTTCTTCATGTATTACGTAGAATTATTCACACAACTATTGACTAAACTTGAAAAGTTTAGCTGTGCTGCGTGGAATAGTTCGCAAATACGTCAAACCTGAGGTCTCATGCTAAGGATATCTAGCGAAGAAGGACAAAGAGAACCAGATGACCTAGTGGAGACGTGACCATTAATTGCCTGTATTCAAACCAGCAGATTAATATTATCATCAGAATAAAAGATCAGCAAGTGTCTTTAGATCCAAACTAATTTGAAGAATCTTGTTGACAAGATTAGAAGATAACGACAATAATTGGAAGTAACTACAGAGGGACAGTTGATCAGCTAGTCCAGTCTTAATAAGATCCGCCGAAAAACACTTTTCGGTTTCTGAGAGCTGGACTTTGTGTCGGGGCAAAAACAATTCGTTAAACACTGTAGTCAGTAAAATGCCCCTTTTAGAGTTGAAATCATTCCGATTTTAGAGTTGAAGTTTTGCGGGCAACTAATTTATTACTTATTAGTAAGATGACGCATTCGGCATATATTCAAGACTAAAAGGTCTTGAAAGCGCAAGCAGTGGGAACTGGCTTGTGTCATGAATCAGAATCTGTCATGGGAAAACAGGAGTCATTTGAAACCTTTTTCACTTTTAGCAGTTCGTGATTTTATGAGCTGCTTAGGAAAACTTATTGCTCCGGGAAATATATTAATGCCCCCTTTTTATTGATCCACATGTAAATCACGTTGTGCCGATGATGTCGAGATGTCGCTTACAGAACCATGCGTAAATCAAAATGCTCACATAAGCACAATGGACGAAATACCAACGAATAAAGCTGCGAATTTCTGGGCATTTCTGGATTTCCTCCGTTCCCACAGGGGCCAAAAGCACGATCGGAAATAAATTAGATCTGCGATACGTGGTTATGCGAACGAGAGACGAGCTCATTCATTATACTTCCAGGAAGAATATCGATTAAACAAACGAAAAGCCAACTAATTTCATGACCTGATAGTCTCCGAGCCATTACCTTTCTATGAAGATCTAGGCGGAATGTAGTTTCAATAGCCGGCTGCTTCCCATCATCTTGCATCGAGTTTGCTCTTGGATGGAAAACAACAGTGTGATACCTCTAGTATGTGTTCTTGTGAAACCTGGAAAATTCCCACCTTACGCCATTTGGTCGTCAGGCTGTAGAAAGCTCTTGCGGACAACCCCAATGTGAGGAACTAAAGTCGCTTTCGGTTTATTGCGGATGCGGGCTTGAGCTTATGTTGACCTGTAGTTCTGATGATAATTCTCGAAGGCTGATTGTTCAAATGGTAATAATACTAATAGTGATCATTGTGATATTACTAATGTGCAAACCGATAACAGATTAAGGCTCCTACTTGATGAGATATTCTTTTTGATCAGTTCGAGGCTAAAAAGTCAATAAGAATTCAATTTCCTAGGGTCTAAAGCTTTACTCACGAATTTCGTTGATAAAACAGCCGGTCGTAGTAGGTGCTTATTCCTGTGTCAAACCAATTAAAAGGAGAATATACCGACATATTGTCGCTGATACTGGCGTAATTTTGAAGTAAAAAGAAATCTTAACTATTCAACTAGCCAAAGGAATCGGTCGAGGGGAAAAGAGAAACTATATTTTTCAGATTTTTCAACGTGTGAAAATATTACTCGCGACGAATGTAGTAGTTGACGTTGCATTTCTATCCATGGCTATATCTCATGTAATCAAAAAAGTAAGCAAATTATGGGCTGTCATAAGATTCTTCACGCCACATGAAATGATAGTTTGTAATACAACTCATCACTGTCACTGATGCGAAAAATTTAAAGAAATTCTATCAGGGGATCAAAATCATTCTGAAAGATAGGCGTAGTTCCGAAATAAACGACGCACCATAATGTGATTCCAAGCAACATGTGATCTGTGTCTTGCGCATGGAACTCCCAGTTGATTTTCGGGCTACAGGTAGCTTGTAAAAGTATCACGGTTTTGTTTTGTTCCGGTGCAGTGACAATTACACAATAAAACACGTGAACATCGTGAAAACGACACACAACTGTGTTTCAGGGGTGCATTCAACATTTTTACGTGGCAGATGAAACAATCATTCAACAATATACTGGGCTTTTGCCTTAAAAAACTTTTTTTATTGCCATTCTTTTAAATTTCGGTTTCTGAAAGCTAAGTACATTTCCAGTGAA
Organism: Fasciola hepatica; assembly: GCA_948099385.1. Taxonomy (NCBI): domain Eukaryota; kingdom Metazoa; phylum Platyhelminthes; class Trematoda; order Plagiorchiida; family Fasciolidae; genus Fasciola; species Fasciola hepatica. The sequence continues at coordinate 1,058,675 of CANUEZ040000124.1, forward strand.
ATAGATTTTTTTTCTTAAGTTATGGGCTGAGTTTTAGAATCGGTCCACATTCTGCTCATGAATCTTCGCATAATTACTTAATCTGAAATGATGTCGAGTGACTGTCACCTTATCCACCGGAGCGGAATTTTCTCGAGCCGGGTTTTCCTTACTCGTATTTATACTTCAACTTGCTCAGAGTTGCCACGGGCCAGCTGAACACCACGTAGTGAATCTCCGTCACATTCATAGAGGACTTTTGTTGCACTTGCGGGAGCAGGAATATTTCTCAAATTATGCTTTTCTATGTGAGTTATAACTAACAATATGCATCGGTTTCCCTAATTATAAAAGTACAGAGGTCATGGAATCCCCAGCAATCTTTTCGAAACTGCACTCCATGTTCACCGGTGTTGGGTTCAGCCTTAAAGGTTTCTAATTCGTCTACTGATTATGATCACAGTAGCTAAATTTTGACTTCAACTGGTGTCAGCAGCAACCTAAGCCTAAATTTGATGCAATAGTCCGCAAGAAGACAAATGACAGAGCTGTTATCAAGTTGATTATTAATTTGTGTGAATTTCAGAGCGCCATTTGTTGTAACAGGTAGTCTAATCTTCCTGACTGTAGCCATTGATTGGATGGGCCACTTGGACCCCACCGTAGAAGTCTGGCATGACCCAGACGACTAAGTGCTCTTGTCGCGCTTTTAATACCTTTGTCCTCTTATGGAATGACCAATTGATATCGTGCCTACCCTATCGGTGGTAGTACAGTGCTTGATAAGTATTAAATTATTAGTCATCCAAGTAGATTTCGTCAACTAAAAGGAAAAGTCAAAATTCCGTACTGCATTGCGGTTATATTTTGCATGATCATCGGCACTTTTAGTATGATTTTGAACAAATTGGGTGTAGTTTGTTTATTGAGGGCATTTTCCAACTTTACAGCTCCTCATCAGTTCGAGCAGATTAAGAGAAAGTCAGATATTTTCGTAGGTTGGATCTGACTTCATTTTACAAGATTTGAAGGAATTATGACCAATTCATGTTATAAGCAGTGGGTCTAAGTGAATCACGTAGTCGCAGAGATTTTAATTCAAAAAACTAATCCGTGTCCTTTGGAAATCAACCAAGTACTACGAATTCTAAGGCAGGGTACGGAATATAGAAATACATGGAGTACTTTTGCAAATAAAACCACAAGTTGCGAGTTGAAAAATACTGTTGAAAATGTTACTGTTCAAACTCTTTTCATCCCAATACAAAAGAAGCAGATATTAGTATACGTTAATGGCGTAAAAGCGGCCAGAGAAAAAGACGCCTTAGAAATTAAATGACCGAACAATACGACCGGTAGATCAGGTGTGAGACAACTGGCCCACAGGTTTTTACCAATTTTGGTCACCCTCTCCATTAGAGTCCCAACTGAAATAACTAGCTAATTTATTTGTACCCATTCACAGATTAGAAGCGACACCTAAGAGGACAAGACAGGCTCCAGCTATATTTATCAGCTCTGTTACCTGCAGAAGATATTCCGAGACATCTGCGCCCTCAGTAGATACGACCTGACCACACGATCAGTTCGAATGGACTTCACCTCGGTGAGCGCACTGTACATTGTGTATTGCTGAGAGGAAACATAGTTACTTAATTGGGATGCTCAACTTGATGTGAGTTCGCTGAATTCATTTGCGGAAAACTAACCACCTTGAAGGAGGAAAATTTAGCGAAAAATAAAAGATGAAACAGCTGAAATCCGCTTTAACAATGCAATGAGTTTGATTGGTGGTTGCTGGTTTAGCTGATCGTGATGGTTTAGTAAGTTGTTAGCCACCGGGGTTGGTGTTTAGATAAGAAGTGTATCACCACCTTTTGCGGTGAAAATTGCTGTGTGAGCGCTCAGACCTCTGGATTATCCCCGGATGGTGATTCCTCGATCGTTCAATCACAACGAGAAAGTAATCACGAACAAAGTGCAGAAACTGTTTTAAAAGTAACCAGAAATGAACACTTTATATAGGATGAGGAAAGGAATGTATGAACACATATGAAGCTATGAACGATTGCCCAGCATGGTGCATAGGTGTGATTGGTTGGGTCAGATCGCAGTACGTCAGAAATCTGATTGGTTGGCTGGCTGGTGTGAAAGATAGGCAGTAGGTTGTCTCTCAGTGGTCGGTGTGAATAGTGACGTGTGATAGACTGATTGGTTCATGGGCACACGCGTCTAGGCTGCACTGCTATGTTGGATATGCGGACCTTGGCATTGGTTATTATTCATAATGCACTCTTTCAGTGGATGGGAAGAAAACAGACTGCAGCTTTGCGGATGACGTGTTTTCAGGGAGATTTCCAACTCCCTGATAAAATCATTTGTGAGCACTGGTAGCGATCGTGCCGAATCCACTCACAATACTTGTGCTTGCAAATTGAAAGCTTAGCTCAGTGATTGGTATATTAGAGAGGTCTTCTGTTTGCCCTATTCGGTGCGATAACATGCAGTTCTAGAACCCCATTATGCTTAGCTAGTAAAACGTTGGTGGGTTTTCCAGCAATGTTACGAATCCTGTAAAATTTACACTCTTTAAATCCGGACCTGAACTTTTCAAATGCGAACATCTAACGAAACGATGATAATTACTTCCAAGATTAATTAAAACACTTTATGAATGCGCAAAATAGGGAAAGTAAAGTATTCGTCAACATGCTATGGAAGAGATGTAACTAGATTTGCAATGGTCTAGGCTCCAGACCAACTGATATAGTTGTTAAAGATCTCCTTGGTGATCGATATATGAAAGTCTTACTACGGAGGCTGTGATACTATCAGGTTTTGTGGAATGACCCACGAAAACCTCCTTTACGTTTCAAACCACGATTATCAGGAAGTATATAGTGTATAATACAGCACGGAGCAGAAAAACAAAACTCATCTTCTAATGATGTGTGGGTACCGTATTAGTTGATAAGATTGGTTCTGTCTGAAGATGTAAAATCATAATGATAAATTGGTGCCATTTGGTATTTTATGAGCTAAATGAGATCAAAGGGAACTCTTTGTTTTACAGTTAGGTCACTGTATAAAGTGCTCACAGTTCGATATGACGCCAAACTAGCGGCAAATCAAAAAAAGCCTCCCACCGTTTACATCGTTCTGGTCTTGCTTCTGTACGCTAAATCCCGACTTAGCCAGAAAAGATTTGCGATGCTGAGAATATTTTTGGTGCGTTTTCGACTGCTAAAGGAGTCACCATCACATCCCGCGAGCAAACTCCTTGGTTCGAAGGGGGAATTGTAATTTGATGATTAGCCCCTATGGGTCACAAAGATTATTTCAATCAGTCAAAATTTAGTAGCCTGCTTTAAGTTTATAGAAGAGCTTTTCGGCATAGTCAGAAGTAGGGGAGCCGAAAATCACATAAATCAACCTAAAGGGCTTATATTGTGATCTATCCTAGATACCAGAACAAGGAAACTTGAACAAGTTTACAAGATCATTACTGATCATACTGATCGGGGTGGACATTTATTTCTGAATTCTAATATGTTAGCCATGCAATATATTCACAGCTGTGAAGGAAATATTTTGGAATGGAGACTTTTGACGAATTTCTCCCTCGTTGAACTGAAACCGTTCAATGCTTGGAGCTGTGTACTCAAGATGTGACTGAAAGCCAACCACAAGTTTTTACCAGGCTGTTCACTTTTCCAGCATTTACAGCCTAAAAAGTATTTTGATACGTCCTGTTGTTTCATCTTTGATCAGTTCCTCAATAATCAGAAGGTTGAGTCTTCAATAGTTATTTCAGGAGTCTGACATGCGGTTTGACGATATTCCTAGTGACTGGAATAACAAACTAACGTTTTCAAGTATTTCAAACTAAGATCTGCTGCCTATATGTCACATTTCTTGATGAATCATCGTGAACTCGTTGCGTTGCAACCAAGGGTAGCGCACTGCATTGACAATTTCATTTGAGTGCTTTAACTTATTTCGTCACAAAAATTGCTGAGCAGTTAATCAATATACGTGAATTTTCGAGTCAACCAAAACACCAAAGTTTGGTTTGCTATTTCACAGCTTTTTGTAAGAAGAGAGAAGAATGAAATAGTTGCTAAATGTAAAGTTCAAAGAAGTCGTTGATCACTACGCGAACTGATGATAAAATGTCAGAGACTGTTAGTCATTGTTTGGAACACGAATACATAGTAGCAAACGCGCTTGTTTTTGGCTTTTCACATTCAGCTAAATACAATAAAAACATACACCTTAATCAAGGTGTATTTCCGTGCCCCAGTCTGTCGGTTTCAAGTATATCCGATAAGGATTATGAGATTAGAATTTGAAATGTAAACCACAGTTAATAACAATAGTATACAAGGTAAATAGAATGACTCGATCGAGGTAGTCATTATTCGAATCTAGTTGATCTAATCAGTATTGATTTCCAGTTATAGTGAACATTGCCATGTGAATATTTCCCACGAAATCCGCAAAATTATACTCGACTAAACACGCATATCTTATGAACTGATACGGTACCGAAAACTTCACGTTTTGCGCTTAAACAACCCATGTGTGGATTGCACATGTTACTCTGTGGTGTTTTGATAGGGCTAGGGGCTTCCTGTGAAAGATGGTGGTGCTATTATAAATTTACCGGTCAAAATACTTCTATTATTCTCGAGGAAAAGTTTTCGAACAGTGGGAGGATCGGACAGCAGTCTTCTTTACTCCTGTTTGTCAGCAGAAAGTTGAATAATCAATATCGAAATAAACATTCTGGTGTAAACAGCCGGAATTCAGAAAGTATTTGTTCATTTGCGTGAGACCTCTCTGAGATAAAAAAAATTGCATTTGCGATGAATCTGCTGGCAATATATCATGTAGTGTATGAGTTCAGTAAACCGTTGAGAGCCAGTCCGTGTAGCCTTTTGGTCAAGGTGTTCGACTTTCAATCGTTCACCTCGGATTCATTGTTCTATCGAAAAAATACACTAATATAAATGTTTGAACATCAGTCAGTTTATTAAATATATGTGCCCAAAACAGAACTATGATCTAGGGTTCCAGCTAACGTCAAACCGATATTTCACCCCATCAGATGGCGGAGAGAAGATCAGTTGCTTTGAATGACATTTTCTTTCTGTGCTTTAATCAGGCATTGCACAGATTAAGCATACATTCTGATAGAATACCATTGGACACATCGCTCTGCTGTTACTCCCAACATTTCAACCTTGATTTGTATCTGTGGTTGCATTGAACTTCCGGTCTGCGTCAGCTAACGGTTCTTTCATTTGTTATCAAGATTTTTCGATTGGTAAAGATGAAAAGGAGTGACCAACACGGGATTGATATTCCCTCTCCCCTGCCAGGGTGAAGACTGATGGAACGTGCAGCGTACTTTGGACATATAACGGGTGCAACGGCATGCAAGACGTGTGTATCTGAACTGTTTTACCAGTTCACTCATAGCAGTGGCAGTGCTACTCTTTCAGCTTACGTCTGCGGCAATGCACCGCGCACAAACAAAATCTCCCAAAATGTAGCAGAGTAGCGGCACCGACGGAGAACAAAGTAGTCTCTGTAGAGACTGCTCTGTACCACTGTTGCGTGCTCAGTCAGCCTGAACGTTGATTGGTGGTCTTGCCCTCACGAGAATCAGACTAGCTAGATAGGGCCGTGTTAATCTCTGCGCCGGCCCCGGTCACTCCCCGATTGGCTGTCTTAAATTGGCCTCGACTCCTTTCCTGAAATACTGTGTAGTTATCATTTAATAAAAAGGGAGCAAATGAAAAGAAGAAAGAAAGAAAGAAATTGAGATTTTATTGGATAGCTTTCAAACAAACTACTTACTGACAGATATGGTGGCCTTGAGTAGAAAACTTCGAAAGGATTGACTTGGCAAATATCTTATTCCAACGGGTATGCAGTGAATTTCGTGAACGGCAACTGTATTTAGTAAACTTAAGTTTAGCTAATATCAGACTTCATGAAACATCAGCTGAAGAACTCTAAAAGGTCACTTCGCAGCAAAATACCTCGGCTCCCAAAATTCGGTGTAGAAATAATACAACACACTGAGTTATTTTTTTGTTAGGGGTGCATCATCATATCTTCAACTCTGTGTCAATCATACTCTAAGGGATGTCCGTGGGAACTCAAACAAGCCGGGCACAGCACTTGGGATTTTCAAAACTTATTCAAGCTGCAGCACAAAGACAAACTTGCTGAAAACCCAAGAAACTTTACGTCCACTTCAAACCATCGTGATTATGATTGCTCTTATCCGTAAGTATCTCTTCCCAACCCGCGTACAAATATCTACAGCTTATAAACAGTGCGTTATTCATCACGTTATCCGGTTGGCGAAGTGAATGTCAGAGAGGAAGTTCTCATAACCTTCCGAGGATGAACCAGTTTTTTCTACGTATTTTTGGCTCACTTCAAAGTGACAGTTACCTGTTTACCTCATTTTTTTTGACATTTTAGTCTGTTAACTTACTGAAGTTTCATCACTTCAGCACAATAAAAATGCGATGCGACACTCGTGAGTCTAACCTTATATTTTAAACAGCACACAAGCTGTTTTTACCTTTAGTAACTATGAAAATTTCTCTAGTCTATCGCTACTTTTCACACACATTCACAAACGTCATTGAAAACATAACGATGCGCAAGTGACAACTAATAGAACTTCAACCAAAGCCAGACTTTCGAAGCAATTTGGAAACAAACAAAAGTTTTTCTAATTACAGGTATCTTATCTTCTACTGGTCTGGATGCGTGAGAAGGCTCACCCCACTCTCCGTCAGCCGTAATCATCCTTTCAAACCGACTCGCTTACGCGATCTCGTCATTTTTGTCGGATCGTCTGAAAGTCTGCGGTACTGCGCCGTGGACTTCCCAGTTGGTCCAACTTCGACACAAATCGCATTTCGGTTTTTTTTAACATCTGACTGTTTTGTCAGTAGTAGCTGCGGTAACAACAGCCATATCGTCAGACTGCTAGGAGCTCAAATGTGGACCACTCTTTCCATGAATCTGTAGTTCAGATCGTGAAGATGGTTTATTGAATGATGATAACTGCTAAGTAGGCATGAGTTGTGGTAAATGAGATCACGATACATTCTATTTTTTGTCCTAATTTACTAAGCTTTTATCTGATCCTCTCGGGGTTTATTTCACCTTCGAGAAAAATTAAATTTATTTCCTAAGTCGTGTGTGACGCATTGTATGTATGTCCGATAGGCGAGAAACGTCTACGTTCAAAAAGGTCGAATAGATAGATAATTACGTCAACAAATAAGTAAGCATATTCCGGTGCGGCTTTAAAAGTCGATTAATAGTCAGTTCAGATTGATGACGTCGTCAAAGAAAAAAAACCAGCCAAGTCATCAATTACGCACCATCTGACTGAGTAAAACACTGCGTAACTTTGAGCAGCTCATTTAAAGATATATACAATACTACGGACAAGCTATCGCTTAGATATGCTGAGACCCTAGCCATTCTCTTTTATAAAATCGAACTGTGCACAGAAGGTGAGTGACTTGCCAGTTTGACTCTACCTTAGTGACCTAACATTTAGTCCCCTTCTGATTCCAGATTGCTCCTCTCACTTATCATCCAATTCAGTCTTTTCTCAGTTTCATTGGTTATTTTGCGGACTCAATAAAATCACAAAAAGGCTGCTGTATGCACGTGTACTGAAGCAACAAAATGGTTCGGGATAAATTGCGCAAAACTGTTTCTGACTTCTCTTTTCAAATTTCACGGACTACAAGTAAAATAGGGAGTTGCACCCTCGCAGAAAGTCATAAACACGAACTGTTATACGCCGACTAACATTTACGCAAAGGTTTTGTTCAGTATTCAGTTTTTCGAAAGCAGTAATTCGTTTTCAAAGCATTTATGATGTCATTATGGGACCAAATTATCAAACGTATTGTGAGTTACAATCTTAGTGAAGGCTATTTCAACACCGGTCAACATAAAACAATTAATAAATGGAAGAACAAGAAGTCCATGAATAAGCTTGCTTTTAGTGCTTCATCTACTGGCCAATTACAGCACATTATATAACTCAGGGAACACTTGAGGGAGAAATGAGTATTAGTTGTTTATATTGGGAAGACTATATGTTCAAAACGGGATAGACTGAAGCGCTGTTTGGGGCTATGAGTGTTCATAAACTGACTGCATAATTGGTGATGATTTTTTGCGGAGTGTGGGTTCGGATCGGCGCGTTGGGTGGGAGCAGTTCGAAAGCACGACCAAGGAAGAGATCTTAAAAACTGTTCTCGCGCACATAAAGGGGCTGGTTGATTGGATAGCTATCGCCTTTGCTTTAGATAATAATCCGGTCTTAACACTTCTGGGCCGGACCCCGGTTCATAAGACCGGGACGATTTCCATCGGATAAAGCTATTCAGTGGTGTGACGTAATCAGTGAGATGGGGGAAAACTATGAAAGAACGAACCATATGGATCACAAATTACTTTCGTCAACGTAACTCAGACGCACTATGAACTGCCAACAGGAAGATCGAGGCTTGGAGTTTACCAACAAAAGGCGTGTTTCAGCTACACATAAAGAACAACGCATGGACAAAAAATAAGCAGCTGGGGAAAAACCGCTGAGTGGACTTTTTCAAATGATTTGCTATGTCGAAAGTCAAATTGTTGACTAGGTCTGTTTTCCACAGACTACTCAAAGAAATCGAAACAGTCCATTTCTACTCATTTTCGGACCTCAGAAGACTATGGCGAAATTCTTTAGGAAAGAAAACGTTTTGATAAGCCACCTCTGGGCGTCGCACATGCGGTAATGGATGAATGAAAGACAGGATAAAGAGGATTCCCCATTTAAGGGGAATAAAACCATGGAAACAATCCAACTACTGGTCTCCGAGATCCTCTGGAAGTCCTTTCCTCGTTCAGGTTTCCTAGTTTTCAGAAATATAAAGCAGAGAGCTAAATACCATGCTTCCCCGATAATAAGACATACCGCAACAGTAAGCTCTAGTTACATTCTTAAGGATCCTTTGAATATAAGCCGAGGCTGAAAATAAGCCTTAGTTAAAATCGTCAGCTACCGAGTGATTCAGTAAGACAGAAGTATCGTGAGGTTATTTCGGTCAAACAGTACAATTACGTAGCACTTGCTGTTCAAGCCTTCGAAACCTGACCAAACGGCAAAGCATAGTAGCAATGCGCAAGCTTTTCTCTTACCAACTCGTCCGTGCATCAACTATGATAGGACTCAGTTGACTTGTTTCGACCACTTAGTTGACCATGGGGGCCGGTCCGAGTGTTCGCTCGGAGTAAATAATTTGCAGGTCTCAATTATTGAAAGACAGACCCAACAGCAGCTGATCTGAAGCTTTCAACGAGACCAAATACGCTTTGTCACCGTCTGTTAGATCCTTCTTGAAACAACTGAGATCCGTTAATTGTTCATGCAGGGTGAACGGTCAGGCCTGGCGCTCTTGGTGCGTTGACCATTCGAAGCTCAGAAGCCTTTGATATGCACTTGATAATGAGCGGATGTGGATCGTAATTCAATGCGTCGCAACAGAGAAATAAAGAAGCAGCATTCTAACGCCGGCACTTCCTCTTCCTTTTTGTGGCTACCATTGGGACAAGATGATTTCAAAAAGAAGAAGCTAGTTCGTCGGTTACAAGGAAGGAGTTGCTAAAGACTCCCAGGACAAGAATCTTACGGCTTTCTTTAAAGAGAGAAAAAGTGATCTCCGAATGGTCCTAAAAATGGAGAGCCGAATATGTTACCTCGGCCGGTATATGGGAGGAGAAAATATCAAGAAGCCCAAGTGTGGATCTCGTCGGCAACAGCTTTACTGGCAATCGAAAGACATCATCTGAGAGTGGAATGCTGACAACGGAGCCCAGATTTTGGCTGTGCACAAAACTGGTAATGAAGAATTGGTTCTTACAATGGGACCACATTCTTAAACAAACCAAAGAGAATTCGAAGGATCTCAACACCGGCTTGGTGGCCTGGATCTGCGATATGAACTACCTCTTTTAAAGTTGAATTGTACTGGAGTTGATTCATGCGTACTTGCATTTTAAGTACTTTGATGATGGCGTAGACTTTTTTAAATACCAACTCTCCAGTTCGATTCCCAGGGATGAAACGGCCATTTTTACGGGCCTTAGATCTTAGACGACGATTGATCAAATGAGTGCCTCGTCAATCTATATTTCTTTTGCTGGTTACGAAAATATACGTGTTATCTATATTTTGTCAGTTTATCTGAAAGGAAGGAAGGCCTTGCTTCTAGGGGCAAGAACGATAGGTTTCGGCGTGTTTCAGGTATTTATGTTCATCCAACTGAGAAATCTTAGTGTATACAAAGGGTTATGAGAAGGTGGGCTGATTCAATGCAGACTTTCAAGTTATTAGGTGATCATCGAGTGCAGCCAGCATCCACCGCTTTGAAAATATGAAAAACGTCCTTATGGAGAGAAGAATAGAATAAACAGTGATTCCCACAGGAATGGCCTCATATTTACGGGCCATTGGTATCGCAATGAGCAAGCTCTCTACGGATCAGTTGTGCGTAGGAATCAACGACTATTTCGAAAACAGAATGGAGAGAAATCATCGTGGAAGCCTTGCAAAGCCTAGTTTGGAGGAGGATGCTGTCTGAGTGAAGAACTCATGGGATAAAATCACTGTCAGCTGTGCCACCAAAGCACTACGAGCAGGCTGCATGAACACTGAATGTTTGTTTAGGGAAAGCTTTTTTGCTGGACACCAGAGACTGGGGCCAATTGCTCTACGAGAAAGGAGGTCACAAGAAATTCAATTCCAAACCCGGGATTTGGAAATCTATGATATCCCTAAAAATAATACAACTATGTCTGAATGGACGTAGAATTTTGTGCGCACATAACTGAGAAATAAGAAATTCGTTAAAAATAAACATCGGTACGAATTTCAAGACAAAAGTAACCATAAGACTGGGAAAACCTGGCAGATTTTGTGCTTCGAGATCAGATTTGCAGAAACAAAAGCAACGATATAATGTCTTGACAGTTACAGTGAGTGGAATGACTTCCTGAAGACGTAGTGTAAGCCATTAAGATGTGTCCGAATGAGACTCCTTTCAAATACCATAAGGCATCATGAGCGCACAACAGTTTCGACAAAACTGCGCACAAAAAAGACACTTTCCCCGACTGTCTATATGTACTCCAGCGCTTCTGGTTTGACTGTTCAGTTGCCGATGTGAACGCAAAAGGAGTTGACGAGAAAACATCCAAGATGCAGGATTTTGTAAATGAGATAAAGGTACGGGCCAGTCTCCTAAAATATATGGAAAGGTATGAACACAGCTTTTCTTGTTTGCTTGTGGTTACTTCACTTTGGGAAGCTTCACCATTAGGTTTGAGTTTCTGTTGACCAATCTCGAAGAATGATCAACTGAATGTGGGAGAGCGGTTGGGAAACATATACTCAGGCCTGTTCTTTAACCGCGAAGTCACAGGGACGCTCAAAGATTAAAATCCTAGCCTTGTTGAATAATCTTATCTGCCTAATCATAGCCAGCAGAATTTTAGGAACATTGTAAGTAATCGACACAAAAAAGCATTAAGAATTTTGAGGGAAAATAATAACATCAGTATTGCCAGACCAGATAAAACTTCCGAGTTTGTGTTACTGAATCACACAGACTATATTGGTAAGATGGATGCCATACTAAGTGACCGGACGAAATTTACGGAACGCAGAGGAGAGAAGGATAAGACCAGAACCGTGGAAAAGCAACTTACGGCAGCCTTGAGAATATGTTGAAATATCATAATTGTATTTCGAGTAGCATTTATGAACAACTACTACCTATGGGCACCAATATTCCCCGTCTATATGGCTCACCGAAGGTACGTAAATTGGATGTACTACTGAGACCGAAAACTGACTTGAGCACTTCTGTATATCACTGGATTGCTCGTGGATGTACTGGAACCAGCCCGCGGGAGCATGGCTCAGTATAGAGAGACTGACACATTTCAGTTCTTAGAATTGATGGGAGAAAAATACGACGGGATATTAGAAGACCTTTCCGGATGTGATATCATTATTTGCAAACGTTTCGCTGTTAGGAACAATGAAATACGTTTAATTATATTACCAAAAAACTAAATAAATATTTGTATTCGGTTAGCTACTCAGCTGCTCTTTCAAAGTCCAGTTCTACTTCAATGGCAAGCATAATCGACGAACTGATAAAAGTGCACCTCTGGGACCTCTACTCGATGATATTTTTGTCGCCAAACTCGAAAATTTGTTACTACATAAGACCATAAAAGGGCTACTGAGTTACTTTCGATGTGTGGACGACACGATTTTCGTAGACAAACATAAACGCATAGAGGAACTATTGGAAAGTTTATTCCTGCTCACGGTGCACTCATTTTCTCAGCGGAAGTGAAATTTCTCGTACAGCCTTCCTTACGAATGGGGAAGTCGGGAAGCTTGTCCATCGCACATATCACAAATCAACATAGGCAGACCAATGTACTCACTTCACCAGTTTTGTGCTTTTAAAATACAAACAGAAGCTGGTCCGGTCCCTAGCTTCTTGTACATGTAAGATCCGGAAAGTTTCATTCAGAAGAATACGCTACAAGTACTCAGTCGATCACCGATACCGACCATCAACGGGGAAAGATTGTATTTGCAACTCCTTCGGAAAGGAGACGCTGAAGGTCAACTACCAGTTAACTCATCCGTCACATAATGGGCCCAAATTTCTTAAACACAATCAGCAAAATTTCTGTATTTAGCCGAACAGCAAAACTCTGGAAAATTGATTAAGTAACCTAAACCTAATACTGTAAACTTTATTCTGAAATATGTTCTTATATATATATATATATATATATATATATATATATATATTCTCACAAGGATCTAATGTGGAGCTTCTTCCCCGACTCCGCAGTGACCTTTCACCGCGACTGTAAGAATCATAAGTTGAAGCATGTTTTCAGATTATTGGTTTTTACACATTTGATCACCTTCCTGCTATCTGTCGCTGCACTTTTACTCTAAAGTATCCATAGTGATATATGTAAATGCCTAGAGATAAATCGATAAAAATTTCTCTGTGTATCAAGGTTTTACCTGAGTCGATGTTCATATTCTGAGAAAAAAGAGGCCTTTGAGAGTCATTCCAGAGACTAAACTTTCCATAGTGAGAAACAATCGGCAAGTCGGTGAGCTCGCACTCTTAGTGATTTCCAACAAGCCACAAGAGCAAAGCTTTGGTGAATTCCCAATGGTGAGATTAGCTTCAGTTACGTATGATGAATAACTTGGTCAACACAGTGTCTTTCCTTTTCCCAAGTTAGTCCACACGAGTTCAGTTAAATAATTTTATGATGGTATTTGTTATAGAAGAAATAGTGGACTGATTTCTCGCTACGCACAATCCTCGTGTTACTAAATGAAGTACTACTTTATGAACCTAGTTCATTCAGTTTAGTGGAAATCAACAAAGGTACGTAACTAATACGCTGGACACAAAATTTTGCTGCGCTCTAAAAACTTAAAGATGAGAACAGCACCCATGAGTGTGAAAATCAGGAAACGTTTTAATACTCTTAATTTTGGACATTGTGTACTAGTCTAATACCGGTTGTTGATCTAGTGGTAGCCATTTCTGCCATTTTCGAGCCACAAAGGTCAAACTTTGGAGTGGCAAGTAACGTTAATTGTAGAATGACCATTCATTACTGAACCTGATCTGCTGAGTCATTACTTGTTCCTCTAATCCAAATCACGGAGTTTTTGTTAATCATGACACAGCAGTTAAACTTTTAGACTGTGGGTAATGCCTCTTCCAGTGAACTGCCACTAGACCGTAAGATGAAAATATAACCAAACTACAGACATACCCTCATTCTGAGTCATTGATTTTGCTAGGCCATTTGTTGGGTACTTGAGCTGTCAAATCCCATGTTAACTGCATTCTGCTATTGTTTTACGAATAAATAAGTAACGAAGCAGAATAGTCCAGTCAATTTAGTGAGAATTTATTCATCACTAATTAAGCAAAACAGTTTTCTATTTGAATAAGTGTAATAAGCATTCGGAACCTTTGCATAGTAATTCGGTTAACACTAAGTCTATTGGTTGACGTCACAAAATATCTATTGAATTTCAAAGCACACCAGATCAGCAAGAAAGCAGTAGCTCAAATAAGGAATTTACATCAAATCGTATCGTCAAGCAAAATGCATAATCCATACGCACTCAGTTCTCAATCGATCATCTTTACTTTGTTATATGCTTATTACACCAACAAACAGCGTCAACCGCCGTCGATGACTGATCTCCCGGTCTGAGGTGTACGCCTGTTTGGTGCAAGTCAAAAAGTGGGACTGTTTGCTTATGTGCACGCATATTTAGGACTCAGTGAGAACCGTGACAACACAGTTCGTAGCCCATGTGAAACTTTTACCGCATTGGACTCTAAAAAATCCTGGTGGGTGGGGCCAATAAAAATCAGTATTTGTTCCTGTAAATTACTATTTGTCGTAAAGCCATGTCAGAAGCGTGACAAGCGTCAGTCATGCAAAGCAATTATCTTGAACCAAAACTCTTTTTATCGTCAGATAATCTATAATGGGATGTGCGAAAGTGATTTGTACACGAGTAGAATAAAATTATTGGTATATGAGTGAAATCACGTAAAAGTGGTTCAGTGGAAAATATTTATTCCACTCAGTAGAACTGTGAATTTGCTTTCTACGACAGTATGAATACTTGGGTTTCATAATGGACCTAGAGCAAAAACACATTTTTCTGCCTCATAAAGGGCTTCTTACTCTGTGTCAGAAAGAGTTTTGCTTTTTCCACTTGGTACTATGAGGTACAATAACCTCTGCTTTATTTTCAGTCAATGATAACTACAACAATGTCCCTTCATTGGTCAGTCGACAGGTTAGAGCTAATAAGAAGTTTCGTGATAAGTAAGGAACTGGTTCATTGGATTAATTAGGCAGTTTTATTGATTTGATTGTTCCGATCATTTGTCAATCAAATGTTGACTGATGCTACCAGGCAGATGTGGATGAGAGATACAAAGCAATGTGTCACGACCAAATAACATTCGGAATACATCGAAAAATCGATGCGCCTTGTTTTGTGCTAAATGAGAAAATTGCAATGTTAATAACACTGTGTGGTCGGTGAAGCAGTTATATGAAGTCGACGGTTCGATTCCCGGGGGTAGCGTTTCTCAAGAGGAATTTACAATTTGATCGTAAATCTTTGAGTGAGCAGGAGCCGCACTTCTAGGCGATTCGTGATACCTGCACGTACTATGTAATTATGGTAAATGCCCTCAATAAGGGAGCCTTGAATTGGGGAAACCCGCGAGTATAGGCACTTTTCTGAATACCCGTCAGTTTCTTCCTAAAAATTTAGGACATACCCCGATTATCCGAACAAGAGACAGCTTATAATGTCCTTTGAGACTTGAAAGCCTTTCTATAGTGGGCACTGCACTGAGTTATGGTAACATTCCTTAGCATAAGAACGAATACTATTCACTTCATGTGCCACAAAAAGCGCTGAACTAGGACACAATTAAATAAACTGCCTGTTTGCCTAAAGTGTGTGTGTGTGTGTGTGTGAACCACGATGGTACCTTATTGCCCATGTTTCGAAGAGGGAGTTGGTCGACCCACCGACCTTGGTCATATGTACCCATCGGGCTCAAACTGCTCATTGTCTAAGACAGTCTACGGCTATCCGAACACTCGGCAAACGAACGAGGTGTATGCATCATTCAATTTGGCATGACCAATGCCAGTGGGATACATTTGGATGCCATGAAGGGGGGCCTAAAATTACAAACTGTCCAACTGAGTGCAGACCAACGGCCAACAACAAAAAACAGCCCATTCACAATTTTTGTCGGCCAGAGAGAGCACGTAGATGGAAATGGAACATCGAAAAAGATCTTTTCTCATTTTGGACGGGAAGGCTAGAGCCATTCGAATAAAGGAAAGAGATCCATCAGCGTGACATATATTGCGGAGCAGTCACGTGTAAACAAGTCTCAAAACCAAAATATGTTGTCTAAAGGGAATGGAATCATGAGCCTGTTGAACAGTGAAGCTCCAGGCAAGGTGAAGATTTTTCAGATGGGACAGCTGCCTGCTGTTAAGAGCCGGCAAAGGTAGAAACGTAGGAGGAAAACGGTACTTGTGAATGTGATAACCAACAGGAAGAAACTGAATCCGTCCCTTCAACATTCATCTAGGCAATCTGGTTTGCTGAACGTATACTTTTTTACGTTTTATGTGCTGACCTTATTTTGATGCCGAACATCACGCAACTACTGACCATTTTGTACAACCGTCGCCTCAAAGTGCACAAACAGGAACCTTTTCCCGTGAGCTACTTCAAACATCACTGAATTTGTTGGTGCACTTTCATTTTATATCATGGGGGGTTGATTTTTGAAAGTTACACATATTATTCACTGTTATCTCGTGATGGGTGCCTAATACGACTATAGAAAACACATTCCGCCCACAGGAACATTTTGATTTTCCACATGAGTATCCCTTATTACGGTGTTTTGCTGTGTACGAAAACGATGTACAGGATTACTGCGCAGCAATTTTCAACTTACCTCGGAACACGATAACTTCGAAATTCCGCTTTAAAATTACCTTTCGTCCATATTATCTTACCGGTGGCTTGAAATGGATAAATTTACGGTTATCAGATCTTTTAAATAACAACTAAATGTCCTGCTTATACTGAGGCCAAGTAGCATAGCTTCAGTCACAATGACAAACTATCTGTTCGAAATAGGAAAAACTTTGACCTCTAGCAGTAACGTTGATCCTTTTTGTAAAAAAAACAATCACAAAACGTCCATTTATTTCGTTGCTTCTTTTCTACTCGAGGCTCGTTTTACGTATCTAGTTCATTGATTTCCAGTTTCCACTGGGTCTGTCCACACTTCACTTTTGGGTAACAGTAGTGGCTGGAGAGGTGGGGGGGGGGGCAGGTTTTACACGAAAGTCGAGGTGGCAAAAATCGCTTAGATCTGTGTTTCTTCATCTGCATAGAGGTGAAACAATGGACTTTTCACTTCACCGTACCGATTGAATCGATTTGGTTCGCCCTCCACTGGTGTTTACGCACACCATTTTTTTACGGTATTCATTTCAGCTCGACTGACACAAACGGCAGGACTGAAGAAAAAGATTAAGGTTTGCCGAGATCCATGTTGAAAAAGGCTATCGTTTGAACGGAGCGGGACTAGAATATTCTGTACTTGGTTGACCTTCGAATGACCTTGCATTTTCCGTGGGCGTAGCGTTGCCCCTAAAGCTGAATTGACCAAGTTCACATAGGTGTTGGTTGCAGAGCCTTGTTTTCAAGTGACAATGAATACATCAGTTTTATTTCATTGTGTGGAAATAAGCAAATTCGTAAATAACTTGCACATGACGAAGTGGCGGTGATGAAATACTGATGAATAAATCGAATAAGAACAATCATTGCTGGTAATCAGAAATACTCTGAAGTTCTACGGATTTTGTAGGGAAGTGAATTATAAGCAATACTTAATCAAATCAATAGCTCTCTGAACAAGATCTGAACTGAATTGAACTGATTCAGCGAGTGGTAACACACATGACTTCCAAGTGAAAGGCCCAAGTGAAAGGCCCAAGTGAAAGGCCCAAGTGAAAGGCCTGAGAGTGCCAAGGGATATGCGCTGTTGATGAGCTCTAACAAGTGCGAAACTCGAGTCTGGTACTTCCGAGTGCACGTTTGGTTAGATGCCCTGGGGTTTGCATGTGAAAAGTGGAATCCAAAGGACATTTGTCAGACAGTATTGTTGCAAGTCGTAGTGAAAATACCCCTCATTTTACGTAGGTCACCGTCACATATTATTAGGGTAAATCAGACGATTGAACTGAGGCGCCTTCGACAAAGCAGGCCATTCACACGTTTTTCACAGTGCTAGCCAACATGACAAAGAATCAGGCTTTATAAAATTCACAAAAATATGGTGTTCAGCTTTAACTTTAGTACTTCTAAACCACTTACTTCCTGTGTGATATTCCGTGAATACTTGTAGCCTGAAAATTTGGCAAAATTCGGTGGACAGACCAGAGTGGAACTAAAATGAGGAGAAGTGGTTCAAAGAAGCAATCATTCCGCGCGTCCGAAATCGGTTCTCTCCGAAAGCAATGCACAACACGGAAATCTCGTTGGACTTTGAACATATGTCGGTATCAGTGAGAATGATTAAATACGGACCTGTCAAAAATGCCCCCCGTCAACCACCGAGAAAAGAAATTATGCTTTTAGACCAAAAGGAATCAGTATGCTTCACCCAAGGCTTCGTAGCTTTCAATCGCAAACAGGTAGGCTTCGGGAGGAAAAGGTTTCCGAATTCATCTTTTGAAAATAACCAGCTAATGATACCGGGTGCCAACTAAAACCAGTTGCAAAATATATCACGACCTACCTTTGTTATTTGTTTTGAAGTATCCAACATTTCAATGCTGATATATATGATTTAAAAACACTCCTTCGAGGGGAAAATACTATTTCTAATAATTTCTTCTCTAACATGTACTCATTATTTCAAGATAGGTGAGGTGAAACAGGCCAAAGTAATATTTATGCAACACTTTCAATCTTGTCGTTCCCCCCGATGTGACTCTATTGCCTCGATTTGTAACACTAAGAACGTTACGGGCAATATTTATGTTAAGAAACGCGTTTCTTGTTCAATTCCGTAGAATCTGTTGTTTGAAGAGGTTCAGTAGAATGCAACCTAATAAAGCTATAAATTGGTTGCATCTGCTCTTGTTACGAAGGCTTTTTTATTATAATATTGATGACTGGTGATGGTAGAAGCTTGTTAGTTCCTTTATTTGAGCTACAACTACTCGGGCACTGTAGTTTTGTCCCACTTGTGAGCTGCTGCTGCTGCTGCTGCTGTGGACTGGGATCAAAACTGACCAAAGCGCAACAAGTCCTGCGTGATCGCCTGTTCAGAGGGACATTTGACCATATAAGTGCTCATCACTGAAAACCTTATAAGCGCTGACCAAACTGCTGTTTCATCAGACTTGCTCGAGATCATCAGCGGTGCGCAATCATCAAATCACATTTAGGACTCGAACCCGGCTTTCTCACTTTATTCATCAGGTCTATCTTCTCTGGCTATCGCAGTAGTTAGCTTCACATCAACACCTGATGGTATCTATTATTCATCACAAATAGAACTCCTGATTTTAAGTTTACAGGGTGGTCTTAGTTACTTACTAATAGTGGTTGAACAGATGTCAATATTTGTTTCCTAATGATTGTGTGATCTTTGCAGTTTGAGCGGAAATTTTTGAATAATCCGTCGGAAAACCGCCGGCCTCAAAGAGAAACAAATCCCACCATGGCTCCCAATACGTGGTTCTGATCAAAGAATATTCATAGACCCGGCCCCGTCCTGAGCACCTGTCAGTGGTTAGTTCAATTTCAAGCCACGCGTGCGATTCAAATCCACTACTTTGTCTCACATAGTCGGTAGAGTGACAGACCCTTGTGATTCTTCGTGAAGAAAAATATTTACATCCTACGGGAGATGAAAGCCGATTTTGTTGACTGACGGGTAGCAGAATGTAACCAGCTCAATTACTCACATTCAAAACTATAGTTTTCAAGTAAATTGAAGTAGTATACCAAGACTGACTGGTGGCACTTTCGCTGCACACAAAATCACATTATCAACGACTTCATCTTAATCTTTTATCCGATCAATTAGTGTTAACCTTTTTTTTTATATTACTCTGCCGTATTTCGGCGGCATTCATAGCATGTGGTGAAAACTTCCTGTCATTGCTCACGATCAAAACGAAAACAGCAAACAATCAGAACCCCGTTTAGGTTTCTGCAAGTAAATTACAGAAAAAAACTAATGACACCGAGTTGAGTGCCACAATGGCTTTACGTTCGCTAAAGGCTTTAGCAGGAAGCACTGATTAGGAAAACAGAATGTTCCACAGACAAGGAGTTCATTTCTGAATATAAAGTGTCCACTACGGCTTCCCTCGAAATCTTTTGTTTTGTTTTTGCCACAACATGACACTTGACGTGGTATTTGATTCCACATGTTTCTTATCCAACTCCCTTCTCAAAAATGTTTTATTTCTTTTTGAAATGATCCATATGTTAAAAGTTGTTGACTTCAGCGAGATTCGAACAGAGGCATGAAAGCCACCGACGCTTCATACTGATATTATTTAGAATATGAATTCTGGACGAGCGTGTTGCAGTGATTTCATTTCTGAGGCACCACAACCACACTTAAGTGAAAAAAATAAGAGCTGGGAAAATGTCTAACTGGGTCCGTTGAAGCAACAGGAGTGGGGAAGGATGGATGATTCAATTTTAACCAGAAAACATGTGCGGAAGACTGGATTAGACAGATGGTGATAATTGGCTTGCTTCACTGCCCTACAGTTGACTGTCGGACAGGGAACTTGGAGGGCTCAAGTTTTGAGCACTGGGTGATAATTGTCTCATTAGTGGCTAGTGTCCAAAGTCTAACTGCCCTTGGCAAGTTGTGGGATCCTGTAGAGAAGTGTAAAGGCTTACTGAATGCCGACCGCACGTCGGGTACCTGTCACGCGCTCCGTGGCCGGAATTTGTGTCGCTACTTTCCCTCCATCCCTAGACTAACGCGAATATTCTTTGATGAGCTTTGATAGCTTTGATATCAGAAGAACTTCCAATTGGACAGACCGAAAAAATGTAGTTTCAACCCGATGAATTCTTTATGGTTCAATGTCGTAGACAGTACGCCTCCAACTTGGATGGTCATGATCTATTCCAGCTCATGTCAACCATCGCAGTGAACTTCACAAATGAAACGTCACCGGGATGAGTTTATTTTCGAATTTCTTACAATAGATAACGTTTTTATGACCCCCCAGATCGTATTACAAAGCACAAAAGTGAACAGAAGGCCGAAAAATTCTGCCGAAAAAGTTCATCTTCATTCATAATAGCGACAAGTAGCCACCCTAATTGAGCGCAGTACTAACTTTTGATCTATCAAAAGACCACGCAACCCATTTTACTTCATTGTTCTGGGGAGCGAAGTGTGAGAATTCACACAGAAATACCCTCTCTGAATCAATTTAGCGCTCTTTGACGCTGTTTTTGTCGTGGTAACGGTCAATTCGAAAGACTGGTTGGCTGTCATGAGGCCTTTTTTTATTCATTCGCACACTTTTCGTTTAACCTACTTTTCCGGTTCATAGACTTTGGTCGATGAAACCTACTGGGTCCTCCACACACACACACACACACACGCACACACGCACACACACGCACACACACACACATACACACACACACATACACACACTTTCCCTTGCGACCGGGAGCCTAGCATGTGCACCCGAGTTCGCAAACTGATGTGTCTCTCACGGTGTTTTCACTTCAGCCGGTAAACTTATGGTGTCTATTATTCTGCAGTCGAGCGGTAACGAGTAATTAATCTGCTCCATTATTTCAGACCGCTTTTGCTCGCGATCGATAAGCATACTGCGAACGTATTACTTCCGAGCGAAGTCATATAGTGTAGTGGTGGAAAATGAGAATCGTAAACTACGAAAGTGAAATAACAATTTTACCATGGCCGAAGATTATGTTAGTCATTCCAGATTACCGCGGATGATGTGTTGTCCAACATGGCTAGTATTGCCAAAGGGCGGATAGATAACTGATCACAATTCTACTTAATGAATTCATCTTCAATGCTGGCCACAAAGCCGATTGAGATGGCTTGAACTGGATCCACTTTTCCATTTTGGAGAAGATCTGATGAATGTGGAACTGCTAGCATATCGGCCATCGGCAGGCTGATCGGAAGGTTGAATGGTTGGATCAGACACAGAACATATCCTTGAGTACTGTATATCGAAGAATCTGACTGGATTCCGGAATACGAGCAAGTGGTGCTTTTGCATGCCTACAGCCGCACCCATTTGTCTGAATATTCGTCTCTCTTGTTTTACACTTTTTCAGGTATGGCAAGGGACTTGTGTGGCCTGGAATACTTCCCTTTACACCTTGATGTCCATCAAGATAGACTTCTTAAACGCAACAACTATCGAGCTTGGGGTTAGTTCCGGTTAAACCAAAATGTTTTCTCGTCACCTAATCATTCTTTAGGAAATGTTTTCCAGTACGTCCCGGAAGTCCTAAGAGTGGGCGGTCTAGCTTTGACTATTGCGCTTCTTTTACCATTCAAATTTTTTCGATCTAACAAAAAGTCGTGTCTATGTGACACTCGAGAGTCTATTATCTGGTTAATTCCCTAAAAGATTGTAGCATTTGGAGATTGCTTTAGAAAACACGACGGAAAGAACTTATAAGAACCATCACTTATCGGCATCTGTTCAGCAAGTGAAACACTGATCAGTCGAAGATTCTAGAGTCGGAGACAAATGTCTCCCAGAAAAGACACAATTGTTAGCAATGAATATTCGTTTGTTTTATGAATGACAATGAATGAGCCATGATAATTACAGTACAAAATAAAGTCACCAAATCTACCCGAATTGTATAATAAAATTCTTCCTTTCAGAATAAGGCTGCCACTCATACAGAATTCAATCAGGAAGTTTTCCCCCAAAGTGAACACAGTTAATACTACGAAAGGGATAAGATTCTCGGGATTTATTAAATCTGTTTACAGGAGCCCCTACTAAGGTGTGCAGCGAATTCTGCTGTGCATTGAAACGTACGCATCTAATTTTACCGCCTCGTGCTCTAGTATTCATGTTTCTATACTTTTGTAAATGAAATGGAGGTTCAAATGCTGCTACACTACTGATGAATAATACAGATATGGGATTTATCTTTTATTTATGCATTTTTTCCTCTTAAACATTTAGTATGACGTATTCTAGAACTCCGAGTTTACATTTTGTGTCCTATCGGTAGAGAAAGAGAATTGTTCTGTGGATAACCGTCAGATGGGAAGGCCAAATTGCAATTTAATGCTGACACAACAGTGCTTGTTTTTGCGCAAGCCAACAACATTCGAGATATTCCAAACGAAAAATCGGTAAAATTGTTCGGCCATGCTTTTCGAACGAACAAAATAAGCGGTTGATCTAACTATCTAATCTGACTCAGCTGTGGTGCAAAAGTCACCTTGAAATGGGACATCCGACTTTTTCTAGTTTTATTTTTCGCTTCACTAATGTTCATTCTCCAAAGTTTCACTTTTCCTCGATGAAATTTTAGTCTTTTTACCGGATGAGATTGACGTCTCCATCATGTGAGAGTGGAGGTTTTCGATCAGCTTGCAGGTCGGAACATAAGAAGATAGCATCGTATTTGTTTGGGGCTGCTGTTCGCTTCACTCCGTTGTGGTTATCCTCTCGATGATTTCAGGCGTACCAGCAGTTTTCCTGCTGGACATAGCTTGTGTGAATCGGTGTTTTTAATCACAAGCTTCCACATTAGAACAAGTATTGTATTTTATGCCATTACCTGACTGGAGTATCACGTTTAGATCCGATTTAGTGAGAAAACATGTAAATTAGCACAGTATTTTCCGCAGTTTAGGAGCCAAACATATTAAATTAGGGGACTTGCAGCTTCGTCACACCTCACTACAAGACCCTTAAACTACTGCACAGGGCTCTCAAACTGAAGTGCAATGCTCTTCAGTTGTGAGGTAAAACGCTTAAGCCATCAGAGGCTAGGCTTTGATTCGTTAGACTCTCGTAATACCTCACAAATGCTAGAAAGTGATTTGTAATCACTTACAGTTCTACATTGGCCAATATCACTCACCAAAAACACTTTACCTGATTATGGACAACGAGTCCTGGTGATCGTAGAAACCTTTTCAGTTGTTGGATTTTAGGCTTTAGCAAAAAAGCTTTACTGACTCGTCAGACTAGAAATGACCGATCAGACCAGCTTTATTGTATTCCATTGATTCAGTCATGACTGACATTTGTGACATTTTTGATGGTAGTCAAGCCTATTGATGATGTTGGAACAGTGGCAACCTGGGCATTGGTCTCTATTCCGTTTATTCGTCTGTCTTCCTCTGGGTTGAGAACAACTCGACTGTGACGATGGAAGCCCGAAGCAATTTCGCATTTACATATCCACTCTGTCCTTAATACGTTAGACTTTAAACCCCGTCGGAATAAGAAGCCAATTTATTCATTCTTCAATGAAGCACGGTGGGACAGAGTGAAAACATTCTGCTCCTCGTTTTCCGCAACATTTGAACTACGCAAGGAATAAAACCATCTTGTCCATCTTTGTTCAAATAATTCAGCCATACAGATACAGTTTCCACTGGAATTCGTGTGACAGTTTTGTGACTCCGAACGATGATGGGAGCACAAGAAGCCTCATCTTCTAAGATTTTACGTGGATGTTATCCGACCACATTTATTTGTCTCTTCAACAAACCAATGCTTCGTTTTTAAAGACAAGATGCAAGACGAAAGAGAAAGCAAACAAATCGTGCTTAAATCCAGCAAACCAGCTAGTCGCTTTGAACTGAATATCATGATGGACTTGCTTATTACTTTAACTGAAGATTTAAGCACGAAATAAACGAGTTGTCTCGTCATCCGTCGATCAAGTACTGGTGCAAATGAAATACTGCAAGTGGAAATATTTCATATCATGTGCGGAATTTCGAAAGACCACAAACGTGATCAGGAAAACACCAAATGTAGTCCCACGAACTGGCCTCAGTATTTTTGAGGTTAAGAAAAGTGTCGGAACGGTTTTGTGGCACTTAGTTCATACCTAGTTTAGAGATCAAAGCGTACCTTTTCAATGGAACACGTAATACAGATTACACGGGGTAATGGATAAATGTTTGACGTGACTGTGGCCTCCTGGATAGTGAAAAACTGAGATTTGCCATCAGTGAATAGTGCTTTAGAAATTTTATGATATATTGTAGAGATTATTCAGTTTATAAATTGCCAGGCAGAATTCACCGGCGAAAGTCTACTCCTGATTTTTCGAAACAATGAACGGAAGATGAAAAAAGGGCGATTATCGTTCCCAGCATTTAGAAACGCCCACTCCGAATGTCTACATAAGATAGATTGTCCAGAAAAGAAGAAAATTTTTATCTTATTGATATATTTGGAGGATTGTACTATATTACTGAAGACGACTGTCACTCTGCAGTGCATGATTCAGCTAAAGGTGGGAATTTACAATGGTTTTAATATTTATGGCGGCTTTCTTGTCCACCATTGGATCATATGTGATAACTTGAACGAGAAAACACGTGCGGGAAAGTGGGACTAAGCGCGTATCTAACCGTCTTTTAGAATGGGCAAATAATGGCTGATGAGACTCTGGTCACTCTTTAGCCTATCTTCTAACGACCGGTGATCCCGATAGTGGACGGTAATAAAGGACTAGCCGTCGGAGATTATATATATATATATATATATATATATATATATATATATATGATTTGCTAATAGCGAAAGTCTATTTGAAAACTCAAAAAGCAGCCAAATTGAACGTTCAATCAGAGGTGTAAATGAAGTAGAATAAACATTTTCCTCCAAACCGCATTTCTTCCAACTTTGTTTGACATACCAATAAGCAATTAGTGGAGGCAGCTGCCGTTGAAGAATAACTAAACAGACTTAACGGATTCTAGTTTTCAAACAATCACACACTGGTATTACCATAAATTCAATCTTTCGTATACTAATTTTACTGCGCATTCCGAACAGATTAGATGATAATATAAAAGCGGCATAAACAATAAAGAATGCACTGATTTTCTCAGTAAAGATTACTTTGATTATTCGCGAAATCATTCAGTATTGCTTTTGTCAATATGTACGTGGCCGCTTTCGGCGAAGTTCTATTTTCTGGTTGAGGGGTATGCAAGTGGATTCAGTCAGAAACGAAAGACAGACAGATTCTTTCAATATTTTTGCTCACGCTGTTCGAATGGATCAGTGTACCTGCTTACTTTAAGTGAGTGTACGCTAACTGATCACAGTGCTGAAGGGTCGCAAAAAGTGAAGTAGTTTAACCCAGTAATGATAATATTGTTGTGCTTTGACGAGGGAACTCCGAACTTCTCTCATTGTTATTAGAAAACGTGTGACTTTGTAAAAATAGACGATATGGGTCTTAATTTTCGAAATCAGGACCTGGTACTCTATCCTTAAATCTACAATTAAATCAAACCTATTTGCATGTCACTTTGATGTTGAGTAAACCCAGTCCAAAGCCGAGCAGTATACGAAACAATTTAGTCATTGTATCCCTAAGACGGTTGACATTGTAGGCATCATTTTTGTGGTGATATTCGTGCACAAGAAATCTATTTGCAAAAGTGCCTCCTTTCCGATTCCAAAACCTGTTTTTATACAGGATAAAGTTCGTTCGAATAAACTACTGGGTCAGTTGGACAATAAAAGTAGTCTGTTGCTCACAGTCTGTCAACTTCTGCCTTCCTGGCCCAAGGTGGCACTTACTAATTCCGCCTAAACTTATTCAATGAGCAGTCGAATCCTGTACGTTGCATGTGAATTTGTCGTAAACTCAGAAACATAGAGCTTTCACAACTGTGCTCCTTTTGGTACACTGTACAAGATTATACGGAACCCAAGCAACAATGAACCGTAAAAACATGCGCTTATCGCAAGATTATATTTCTCGGCCTTTCTCAATAAGCAGCTTGCAGTCCATTTCAAATCCTTCCTGAAAAACACTGTACAACAAAACAGAGCAACAACTACAGATTTTTCCGTCGTTCTTCTTCCTTGTTGCTTCCTTAATCAGTCTTTTACCTCGTTCCTTAGACATTTATTATCAATTCCAATCAATAAGAACTTTCAGCAAAAAAGCTGAATAATTAAACCTCGGAAAATTGACCACATGATGCGGCGTAATGAAAGCCGCAATTGTTGACCGAGCAGCGGTACAAAATTGAATAATCCTCTTCATTCAGCTTTGAGAGTACACCTCAGTAGGTTTGCTGTTGAAAGTCCTTACTGGTTGAAAACCTTAGTAAACTGCCAAGAAACTATGCGCCATCACTGAATATTGGTGAGACAAGGCTGAGTGATGACCGGAAAACCTGTAGTACGCCAATAATAACAACCACTACCATTAAAAATGACAAGACTCAAATCTATAGCGTGCCTATGTCCCGACCAGAGGAATTTTTGTCCTGTTTCTTTTCTATTCACTTGGTGTATTGAAAGAAAATGTTTGCCTCGGTTTATTCAAGGGTACGAGTTAACACTATGTAACTCACAAGTTCAACATAAGAAGAAGCGTTTATCGGGACAAAAGGTTTCCGCGGATACCTATGTCTACTTCGGAATGGTCTGACGCTCCGAAGGAAAGATATCACAGTCAGCTAGCCATCTGATTATCAGGGCACCGTAGGCCCCAGCCATCATTTAGGGGTCTCTTCATTTCCCACACAACCAGCACAGACCTGCCATTGTTCAAAACATACAATAACTGTCATTTTAAAATCTTATTAGTTCAGCCAAAACAAGCTACTGCTCTCGTTTGGTTGAATCCGATATTTAGAAGAAAGACCTACGCTGTTTGGCACCCCGTGTGGAAAAACACGGCTTGCTCTCTTCATTTGACTTTTTGCTTACCAAAATGCAATGGAACTACAGACCATACTGTGGTCAAATGTGCCGATAACTCAATAAAGACAGGGTACTCTGTCTACGCAAGTGCACGTGAACAGATGTGTTAGTGTGAGACTAGAAGTGAGCAGAGCAGGGTCACGTCT
Organism: Fasciola hepatica; assembly: GCA_948099385.1. Lineage (NCBI taxonomy): Eukaryota > Metazoa > Platyhelminthes > Trematoda > Plagiorchiida > Fasciolidae > Fasciola > Fasciola hepatica. The sequence continues at coordinate 1,086,526 of CANUEZ040000124.1, forward strand.
TTCACCATTTCATCCGCGGTACTGATTAAACTCGGCCAAGGAACTAAGTCTGCATAACCAAATCAAGATGTGAGAACTGAAGGTGATCAATTATTTACTTTTTATCAAGACATATTGAGTAATACGAGGTCACTGGTGAATCCTGGTTATCTACTCAGGAACACCTGAAATCACCTAGAAATAGTGGGAACGAAAAAATTGTCTTTACTCTGCATGAAATTCTCATCGGCGAAAGCTTGAATGAATACTGTGGATCATATATTTCATAAAAATGGATAAGGCTTTTAATCGTTTAGTTCAAAGGCTTTCTAGCCAACAAAAATCATGGAAGCATTGGACTGTCTCATGACTGTGGGGAATCATTCATGTCCGTTGAGCCTCGACGGGGACTCGAGCCCTGGTAAGCAATATTACGTATCTTACAAGTTAACTTTTCGGCCACAGGGACTGACTGATGGTGGTCTGTTTCGTTTAAATGTCTCACCAAAATAAAAAAGCCGAGGTCAAACTTTAAAAAATGGAAAAAAGTGTTTTGGTGAGCTTTTTGGAACAAACAAAAATTAAAAACCTTCGCAATTAAAAATGGGCCATTTGTATGACCGATTGGCACCGTCACGGCTGACTAACCGTTCACACGTATACTACAGAAGCAACCCTCGCCATATATTAGTAAGCAAATGAAAATCGCCCAAATTCCTTTCTATTAGGTAATCATAGTACTATTCTTCAGGAAGGTGGTTACGGTCGAATGGTCAAAATGGGCGGGAGTGAAGGCCGCATGAGTAGAACTTCGAACTGGGGATAGAACAGGGTTTCGAACTTCAGCATGTTGTCCTTTCGATAACTCTCGCTTATGGATAATCCTATTTATTAGTCCGAAACCAAAAAGCTGGTGGACGTAATGTGCCGTATAATTCCGTACAACCCACAGGAAAGTACTCACTTTTGAAAATCGAAACGCTGTGACGAGCGGTTCGCGCAGCCCATTTAAACATCACGGAAATGAAAGTAGTTAGACACGTAGACGGCATTTATACGGCATGGAATGACAGTAACTCATGTATTTCAATGAGTGAGCTGTATGAGACCGGTGATCCGACTTAGCTGCAATGTTAACTTCTTCGGTATTGAACAGAACTGTACCGCCAAAAGGACACGACCCGTGAGTAGGCCGCGAGTAAAACTGGGGTTGGCCGGTGTGCGGACAAACTCAAAGATAATATTTACTCTTCAGTTGATTCTGCATACAGTATCAGCGATCAAACCATCTTTGAAGATCCACTGGAGCACTGACTGCGCAGCTGATTCATCCGATTGGCTAAGAACCTTCAAGAGTACGTATTCATTGAACCCGAACTCAGATATAAAATCGGAATGCAAGTGCGGAAGTCACACAAACTGATCATCACGTAATCCGGGCTGTCTCATAACAGGTCAAGGATAATCATGATTAGAACGGGTAATTCACACTTCTGTTAACGATTAGCAGAGGGCATTTCTCCCCATAGGTTTTGATGATAGCCTTTTGAACGAATTGTTGGAGAACTTCAGCTTTGTTCAGAGTTCTAATTAATTCATGTTAGCGCACTAACGTAAACAATTAAGCTTGCTTACCTCAAACAGTCAAATGGCATCACATTACGGTAAATTAATTGAGAAAACTCCACAATCATAACTTAAAGTCCAAACCTCCTACATTCCTTTACAGCTGGCCCGTAAAATATTTGGCCAAAAGCGGGAAAATTGGTTCAAAATCATAAAGAACAAATCGGCTGCTTCTAATGTCAAGGCTACTAGCCCTTAAACGAGGAACATAGAGTACAATAAAATACAGCTGGTGACAAGCAGTAAAAAGGCCCAGAAGCCCAATGCCACAGAGGAAACCGTGATCAGGTGCTTACTCGGTAACATCTGTAGGTCGGCAAGCTTCTTTCGCCAACGGACTAGTTTGCTGGGGATTATCCCAGTTGATCAGATATACTGGTGCTGCAGTCAGTGCTTTGGCATTTGATTTAGAAGATATTCGGCAACTTCTTCGATCGTTTCTTTATAGTCTTCTTAAACTTTCTTGATTCTCCAATGCTCGACATCTGCATCGGTCTCACCAGACCTGGTGACTGAATTTTTGAACTTCTAGCTACTTTATTCTCCCTTGAATTTTGGCTTCCGCTTTTATAAACAATCCAGGATTATTTCACCAGTCAGCAAATGCACACAGCACATTTGTGCCAGATTTGTTTTCACTATTTGCTGTAAGAAGAATATAAAAATCACACTTTGATCCATAAACTTCAGCTATCATCACTGTTTAATCCATGATCAACTTGCGGAATGCCATTTGGTTGAGAATGGAACACATCTTAGCCGAATGTCTCTGGTTCTCTTGTGCAGAATCACAGCGAAGTAAGAAAGAATGTCTGCTCACCACGGTGATTCCTTGGAAATACGTCAAACCTTAGTTACATGGACTCTGATTCATTCATATTAGGCCACTAACTGTTCAGAATAATTGTCCTAGAAAGCGGGACAACTTCGCATTTTGATATGCAACTAAATCAAGCAACTGTTCACTTTTGACGGAAATTGGTGCATGATGAATCATATTATATACAAATCTAATCTCCTACTACTCAGTTGCAAATTATTAAATGTTTCAGTGATTATTCTGTGAGAAACGAGATCGCTTCTGAATGTACCGACAGATCGATGCACCATGTGAAATGTTATGGTAAAATGTTATTGTCCAGTAACACTGCGTAGTCGAAATCGTTGGTAGGTTGTCGACGTTTCGGTCACCAAGGGTAACCATTTTAAAGACTAGTTTTACATCCGAATGAGACTGGGAAATAGCTTAGAGCAATTGGGTGTTAGTCGCAGTGTGTTCGTGTGTTGGTCTGTCTGGTTGTGGTGTTGTTTAATGCAAGGGTGGGGGTTGAATCTCCGTCCGTATTATGTGTCCGTGATAGTGGGGTCATTTGGGGTCAACAAGGTGTTATGACCATTTTGATGTTTATCCATCCGCGTCGTAAGTGCCATCCATATGCTTGAAATCTCTGCCCCATCGTTGCGGTTGAAACACGGTTGGTGGGTGTTAATTGCTAAAGCCTCCGCGTGGAGACGCTCGGTGTACGTACGAAACCCATACTGGAGGATTCTGGTGTTTTCGTAGTCGATGGTGTGGTTTTCGGATATGGCGTGAAGTGCGACTAAAGAGTCACGTTCTAACTTTCTTAAAGCCATTTGGTCTCTCGGTCTGCATTTTGCTTTACTTTTGTGTTCTACGATTCTGGTTTTGACCTGTCTGCATGTTTGTCCAATGTACTGAACGAGGCAGTCTTTGCAGTTGATCTTGTAAACACAATTGTTCTGTTCGTGTATGTGTTGAGAGTTATTGGTTCTTGTGAAATGTCTAAATTTCAATTTACACAAGGAACCTCTAACACATCAAGAAAAAGTCCCTCCACTGGAAGGTGCGTTCGAAAACCTACCGCCCGAAAAAGCCAATCAAGTCAGATTCAGAATGAGTAATATGCTCAGAAACCAGAAACCAATTTCGTCAAATCTATCAACAGATGGACAGAAGGCACTAGCCACACTGCGAAGTGACAAATCGATTCACATCACGAAAGCTGACAAAGACAACACCGCAGTTGTCCTAAATGGGTCAGACTATGAACCAAAAGTTCGACAACACTTGGAAGATGGATCATATGAAAGAATTAAAGAAAAAAATGCCAACGCCACACTGAACAAAACAAAGGCACAGATAAGCAAATACCTTTCATGGCTGAAAGAAAACCTGGGGAAGTCTCTATGGTGTGCTTTGAATCCAAAAACAAACAGAACTGAAGGATTTTACGGAATACCAAAAGTCTACAAATCTGCCACACCTATCCGACAAATCGTGGATTATACACATTGTGCTATCTACATCTAAGCCAAATACATCAGTACACAGTAGGGGTCTACTCTGTGGCACAAGTTTCGGAACATGGTGCATTCAAGTTACGCTCCTTGCAGTTTGGGTACTAGTACCTATTGGGATGAATAAAATCACTTAAAGTGGAATTTTAAATAATATTTAGGACCTGACACATCATCTCGATCGATACCCGTACACCCACTCCATCTGAACTGTTGATTCATTAGTTAGCGTTAGTTAGGCTTTCTTTTCGTCTGTATTTCTTTTCTAGGCAGATTCGAATTTTCTTCTCTATCTTGAGCGTTGACGTGACCAAACTGCTTACAAGCCCTAGCCATCAGATATTCCGCAAATGACCAGTGATTTTTTCCATTCGAGCAAAGTTTTCTTCAAATTACACTCAAAGGTATTCAAAAGTTTATCTTGCACAAGGCTTTCTAAGAAGGGTTCTCGAATCACTAACCTTGATTTTCGTGTCTTTCTTCCACAGTGTCCGTGCGTTACGACTGTATGACCATCGGGCAAACATACAATAGGAGTTTCGATGTGTGTCAGATTCCAATAATCCTGTCTTTTTCTTTTCAGAAGAACGCACAGTGGAATTTCTCTTGCAAGATAATAGATGACCAATCAATCACATACCGTTTATTCAGACCTCACCTAATGAACTCCACCATCGTATACCCTGTTGCGCCCTGGATAACTATTTCCTCGCACAAGAATGCCATGGGTTGCCCGGTTTTCTACTGGTCATCTTGTAGTCACGGATAACTTACAAGCCGTACCAAGCTGATCGATTTTTTCTTTCTCGTTCCACTGGTTATGTAGACTCTGAATAACCACCGGTTGGGTGCAATAGCAATAAAAGCAACATTCGTTTGAACTAATGCAACCTGAAAATGTCCGGGCAACAGTAACCAATAGTCCAACAAAATGAACTGCAGAGGTAAAATATATTTTGTTTGTTATGAGGCGGAGTAAATAGTTTCACTTTTTGGGCAGAAGTAAAGCCAGCATCATACACCCAACAAAAGTGGTTCTTGTTGCAGTCGCGAAGAGATTAAAATTTCATTGCAGTTTAGCCTGATTTTCAAATTATATTCCGTGCTCTAGAATAATGATTACGGGCTCACAAAAAGGTGCCCCTTTAAAAGGAATTAACGGTGAAAAACATCTCAATAAATTTGAGTTTGTGCACCTTTTCACGTCGGTGGATGATGGCTATATTATATCTTCAGAAATCTTGCTGGTGGAGTACTATCCACGATACTCTGAACGATGCGGAATTCTCCGGGCTCTAAAAGCGAAATACTTACAGTCTGTTAGATTAGAAATTCTTCTGGGAGGATAAATTTGATACCGAGTAATCCCTCATCCGAAAATGTTTATCTTATTACTGTGAACATGTCTGGTAATTTGTTTTATATTTTAACTATGAGGAAACCATGAATACTTTAAAGATTCACTTATAACAATTGACCATTAGCAGTCCTAAGTCGGTAATGATAAGGGGATTTATTGACCGTGTTGGAGAAATAAATTGCACTTTCTCCCAGTTGGAAAAAGGAGGCAAAACTGCACGTAGAGCAGTACAGAATAACTAGTGGTATCGTGGCTCGGTTGGTAAATTCTGTGCCTAAAACGCTGAACTAATAGTAGACTGAGGAAAGAGGAAAGTCAATATAACGATAACAACCGGATAACAGCATATAAAGTAAACATTACCGGGGAAGTTGCTATACGCTGTGTCTAGCTAAACTCACGCACACTACACGGACGACCGATCAATATTCCTCTCACGAATGCTTTGCCTCAATTTTTAATCACGCTTCACCTCCGGCTGTATGGACTTATCAGTTTTGCTACGTACTGACTGGACTTCTTGTTTTGCGCGTGACAGCGCATATACTTTAGCTATTTTTACTAACTTGCTTGCGGCTTACTCGCCGACTACGGCCGGGCTTTGTGTTTAGGTACGTACAAATATATGTAATGCCAATATTACGTGCTCTATTACCAAATACTGTACACAACGGTGTATAAATGAGTATTTCCTAGTTTTTTTCATTCTGGCTCACATTCTCAAATGCCTGTCAATCAAGACCAAATTAGAAATGGTAAACGCGTCGAATTTATCTTATCGTGTTCTTAACGATGAGGAAAAATCACCCGGAATGCCTTTATGTTCACCAGTTACCAAGTGCAAAGTTCACGTGATCTAAATGCTTATGTCAAAATATACCAGGATTGTGTAGGGGATGTGTTAACTCAAAAAACTAGAAGTAAATATCGAGTTTCGACGATACTCGGATTGCTACAGGGAAACAAAATTACGTCATATAAGGGAAAACTATAAAATATGACAAGGTAAGGCAGTCGGTCAGTGGTACATCCAAGAAGTAGATGGTTGCTTTTTAAATTTACAGCTGTTTTGAACAGCTTTCTTTGAAAACTTTGACCGTTCTAAAGTTGATGTTGGTTATGCGGTTTTATTCATAAGCCCGTGTAAATTTAGGGTATAAACGATATAGATAAGCAGTTAGGCCGAGGAAAGTTGAAAAGGGTTGCTATGAGCTAACTGCTGATTTTGTTGAAGGTCAAACATTGACAACTACAAATCAGTAATAAGTATATTGTATTTAAAACTGAGTGCCAACTAGCTTCGACTTCAAACAATCAGACCGACGGATCCAAGGATTTGCAACATTAATAAAGAGTATAAACATGCTGAAACCCTCAGATTCCTGCTTTGGGCTTATCACGCACGAACTGTGGCATCAATTATTCACAGTAACGTGGTGAATCCACTCCAGCAATTTATACATTTTGTTTATTGTTCGTACTTTACAGTGTGTTTCCCGTTCGATCTGAGAGAATGAAGCCGAACATTATTTTAACGCAGGCTTTCGAGATATCGACGACCCCCGTATACAAACCTTCGATCAATGATTACAACAGAGGAAAAAACCAAGCGGTGGTGTTCGCATATGAACTCTCCAAATACAAATAGGCCATGAGAATGCAATTATCTTCCGACGAGACAATCAAAGTGAGCTTGTGGAAGAGCTGGCTCTGAAGACTTTTTCACCCTTCACTAGATCTCTTGTTCTTCTGAGATTCACACGTGAAATATATAATCGAATTCCGTGCCTTAAATGTCACGGGAAATGTTTTACTAGGCCTTGGTTGGCATGAAGACAAACGGTTTTCGTGTCAACCAAAAGTATGATCACCAAGTCCGAATTGGATTGAAAACATTGTTACAAATAATGACAAGTACCTGAATTAAGTTCAGCAGCGATGGTGATGGTGGTAATGGTGATGATGATGATGACTCTGAAAAATGATGATGGCTTGGATGATGGTTTTGATGATTTGGATGATGATGTTGACTATATGGGTTATGGCTGCAATGGCGTTGCTAAATAGAGTCGGTCGAATATTGTCATTATGATACCATGGATAATGAGAGGTAATTCTGTTTCTCAACAATTATATGGTTAATAAATCAAGGCGATAACTTCACTTAGCACCATCAACTGAAATAGAGTATGAACTGGACGAGTGAGCTCAGTTGGAAACCTACTTTTCGGTTAATGAAGTCATAATGGTTTGACGGCTTTGATCTTCTGACTACCTCGTTTGTTTATTAGAAGAAATCACGACTTCTTGCAACATTTCACGTAATTACACTCTGTACGGTTCTCCGGTACTTAATGCTGGCCTGTTTCAAAAGGTTTGACGCAGTATTTGAGATAGTCGTCGTTTGAAAACCGTTGAAAGCAAATTGGCATGTTGTTTGGGCTGTGACGGCGCTAACAGATTGGTTTTGGCACACTAACATTTTGTTCAGTGGTAGGAAAGAAACAAAGTATGTGTAATGCTTGAAACAGCACGTTGTAGCCAAGCTTTAAATCTTATGACTTACGGCATCCTACAGACAAAATTCCTTTTTCTGTCTGGATAAACACATAAAAAGTCACTTGCTTCCAATATTCTACAGTAATCGAGAAAGATTCCATCGCGGAATCGAAGTATTATCAAACCGGATCAGGCGAGCTTGGGCTGTGACACATTGGATACGTATTTCGATCGTGCTAACGTCAACGCACACCACTTCAGTCCGCCTACTCCATTCGACAAAAGTCGAACCTAACTCGGCTGGTGAAAGATATGACAGTGAAGTAATAAAATGCGTATCCCCAAATGTTTTGCTAATGAAGGAGATTTGGAGCTTCCCCGTTAGTGGATATGTGGTAGTTATTACCCACAAACCGGAAGTGTGGGAGTTACGTGTTGTTCCTTCTTGTTGTCACCCTTTAAGCGGGACTGCTGACTGCTGACTGCTGTGAGAATTCAGTTTTTAATTACACAATGAAGCGAGATAACCTGTGTCGCATGTTAGGTAGGGTGGTCACAATAAAATGCAACTTGCCCCGGTCGACCAAACCATCAATGTGTCTGTGAGTTGTGTCAGAAAACGAAATTACGGACGGATTGAAAATCATCGTTCGCAGGATTTACTTCCAATTTTTGTACTGTATGTAAAGTAATTTTCCATGTTGATGAATAAAAAAGTGGGGACAGTAATTTCTTGTTAAATTTTACACAGGAGGTTTGCAAATAGAATCAAACAATACCTCGAAAACATGTGTACGTTCTCGTCATTTTGCTTTCTGTGTATAACCCACTGTTTTATTACCTTGGGAAGCTGAACACTAAGTAAAGATGTTACTGAGTTCTATCTCAAACAGGCGATTTGAAATTCAGAAGTTCTTTTGTCATCTAATAAATGAAACTTCCAAGCTTAAATAGACGAAAAATGAATTGATCATTCGAAAAAGGAATCCTTTATACCCGTTTGGTTTGTTATGGATGTGATGAACGATCGAAAAAATATAAAGCGTTCCATCTACACTGACCGTGTCACTAGTATTCAGTGTGTGTGCTATATTTCTCCAAACGCACACGTATTTTTTGATTCGAATGAGTGAATAATTATTAGTAACAGTGAGACAGGTTTTTCGGCAAAGGGGCTTCATAAGTGCTTGCCAATGCATGTTCGGCTAGATAGTTTCAAAAATAATTGACTTTTTGACAACAGAATGTCTGCAATGAAGTCTGATTGAACACTGCCTATAACATGTACCGAAACTCATACTACTTAATAATACTTACCACCCAAAACGGACACAAGATCAGGGAAAAGATTGCAAGATGGGCATGTTTTCTAGTGTAGTGTGTGTCCATACTGGCTGCGGAAGACCTTTTGCGAGAATCATACCTAATCAGTGCGTAGTTGTGGAACAAGTGAGTATAGTTTTGTGCTTTGTAGCCCGCATAAATGATCCATCGCCAGTAACAGTTTGAACAGCAAATCGTTTCTTTTATCACTATCTCCACTGAAAAACCTTGTACCACTATGGTTGCATAAAACGGTGACGTATTATGAAAAGTTGTCAAGGTATGTTATTAATGGCCCGTATACTTGAGAAAGATATTTTAAACAACCTTCTTCACTAGCTGTCATATCTACGAAGACTATCTTGCTTTACTGTATTCTTCTTCAGGCTTATCGAAAATTGAGCTTAGAACACTGTAAATGAATCACGATTCGGGAAGGTGCAAATAGAAATAGATCACTTTAATCACGTCAAACAAATCGATTAGTGGGAATTTCTTATCCAATGATATATATATATATATAATTTGTGTGTTTGTGTGTGTGTGTGTATGTGTGTGTATTATTACCTTTCCCTACTGGTTCTAGTTGAAATCAAAAAGGAAAATCATACATCGAGTTCAGACAAAATAAACTGGATAACTCCCATTGCGTGTGAAGCTATGCGTGCAGTAGAAAATGAAAGTGACTCCACAGACCGAGTACAATCATATTCGATTAATTTAGGAAAGTTCAGTGTTTGTAACTCGAACTGTCTGTTGGCCGTAAACTGCACGGCTTATTTGCCAACCTGTTGTTGCTTTGAATGACAAATACACATTGTCCATGACGACAACACACATCTGACAGAAATTAGCGCAGGGCAAAGTGAAGACCATTGTTATGCCTGGAGCTGTATTTTTATTTGATCGAATAGTGTCTCTTGGGAAACCGGATCTCCTGCATTTAAAAGTAGAGTTCTGTAACACTTCTGGTGACGTATGAGTACCTGTTCGATAAATTTCATCTGAAACAGACAATAAGCTTTTGATGTACCCAGTTTTTTTGACCTTGCCCATTGTATCCAAACCTGGAGTTAGGTTCCCAGTTCAATGAATATACTAAAATATTCCATTTCTCTGTCCCCTGATCGCACTCATAAAGAAAAATACTTCCTCCCTCCTGATTTACACACCAACACGTTTGAGTTGTCTTTATATTGTGCTCAGTTGGGAGAAAAAACACGGTGCTTTTGATGAAGGAATGAGGTTTGTTTGTCCAGAAGGCAGAAAACACTAGTGAAACAGACAATTTTGGCTGTTGCAAGAACGTTGCTCGGAGTCTGACGATGGAGGAACGGAAGGTAGCCATTTAAGTAGAAAAATTCGTTGACGTCTGTTTCTTACAACAGTCCGAATTAACTTCCATATTCTTCCCCGTACGTCCAACCCGTGAGTCAACAATTTCGTTTAACAGATTTATTCAAGATGCCTGTGGGCCGCCTAAGGCTAGGTCGGAGAATAGCATATGCTGTGAGATTGAATGACTAAGTTGATACTTTTCGTTCCTTACCTTTACGTGGAAGATAAACTTGCATGCAGGTCTTGATAATTTTGAACGTATTATGTGTTAGAGAGACCAGGAACACTCAAAGAACTATTCCGTTCTCAATGAAACATTCTGCTTTCTGGGCGCTACACTGTACGCCACTACGAAGGCGTGAAGCTTTAAAACGGATCTGATATTGGACAATACCGTTAATCAGATCACTGTCGATTCACTTTTATGAATTGATTGTTTTCCCTCAAGACTAGACTGCACCTTGACTTCGTGTGATGGCTTGTTTGCTTCCATGACCCAAAGAGCTATGCAGGATTAGTTCCCTAGGCCGGAGACGCAGTCACGTCTAACAGGTCGATAGGTAGAGGCCAGACGAAGTCGACTCTCAGAACCAGCTGCTGGACAACGTCTGATACTAACCACTATGCCCCTAGAGAGGACACTCCCTCGAATCAACACGGAGAGAAACAGTTTACCGGTCTAAAAACCTCCACTGGATTTATGTAGGAGTGGAGCACCTGAGGTTTCTCTCGACGGTGGGAGAAGTCACCGCACTTCATTGGGCAACTATCGCCCGCCTAAGCAGAACAGCCCCAGCCCAAAGGATGCTGCCCCGTCCACGTTCCACTTGCTCTACTAGGTGCATGGGACTGAGGAATGAATCCGAAAGGTGGATCATTAACAAAGCACCAACGAAGATAAGACAAAACGCGTGCAACCATCAGGTCTCACGTGACAGACCAGAAGAAGTTCGTTCATGGGTTCTTTGGTCACTTTCCCAAGCTGGATTAACACCACACAACGTTGTGGGTCTGACTTTTGAGTCAAAGGCTCCGGTAAGGATTCTCAAAGTAAACCTCTTCTGTGATATGAGCAGCAGCGTAGTACGATTAGCTCAGAAACCTCCAATATCTTTCATGTAAAGGGCCTTACCAATTTTCCCTCTTTTAATTTAAGTACGATGCAAAAAGCCACATATAATGGCGGCTTTGAAAAAAAATAGTAGTTCAGGAGTTAGACAGACCTCAAGTCCAAATGTCCACTTCACTTGGTTGTCTTCAACGTCCGCACACTATGTCAGATTGGGTAACAGGCTGCCCTTGCTAAAAATTCGACGCCTTTAAAATAGATGTAAGCTGTGTCTCCGAAACACGCATACAAGACCCCACTTTTATGACCACTCTTTGCACCCTATATACAACCTCAATCTCTCGTTTTACTCTTCATGTGTCGAGTGATTCGTAGTCGATCTGGCATTGGGATTGCTGTGAGCATGAAAACTGAGCACTCGTCTGTGTGCAATTCGATTGGACGGTTCTTTGCATGTCAACAGCAACAAACTGAAGTGCCGATGCTTGTTCATCGCGTTCGTGTATGCGCCGACTGACTGCAGTTCCTCTGCGATTGCGGACGAATTCTTTCAGGATTTGTCTCAGCTGCTTCGAAGCGTGTGTTCAACAAACGTGGTGGTCATTACTGGGGACTTCAACGCCCAAGTTGGCTATTTGGGAGATACTAAAAGGCACATTGGAGGCTCATTTGCTATCCCAGCCGATCGCACTGACAACAGCGATCATCTCATTCAGCTGTGTTCTTACCACAGATTGATTCTGGAGAGTTTGAGTTTCTGCCATAAGAAGTGGCATTGAGTGACATGGCGTCCTCCTATATCTTCACAACGTTGGACTCAGATTGGCCATATTGTGATTGGTCACCGCTGGCTTGGATCAAGTGAAAATTGTCGTTCATTCTGGTCTACTCCTGTGGACTGATATCACGCGTTGGTACGTGCTCGCTTCCGTTTACGACTCGTCTGTGGTCGCATGAACGCAAATGCCACCTGTCCCGCACAATCACTTCTGGGTGATAACGGGCGATGTGATTTCCAAACGGAGCTGTCTACACAATTATCTATGCAGCCAGATGTTCAGGACCTAGAAGAACGCTGGGAACACATCAAGAGAGCTTCATATGCCGCTTCAAATCCCACTCAAGACTGTGGTTCAAGTCGGTCTCACGGACGATAGATGTCTTTGGCATCAGTTGCTCCGTTGGGTGCTCGCAGATCCGTCTCTCCGGATGTCACATTCAATGAAGTGCGCCAACTAACTAGGAGCCTAATAAGTGACCGTGAGCAGTGGTGGATTGCGATATGTGGGAAATGGAAAAAGCTGCGTCCATTGGCAATACTCGCAGCCTTAACCGTTTGATTAGAGTTGCTGGTCCACGGAAACCCGGTGTAAGTGAGCTAATCAAGGAATCCGACGGCTCACTGATTCATTCCCAGGGACGTCGTTTGGGCTGTTGGGAGGAGTTTTTTGAGGAACAAATAGGTTGGCCCACTTCAGCGGTGGACCTTCCAAATATGCCTGGGAGAGGAACGATGCAGGTAGATATCACTTCTCCATCAAAAATGGACGTAATGCGAGAGATGGGCTCATTGAAAAGATACAAGCCTCTGGACCGGATGGGTTATCTCCATCTTTTTCAAGGATGGAGGCAAAGCTTTGGTTTCGGCGTTAAGAAAACCTCTCCGGGTAATATGGGATAATGAGCGGATTCTTGGGGAATGGTGTGAATCAATGATTGTGCTGATTTACAAGAAAGGTGACAGATCCTCTTGTGAAAGTCACATAGGAATCAGCTTGTTCAGTGTCGCGTCCAAACTGCTTACCGGGCTTATTCTCCACCAATTATCCAATGTCAATTAAATGTGTACTCATGATAATCAGGCTAGTTTCAGACCCGGTCGGGGTTGTAATGACCATATCTTCGACAAACCTTAGAGCACAGGCACACCTTCCGTAGGTCCACAATTTGTGTTTTTCTTTATCTGAAAGCTTCGTTCGATTCAGTCGACCACACAGTTCTCTGGCACTGCCTCTCATTTTGAGGTGTGTGCCAGAGAAAGTCGTTTCTCATTTCAAGTGCTTGTATGCAAACAACCGAAGTCGAGTTCGTGTTTACGGCGATATTTCACCCGAGTTCACCACGGAAGGTGGCGTTCATCAGGGTTGCCTTCCTCCACCTTTCCTCTCCAACTTTGTAGTTGAATTGATTCTTGAGGTAGCCCTATCCTGGTGTGAGAATGGTGGCATCGATCTTTGCCCAGGTATAAACTGGCTGACCTGGATTACGCGTACGGTTGTCTCTTAAAGGTAGAGTGTACGATGTGGCGGTTAGATCCGTTCTTTATTCGGCTCAGACACTTGGCCTTGAAGGGTAGAAGACAAGCGAAGACTGTCGGTATTTGAGCATCGACTGAGTATGGGGGAACGCCGTGTTAATAATGCTGATGTTACGCGTAAGGTGTTGGTAACCAGAGGTCAGTCCGTGGATCAAGCACTGAATCTAAACAGGTTGAGATGGTTGAGACATGTGTTACACATGCCCATCGATAGACTTCCTCAGCCTACCCTGTTCTCTAAGGCATGTAGTTGTTGGAGGGCAGGTCTAGGTGGTGAGTCTATGACATGGCGAAAAAGTGTCAAAACCTTGACTAGTGGACTTTGCCAAGTAGGACGTGTTAGACTTCCAGGTTGGGGTCCACGTGATCCACCTACTAAATGGTCGAAAACATTAAGTGATATGGCTAGGTGTCGCGGCCAATGGTGTAGTTGCACTCGGACTCTTTCCCTGTGTTCGTGATTTCCGCCTTTCACCTTGATCTTTTTGGATCTTACACTTTATGCTTCTGATGCTTTTGCCGTTTACTGGACGATGCTAGAAGGTAGCAACCGAAACCAGAGCATTGCAGTTCGAGGTTAATGGTTGGTTACACTAAACTGCTCAGCTGTAGGCGTGAAATAATATAAGCACTATCAGAACGGGCAGCATTGTTCGACTCACGGGTCTCTCAAGCTTCTTGCGAGTTTTTCTTAACCGAGAAATGTAAGATGAAATCAGCAGAATGTGAAAGTTGGTAATTTAGGTGTTTTGTCTACCAATACCCCAATTCATCGATCAGGTTCGGCAGTTAAAGTCCTTTTGCAGTTTGTTTTAACCGTGGCCAGGCTTTTCACAGATAGATCCAACTGATTCAAAAGAGTGAAAGTATAATAGTAATGATAGTAATAATAACAATAAAACAGTGGATATACAACACGGTGGTTTATTAAATGACTCGTTCTACAGTTCCATGGTCCATAATGGTGTGCTCATCATTGAAATCGCCTGATGGAATAATCCGCAAGCAATTTAAATCTGTTCAAATTTATGCGAATACAAATAAATCATAGGTAACGTCTGTCAATATGAATAAGCTAGCATCAACACTGGCTTCGGTTGGTGCTTCCCACCTTCCCGATTGGGACGCAAGTAATGTGGATTGTCGTTAGTTGGTGACGTTGAGAAACACGGCTCAGAATAGAAGCCAGTGGAGCGAATGCTGTATGGCCTGTCCGTTGCACTTCCTTTCGTCGTAACCACCCAATACAAAACGGCAACAAAATAACGAAACGTGTACGGTGAAAACAAAAACAAAAAAGTTATTTCGTTTATTAACCGCTCTCCGATCCTGTTGTGTCCCTATAAGAAGGGGCATAGACTCACATGGTGCCCCCCTACGCTTTCACAGATCTGAACTAAGATTCACCATATGCTCACTAGTCACGACTGGTGTGAATTAATCGAATATTATCGTTCATTTTGGTCCATGCCCCTAGACTCAGAACACATCTTATCATGTGTTCGCCTCTGTTTCCATCTCATCTGTCGTCGGGCCAGCGCTAAAGGCACCCGTCCTACACAGTTACTTTCAGAAGATAACCGACGATCTGCTTTCCAAGCAGAGCTGTCTACATGGATATCGATGCAACCGGATGCCCAGAACCCAAATGAGCAGTGACAACAGATCAGGGACGCCTTGTACGCTGCTTCCAGTGCCACACAAGACTCTGGTTTATGTAATTCATACAAACGACGAATATCTTCGGCAACGGTTGCGCTGTTCGATATTTGTCGATCCGTTCCTATGGATAAAATGCCTCTACAGCACTGGGTTGACTCAACACCAAATCTGGTGTTGGCAGGAGAGACTCTAGCTGAAGTGGATATATCCTGTTACCTGTGCAGTTACTTCTCACCAGGTGGACGGATATCAAATGAAGTTCCATCACGTATACAGGAGGCCAGTTTGGCTTTTTCCAATCTCCTTCGTTTGTGGCGTCGGTGTGAAATCTGACTGTCTGTTAAGGATAGAGAGTGCAACGCAGCAGTTAGATCCGTTCTCTTATGCCGTTCAGAAATATGGACTTTGAGGACAGAAGATAGGCGAAGGCTGTTGGTGTTCGAACACCGATATCTCCGTAGGATCGACCGAGTATGGGGGTAACACCGTATCAGTAATGCTGAGGCTAGGTGTAAGGTGTTGGTAACCAGAAGTCAGTCTGTGATTGAGGTGGTTGGGATATATGTTACGCATGCCAGCCAATAGACTTCCTCGGTGTATGCTGTTCTCTGGGACAGGTAGTTATTGGAGGGCAGGTCGAGGTGGTGAGTCCATGACATGGCGAAAAAGTGTCAAAACCTTTGACTAGTGGACTTTGCCAAGTAGGACGTGTTAGACTTCCAGGTTGGGGTCCACGTGATCCGCCTACTAAGTTATTAGAGACATTAAGTGATATGGCTAGGTGTTGCGGTCAGTGGTGCAGTCGCATTTGGACTCTTTCCTTGTCCTCTTGATTTCCGATCAATACTCTGACTTTTTGGATCCTTACCACTACGCTTCTATTCTTTTCCACCTTTACTCGACGATGCTGGAAGGTAGCCATCGAAACCAGAGCACAGAAATGCCAGAATAATGGTTGAATAAACAGAAGTGGAACTGAATTGGTTGTTTGAACTGTGATGTAACAAGTCTTTCTCTTGAGTGATTCACTACTCAATCTGGCCGTACTCTGAACCACCCAAAAATGGACACGTTTGAATCAGCTACGAAAAACCGAATTGCTCAGATCATTCGAGAATAAGCAAAACTCTTTTTCTCTAGCATTTTTTACCACATATCGTGACCCGTTCAACCTAGAGAAGAAAGAAGAAGAACAGCAGCTGCAGCAAGAAGAAGAGGAGGTGGATGAAGAAACATTTTGTGCTCTGCGCATGACACATTGCAATTTTGTTGTTTTCCTAGTGATTCATTTAGTTTAAAGTGGTTATCAACCAGTTATTCACAAGAAAACAACACGTATGGACGTTTTCTGGGGTTCAGTCAGAACAAAATATTATTGACTTGATTTTCAGAATAAGCATTTATCAGATATTTGCATTTCAATTTGGAATGGAAGCGTACCTTGTACTGTATGAACTATAGGGCAGATGTGGAAATTTGCCCTCTCTAAGTAGGTGAACCAGCTTGTTTAACAATGAGATTACTTCCCATCATGCTGTAATCATTGGGCTTCACACTTAAACAGTAAATGTCCTGCAAAAAGTAGGACAGATGACTGTTCACGTACTCGCCTTTATTCACAGGAATCTTTCCTCTCAGATATGCTGATTTTATCTCCAATTAAGAACAAAAGTTTTGGCCTAAACTCCAGGATCTTTGATACGTACCCTGGGGAAGGCACCTAAATGGGCTACAAAACCACGAGTAGCTCAGCTTCTCAACCTAGAGGTAGACGGACAAAAATCCCACAAAGTTTAAAGCGTCCGGTTGTCATACTAGTCAAATGTTCAAGTGATCAAGTGGTTCAGAGTGTTTGCTTACCCCTCGCAGGTCAGGGGCTCGAACCTCGCCACTACCGGTTACCTTGAGGGTAGACGGTAATACACTGTGTCACCTGGCTCGTTACCGTACCTGACCTACTGTTGATCTTGTGTGGTTGTCCAGTCCAATCCAATTCACAAGGTCTGGTTACCAGCTATACCTAATTTTGCAGTGGGTCTTTGAAGCTATGGAGTATTTACCCCTTTCACTACACTAATGCACAAGCAAGTAATGAAAACATGATGTCTGTGGCCTGACTCCAGTGACTCGAACTGTTCAGTCAACAAAGCGGAATCACTTCTGGTGGAAATCTTTGTTTATCTGGAGTGCAAAAAGCTTGTTTGAAGACAGGGACTTATTTTATTCTCCATCAGCCCAGCCAGCAAAGTACTGTCTATAGTCAAAGAGGCACCGTAAACATGAATTTCAAGACCGATGGATTCACACTGGTGTATGAGACAAAGAAAGAAGAAACGTGTCAAGAGGGCAGTCAGAAGACTCTTATCATACCAAAGATCTCTGAAAACGAGGTTGCGTCGGGCAAGCCGAAGAAAGATTTATTGATGGCCAGTCGATCACAGCTGGGAACAAAACCCTTCCAATAGATTTTCCTTGACTTGCTGTAGAACAGTTGACGCTCATCCGGCTTAAAACTACCATCCGGAAGCTGACGAGGTTGAGCGGATTTTTTTAAACTAGCTCCGAACAGTATAACGACTGAATGGCATATATATATATGGGATTAAGTTAGATACAAACAAGCAAAAATAAGAAGTGAACTGTTATGAATAATCACGCATGAATCAACCGTGCGCCGTACCCCTGATCTATTCGATTTGGGGCGGGGGACCGCAGACTAACAACCGTGTCTGCGAACTCCCTGGATCTTTTTTACTTTTGGCACTAACGGATCCGGTAAGTGAAAGCTCAGATTTTGCCTAGTTGTGAAACACTCAAACATGTGGCAACCAGTGCTAAGTGTTATTCGATGTCTTAACACTAAACGGATCCGTAGAGCAAAGCGCTCACAAAAGACAACAAACGAAAAAACAAAACCGCGACAGTCGTTCATCTAACATTACTAAATTGATGCTTACCTGCCGTTTGCCAGCTTACATTAGAGATCATTCTTTCCAATGAGTTGAAATGCTTTAAGACTAAATAAGTGATAGCCCAGAGACGAGTGAATAATCTCAGTACAAATAACGGATAATCATCTCAATAACTGGCTGAATCATATAGCAATGAGGATAAGTTCTTCGATGACTCACCTACCATGGAGTCCACCGTGAACAAACCCCGATCGCTGCTGGTACTTCGAACCGGGCTTGACTTGGTGCTGCTGCTTTTCGACGTGGACAACGTTGTCTTTATCAAACCAGTTCGATTCATCTGTACGAGATCAACCCCATCCGGATGACCGATCGGACCAAAAGCGATTGTTCGAGATTTCGCGTCATTCGATCGGTCATCCACACAAGTTGGTCGTGCACCGGTGCCCATCAGACGCACTGTGCTCTTTGGGCTAGGCTCATTCACGGCAGCCTGATTTCCATAGTACATAGAAGCGTGAGACTTCGTATGCGGACTGTACTTCCTCTCAGATGACCCGTTCATGCTGCTGGTCAGGTTGTTGCGCTCCACTGACTGCAAAACTACGTCAGTCGATTCACGAGATGAACTTCGACTGGATCGCAATCGATGAGTTACAGTGGGTGCTGTAACAGCACCTGCACTTCTTGTTGTTGAAGATGATATTTGTTGACTTTGAACTGAGTTGTGGTAATCCGGTTTGATTGCTCCAGTCCTGGGTGAACTCAGGTCCAGTGAGATACGAATCAAATTTGTTGGGCTTTTTTGCAAACTTTTTCCAGAAATAGGCATACCAATATTTGTTACAGGATGGGGAATATCGTTTGGACTATATAAACCAATTTTCGCTTTATTGTTTGACCCCTTATCGACCGCTTGCTCGGAATACAAAGGAACAATGGCACGCGAGAAGTTGTTGATGTTGTCTTGTAGCAAACCCCGGGGCACAGAAGAAGCACGATTTGATGGGGGTATTTTTTTCATAAATCGGATTGAATCTTCCGTGCGGTTGTTTGAATTCAAATATTCGACATCGGAATAATAACCGGAACGCTTCGGACTGACTCGTTTCCGGATTGGTCTTTCGAGAGGTTGATCGGGCATCGGTTTGATATTAACTGATTCCGACATACCTGTGTATGAACTTGCATTACGTAGTGGATAGGTTTTCGAATTGATTGAATCAATGATTCCCACTTCCGTCATGGTTGGGGCGTTGGTACGCGTTCTAGGAAGACTGTAACGAAATTTGCTATTTTTCAGTATTCCTTGCGGTCCTTCCGAATTTTTACGGACCAGCTTTGTCTGTCCTGACGGTGAGCTGTCCGCGGGAGAATATTGCGGTGGTAAATGAGCCAATGGATTTACAGATGTGTGTCCAGCTCGTAAAGATCCGCCGATACTCGGGCTGTGGGAATTGGTTCTAAGACCAGTGTTAGGGAAGGTGGGACCCACCTGTATTTTCGTCACGTTTCCCATAGGATCAGCGCTCATTTGTTTTTCTGTCAAAAGCACATCAAGAGAACTTCTTTTTGGTGGTAGTCGGTGGTAGTCGGGATAGTTTATGACCGGCTTGTTCCCCGACTGTACGACCCACCGCGATGGGCTTGTGCGCAAATTTGATTCGTAGTTTTCTGATATTTTGACCCTATCGTCGGAAATGATGGGCACAATGTTATGATCGGTCATAGAGAATGAGGTTTCCTCTTCTGACTGGAGAAAACGATCCGGAGCCCGAGTATTTGACTTTACGCGAGTGTAGGCCGGCTTCTTTCCAATTCGAGGAACCGCTGTCTCAGAAGAAATGGATGTTTGCTTTGCATTTCCTGGTAAAAGAGAAAATGCCGTCACCGAATTTAGGTGAGTTCGTGGTAAGGAATGCATCTTTTCGCTGTTTCCCGAACGCCTCGGCTCATGGGGTAAACATTGTTGATACGCTGGTTTTGATTGCAGTGACGACGCTGGAGATAACTGCGGTTGTTTACCTTGCACTATTGTTGGTGACGGCGTTGCTGATGATCTGTTCTTTGTTACGGATTTCACCATTAGATTCACATTTTGGTCTGTTTTTGCTGGTGTGTTCATCGGCAAATGTTCAGCTGATCGCTGGATCGGTATGGTCCGTATTACAGCCTGGTTTTCGTTGGAGATAATGTGAGGATCCGCGTTTGGAATATTTGTGACTATTGTACTCAAAGCCGAATTGCAACTTGATTGTTTGGGATAACCATAAGATTGGCTATTCAGACTCCCTTGTCCAGGTGCATCACGCGAGTAGGCGGGTGCCGAGCTAGCTCTTGAGCTAGGCCGGTAAGAAGTAGCTGAATGAGCGGAATCGTGGTGCGATAAAATCCGGTGCTTTGATTGCAACTGTTGCTGCTGATGATATTTTTCATGCTTCTGTTGTTGTGCTTGACTTGGAAGATACATGGCTAACAGAGTGCCATTGTAAACTCTGTTAAGTTAATTCAGTCGCCGATGGGGTGGTAAAACAAAAATTTATGGGTGGTCAGCCGTGGAGGGTAACAAGCAAAGTTTGTGAGTGAATGAGTAACTGAAGGCCTGAGATACTGCAAGCAAGCAAAACAAAGAAAATCAATTGATTTCAGAATCCGATTTTTCAGACAGAAATCCGACTACCGGAGCATTTATTATCATAGGTCTCACTTGAATAACACGCAGCACTGGGATTGGTCTATGCGTGCTTTGTGTTTGTGTGCAGACATACGCAGATCGTTTAGAGAATATTTAGCACCGTATTGCACACGAGCACGCACACAAACAGAAGCTAATGGACGCACTCACACGTGCAAACAGCAAAACAGAATGCACACAAAACTGTGCCCATGTAAGGACACGAAAATACAAGCAAACAAAGGTGTACATATCTACAGGTACTAAGGTGGAAAGGTGAAAAAAAGAAAATGAAATTTGCTGTACAGCTAAAAGACTTTTCTCATAAAAAGTGGATGTCAGTTCTGAGTTACTTGAAAGCATTTTATTGATTTTCCATTTTTGAGAAGTCTCATTTCCAAGAGAAGAGCACAAAACAGAAATACGAATCATCGAAAAGCCCACATTGTCTGACTGACAATCGCCAGTGTTGCTTTTCCAAGAGAAAAATAAATGATAGGTACTACGTAACCGTTTTTGGAATTTTTTCTTCATTACTAAGTAGACTACCAGGCAGAGTTATAGTGAATGGTTATATTTTAGCTGTTCTGATCTTTGAAATTGATCACACAAATGTCATTTAGGCAGTTCATCATTGCTCTTGACGAGGCTAACTTAAAGACTTTCCTTTTTAATAGCTTTTGTTCATGGTGGTTGGTGGTGTTGATGTGATACGAGCAATTGAGAGACAAGTAGAATAGCGTACTTCAGAACTATCTTATTTTTTACATTTATGCAGTTTGACTTTCTGCTTGGAAGTATCGATCGATACGCTCATATTCGCGTCAGACTGCCTGTTGATCTGGCACGTTCACACATTCCTACGCATTGCTCTTTGCCGATCTCAAACATACACAGATAGGCACACACGAAAAGTTTGAGCTTATCTTCTATCCACATGTGCCCCCCTGCCCAGATACACTGCTGCTTGCCTACGCTGGACAATCAGTACACGTCCTAAATCGACTCGATGCTGTCTGTGGCTGCCTCGACTAAAAGGTTCTGCATGCAAGCAGTGGATAAGGTTTGGCCACAGAACTCATATTGTAAAGATTTATTAAAATTGGACAAGAAAACTCAACTGCGTTAAACCGGTTTAGTGCTGATCCCATGCTTTCCACCACAATTTTATCTTGTAATCACCAAACAATTTGCTTGATTTGCTTGGACTTTCACCACTAAACTCCACACCGACCGCCAACCCTTGGCTTCCTCACCCGCGTGATAATTTGTTTGTTCAGTCCTATTGCGTCACGCAATTTTTAGTCCTGTTTCTGTAACACGTGTCGTTTGACCTCAATTGTCACGAGCCTAATTGTTCTTCTTCTGTTCGATTTTATCGCTAACGCAACCTTTCTCCCCGGTTTTGGAATGATCCCCTGGTATCCATGACCCGTTTTGTTACTACATCATAATTACCTGGGTAACGTGACGAGGCACAAATGTTTGGCCGTAATTATCTTTCTCCACTTGCCTTATCCGTGTGAATGACTAGACTTGGCCATCTCTATGATCTTGCACTTTCTCCTAGCCATGTTAGTCCGCTTGTTCTTCAGCCACGCTTGTGTGAGTGTTCCCTAGGGCCATTAGTTCTCTTCTGTCCGTTGATTGGCCAAAATGCACCACATGAAAAAGGACCATTGTAAACCACTTGACTCGCTCCTGCATTGCTGTCTAGAGCGTTTCCTATCTATTGTCGCCTGCGCGTCTTGAAGCCTTATTTGATTGTATTGATTCTGTGGTCGGTTTGCCCACTATCTGACGCATGTTTTTGTTATTGATCATCTGCCCTGTGTTCTCTGCGTTGGGACTTGGAGTTCGTTTATCTGCGAGTCACTCTATTACCGGACGACAATCCTGTACACATACTTTTGCTTACTGCATTCGATTCCGATTTCGGACTAGGTAGATTAGTATGGCTGACGATTCCAAGCACGCTAGCTGATACAGTGTTGTAGAGCATTCGATAGGTTTTCAATGCTAATTTGGGCATTGATACTGCTCGATGAGTCATTCTGTTTGCAACTTAGATGTACTAAGTACTAAATAAATTGTGTCGTGAGTGTACTTAATTCGTTATATGAAATAAACAATGGGGCAAAACTATGGTGCGATAATTAATTTCGCTTGTTTTTTATTTTTGAGATTAGTGGCGGGGAAGCATTATGCTGTGCTCGCTCAATTTGGTTCCGGGTCCATTCCACTGAAAACATCCGAAATAAATATAGTTTCAATAACCGGCGTTCATGTGGACAAGAATACGGTTCAATTCCGTGAACTGAAAGTAAAACCCGGGTCTTACAAATAACCAAAACGCTGTCAGTATAATTGACAAAATGCTTAAGAACGATGTTTCTCTCGTGACACGGGTTCAGTAGGTTGGTGTTGGTTCGTTCGACGAGCTGGGTAAGTCACGTGATCACCTCTCGTAGCAGACAACTCTGTTTGTCTTTCTGAGCTCTTCCTATTAGGAAGCAGACAACTGTCGTTGGGCAACAGCTGACTGAACCCTTTTGAAAGTCGTCATTACAAATCCCTTGGTCAGGGTGTGCTACGAGCTCACGCTCAATTTCAAATTCTATTTACAAACATGTGAGTTTTTGTGCCGCAATATTGATTCAATGCACACATAGCTGGACGTCTCGTATCCACCATCTTTTATTTTTTCCGGGACATAAAAAGTCCCCATTCCACCGTTACTTACTTCCAGGATTCCTTATTTGTACAGTACCCGAAATCTCACCCACAAATTCAGCAACGATGTTTTCTGTCAATCGTCCATTTCACATTTGTCCGCGGCTCCCCTCTGCCCAGCATTTCACGACCGTCACGCCGTATGTGCTTCTGGGATGATTTCAGAACCTATGGTTTTCTGAGAATCTTACCGTCGATAACGATTCACTTCGCTTTACTGCGGTACTTTCTTTCGGGCTTCCGGTTTTCTCCGTCTACCTTCCCCCTCCGGTTTATGAAATCGCGAAACCAGAGAAATTACCCTTGCTGCATATGCCTTTAACTGTTGGGGTTATCGGGCTTATTGATTACCATGTTCACTTACCTAATAAAAACAGTTTTCGGTGTCTATCCACTCAGAAGAAGCCAGGCAAAAACATCCAGACAATGCTAACAATTTGTCGGGATTATCATTTGGTTTTTTTGGGTCTCAGTGACAGAACTGTGATGTAACGAGTCAAATCCGAATAGTCTGAGTGTAGCAACAAGTTTTCGAATTCCATACCTTTGATATGAGCATTACAAAGATGTAAAATGGAAACCATGACCAAGAACTGGCCATATTAGATTTATTTTCCTTCCGTGATTTCTTACCAAGCTGTATTAGGGTGGCGTTGTATCCCAACATCATACATTACCTGTTAGATTTTAAATTGACCAAAAGAAGGTCAGTCACAAAATCAAATAGCCTGAGACCAGTCAACAGTTCCTTGTTTATATGAACATATACCTGATAGCACGACATACACGGAACGCCGCCCAAAAAATCATTGAAAAAGTGGATGTTGAAATCATCGCAACTCAAATGGTCCAGTCACTACTCAGGAATATCTGATGTGCGTTGTGTTCATTAAATGAATAGCTTCGCTTTGAAAATGACGCGTTGCTTTTCGAGGATACAGATGCTGATATTTTCAACGCGAAAATAAACATATCATCATCATCATCAGCCAGCGGGACATCTTGTGGCTCTTCCAGCCAACGAACCATTCGAATGTGGCGTTTCGCAATAAAATTGTTTCGAGACTACGGCTGAACGAGATGAAAACAATTTCGCTGTCTCTCTGGGCGCATGCTACAGTCAGAATGTTTGGAAATCATGAAGCCTTTGTTAAGCAGTTGGCACAAAATATTTATCTACCAAGGCAAACCTAATGAGACAAATACTCATGCTCGAACAACTTTGGTTTTTATTGACCGGTGCAGCATGTCGCCTCTGCAAACTCAAAAAGTCAAGCGTTGTAGTTGAAGAAAACGCTCGTGATGCGCATGTGCTACTTTAGGGATGACCACCGGCCTTAGTCGTAAGACAACGGTCGGTTCGCGCGTTTTTCACTCGCAAAAAACCACTCCTTGGGCAATATTACGGTGGAGGAGTAAATCCGAAGACCCTGGATTCGAGCCAGTGATTATTGAGAATCTCATAGTCATACTACTCATATAAGAGAGCATACTACAGTGTCGTGGAGATTTAGCTCTAAACTAACAATAAGTTGTTAAGATTGGGTTACGAGGGGTTGCCTATAGCTACGCTATCGATTTGATGCAAATATCGAATCTTTGGCGGTTGAAAAATGCGTTGTGTGCACAACAGGGTAATTAGCAGTATCCGGTCCGAGGTTGCTGTCTCGTGAAGAAGCAGGTTTTCACAATCAAGAATCCGGTTGCTCAAGAACGGCGCTCGGGTAACAAATGAAATTAGTCGACCAAATGGACAGACAAGCGTCTCCCGGAATCTTATAAAGTGCATCATCTCTTAGCTAACACAATTATCCACAAAAGTAAAATCAGTTGTTCGGATCGTACATGAGTCAGTAGCACCAATCTGAACGATGATGTTGCATGACATTGACTCAAATGAGATCGGGCGATACTTCTGCCTTTGTTTCCAAATTGTAAACTAAAAACAGAAATTTCCAACGTTGAAAGCACAGAAAAATAGTTCAGAACAACGTTTCACACTGGATTTCTACATTTCTTATGTCCTTGGCAATCCTTTTTTCCAGAGTTTTCAATTGTTTATTTAAAAAAATGATCGCTCCTTGTTCGCGGTAGAGTATCCCGCGATTTCTGTCCACCTACACAGCATTATACAAAATCTAGCTTTCTGCCTATTATTCATTCACAGAGCGATGCTACCTTCGAGTTTACGCGCCTCTACCGCCGACGGTTCAACTGTACGTCTCTGCTAACTCTGAGGTTCGACTCCTCTGGCGTCGGTCACACCGATTATAGGCAGCAACCTGCTGCTGCATGACTCGTTTCCACGCATAACCTATTGGGATCTGATGTGGTTCCACATCCTAGGTCTGAGAGTTATGGTTTACGATGGGCCCTCGAGATATGCTTTTTCCACTCCATTCACATACAACCAAGGAATAGAAAAAAGTAGATAAGAGTAACAACGAACTAGACCTGGAGCAGCTTCCGAACCATAGTTTGAGTTGGTCCTGTTAACTTGGAACGGCCAGAAATCCAATACGAGAAAGATGAATCCACTTTTGGAGGCCGAAAAACAGTTCAGATATCACGAGAGACGGATTCAAAGTTGTTTTGGAAACATTTGTTCATCGTGTGGCCACTATAATCTGGCTTTGCTACCCGAAAAAAGGAAAACATCACTTCTGGTAAGCAAGATAAACCGATGAATAGCGCGCGAAGTCGGAAGCCATGAGTAGTAGCCGGCCCAAAAATCGTGCTTAGTCGGATCCGCCAGTCCTTGAACTCGCCGGCACTTTGACCGAGTGTTAAGTGTTGAAGACGTGACAACGACCGGTGCAAGCTGTCATGGAGTTTGCCACAGAAGTTAACCACACTCGGTAGAAACGTCAGATACGTCTGAACACGGCGTCATTCATGACCAAATTAAATCACTCCAACTGTGAAAACGTCCACCTCGTAGAATGTTTACTTGACCAATCAGATTTCTCATGGTGGTAAGATGGACAAGATAGAGTCAATATTATGAAGCAGTCATCTCAGGCCATGGCATCTAATAGAAATTGTCTGTCATTTCTTTTTACGGGAAACGTTTCAGTTATTCCATAAAGACAACTTTGTAAACTACTTATTTACCGAGTGGATCTCTGGTATTCCTAGGGATAATTTAAAATTCCTAATCAGTTTTGTATGAGCTCATCATCTATCAAAGATTTACCGTAACTGGTCCAAACTAATTATACTAATCGCGCCTCGAAAGCTTCAGCATCTCCGACGATGAGCGAAGTCTCATTTTAAATGGAAGCGTCAACTCCGTCCGAAAAGTGTACGATTGACCTATGCTCTACGAGCTGGACGCTGCAACTAAATGAATCAAAAATTCCGATAAGACCTATGCATAAGTAGTAGATAATCCATCTCTTCGTGACTTGAGCGAGTGACAAGTGCCGTTAGCCACAATACGTAATCAAGAACATTGAGAGTTCGGTTTCTTTTGTCGCGCAAATATTTCGTGGTACTGGCAACAGTAAACACATGATACGAAGATACTCATCAAAATTTTGGCAGAGACGCACTTTAAATGATTGCTGTTAGTAGGAGGATTTCGGAAGCTGTTTTAGGCTTTACAATTACCTAAGTCCCAGTTACGTGACAAGGCGGTCAGTCTATCTGAGACTAGCCAGAGTCGTGTCGGATTGTTGAAATCTGTCAATCCGTAATTTCGAACTCTACTTATCGATCAAATATCCGGCTCAAACACCGCTCTTTGATGGCAAAGAAAAAGACGCGATGGTGCTATTGCTGACTGAAAACATCGAAAAAACGTATTTTCAGTTGGAGATACTGTATGCTGTATTGGAATCAACTTTCTGATGCCCATCCACATCTTGTGGGCTATGATTTTCTTCCTTTTGAATGCAACGAGTCCAGGACTATCATTCGCTTTTCTAGGAAAGAAAAGGATGGATGACAGAGCTAAAAAAATGTAAATCAGGACTACCAAGTCAAAAGTAGAGCATTTGGGCCCTAGGCTCGCCTCTGGTGTTCGTCGACTGGAAACTGAATCAGACATTATTTTTTGTCATTTCGGAGTACTGTTTACCGGCGAAGATGATCGTCGTCGGTGGCGCGGATCGAGCTTGGTATCTCGCTTGACAGACCGAGATCTATACATGACTACCACCATCGGACGTCACAACCAGTCCCAATCCCCGATCGCGAGGTTTATTCATTCATTCGTTATCAAAAGTAAAACCAAATGCTCAGAGAATATAGGGAAAATTGGGAAATCAACAAGTTTTCATATTCATCCAAAAACAATGTTTGTTAAAAAGATAATATTCATATAAAGAACATGAAGAGGGTGAACTGTTCCCACCAATTCCGACAATGTAAGCTTTGTATTTGAAAGTGTTGACCCATAATTGTAGTCGCGGACCTGTGTTTTAGAATCGTTCCAAACACATTTTATACATACGTCCATCCAACCGTAAAGCGAAGAGGTTCTCAGACAGGAGCAAAATAATCACAATAAGACTGCACAAACATATACACACGGACATTAGGTGATCGGGCGTCCAGTTGGTCCGAAAAATCTGTGTCGACACAATGGACACACTGGGTTTCTACTCGTTGTGAACCAACGATACATGCAGGCATAGTGGAACAGTTTGTGACACGTATGACATTGCATCTTAGGCAAAGAGAAATTACTATTATGCACAACCGAATAACAGATAGCACATTCCTCGACACCTTCGAACTTTTTGCGCACATTCTTTTGCCACAAGTCAATCCCGTCCAGAATGGATCCATTCTGAAAGAGGCATGGAAATAAGTAAAGGGAATGGCTGAACAGGAGCGGAACAAGTGACAGGTGATGAGAAACCAGCGAACGGATGTCTAAGCGTGAATTCGGAAGTGTAGCATCAGACATTAGAATCAATCCGTAGATAAGCCACCCACATATAGGTTTTCATTTATCACGGGATTGGGGGCGCTAACGAAACTGTTCACATTCGAGCACAGGCGGCTGAACCCATATCACATGTGCATGTTTATATATATATATATATATATATATATATATATATATATATATATATATATATATATATATATATATTATTCAGTGACAACAAATGGTGTTCATGAAGTGCTTTTGGTGCGAACGACGGACAATGTGTCATTATGATTTCATTGAAATTACTGGTCTGCTGGCGAAGCAGGCATAGAGTCCACCAATTGGAAAGCGGAGATTGACCACCTTGTTGTATCAGGAGCTCGTTCTTAATCGCGCTGTTGAAAGGAAGTTGTGTGTATGCATCATCTTTTCACAGTTAGTGTGGATAATCGCTTTGGCTCCTACGACGTTCTGCTTGATGAAACATCCCAATTAGCTTTTACTCGAAAGAGACCAGTGGTAATCAGATTACCACCTAATATGAAGCTGGTGCACCCAAATTACCGGACTTTATTCAAAGCATGTCAATACTTTACACGCGTCTGTCGATTTAAACAGAAGTACGACATCAACAATGTACGAGGTGGTTTGATGCGCACGAGCTCATGGCTGAACCATGCATTCCAGTAACAGGCCTCACATTCATTGTCTCTTGAGCTTTAAGGAAAATAGAAAAGAAACCAAGGAGCTGGTGTCAACATCAATCACGGATGTAGAGATGAACCACCACAAATATTCTTCCAGTAATACCAGGAACGTATTTGAGTCAAGAGATGGTATGGTGTAGTCTTTAGTTTGGAGATTAGTTATCCATACCTGATACAGAACGCCGAAAGGTATCATCGACTGCTCCGTGTTGTTATTGGCCGCCGTTAACGATACACTCAGAACATAAAAAGGCATTTTCACCCAGAAACGGAGAAGAACTACGTACCCGAGTCGCTTGAAAATAACACACAACACAGTTTAGTCGGCAGAAAAGTTCTATTTATTTGGTTGACTGATCTTCGGACTCTATTTTTCACGTAAAAACCTCAGTTCATTCGATCGACCCTGCGCTCGGAAGCATCAGACTTGAGTTTCGCTCTTGTCAGAGCCCACCAGTGGTGCATATCCTCCGTCACACCCAGGGTTTGAACCCAGGCCCTTTCACCACTGTGCCACCCCGTTCCCGTCCGGGCTGATCCGAATCATCAAGTTACGCTTGTTCAGATGTAGTTCTCTAATGACAGCCAGTAATGCCCGATAGCTTCGAATGGAGACACGGTATCTGTCCCGTTAACTCCAAGTGAAAGCCTCCCACCAACTCAGGTCTTCTCCACAGGATGGGTTATTGTACCCACGTTTAAACCTGCTTCGCGTTTGATATCTGTATATATCTCAAAATTACTTAAGGGTAGTGTGTGGGACTGGTGATACTTTTGCTTGGGTTCAAATAAGGACATTTGTTTGCAAACATGCATAAATTCGAGACGTGTAAATGAGCACACTTTTGAACCTGGAATCCATGGGGTTAGGAGTAAGGCAACCTCCAGTAATGTGACAAGTGTACAATCAGATAATACTAACTGTACAGTGAATACGCTCAGTTCCTACTGAACGCAAGTATTCGAATAAAGGGGCAGTTGGTTGTACTCAAGAGAAATGGGACATCGTACAGAACAATTTCGTTTGCGGCAACTTCATTTTTTGACTAGTACTCACACGTTTTTGAAATGCATATTCAGGAATAATATGCACAACACAAAATAAGACTTGTCAGTCAAAGATGTGGGTGCTGTGCGACTCGAAAATGTGGGAACACATTTTTACGTTCGTGGTAGGGAAAGGGCCAGAGAACACCTGTTTCCCATTGTGTTCCCGTTTCACCAACTGGCAAGTGATATGCAAAAGTTTTAAAGACATTTTCTGCCCATTTTTGCAGCCCTCACAAGGAAACAATAATTAAAAAAAAATAATCTGATTGATGAAAGAAAATGGAGGAATTGTAGATGAATTGTTAACATACGCACCCTTTGACTGACTGCGCTACACTTCTGTGTTAATCACCACCTCATAGCATCAAAGATATTGGTTCAACACGACCGCTGTATGTCGTTATACGCTGCCAGAAATACTTCTACTCGAAAAAAACGGATGGATTCTCTGCTCTAACAGATTTAACAGCTTCTTTATATCAAGGATCTCGTATTCGATCCAAAAAACGGATGCGTGCAAGCTGGCAAGTTGTTCATAGTTGCACCGCTCCCGCGAAGATACCCGTCCGCTGCAATTCAGAACCAACACGTTCTCTGGTCACAAGAATCTCGAATCTAACTCTCATCTTCGTTCATACTTATGTGGTTTGTTTACGAGAATCACGATGAGACTGCACCTTGACTTCGTGTGATGGCTTGCGCACCTCTATCACCCAAAGAGCTATACAGGATGGCTTCTTTAAGCCGGAGATGCAATCATACCTGACAGGTCAATGGATAGAGGCCAGACAAAGTCCAGTCTCCTGGTCCTCCAGGTTGGAGGTCGATTTGAGCTGGCAACTCAATCGGCAAAATCAGTGGAAGAAGTGATCCAAGCAAATGGACTTCCACTAAGCCATCCTGCTGTCTTGAGGACAGGTTCTCGTTAGAACTAAAGGCTTTGGTTGAGAACCCTAATCCTCCTCCTGCTTTGTGGCTGGACACCCTAGCAGTACCCGTCCAACATCTCCCAATAACTGCACGAATAGAAAGAATTCCATACTGCACCAGTCGTCGCGCAGGATAATCAGGACCGCGCTGCCCATGGCATCGAGCGAGGTGGGTAGTGATAAGTGGGCTACTGCTCAGAATTCCCTCTCTTTTATTCAACCTTTGTCTTCTGTCCCTAACCATCCCTCTTTGCCCCATCTATCTACCCATAATGCTCCCACTGATAACACGGCCGGTACTCGTAACGGTTCACTGTCGAATGTTGTCGGGAACAATCCTCTGTCTGGTAGCTCACATTTTCTCAAGCCTCGTCAGCCTGTTAATTTTAGCTCCTTCAACGTGCATACACTCAGGCAGGTCGGTCAGCAGACGCTCCTAGCCCTCACAATGACCTCTCTGAAGATTGATGTCTGCTGCTTAAGTGAAACGCGTACACAGGATTCGAGCACTGTAGTTCAACTAACTGCTCCTGGTATCTCATCGATGTATTTTCTGCGCACTTCAGGAGATGAAGTAGCTAGAGCTGCGGGTCAACATGGTGTAGGAACAGTCTTGACTGACAAGGCTGAGGCTACCCTCTTACGATGGATTCCGATTAACAGTTGTTTATATGCTGTGAGACTCCAGGGGTCAGTCGGTGTTCGAAAGGGTGGTTGTATTAGGCGCAATTTGTTTGTGATTCCGGCATACGTCCCAATGGACTGCAGCTCAGACGCGCAGAAAGATGAGTTCTATGATGCACTCGCCACCTTCGTTCGCAGCAGTAAAGGTTCTGACACTGTAGTGCTAGCTGGTGACTTCAATGCACAAGTTGGCAAACTTAGTAAGTCAGAAGCTTGTTTAGGTGGCCGCTGTGCTTTACCCACTGAGCGTACGGATAACGGGGATAGACTTCTCCAGTTTTGTGCAGACATTCGGTTATTCCTGTCTAGTACTAATTTCCGACATAGCTCGCGTCGCACAGCGACATGGCGCTCCAACTCTACAGGTACTCTGAGCCAGACTGATCATATCGCAGTAAGCTACCGGTGGTGCAGTTCTGTTCAGAACTGTAGATCTTACTGGTCCACGTACGTAGAGGTGGACCATACATTACTTTTAACGCGATTATCTCTCCAGCTCCATGGTCATCGATGCAAACTGCAAACCCGGTTAGCCGTGCATCGTTCGTCTGATCCAGAAGTACGCACCCGTTACGAGCAGAAGTTAGCCCATGAGCTAGGATCCACGGAGAACAGTAATGTAGATGAGCATTGGGCTCATATGAAACAGGCGATGCACGTTGCAGCAGGTTTTGCCTGTGGTCCTAGATCCGTTGTCCATCAAAGAAACTGGATCTCACAAACGTCACTGAGTATAACTGAGCAAAAGCGTCACCCCTCGAACTGTAAGGAGATGAATACGATATGTAGACATATACAGGAGCAAGTTACGAAAAGCCTTAAGAATGACCGCGAAAATTGGTGGGTCAAGGTAGCTGAGGAAGTAGAAGTAGCAGATGCTTCAGGTAACAGTCAAAGACTGTTCAAACTTATTCGTGACACCGGTGGACGGCGAACTCAGGTCAGTGAAACGATTTGGGATAGAAATGGAGAACCCATCCATAGCAAACAGCAATGGCTTGACAGTTGGGCCGGATACTTCAAGGAACAGTTTAGCTGGCCGCGCGCTAATGTAGTTACTCCGATGTCAACAACTGTGATTCCTTGGGTGGTATCACTTGAGCCCCCATCGGAAATCGAAGTAGAGTCATGCATTCGATCACTAAAGCGAGGGGAAGCGACAGGTCCCGACGAACTTCTCCCAGTTCGTTTCAAACTGGGTGGTGAGGCGTTGATAAAATCACTTACCGTCTCGCTCCGTGACATTTGGAACGAGGAGAGTATTTCGTTATTATGGAGTGAGTCATTGATTGTTCTCATCTTCAAGAAAGGAATACGCAATGACTGTAGTAGTCATCGTGGGATTAGCTTAATTCCGATAGTCACCAAAGTATTAGCTTCGATTCTGCTGCACCGTCCCACACCGGCTCGCGAGAGGAACACCCGCGAACAGCACCCAGGTTGAGGACGCATCGACCAGATTTTTACTCTTCGCCGACTACTTGAAACGCGTCACGCGCATCACCGACCGACAATAATGATTTTCTTAGACTTGAAAGGCGCTTTTGATTCGGTTGATCGAATGGCGCTTTTCAGTGCTCTTCACCGGAAAGGTATGCCCCAGAAGTTCGTGAACGTACTGAGACCATTGTATTCTCATACTTCTGGCCGCGTTGGAGTTTACGGTGAACTATTCAGTCGGTTCAAAACGACCAGTGGCGTTCGACAGGGATGTCCTATGTCTCCACTCCTGTTCAACTTCGTCATGGACGAAATAATGGACAGTGTGCAGCAAAATCTTCAGGATGTAGGCATCGAACTAGGAAATAGTGAAAAGCTGTGTGACCTAGATTACGCAGACGACGTTGTCTGCTTGTTCGAATCCACGGAACATGATCAACTTATACTAGATAGACCCGCAAAAGCTGTACCACCATTCGGCATGCGCTTTGAACCTTCCAAGTATAAGGTGATGTTACAAGACTGGACGTCAACGATTCCGAGCTTGATGTTCGATAGGGAGGTGCTGGCAGTTGTCGACCACTTCACCTACCTCGGTAGCTGCGTGACGACGGATGGGAGCACAGTAGTAGAGGTGGACACATGTATATCCAGGGCTCGAGCGGCGTACGCTGGACTGAAGCACTTGTGGCGTCGATCTGATATTTTACTGAAGTTGAAAGGTCTTGTATACTGTGCCGTAGTGCGTTCAGTTTTCTGGTATGTATGGTTGCGAAACTTGGAGTCTGCGTGCTGAAGATATTCGTCGTCTTGAGGTTTTTGACCACCGATGCTTTCGTAGCATCGCTGGGATTGGGTGGACTAGCCGAGTGGGCATTGCTGAGGTCAGAAATCGAGTATTGGGTATTAATTCGGGGAACGTTCTGTCACAGCGTATCCACATTAGTAGACTTCGTTGGTTGGGACACGTGTTACGTATGTCAAACACACGTCTACCGTACCGTGTCCTATTCTCCGTTC
The DNA here is from genome assembly GCA_948099385.1 of Fasciola hepatica. Classification (NCBI taxonomy): domain Eukaryota; kingdom Metazoa; phylum Platyhelminthes; class Trematoda; order Plagiorchiida; family Fasciolidae; genus Fasciola; species Fasciola hepatica. The sequence goes on from CANUEZ040000124.1 coordinate 1,121,049, forward strand.
CTCCTAGGGAGTGGAAGAGATCACGTGAAGGTCAACAGATGACGTGGCAGCGAGGAATGAGAAAATGTACAGCAGACTTAGGAAAAGTAGGTGCTTCACGTCTTCGTGGTTGGGGTCCAAAAGATCCGTCTACCAGTAGGCTGGAGACACTGGAGGATATGGCAGTGAACTGCGTACAATGGCGATCGTGTTGTAACTTTCTATTGAATCAGAATGACTGATCGATGTGCGTTTGTACAGTTAGACTGTGTATTCCATGTGTTGGCTACTAGGGCATTCTTTCCTTTTCCCATCCGTGTAGGTCCACTCCCTGTCCATCTTGTATATTCATACTTTCAAATTCAGCGTGCAACATGGTGAGAAAGGCAGTGGTCAGAGGGGCTCGTCCTACTGTTTAAAGCCGTACGATGATGATCTTGACTAAACCCATATGCTGCGAACTCATTTGAGTTGACAAATGGCTTCAAATTGTACTAACAGGACAGGAATTCCAGTGCTAAGAAAACTGGAGATAGGGTGGTCACATATGTCAACTCCTTCTGGTGTGGCAAGTCTGAAGTCGTTTGGGGATACTTAACGAACGGCATTGACTGTTTTGTTATTCACTGCCATCCTAAAGCGGCGGTGTTCAAGTGGTCTACAGCATTCACTTACCACCTCGGAGACCAGAGGTTCGAACCTAACCACCGCCGGTCACTGATGGTAGACGGTAGTTCACAGTCGTCAGGCTCGTTACTGCGCCTGAATTATTGGGAATTCATGTGGTCCTCTACTCCAAATTTCAGGGCACGATTTCCGGATATCCCGAATAGTGCAATGAGCCTTTGAAGCTATGGGAAGTGCACCTTCCACTGACCTCATGTGCAAGCATGTAATGAAAACAAAAAAAATAATCCCTCTCATGCGTACTTTGTTCGTACGCATTTTCCCAACCATGAACAATAAAACATACATCCCTTTCTAAACTGCACAACCCTGGCTAACCAAATTTGTCCCTGTATTGCAAACAATACTTCTAGATATACATGCTTACTTTTATGTCGAGCTGTGTTACCAAAACTGGGCTGCAATCGCAATGGAAATCTCATCATTCCGCCGATATTGAAGCTTGTCAGGTCTGGTGATATTCGATAAGTTTAGACAAACGCCTCGACTTTCGATTAAAATCAAAAACTGATTGGCATACAATAATCATTTTGATATGGACCATGAGCCTATTTTATACTTGGAGAATTTAATCATTATCGATGGCTGTGACTAGAAAGGCGAATCTTATGAGAAAGCCCATGAACGGTACTTACTTGATTGTTAATGAACACGGACAACTGCACGGTCCACATGTGCCACTGCTGTTGACTGATCCCAACTCCACGGCCACAAGAGACAGTGACCAAACCCAGTGGGTAATTGTCCGGCAATTGAATGAGCATTTCCATTGAGTGCTCATCGGTGACCTGATACGTGGCAATTACCTGAAGTGTAGCAGAAGAAAAGATATATATGCACAGTTCAGACAACCACTAACCGTGCACTGAGTGCGGTGGTTTTGGTTGCTATTTCCTGGCGGTAACCTCAAAGGGAAATAATGAAAAAGAAGAATAGTATGGATAGAGTTTTAGGAGGACTACAAATATCGGTATCAAGTCGATAAAGAAAGGCTGTGGATACAAGAGCGCCGCTGATCGCGAAACCTAGCCATATCCTCCAATGTGTCTAGCCTTAGAGTGGGAGGGTCTCTTGGACGCCACCCAGGAAGTCTAATAGGCCCTACATGGCCGAGTCCACTGGTTAGGTTTTCCGAACTTTCCTTCCATGTCATGGACTGACCATCCAAGCAGATGAAGAAGTAGTGTAAATATACGAGTGTTACTGGTCGCGACACACCACCATATCTCCCAATGTTTCTACTGATGAAGTAGATGCATTTCTTCGACCCAAATCGGAAAGTATAACATGCCGCATGTGACTAAGTTTGACTTGCCTTTGTACTTATGTTCCAGACTGGCCATCCTTACACATATTCAAACAACTATCCGTCTCATCGAACGCAACACACTAACATGCGCAACACAAGTCCCAACTACCGTAGACCAGTGTGCACTGATGTTTGATCTGATGGCTTTCCTCATGGACCCAATATTCTGAGCCCAACCTCAGCATAGATGACCCGGTTCTACCCCTAGCTTCGGGTATTACTGTGCAAATGTTGACGCACAAATACCAATAGCCTTCGTGAGTCTCCCAATCTCTGGGGCCACGTTTCTCATCAGTACAGAACAACTGGCTTAACTGCTACAGCGCACAAGCGATCGTTGATTAATAGACGGACGGATGTCACCTCGACGCCACAGATGACTCGGCTTGGTCAGGGTCAAACTTACCTTTTGTATGCGTGAAGACAATGCGTCCGGTATCCGACCTCCGGACGAAATATAGTTGCCTAGGTAACAGAACTACCTGATTCGTCTCCACTGGTATCGTAAGATTTGGTGTTGGACAAACTCGGTCCCACAGAAGCGCCATGCACTTTGGAGGTGCAAAACGCATTCAGAAAATTGTTGAGTGTTCATTCCTGCTGTTCAGAAAACCGTGCAACATTACAGTTATAAGCACTAAGCCGTCTACACATTCAATGTGTGATATTTTCCACTTGGGGAAATTTCAGTACTACTGTTCGCACGGGAGGACCAGATGGTTGACAGGATTATGCTTATAACGGAGTTACGCGGAAAGAGAGAGAGAGAGAGAGGGCAACCCTGGTCCACGCCACATTTTGTGATGGTTTTGTATGGAAGACAAGGTATTTCAGATAAGACGGTTCACAGAGTTCTTGTCACGACAGAGAAAATTATTCGTGCCCCTGAAAATGGACGCATCCGATGGTCGTTATAGAGATGATTAAAACCAATCAGTTGGATTGTATCTCAGACGTAACTTATAATAGCCGATGGACAAAACAACTGCCAAATCGTTTCACAGAATGTGATCCAAATATGGTTTTCTTCATAAACGATCACATTGGGACTGTACATGATATACAACATAGAACACAAAGAACGGAAGTTTATGCATCACGATTCGTGTGCAAATTAGTCCTTGTCCTCCGTCTGCTCGTCAACATCCGAACCAACTGAGAAATAACAGAATTTGTATCAATGTTGTTGCGAGAGGGGAAAACGTTGCTAATTAGAATGCGTTTTTGGGTGGGAGTAGCAAGGAGACAAACAGGCGTGCAACGGGTGCGTTTTGTCCTAAAGCGCCTCGTTGGCCAAGTTTACACACGATTCAATGTGTCCATCAAACCTTCTACAGAGCAATTCCTCAACAGATATTAAGAAGATACGACGAACTATCACTAGAACGTAAAACTGAACTTTGAAGTCTCATTTCTGAAGGCTAGGGAATATTAGAGCAGAAAAACAGTAAGTTAGGGAGAGCACATATAGACGTAAGTATGTAGGATTGGTTGTGGGGTCTTAAATTGTATGAGCTTACGAATTTGAAAACACAAGCGTCACAGCTTTCCAACTCAACTGAATGTGTGAAGATCATCACAGTTTTCAATTTATTGTGATTCCCAAGTACTTGGTAAGGTCAACACTGGACAGAGGAAACCGCTCTCGATAGTCACATTTTCTGTGGGGAAAAACGAACGCCAAAGGGTGAAGATGCACTGAAACATCTAGGTGGGTTCAGTGTGAGACCAGGCAGAATGGGAGTGTTCGGTATATCAAAACATTATCCCAGAAAATACTGAACCCAGAAGAATTGCAGGTGGTTGAACAGAATGATAGCATCCGCGCACCTCAAAACATAGACACCCACTACCTGCCTCGGAAAACAGCGTACGCTGAGGAATTCCATCAGTCAGCATGTGTAACACATGTCCCAGTTCTGTGATCGATTTTATTCCCGACACCCTACGTCTAACCTCAGCCTTGCTGAAGCAGCGTTTCCACCATATTCGAGCAACACTAAGGGGAAATCAATGTTCGAACAACGACAGTCTTCGCTTATTTTTCACCTTTAAAGGCCATGTTTATGAACCGTATTCCAAGACGATCTAACCGCTGCAGTGTGCATTCGACCATTGACAGACTATCAGATATCACGTTGGCGCCACAGAAGGCTGAGGTTGGTAAAGATCAAACGCACCTTTTGTATATGCGACGACACTTTATTCGATATTCCACTGACTGGTGAGATGCAGCTATCTAGGAAGTGAAAATTATCTATTCAACTAGGGATTTCTCGGCCAGAAACTTATTTGGTGCAGGGCCAACCCAGTCCTCAAAGTTCAAAACACATCTTAAGCATCGCTAGACTGCTGTTTAGACTATCTAGAAAAACTCGCACCTTACCAGGATCTTTTCTCAAATGACCATGTGTCTGTTGCAACATCTGCTGAGGAAGTTCTACTCACTGCATTCTCGTGGCGGAGGTGTTCCCACTAAAGTGAGAGGACGAGAGCGAATGCCCGGTGTTCTCCATCGGGTTAGCTGACTAGTAATGGTGTGTGAGGCGTGCAACTATGTCCACCAGCATCTGGGCACCCTCCGAAGGGTATATGAACTGAGCGACCCACCGGCCTCCAGTGGGTTACGGGCCCCACGCTTCGCCCCCTCACCTTGCGGGTTAAGCTTTGGGTAGCTAAGGGCTCTGGTTGTGTAACTCTAAGAAATGCACTTGCTTTGGCCTGGGCAACCCGGTAGTATTGTGCCCACAAACAAAATAAATCATGGCATCTTATTATGTACCCCTTCTCCCCCGTTGCACTGTTTCGTTTGGCACACAGCCTAAAATCCGGCGAGTATATATATATATATATATATATATATATATATATATATATATATATATATATATATATATATATATATATATATATATATATATATATATATATATATATATATATAATTACTACCTGGATCTTTAGTCAGAAGACCAATATCGTTTGTGTATTCAGTTAGACAGCTTACTGCCTGAGCACAGATCGATGCCGTTATTGTGTCAGGACCACACGGGATTCGGAGTGTATCGAAAAAATGATGCACCACGCGGTTTGTTAAACCAGAAAAAGGTAATGTCAATAACACACCGCTGTGGGTGGAAAAATTATAATTGGCCGATGTTTCAGCGACCACCGTAATCTTCCTCAAGGCACCTTTACTCGCGGTGACTGAAACGTCAGCTAACTCCAATTTTTCCATCGACAACGCCGTTTTACTGGGATTAGATTTTTCTCATTCAAGAATTGCTTCAAGCATAAAGTTGAAAAGGAAAGGCGATAGACGTGAACCTTGTCAAACGCCACTTCTCGTGGTGAACTCAGCTGAAAATTTACCTCGAGCAGGAACTTGGCGGCTTCGGCTGTTTACGTACAAGTATTAAAAAAGAGAAATAACTCTCTTTGGCATTTCACGGACGCCGGATAATTGTTGGAGGATAAGCTCGGTGGGCAGTTTTGATGCGATATTTACCGAGCTAATTCATCTCAGGTTTTCACAAGAGGATCTGTCCCCTTTCTTGTAAATGGGCACTATCAGTAACTCACACCACTCTCTAGAAATCTGCTCACTATCCCAGATTACTTGGAGCTTTGTGAACTCCGGAAACAAAGCTTCGCTTTCATCCTCAAAAAGAAAGGAGAGAATCCATCCGGTTTAGCAGCTTTGTACTTTTTCAGCAAATCTATCTCCCGGATAACCACTTCCGATGGAAGAGTGATATCCACCTGCATCGTTTCTTTTACGTATGTTACCGGAAGGTACGTAGTGAAAATGGGCCAACTGAATTGGTCCCTAATGTGCTCCGCCCAACGGTCTAGATGACGTTCCTGAGAGTGGATCAGTGAATCACCGGATCCTTTATCTCACTTACACCGGGATACAGTGGACCGGTACTTCTAATCAAACAATAAAGCCTGAGACCATTGCCAATAGACACAGTCTTCTTCATTTCCCTACATTTCACAAACTCTTAGTCAACTGACACCCCAGAGGTCTGCGCATCTTACTAAATATGGTATCCATAGGAACGGATCGACAAATATCGAACAGCGCAACCGTTGCCGAAGATATTCGTCGTTTGTATGAATTACATAAACCAGAGTCTTGTGTGGCACTGGAAGCAGCGTACAAGGCGTCCCTGATCTGTTGTCACTGCTCATTTGGGTTCTGGGCATCCGGTTGCATCGATATCCATGTAGACAGCTCTGCTTGGAAAGCAGATCGTCGGTTATCTTCTGAAAGTAACTGTGTAGGACGGGTGCCTTTAGCGCTGGCCCGACGACAGATGAGATGGAAACAGAGGCGAACACATGATAAGATGTGTTCTGAGTCTAGGGGCATGGACCAAAATGAACGATAATATTCGATTAATTCACACCAGTCGTGACTAGTGAGCATATGGTGAATCTTAGTTCAGATCTGTGAAAGCGTAGGGGGGCACCATGTGAGTCTATGCCCCTTCTTATAGGGACACAACAGGATCGGAGAGCGGTTAATAAACGAAATAACTTTTTTGTTTTTGTTTTCACCGTACACGTTTCGTTATTTTGTTGCCGTTTTGTATTGGGTGGTTACGACGAAAGGAAGTGCAACGGACAGGCCATACAGCATTCGCTCCACTGGCTTCTATTCTGAGCCGTGTTTCTCAACGTCACCAACTAACGACAATCCACATTACTTGCGTCCCAATCGGGAAGGTGGGAAGCACCAACCGAAGCCAGTGTTGATGCTAGCTTATTCATATTGACAGACGTTACCTATGATTTATTTGTATTCGCATAAATTTGAACAGATTTAAATTGCTTGCGGATTATTCCATCAGGCGATTTCAATGATGAGCACACCATTATGGACCATGGAACTGTAGAACGAGTCATTTAATAAACCACCGTGTTGTATATCCACTGTTTTATTGTTATTATTACTATCATTACTATTATACTTTCACTCTTTTGAATCAGTTGGATCTATCTGTGAAAAGCCTGGCCACGGTTAAAACAAACTGCAAAAGGACTTTAACTGCCGAACCTGATCGATGAATTGGGGTATTGGTAGACAAAACACCTAAATTACCAACTTTCACATTCTGCTGATTTCATCTTACATTTCTCGGTTAAGAAAAACTCGCAAGAAGCTTGAGAGACCCGTGAGTCGAACAATGCTGCCCGTTCTGATAGTGCTTATATTATTTCACGCCTACAGCTGAGCAGTTTAGTGTAACCAACCATTAACCTCGAACTGCAATGCTCTGGTTTCGGTTGCTACCTTCTAGCATCGTCCAGTAAACGGCAAAAGCATCAGAAGCATAAAGTGTAAGATCCAAAAAGATCAAGGTGAAAGGCGGAAATCACGAACACAGGGAAAGAGTCCGAGTGCAACTACACCATTGGCCGCGACACCTAGCCATATCACTTAATGTTTTCGACCATTTAGTAGGTGGATCACGTGGACCCCAACCTGGAAGTCTAACACGTCCTACTTGGCAAAGTCCACTAGTCAAGGTTTTGACACTTTTTCGCCATGTCATAGACTCACCACCTAGACCTGCCCTCCAACAACTACATGCCTTAGAGAACAGGGTAGGCTGAGGAAGTCTATCGATGGGCATGTGTAACACATGTCTCAACCATCTCAACCTGTTTAGATTCAGTGCTTGATCCACGGACTGACCTCTGGTTACCAACACCTTACGCGTAACTTCAGCATTATTAACACGGCGTTCCCCCATACTCAGTCGATGCTCAAATACCGACAGTCTTCGCTTGTCTTCTACCCTTCAAGGCCAAGTGTCTGGGCCGAATAAAGAACGGATCTAACCGCCACATCGTACACTCTACCTTTAAGAAACAACCGTACGCGTAATCCAGGTCAGCCAGTTTATACCTGGGCAAAGATCGATGCCACCATTCTCACACCAGGATAGGGCTACCTCAAGAATCAATTCAACTACAAAGTTGTAGAGGAAAGGTGGAGGAAGGCAACCCTGATGAACGCCACCTTCCGTGGTGAACTCGGGTGAAATATCGCCGTAAACACGAACTCGACTTCGGTTGTTTGCATACAAGCACTTGAAATGAGAAACGACTTTCTCTGGCACACACCTCAAAATGAGAGGCAGCGCCAGAGAACTGTGTGGTCGACTGAATCGAACGAAGCTTTCAGATAAAGAAAAACACAAATTGTGGACCTACGGAAGGTGTGCCTGTGCTCTAAGGTTTGTCGAAGATATGGTCATTACAACCCCGACCGGGTCTGAAACTAGCCTGATTATCATGAGTACACATTTAATTGACATTGGATAATTGGTGGAGAATAAGCCCGGTAAGCAGTTTGGACGCGACACTGAACAAGCTGATTCCTATGTGACTTTCACAAGAGGATCTGTCACCTGTCTTGTAAATCAGCACAATCATTGATTCACACCATTCCCCAAGAATCCGCTCATAATTCCATATTACCCGGAGAGGTTTTCTTAACGCCGAAACCAAAGCTTTGCCTCCATCCTTGAAAAAGATGGAGATAACCCATCCGGTCCAGAGGCTTTGTATCTTTTCAATGAGCCCATCTCTCGCATTACGTCCATTTCTGATGGAGAAGTGATATCTACCTGCATCGTTCCTCTCCCAGGCATATTTGGAAGGTCCACCGCTGAAGTGGGCCAACCTATTTGTTCCTCAAAAAGCTCCTCCCAACAGCCCAAACGACGTCCTTGGGAATAAATCAGTGAGCCGTCGGATTCCTTGATTAGCTCACTTACACCGGGTTTCCGTGGACCAGCAACTCTAATCAAACGGTTAAGGCTGCGAGTATTGCCAATGGACGCAGCTTTTTCCATTTTCCCACATATCGCAATCCACCACTGCTCACGGTCACTTATTAGGCTCCTAGTTAGTTGGCGCACATCATTGAATGTGACATCCGGAGAGGCGGATCTGCGAGCACCCAACGGAGCAACTGATGCCAAAGACATCTATCGTCCGTGAGACCGACTTGAACCACAGTCTTGGGTGGGATTTAAAGCGGCATATGAAGCTCTCTTGATGTGTTCCCAGCGTTCTTCTAGGCCCTGAACATCTGGCTGCATAGATAATTGTGTAGACAGCTCCGTCTGGAAATCACATCGCCCGTTATCACCCAGAAGTGATTGTGCGGGACAGGTGGCATTTGCGTTCATGCGACCACAGACGAGTCGTAAACGGAAGCGAGCACGTACCAACGCGTGATATCAGTCCACAGGAGTAGACCAGAATGAACGACAATTTTCACTTGATCCAAGCCAGCGGTGACCAATCACAATATGGCCAATCTGAGTCCAACGTTGTGAAGATATAGGAGGACGCCATGTCACTCAATGCCACTTCTTATGGCAGAAACTCAAACTCTCCAGAATCAATCTGTGGTAAGAACACAGCTGAATGAGATGATCGCTGTTGTCAGTGCGATCGGCTGGGATAGCAAATGAGCCTCCAATGTGCCTTTTAGTATCTCCCAAATAGCCAACTTGGGCGTTGAAGTCCCCAGTAATGACCACCACGTTTGTTGAACACACGCTTCGAAGCAGCTGAGACAAATCCTGAAAGAATTCGTCCGCAATCGCAGAGGAACTGCAGTCAGTCGGCGCATACACGAACGCGATGAACAAGCATCGGCACTTCAGTTTGTTGCTGTTGACATGCAAAGAACCGTCCAATCGAATTGCACACAGACGAGTGCTCAGTTTTCATGCTCACAGCAATCCCAATGCCAGATCGACTACGAATCACTCGACACATGAAGAGTAAAACGAGAGATTGAGGTCGTATATAGGGTGCAAAGAGTGGTCATAAAAGTGGGGTCTTGTATGCGTGTTTCGGAGACACAGCTTACATCTATTTTAAAGGCGTCGAATTTTTAGCAAGGGCAGCCTGTTACCCAATCTGACATAGTGTGCGGACGTTGAAGATAACCAAGTGAAGTGAACATTTGGACTTGAGGTCTGCCTAGCTCCTGAACTACTATTTTTTTTTCAAAGCCGCCATTATATGTGGCTTTTTGCATCGTACTTAAATTAAAAGAGGGAAAATTGGTAAGGCCCTTTACATGAAAGATATTGGAGGTTTCTGAGCTAATCGTACTACGCTGCTGCTCATATCACAGAAGAGGTTTACTTTGAGAATCCTTACCGGAGCCCTTGACTCAAAAGTCAGACCCACAACGTTGTGTGGTGTTAACCCAGCTTGGGAAAGTGACCAAAGAACCCATGAACGAACTTCTTCTGGTCTGTCACGTGAGACCTGATGGTTGCACGCGTTTTGTCTTATCTTCGTTGGTGCTTTGTTAATGATCCACCTTTCGGATTCATTCCTCAGTCCCATGCACCTAGTAGAGCAAGTGGAACGTGGACGGGGCAGCATCCTTTGGGCTGGGGCTGTTCTGCTTAGGCGGGCGATAGTTGCCCAATGAAGTGCGATGACTTCTCCCACCGTCGACAGAAACCTCAGGTGCTCCACTCCTACATAAATCTAGTGGAGGTTTTTAGACCGGTAAACTGTTTCTCTCCGTGTTGATTCGAGGGAGTGTCCTCTCCAGGGGCATAGTGGTTAGTATCAGACGTTGTCCAGCAGCTGGTTCTGAGAGTCGACTTCGTCTGGCCTCTACCTATCGACCTGTTAGGCATGATTGCGTCTCCGGCTTTGGGGTCATGGAGGCACGCAAGCCATCACACCAAGTCAAGGTCCAGTGTCGTCGCCTACAGTTGAGCAGTCTAAAACTCCAGTTATCATTCGCCATTCACAAAGCTATTGCAAACGCCACTGGGGACATCAATACAGTCTTTCTTGTTAGACAGGTCAAGCCATGGTTAGTGAAGCGTTTCTAGTCGAGATGAGCGTGGAAAAAAGATTTTTTTGCAACTACAGGGGACTATCATTGGAATGCTTACGAACCACCGGATGTTACCTTGATGGTGTGTTGCGTATTGGGCTTTCTGGGTAGGGAGTCTAATTCCAGATTGATTTAAAATGGATTTACTGAATGAGATAGAACCGATTAGCCTGAAAGATAAACGAAAAGAAACCGGGACGAACGAGCCATCATAGTCGTCGACATATGAGGCTATAACGGCAGATATATAGTGAAGATGTGAATTTTCGCAAGCAATTTCTCAATTTCGTGATAACGAAACAGAGCGGGAGCACTAATCAAGTGGAAGAAAACGGTACAGAGAAGTGTACAAACGAGCTGTTCCATATTCGAACACTCACGGAAAGTATTAGATGTAATCAGGTAGTTTTGTGTTGTAGATGAAGTATTCTGTAAGATGAACTTTTTCCCTTCCGCACTTTATGGTGGATGTCGACTGTATTCACGGGAAAACATTCCCAGTCGGTTCGCCCGTAATGTCTTCGGGTTCTATTTTGATGAACTCGAAGGCTGCCTATAAAACTGATATTGTGAGTTTCAAATTTTTGGAAAGTTATATTGGTGAAATAAGGACATAAGGTCACGTTGAACACCTCGGTTGGCCAAAGACTCCCCGGTGAGACTGGGAGAAACAAATTCTGACGTACTACATACACACAAAATAAAAGTTCATATGGGTTCAGCACGCCTACAACTCTTCATCGGAACTGTTGAACCGATTATACTGACCAAACAGGGGAAGTAAAAATGAAGGATGGTTGTGTCTCTCAGCTGAAAAAGATGACTATTGGTGATAGATAGAGAACTAAAAAGATAGTGAGTGCGTCGTAATATTTATTCTATGTGAGAAATACGAAACATCGCATGAGGTGAGGGGACAAGAAACCAGTGGGGTTTTCAGCACAAATGCAAAATTATCAGTTAATCTAGCCCATAGGCAGACTTGGAAATCAGCAACTGCATTTCAATGCTTCTGTGATCCTTTTACACGATGTGCTCTTAGTTTATGTTCAAATATCAGTACAGTACTGAGGATAAAGCATATAATAAAAAGAGATCAGCGTGAATCTCATAGTCCATCAACAACTTTAACAACGAAACCGATTCACAAAGCAATGACAACAAAATAAATGATAACACCGCGATAAGCTGTCAGATTTTCGAACTTACTTCACGTGAAAGTGGACGACCGCGAATAGTGATTGTTCCAATCTCCGTCGGGCCCCCAGTAAGCATACCGAACCACTTAGACTTTCCAGATTGACCACCATCTTCGCCACGCTTCAGTTCCCGTAGTTGAGCCTTGTATTGGACCAAGAGAACCTCGTCTCGAGCAAGACCAGGGGAGAAGTGACGGGAGACAAGTTTATCCGCCACGCTAGCCAGTTGGCGTAATCTTCCACATCGTTGGCCACATAAGGGGCTTAAAAGTTCACCAGAATCAGGTTTCACAGTGAGGACTGGTGTTGTGTTAGTGTTCGTATCCTCTGGAATCCCGGCAGGTACAGAAAGACGTGTGATCCAGCCTCGCATAAGAGCGGGTGCTTCGGCAAGGAACCGTCGCAGCAGGCGAACGGCTAAATGACTGATATCACTAGCCAAACGATTTCCAGGTAAATAGAGCAAGCGATCATCTGGATTGAATGGGTCACGCCATTCACGATCGTCGCCAGATGCCACAGGTATTGCTAAGCGCATCGGACGCCGAATGCGTTGGTGTGTAGATGTGCGCAACGACATTGCGGCGATCAAATCCGAACGGGAGGCTGATACAGGGAGAAGCAGACGTTCATCCGGTTCCAAACGGCATGGGTTTACAATCATAGTTTCGAGATTGCCGGGCGGAGGTAACAAAAGACCGAGGCAAAGTAAGAACCGATCGAAAAGGGCAGCGGACGGACCGAGAAGAGCGCGTTGCAGACGAGCGCGAGCCTGAGGACCGGCCGAAGTGAGCATAGTCAGTAGACAATCCCAAGATAACAGATAACTAAGCAACTGATGGTGAGCCTCAGTATCAAGAAACCATCCGTCGCGAACGGAGTTCCGAACAAGATAGGTGAGAACACTACTGCCGCGTCCCCAATCCGTGAGGGCGCGCTCGGATACAAGATCACTTTCCAAACGAACGGGAAGCGAACCGTACAAACCCAGCAACCAGGGGGTAGGCAAGCGATGAAGAAGGTAATTGCTCAAATACAATGTGTTTTTTGTCCCCGTGCGTCGTGTGCGTGAGCAAAGGATACGAGAGAGGATCGCGTGACCAAGCAACTGCCCAGATTGGATTGGCGAGCAACAAATCAGCTTCGACCCAAAATCGAGACATGCACGCAGTCCGGTGGTCATTTCCTCTAGAGAATCCGCCCGTTTTGGTATTATCTGCTTAACTCGAAGTTGAACACCATGTACACTGGCTCGATTCAAATCTACTAGATATTCCAAAATCAAATGAGGCTGAGCAGTGAGTAGTCGGACGAGTTCCGACATCGGGCATGTAGCAAACGCGGCACATAAAGACTGTGATGAACGGGAAGTATCATTCCTTGCAGGTGTCCCATTCGGGTCGATGGATAGACACGTGTCAAGCACACTTGGTAACAGCGTTGAGTAAAGATGAGTTGAAAAAAACTTGTTCCAATCTTCTCGAATATGGGTGGGTGGACGACATTTATGAGGAAGAAGATTTCGAATGGAATTCCAACTGAGTGTTTCCGTATCAAAGTTAGCATCATCATCTGCAGATAAAATGGGTAGTTCTTCTTCTGCAAGAAAACTATCGGGGTCATCCTCTAATTCGGAAAATAATCCATCTTCAGCTACTTTGGACGAGTCACATGTTAAGTCTTTCGTGATTTTGTCTTCTTCAAAATTATCATCAATCTGAGGGTCTTGATCACTCATTATTGTATCATCTTCGTTGTCAATTACCTCCCCGTCTAAACCATCTTCCCATGTGTCTGGCGCTGATTTGCTTGGAGTACCTTTGAGCGTCTGCGCAGACGATATAATGAGGGCATCAAAAGAAACAGGGTCGGGTATACGCTCAATGAAAACCGCTCCCAAAGCAGCAGCAGCACGGAAAGCTCGTGTAGCCAATACATCGACTCGGTTTTCCCCTTGTTGACGTTTGTGATTATCTGTTTGTTCGATGACAAGACATACCCAACTTATGATTAGACACAAAATCAAATCCCATTCATTACGTGTAAGTACCGGACGAAGCTGTTTTAATCGCATGCTTAACTGAATTAGACCGAGGTTATGCATGATTGCGGACTTGCCAACGGTGTCCATATACCACTGCCATGGTTGCCATAACAAGAGTAAACTTTCAATAAATCCCATCGCACCAAGTGTGGCTCTAAGCCCGGAATCGTTTCCTGTCGAGCTGACAAGACCGTCAGCATCCGTTGAATCCGCCAACTGAGTTAACCATTTCTGATAGTCTACCGTAATGACTGATAAAAATGTGGTTGCGTACAGTGGACTGACACTATGAACAGAAATAAGACTGGCCAACAGTTGTAGTACGCGATGTGCTTCTGGTGGTTCCTCGAAAATGTCTTTTGTGGCTTTATCCACTGCAGTATCAATCATGGTAAGGCACTTTAATCGGCCAAGCAGTTCTTGTCTTGGTAGACAGCGTTGTACTATACCAGCTGGCATTTCCAATTCACATATCCGACTGAAATGAGCAACATCGTGCGTCCGGTCTGAACGGGTACGGATGTGGTCATCGAGCCATGAGAATTCAGGACGGAGTGGGTCATCAGTGCAACTGGCGGTTAATTGAAAGTCTCGTGGCCAATAGTTCGGATGAACAGAACGAATTCGGTTAAGACAAACAGAACTGAAGATTGAGCATAAGACAGAGATTTGAATGTCCGTCAGTTGAGGAAAGTGGCGATACACAGTGGATAATGATAAAAGGTCGATAAATGTGGATAATGGGGATTCCGACGTGGCATTGTGCCAACATAAACCCAGTTGTGCGGCGATCGTGGATTCCCACTGACCAAAAGCAGACCACGCTGGTTCTAAATGACCATCTGTGAAGGAATCAATATACTGTTGACCGTGGGTGTCTTTCGGAGTTTCTTGTGAGTTGAATGGAGAAGGCCATCCAAATGTAACACATGGATCAAAAGGTTCGGCGAGCGAGGCCAAACAACCCCTAAGAACACCCAAACAGTAGGTGTATCGTATCCACTGGTCCGAGTCGATAGAACCCAACGAACTACTAGTTATTTGTAGCCGGGATCCTAATTGCCAGACACGAAACAAACGTCCAAGTGGAGGTAAAACAGTCAGAGGAATTAGCCCAGCGGGAAACAGTATGGGACGTGGTGGCGGACAGCTGTTATGCCACGTGAACGGTTCGCATTCCACAACCGCGTCAATCACGGCCACCATAGCATCGGTTATGGTAGACAACCAAAGACCGGTCAGCACAAGATTGGTGTCGGACACCGAGTGAATAGCAGACTGCCTCACGAACAATTCAATAAATTGGATCATCTGCATGGGTACATAAGCCGTATGAATTACTGTGTGCAAAATCAGAGGAATCGAATCCTCTGGCGACAGTGAGTTGATCAGTGACGAGGAAGAGATAAACAGCTGTTCGATTTGAGAAAGCAACGTAGATAGAGAAAGACCATAGAGCGAACCATCGGTTGTATCGGACGGATGGACAGCTGTCGAGGAGACAGAGACCAACATTGCTGCCAGTTCACAGCTTGGGTCAACCACAGAAGCCACACAAGCGAAATGATGAACTACGTACAAAACCAAAACCAGTCTGAGTAAAAGCACCAGGAGCTCTTTTACTTGAGCAACAATTTCCTTCTCGTGTTCTAGCATCTTTCCCGTAGGACAAATTTCTTTCAATGTCATGAAACACAAAGTAGCCATATTGCGCAACAGCGGTGCAGGAAGTTCTGATAAATCTGGTAGATCTGAAGGAGGCAACTGTCTACTCAAATGACACAACACGGCAGATAATAACGAATTACGAAGATTTACCACAATCGAGTGATTTTGTGTCGCTGCAGTTGAGTAGACCAGAGATAGTAACGCTGCCAAATCAGTCAAGGGCAAGGGATCCGAGTCAGTACTGTCGGTCAGTACATTCTGAATCCATTCATCAGTCCAGTTCAGGCATAAATCACAGACACGAGGACATAAATTAGTATCGGGAGGGAGCACACGTATCAAGGTGGGCAATACGGCCGTCAAGAATCGATGCCGACTAAGCGCAGATGGGCGACAGATAAGTGGCTTCGAGTAATCCGTCGACAAAGACCATGATCGAACTAAGCCACGGACTGTGGAGTCGGTCAAGAATAGAGGCAGCAAATCATCCGACAACGTCGGCAGGATCTGAAAGAACAGTTTCTGCTCGGCATTGAGTAACTGGATTGGAACGTCCTCCGGCAAGTAGCTAGACAAGCTCAAGTAAGAGACACAGAAGCTTGTCTCGATCAGGGGATCTAACGAGGTTGAAGAGGATTGCGCTTCTATCTGTTTGCATATTTCCACAAGCAAATTGATAAACCACGTATCTTGTGTAGCAGTTATCTTCGCGGTTGACCCGTTCCGTGACACATTCTGTTGCTGAAGACTGGTAATACGACCAGATTTGCCAACACTAGCGTTTGATGAATTATAATTGGAAACCACATGCGCGAGACAATTCACAAATTGTGTAAGACGCAACGAGTCCAGCAAACCAAGATGTGTGTGCATGGAGAGGCCTTCTGGATGGTCCGACGATGAAGATGAATCCGAAATCACGGACTTTGGGATTTCTGAAACCCAACGCAACAGTTCATCTCGAATGTGAAAGAATAATGTAAACTTGGCACTGGGTTCTGGGGCACGAGCCAAGTTGGCAAATAATGAGGACATCTGAAAAAGAGAAAAAAAAACAGACGAATAGTAGAACTGCACGGGTGGTTGGATTGCGGGGAACTTTGTTTTGCATTTATGCCTTTATATAGAGATTTTAGGAAGTATTTTATCAATTACTGCTATCTTTAGTATTGA
This sequence comes from Fasciola hepatica, assembly GCA_948099385.1. NCBI lineage: Eukaryota > Metazoa > Platyhelminthes > Trematoda > Plagiorchiida > Fasciolidae > Fasciola > Fasciola hepatica. The sequence goes on from CANUEZ040000124.1 coordinate 1,138,007, forward strand.
AAATATTATTCCTAAGTGATTTTATTATTTCATTGATAACTCTCAGGTACACAGCTGGACAGAAAGGTCAACATTATCACCCAACTAAGAAAATGATGCTGGAGGTTTCTGAACAAATCACGCTTCGTAGTCACCCATATTACAAACCATTTTTTCTCTGGAAATCCTTACTAGTGTCTTTGGCTCGGAGCCGGAACGACGATGAAATGAGAACAAGAATTGGTGGGTTTTTTCTTCGGATATCCCCAAAGGAGCCTTCGATTCAACGCTCTGACCGTATACATACTAAGTCACTAGAAACATGGAAACTAAATTGTGAATAGAATTACCGAATCTGAGATCAAGAGAACAGGTGAAGTGTGTGCTTTCCGAATTTTTTCAGAGCGGGGGTGGGGGGAGGGAGTCACTGTTCGCCGGGGCATTCGAGAACGAATCAGCGCTATACAAATCGTAGTTTGAGGCAGAAATATCAGGTTCATTTTGTCTATAAAGATGTGCCCCGACCAACAACATTAGAGACTCATCATTTCGTGACTGGAAACGATGGACTCGGTGTAATCAATAGAGAATATGACAACGAATACCCACTACACGTTTAGGTAGAACTGACAACTATGGTTATAATACTCCAAGTAAGTAAAGTGTGATAGAATATCGGTGTTCATAGTAATGCTCGAATATGATGAACGCTGCATTGGTGATGCTGAAGTTAGGCGTACGGTGTTTGGAAGTATCGACCAGTAACTAAAGTAAGCACTGAATCTAAACAGGTTAAGGTGGTTAGGATGTATCCCACATACTCACAGATAGACTCCCCTTGTGTACACTGCTTTCCGAAGACGGTAGTGGTTGGACGGTGATTTAAAGTGGTCGGTCAATGACACTAAGTCCACATGGGATCTACGGGATTCCACCACTGGATGGTTAGGGAAATTAGGTGACATGGCTAGGTGCTGTAATCAGTGGCCCAGCTGCATTCGAGCCTTTTTTTGTTCCCAATGGTTTAGAATATTGGCGTCGTTCATAGCTCAGGTTGGTGATCGTTGAGCTTGACGTTTAGGTCGCAAACGTTTCATCATCAGTTGGAGTGACATCGTCAGTGCGCAGGTACAGGTCGCCGAACTCATTTGTTTGTATATGGAGCTTGACTTGGACATGACCTTGACCTCTCGGATGACACTGACCTTGAAACGTTTTCGACTTGAGCGTCAAGCTCGGCGATCACCAACCGATACAAGCCTTTTTCGTCTTTATTATGGACATTCGCAACTTTCCTTCCCATTTTTTCACCTAAGATTCTATTCGTCTCACTCTCAACTGGACGACGCTGCAAAGTAGCATACAAAACCAGAGCATGAAAGTGCTTGTTTGAACGCTGAAAGAAATAAACTGAAGTGCGGTGTGATGGTGAACCAAACGATAGTGAGGCCGTCGGCCACAAAACTGACAGTAAGTTGGAAAACTTTAGCACATGGTACAACTTTACACCAGTTACCAGAATCGTACCGCAGTAAGAAAAATAAAACGAGTAGTTAAACAATGAGTCAAACTTATTTTGTCCGGAAACCTAACACGCAATCACAATCAAATTTTAAACAACAATCTCAAAATTTCAGCTCACCGAACCGGTAACCACATTTTTCCGTGGTGTTATTTAAACCACTGATCTTGGATATAGAATTATCCGAAAAATAAAATGATATAAACGACAACTTTGGATATTGATTTATGGCCGTAATTTCTCATGGTTTCGACTCAATCTGCATATTTTCCCTCCTGTAAGTCAACTATGTGCCGAGGGACGATCCTATTTTCATTCCCTGCTCACACCCGAGGGTAGTGGAAAGGGAACTGTAACTCTGGACCATGGAGTAGTGATTCACAGAATTATGATATTCCAGAGTGACTCATTCTGCCTCGCGTCATTTTATTCTCCGTGTTACATTACATGTCTGTACGTTACGTTATTCCGCGCATATGAAATAATACGCTACTTTCTACACCGGTATGGAATTCTTAATTCTCGGTAGTTCTGCACGGGCTTCAGCATATTCAATCCATTCGATATCGCGTGTGGTGTCGCGGGCAGGACACGACCTACGCGAGTATACCCCATTGGATTTCTAGTCTATTCTATGTTGCAAGAACTTCCCAATGGATCAGGTGTGATGACGAACACAGCGACAGCGGAGTGCTGTCCCCCATCAAAATAGATCGGCAATGGCGATGAACTTAGGATTTGGTATACTGTCCTGGATTCAAAATGGCAATACCTAAAGGCGTTAAAATTAAATGGTAACAAAATTTGACGTCATGGATCACTATATACACAAATGAATTCGTAATCCAGAATATTATTTGCGTTATTAATCATTTTTGGAAACCTGTGTTATGTCATCGAGCAGTGACAGAACTTTTTATCTGCTTACAACGACTCCCACGAAGCTGGGAGAATAACAGGATATGCAGTCTCAAGTTCACGAAATGTAATTAGATCACACTGGGTAAAGTGCTTCGGGGTTTTGAACGAAACGAGGGAAACACGCCAAATCAGTAGATCACATCGGATTTGCCCACAAAACAGTTTTGGGTTACTTAAACGTAGTGAGTAGTGAGTGTGTATATCGCATTGTCAATTGACAGTTCGACTCATTACCATACCCGACTTTACGTGGTTCTCCAAAGGGTATGTTTGCCGGTTAACTCTTATAGTGCAATGGGCTTTTATGTCTATGCGGTAAACTCCTTCCATTGCACTCATGCGCAAGTACATTATTAAAAAAAATTGACGCGACGAAGAATTCAAAACACAGAGAGAAAGATGTGTATCGAAATAGTGAGGATGAACATAACCACACAAAATAAATTCATACCTGACAGAAAACCGCCTGCAGAAAATCTTGACGAGCAAGTGGCGGCTGTGTACAGACGAGATATGTGTGCTCCAAATTATCAGGGCGCACGACGTGGAGTGCATCGGCGAACAAGCGCAGAACCACCTGGTTCACTAACCGTAAACACAGTGGACCTGGAATGTTTTTGCTCTCGGATTCTGTGGTCAAACGATCGATCAGAAAACGGCAGCACACTAGCAATCCAGTAACAATCGTCGTAGACAAACTAGGATCAATCGAAACTATTGGGTTAGTCTTGACTGTTGACCCCAACACCGACACGGACACAGAATCCACAATCCCAGAACGTGGAGTAAGAACGCGTTCCAAACCTTTCAATGCAGCACCAACAAACAAATCCTCAAGCAGTTGACTGTCTTCAAGGCTCAGATTCTGATAGTCAAGAGGCAATCGACTCAAGAGACAAACGAGGTTGGGATAAACCTAGGAAATGCATCAAAGCGAAACTTAACGTTGCACAGCGAAGGAAAACATGAAAAGATGGATATGCAGAAGGGTTTCTGATCTATAAACGAGATATCTATCTTCCAAAAAACCGACCATAGAAGGATATACTTGTGACCAATTATTGAGAAACAATGAGGAGTATCCGCAGTCTACCTATGAAAACGTCGGTTCTGGCAAAAAAGCCGCTGTCTACCGGACAAGAGAATTGGTGTGGAAACTGATAACAAACCAATAAAGAAATGGATGCATCCGTCTGACAAAAAAATAATCCGTTGCACAGAACGGATTATGCATTACTTCTGACCAACGAGCGCATTTTCATCCAAAGCTTATATCGCATCCGACCACTTAATAGATCCTCATTCACCACCGATCATTTTAACTGACATCTTGTTTCACACAAATTCCCCTCCTCGTGATATCCGTAAGGCTAGAGTACAGATATGACCGAATTTGGAGAGTATTTCGTCACCTTGAGTCCATTTTATGCACCGATGAATGCTCCCAGAACACTTGTACATTGCTGCTGTCCAAGTGCAAATGAAATATGAATACATACTCAGTTCTGATGCTATCTGTAACGCCTATAACCCCGCAGTTCGCTCGGTGCTCCTTTAGGTACGCGAAACCTGGCCAGCTCGAAAAGATCTGCGCCGGTTGACCGTGTTCGACCGCCGGTATCTACGATCAGTCGCACGAGTATGGTGGCAGCATCACATCAGTAATAACGAAGTGTGAAGTAGAGTATTCGGAGTGGACTGTTCATCACTCAGAGTAATTGTTTCTCTTCGTGGGCTACGGTGGCTAGGCGACGTCTTGCGGATGCCTGCCCAGTGTCTACCTCACCGCGCACTATTCGCGCTTGCTGGGCAGGATTGGAAAGGCGGCACGACGGACAACCGATGACCTGGATGAAAAATTTTAAAAAGCTGACTTCCAGTTTGGCTATAGTGGGGCCCCGCCGAATACCAGTTTGGTGCAAGAATGACACCGGAAACAGTCGGTTGGAGATGCTGACGGATGTGGCCCGAAACCGGAATAAGTGGCGGTAATGCCGTATGGAATGCTATGTTGGCTTTCCATCCTTTCCTTGCCATGTATAAAACCACAAAATATACAACGAAAACATCAGGATGTCGTGTGGGGAAACTTGCAACAACAAAAATCCTACCAACTTTTCTGTCCCTTTCTTTTCGTACCTTGTTTTCCTACTATACTATACCACAATATATATATATATATATATATATATATATATATATATATATATATATATAATGCTATCATTTATTCCATGATTATGCATCGGTGGAGTAAAAAATCCTACTCATCTGCACCACGAGAACTAACTGTATTGCCAAAGAAAACTGGAAGCCATGATTCTGAAGCTTGGAAGGAAAAACCACCTGAGGTTTCCATATGCCAGGCGTTGGATCGATGGTGGTCGAATGGTTTGGGGTGCTTACTTTCCCCTTCGGAGGTCAGAGATTCGAACCACACCAACATCGGTCACTTTTGGTGGCAGACAGTGATTCACTGTCACTAGACTCGTGTCCACGCTTGACATATCGGAGGTTTTATGTGGTCCTCTACTCCAACTCTCAGAGTCAGGTTGCCGGTTATTCTCAATAAAGCAGTGGACCTTCATGGTTAGGTGTATATACCCTTTCCACTGCACACATACACAAGTATGTAATAAAAGCGTTAGGTGCTGTAACGACCCAGAGAACAGCGGAGTGCTATCTCCACGAAAGTTGATCGATGGCGATGAGGTTTGAACCACTGACCACAGACATCAACGGTCAAGGATGTATGCCATTCAACCACAACAGTTGCGCCACCGCTGGACGGTTTGCATCGTGATTATCACCTTTGTTAGCTACCTTTTCGCAATTTGAACAAGCACCTTGATTTTGACCATTTACACCAAGAGAAATTTTTGCCTGAGCGAAATTCCCTTTTCCAAGCTTGTCTATATCAGCACGCGAGACTACGTTCTCCTTCATGTTGGGAAGTATTCGCTCTTGTGCACATTGACGGGCACTGCGAAAACCAATCGCAGTTAACGGAAACGAAATTAGTTGACCGGCGAACAGAGTACCTTCGATTAGACTAAAACTCACTAGAAGATACCTCAACAACATGCACTTTAAATATCACTCGTCTTAAAAAACAGTCTGTGGTTACCTGTTTCGAGTAGCCCATTGCTACGTCTTGCAGTAGCTGTTTCAATGGTAGACACACGTCCACACGCCAGTCAATCACGGACCAGATGAGAGAGGCGGGAAGATATGTTAGGCACGCCAATGACGCTTCCCAAGCCTGTGCGTAACAACTGAAACCAGGGACGACAACGGTAAGTGGGGCTGGGATCGGACAAGGGGTATCGTTTGTCAAGAGTTTAACCTTTCGATCTACAGGACCAAGCTGAGCAATGGTGCTGGTGCACAGATAGGCCGCTAACTCCCGACCTTCTTCAGTCTCCGCCAACCACGCAGCCCATGATGGTTGGGTGCACAAGGCTGTCGCTAGGCGATAAATGGTTGAATGCACAGCCGGACTGTAACCCACACGACAGCGACCATCTGCGGTGGTGTGCCGCGAAACATGTTGGCAAATATGACGCGATACTACCGTCCATAAGTTGACCGGTGACAAATACTTGCGGAGACGAACCAGGTGGGGGCTATCTACAGGTAGATTTGAAAAATCTTCTACAATCGATGCGATAAATCGGATGCACGCTGCCATTTGCAGAGTGCAGTTATCATCAACGTCCAAATCGGCTAAAACATCCGGTGATGTGGACTCCGTTGTTCGCTTTTCTTTCGAGCCCTTTGTTTTTTTGGTGGTAACCGGTGTTTGTGAAACCACCGAAGATGAACCAAATTCTTCGGACACCTTAGTTTCGATCAGATCCAGGATTTGTCGTGCGCACACACGATAAGCATCCAATCGCTTGAGGCCGGGAAAAGTGTCTCGTATGCCTTGACTGGCTAGTGATGCTGCAGGCTCATGCACATCCACCGTACTGAACGCCCAAATGGGAAAAACCTGTGGAACAGAATGGGAACAATCTTGAAGTATATAAGAGAAACATCGAATTGCGAGTTCTTTGTTGCTTCGTTTATGATACGAAAGCTCGTTCTTCAAGTACCAAACAACTCTGATGAGAAGACAAAGTTATTCTTCATTTTCAAACATCAATATTTAGTCATGAGATAATTTACCTCAATGCATCCTTAGGTAATCTAAATCAATATTAAGAAAATTGCGACCTCACAGAAGTCTAACGAAAGTGAATTACAAGTAGAAAAAGGTGACACAGCATCTGACAAAAAGCCATCTTCACGCTATCTTAAAAAGTACATAACAGGCTGTTCTTTATCAGTAACTTTCCACATGTTCCTAGACCCGTTTGTTCGCCAGTGCTACATCAATTTCATCTCTTCAGTTATATCGTTTTACTTCATTCTAGGCAATCAGTAAAATAGTGCTGAAGCCTACAACCACATGGGTCTACTATTCTATTAGAGGAGAAGCGAAAACATTGATCTTGGGGATTGGAGTTTTATAGTTTTCGTTTTTCCAATCACAAATCTACCGACTCAGTGTTTTGGTTTTCCTCATATTCCTTGGTAAAACCAAGTAGGAAACGAGCCAAATCGAAGCATTAAAAGTGAGTAAACAAATTGAAGAAAAGCACAACTAGACGATGAGAGAGTTCGAATGCAGGTAATTCAATGACTGTCACACTTGGTCATATTGCACGGTATCTCCAACGACGTGGTAGGTACATCTCATGGACCTAGTCAGAGAGCCTAACAAACCCTGTACGACAGAGGTGATATATTTTGTGAATGTAAGCTTGTGCCTAGGGAACAGTGTGATTATCAAATAACTATCCTGCGTCCAGGTATTGAAAACAGCATGTGCCTACTTTGAAAGTCTCACAGGTTATAGCTAGCACAAAAGCCTTTTCATTTTGCTTTCCAGGTCGGAGGAAGAGCATAGCTGAATGCCACCGGGTGCGTTTCCGGGTCGCGAATTGAAGTGTGGCCAGGAATAAACGGTCGCGGACGATCAGTGACGTTGTTAGACGACATGGTGAGTTTTCGCCTGGTAAAAACTCCGAACATCAATTCCACGGTAGCCCGTAAACGGCAACGTGACGTGCATGGGCGTGGCTCATCACCAATTGAGGCCATTGCCTCCTATTGTATGCCCAACCATTCTCAACGGGGTGAGATTCGATAGGAAGCGTTGGGCATCCTCGACTGGCAGACTGCCATCCAAAAGATGTATGAACCCGTCGATCGACCACCGACTTCCAACATACAAACTCCTACTGCCCGCCAAGTAGCACTTGACTGTACATGGCTTAGAGGTGCTACCTCGAGCAAACAATCGAGGGATGTGTTCTAAGATTCCTCATGGGTACAGTCATGAGCCAGCTCATTCTCTCGTAAACTAGTCTCATAAAAGTAAGGTCAAGCAGGGCAGTGTGTGAATTTTCAAGGTACAGAAATGTAAAGAAAATTAAAATGTGACTACTTAATTTAGCTTTTACCCAGTTTCCGAATTAACAGCACAATAAACCATGCCCAGTCCAGACTATACGTGGCATCTGGCACCAACTTGAAATCGCAGACTGTTCAACAATAAAATATACACGTTAAAGAAGAGGTAACGGAGAGCTCTGATCGAACCATACTTTGGCGGAGTCTCAGTTATCGGTTTCATACGCAAATAAACCGCCACCGCTGAATTGCAAGTTGTCATTAAACATCAGGGACGCGCATTAAGTGTATAACATTGAGGTGACAGAAGCAGTTAGAAGCGGAAACCAATGATCTGAAAAAAGAAGTATTGAAAATCTAAGTAGTATACAACTAACCACTATTTGCCATCAACTGATGCAATGATCCTACTTAATCTGATGGTTCACTGATATAGCATGAAATTTTTCATAGTTTTGCGTTTTCTGGGGTCCTGGAATGATGCCCTTTAAAAATTTCAGCTAATAAGACAGAGAGTGGTTAGGGTTTCCTAGAATTGCTCTATTTTTAAAAAGGATCCGAAATATATGACGGTATTTTCGACTATAAGGTTCATAGGAATCGATTACCTACCTAACCTACCAAATTCTTTTTACTAGTGTTCACTAAAGTTGAACGGCCAATCTAGAGAGCCAAAAAATTAATCAATGAATTTCCATCTTCAGACCTTCCAGACTAGGGATGAAAAAGTCTGTATAGTTCATGTGTTTAGAGAGGTTCACAGGCGACCAAATTAAATCGAGGTGGATTATTCTGTGAAAGATTTCGAATTTTCAATCACGTAAGGCCCCGACAGGAAACGTATTGTTAATCATGAAGACAGGGAAGCTATCTGCTACCATGGAATAAAGGCTTAACAACCATCGTTAATCGTTGACTTTTGACTGACAGTGACCGAGTGGCTTAGAGCGTTTACCACCTCGGAGGTTAGAGAACCGAACCCCGGACACCGCCGGCCACTTTGGTGGTAGACAGCAATACACAATTAACCGGCTCGTTACCACGCCTAACCATGTGATGTTCCCAGATTAAGGTTGCCGGTTAACCCTGACAGGTTAGTAGGTTTTCGAGAATGTGGATTGTACCCCATTTACTGAATTTAGGCACAAGCACGCAATTTAAAAAAACCGTTGACATTTATGAATATTAATGCTGAATATTCGTTTTCTTGCTTTTTTATATTTATTATGAGAAAAAGTGCAAAAATTCAGGGAAGAGATTGCGACCAACGAAAAGGCTCTCAAATGGGGAGGTGGCAGATAGGAGCGGGGATCGACGCGGGTCGTGATCATCCAAAGCCCACGGTGATAACCGTCTGACCACCAGAACGAATAGTGACTGTATCAAGCCCACCGTTAATCATCATAACCAAAACACCAGTAACGTATTGAAGGGTATAGTCTTGGGTTGCCATGACTAACTAAAAAAGAAGTACTAAAACACAATCCGCATCCACGTTTCAAACGCTGGGTTAAGCACTATAAGAGAGAGTTTAGCTGGTCTAGAGCTCCAACTTCACACAGCTATTCCGGCCTACGTTCCGTGATATGTCTCGACAGATACACCTGTAGACGCGGAGATGTAAAAGAAAATACGATCCTTCGGATGTTACAAAGCTTCGCGCTCCGATGACTTTCCTCAATCCTATTCAGATATAATGGATTGAGGCTTGATGGAGAACTTCAAATTGTGTTCCTTAATGTCTGAAATCCTGAATAGGTTTGCCCCGTGTGGAGAGTCGACTGTTGTCTCCATTTCGAAGGGCTCACTCAGTGACTGTGCCAACCGTGATGCCATTAGCCTTATTCCAACAGCGTAGAAGCTGTTAGCTTCCGTTACAGATTGTACCAAGTACACGAAGAGCTGATTCGCAAGGAGTAGGCTGGGTTATTTTTCGGTCTTGGAGGCACTGATCGAATCTTCACCTCGCCGACAGCTTTCGAGCGCCGTTAAGCCTTTCATAGACCAACGGCAATTGCCCCTAGACATTCACGCGACCTTCGGCACTTCCGATGGGATTACTTGTTTGAAAATGGAGTAACTGAGAAGTGTGCTGGTCGTTGAAGAGTTATTCCGTCATACCTCACTTCGGGTTACAGCCTACAGTCAGCTTTCGACGACTTTGTCTTCAGCGGAGTTCTGCAAGGTAGACCTATATTCTCATTTCTTTTAAACTTTGTCATAGAGAAAGTTGTAAGGAACGTTTCCTTTGGTCTACCAAACGGTGGAGTTGAACTCCTCACAAGGAACAGTTTTTGATTTTGAATATCCAGATGACATCGCCTTGTTGAGTAGCAATGCACCGATAATTCAGCACGCTCTGGACTGCTTGGCGATTGAGGAACCGAGATATGGCACGAACTTTGCGCCTTCCAAGTGTAAAGCACTTTCAAAAAACTGGCTGGAGCCCGTGTTTGAAATCACTTTCTGTGGTGATCGGTTATAAGTAGTCGGTAACTTCGAGTTCCTCCGCATCTTGATTACGGCTAGAGGTTGGAGAAATCACATCACGAACAGCGAGAGCTAGAGTAGCCTTCGTCAAACTACGACACCTGTGACACGACAATGAAGCCCGACTTTCTCCTAGGGGACGGATGGACAATGCTGCGGTTCGTAATGTCTTGCTTTGTGGTCACAAGACCTGGCCACAGCGTTGGGGATGCTCGGAAGCTTTCCGTATTCGACCGCCAATATCCCTGAAACATTAATCGCGTGTAAAGGGGACATCGGGTGGGTAATAACGAGGTTTGTCGTCATGCGTTGGGTTCGGATAGTCATCCCCTGACCGATGTAACCACTCTATACCACCTCCGGTGGCTCAGACATGGTCCGTGTATGCCTACCTATCGCTTACTCTATTTGGACACGTTGGGTAAGGCTAGAAGTGACCCAGCGACCAGAGTATCACTTAGAGTAGGGATATGAAGAAACTAACATACGCACTGGCTTTCATTAGTGCCTCCCGCCTTCCTGAGTGAGGTCCAGGGAATGAAGATCGTCACTGATTTGATACTCTGATATACGGTTTAGAAAGCCAGTACTGAGAATGGTGTACGACTTGCCTGTTAAATTTCTGTTTCTCCTAAACACACGGAACCTTCAATTAGATAAAGAAACGATCAAAAAGCCTTAAAAGTGTGCGGTTAAAAAATAAAAAATATAATGTCCTTTCCTTTTATTGACTGCTCATTTCAACTTGTTGTGCTTTATTCCCCTACTATACATACTAGTGAGTTGTATTGAAAATGGATCAGTTTTACGATGCTTTCAAGACATTTCTATGGTTATGCAATAGTATAGTGGAGTATACACACCACTTACTGAATAAGTAATTAGTTGATTGCTGAGAACGCAATGAATAGTTGTGGATTGATAACGAGTGTAAATTCGTCAGAGGAACCAAACGCAGTGAGGTAAACGAAGGCATATGAACCACACGATGGATGCGGCGTGAAGGGGCCCGGAGGAGATGAAATGGGCCACCGCAAAGCACGCTCTGATTGCGGGACTTAACACCCCGACCGACCGTCAGGACGCGATGTGGCGATTTAAGGCTGCCCAGCTAGGGGTTGGTGAGGGCCCACTGGTGCATGCCATCGCATTCCGTTTACTCCTGGACCGTGCGTTGCCCACGCTGGATGGAGCACCACGGGCGGAGCTGTTGGCGGACCGATTTGTGGATAGTCTGCCGGAATCCCTGCGTGGAATGGTACGTATCGCCCGTGTTGGCCGAAGCATGGATGTGTTCCAGCTCGGGGACTTGGCTCGTGAACTGGGCATTCTTGATGTGCCTGTGGCAAATACGGTCCCTGTCGACGACTCAAGAATGAACACTAGACTTGTGGAGAAGATATAGAGACCAAGAACTTTGAGCCTGGGAGACAGGGCACTGGAGGCCAGACAGCCTGAAGAAGCCTGTTGTTCCTGCTGTGAAAATATGGAACCTGTCTTATACGAACAACCTGAACCTCATAAGGATACCGAAGGAATCAAACTGGAAATATTGCTACTGGAGAATTCAACCATTACTGATGAGGTAGAGAACGTTGGAAAACTGAGCCAAATCAGCGAAAATGTGGAAAACTGTCATCGAGGTGACCTGGAACGCAAACAAGATGATGGCGGAAAAGAAGATACATCATTTGGTGCAATCGTTATTAGAGCGATAAACTGCGAGTCAGGTCAAGCACAAGCTGAAACTAATGAGCCTTGCCTGGTTGAAGCAGAAGATATCGATCCCCTGGCCGAGAGGTATCCAAGCGATAAAGTGCTACTATGTACAACTCAGATGGACTATGGACAGCAATATATTGAGTGATGAGGAAATGGCACAACGCATGGTTCTCAGTGGCATAAGGGTGATCACGCACGATTTTGCTGTGACGTGCGATAAAGGTCGAGTGATCATGTATGCACTGTGTTCAGTAATTACTCTTCACTGTTGCCATCTAGAAACAAGGCTGATGTCGGTGCTTATCACGGATCGGACAAAGCACACCACCAAAGGAACTATGGGATTGATGACAGCACCACCACGAACCGGTACTGTAGGATTTGCATCCGGAATGGAGGAGGAGTTGAAGGCAGTCCGCAGAATATAGAGCGTTTTATTTGTCAGGGGGAGCAGTGTGGTGGAGTGTACATACTATTTATTGAATAAGTAGCTGACTGCTGAGAACGCAATTATGAATAGTTGTGGATTGATAACGAATGCGAATACGTCAGAGGAACCAAACGCAGTGAGGTAAACGAAGGCATATGAACCACACAACTGCATCCTCCGTCTGGATAATGACTGTTCTCAAGCGGGCTACACTGTTGGTATGCATATGAGAACTGTTGTTGCATTTGATTACTTTTGGTGGCCTTTGAACGAGTGTTTTTCACCGAACTTATTTTCCGGGCACATCTTTTGGATTATAACAATAGCAATACCCGAACCAGCTCCAATTCCAAAACATGTAACATGAAAACGGGTAATCAATAACCAGGTGAATGTCTAAATTACATGCTACGTGGTCGTATATCATTGAGCATCGCTCGGTACAATGTGAGAGAAACTTAGCGAACGAAACAAAGTGATAATGATAGGTTTCTAAATTATTGAGTGAAGAGCATAAAACTAATTTTTATTACCTGTTTAATGTAAGGCCCCAGTTCCCGACCCACCCGGTCAGCAACTCGGCCCATAGCCGACTGGATCAATTCACGAACTTTTCGATTCTCGTCCACAGCAAGGCGACAGTAGATTCTAGGCCAAAACGGTAGTATGGCGATTACACTGGAGGTATCTAAAGACGATACATCACCAGAGACAGTAGAACCAAGCAACTCAATGAGTTCTTTCAAAGCTTTTTGTTTGGTGACTGAATCTCGCTTTTCCAACCGTTTCAATGTGCTAAGCAACCTTGGTTCTAGTGCAGATGCATCCGGATCTTGAGGTACCGGAACTAAACCAGGGACTTTGGTTGGTACGATCGACTCTGTCTGTTCACCGTACTGCAATGGAACGGTCCCAAACAGATCAGTCGTCGAGAGTGTTGACGGAAGCCCAAGACGGCCTGTTTGTTGGATAAGAAATTGGGCGGCCTTCTCGCTACTGGACGGTTTTAAGTTGTCCTTGGTACGTGGTTGTGCGCCTGTTCCTTTCTTTTTTCCACCCATAGCACAGTGTAAAGGGACAGCTATATACGATCTGCCAAAACTGAGCGAACTGAAACAAAATTGAAAGCGTTCAACATTAAGCACAAGAAGCACACTGTGCGCATTCGGATCCATTATATCACCTGATTATTGAGTTATTATTATTAATTTGACCACCATGTAACGAGACAGCAAAGCGTCCTACATTGAAGGTTGGATTGTTTACCAATGATATGAATAAAGCACGATTTAAAACGAAGATACGAACTTGTAAATAAGGAAGAAACAACAAAGAAATACCATTCTGGCCAGCACAAAGAATACACAAACCGGACGTATGTTTGCATACATGTATTTGCAAACAGCCTGAATAGACAGGCGGTGGTCGAGCAGTTATCATCGTGGACTTTGGCCGGCACCGGTTCGAGTTCGATTCCCGCCGAGGCCAGTCACTTCCCCACTCGGCAGCTTTTCATTGGCTGCGGCCTCCATCCTGAATCGATCGATAATAAATAAAAAGGGAATTTTTCGAAGATAGAAAATGACAATAAGATTACCACTTCTAAAACTTTTGATGCTGTACCTCTGATGGTTGCCAGACAGTTGGTGGGGCAGTGTTTTTGATCCAAACCAGGAAGACGAAAGGCAACTCTTTGATGTGGTCTCCGTACCTCCCATCACACTTCTTCTGGCCTCAACGATTTCCCTTCATCCCAAAGTATTAATTGCACACTGCATGGTACAGCAGTTGGTATTCCGTCATACGCAGTAACTTCCAACCAACTCAATTTTATTTGTTTGATTCAGTGGGATAACAAATTATCCCAGGGTGAACTAAACAACAGAAGCATCAACTTGCCCTTACCAAAACTACTCCCCTATCTTACTCGTGACAGATTGCGTAGACAGCGGCCGTCAAAAATCTCCCAAACACAAACTTCAAACCTGACAACTGCCAGGCAAATCTGATGCAGCAGACACGACCCTTAAGTTCCAGTGAAACGTCGAGTGGACTCCACAAACACTTTAGTCCTATTTACGCTTACTGGGTCTTGTATATGCGCGCACGAATTTTTTGCAAGGTTCCATTACCATACACTGCAAAGCCGCTTAGTTGGATGAAGTGATTGACCAAAGTTAGGAAAAACACCGTGATTTTTCGTACTCTCAAACTCAGCAACCTCCCAGGCCTCAACAACTATCGCCCGATTCCCCTTGCATCTGCTATTTCGAGAGCTTTTAAAACCATTATATTCGGCCAATTACGCATGATCTTCGAACGAGGAAGACCGAGCAACCACCAATACGGCTTCCCATCCCGTCGTTCCATGGGTGACCTGTTAGCTCTCGCTTTACACTCTTACTTGACTGCACTCGATCACCCCGCAGAATCACACTTGGTCTCAATCAATGCCTCAAAAGCCTTCAAGCAAGTATGGCACGAAGGTGTATTGGTGAAATTACCAACATTCGAGTTCTCTCCGGCTTTTTTATCTTAGACATCAAGTTTCTGCAGTAAGCGAACCACTTACGTCCGAGTAGATGGGGCTGTATCCCAGCCGTTCCCTGTGAATGCTGGCGTTCTCCAAGGTTCCGTGCCTGTGCCCATCCTCTTTATTTTTTTACTTATTAACGGTCTTTTCTCCAAGACCTCCAATCCAATTGACGCTTTTGCCGATGATGCCATTCTATATTATTCCCTTTTTTTACTCCTTTCCATCATTCGATTGTGAGCGTAATGTTGTCAGTGTGCCCATGGATTACGACCCCATGAGGCTCTCTCAAACATGCTAACTTCAATGCTTCCAAAACTTCCCTTTATACCATTACCCTCAAATATAATCCATTCTCCTCGCCCTCATTCTTTGATTCAATGCGCTTGCATTCTACAGACTGGGTTTATCTATAACTTCTTTATTTTTTTGGTCTCCTTTCATTATTAAGCTTGCTTTTCATGCTGCGCGCAAAGTAAATTTTCTATTCCACGTCAGGCATTTTTTCCGGCTCACTTACTTCTACTGTACAGAGCTCTGAATCGCCCCACACGCGAACACTGCAGTCACGTACGGAGTGGAGCTCCATCTTCTGCCTTTTCTCCTCTTGATTGGGTTTAACGTAAGGTCATTCAGCTGATCGACGATTCTTCCCTAACTTCCGATCTGCAATCGCTGGCCCACCGTCGGACAGTTGCTTCATTGTCACTTTTTTACTATTAGTATTTTAGCTTTTGTTTTTCAGAGCTGGCCTTGGAGGTTCCCTTCTTCTAACCCTTAACCGCCATTCTTATGCACAGGCGCCATTTATTCTTATCAGGTTTCTGTCACCAGATGTCGTACCTGCATCTTTCAATCTTCCTCTTTTCCACGGACCGCCGTAATGTGAACACTCGTTCTTTGCTTTCACACCCACACACAGCCATTCCTTAAAAGCAGTGTTAACAAGCTAGTCCTGACGTGAATTTCCTGGCAACACCCTCTTGCGGCGTTTCTCTCGGTTGTCAGGGGTACCCCTGTACTGTAAACCACTCTACGTGTGGTAAAAAGAAGTCCTCATCAATTCAATTTTCAATTTGGTTCCAGGATTTGACAGCGGGATGCCTGAATGTCCAGATCCCTGCATTGATGAGCTCCTTGGATTCCCCGGCGCTTCGACAAGTAGAAGAGACGACTCTTCTTTAATACTTGGCTATAATCAAGGAGGGTTCAGGTTAGACCTCCAATCTCCTTTCTCATCATCAACTTTTCGGATCACGGTCATCAACCACACACCTCACGATCAATAGCCCCGGTAATAAGCATAGTATAGTAGGAGGTAGATGGTACTAGATAAGGGTTCCACGAGGGTTGGAGTAAAAGGAACTAGTCAATTGTCTACAAAGGCGGTAGTAAACTCCCGGTCATATTTCTCCAAATGCGGTTATCCACATCTTATATAATCTTCTTTTGAACTCAGTCACTGTGCTTGCGTTTATCACATCCCTTGGTAGCCTATTCCAGTCATTAGCGACCCTAACTGCAAAAGACCGACTTCTGATTCGAGTCAAGGTTCTCTCTTTCTTGATCGTCAGTGCATGCCCTCTTAGGCAGCCATTCCCTCGCAGCTCAAATAAGGCCCCTTTGTGACATTGTGCTTCTGTGAATCCTTTTAGTATTTTATAGGCCACTATGAGGTTACCTTGTCTTCTTCCTTCTAGAGGAAATAACCCTAGTTGCTTCAACATCTGTTCGTAGCACAGATGTCTGTATTCTGCGAACAATCGCGTGAATCACCGTTGTAACTGCTTGAGAGCCTTGATGTCCCTTACTAAATATGGCCTGCACGCTTGGACACGGTTCTTTAGATGAGATCTCAAAAGCCCTGTACAATGGCAATAAGACCCTCGGTTTCCTAGAGCTGGTCGCCTTCTTAGCTGGTGCAGGGCTCTACATGCTTTCTGCACTACTTTCTGGCACTGACGACTTGGCTTAAGGTCATCACCCTTAGATCTCGGGCTTCTATGGTCTGAGCTAGCGCCTCCCGATTGTCTGGTGGCCTCATATCGGGTGGGCCGTGGCCCTTTCTCTTTGATGAGATGCTGGCATCGGCTCATATTGAGGGGAAGATCCCATGCTACTGACCACTGGTATACCGTCTAGATCACGCTGAACCGCTGCATCATTTAGTGCTCCCACCACCTTGAAGTCATCCGTGAACGAGAAGCATGAGTTTTCCAACCCGTCTGTCAGATGTTTATTGTACATCAGGAACAACAGGGGTCTCAGGACTGGCCCTTGCGGAACGCCACTATGCGGTCTCCCATCGCTCGACAAGCAGCCTTCTACTCTCACTCAGAAAACTCTCTCTTTTAGGCCTTGTAAAATCCACTTCTGTATTTCCGCCTTGAGTTGAAACGATTCCACCTTTGCTTCGAGCAGTCTGCGGTTAACTGAATCAAATGCCTTTTGGAAATGAAGATAGCAGACTTCCACCAGTTTTCCTCGATCCACTCGACTGGTTACCTCATCCAAGAAACTTATTAGGTTGGAGAGACAAGAGCTCCTGTGCCAGAACCTATGTTGGCTGGCAGTCACCAGCTTGTTCCTCTCTAAACGCCTCACTATTCTATCTCGTAGTATTCTCTCAAGAGTTCTAAGCACCACTGACGCCAAGTTAATCGGCCTGTAACTGGTACATGTGTCTCTGTCCCCACCTTTACAAACGGGTGTGATGATCGATACAAGCCTACCTTTAGGTGGCACACTCTTGTCTAGTGACGCGTTGAACAACTTAGCTAGTGGTTCAGCCAGGATGGACGCTGGTGGCTTCAGTATTGCTGGTTGGATATCATCCTGTCCCGCCGCCTTGGATGCGTCTAGCTGCTTCAGGCTGTTCAACACCTCTCCTGCGTTGATTTCTTCGTCCTCCATTTCCGAGACTTCACTGCCCCTGGTCGCAAGTAGCCCCTGAGCACCCTGGTCCTGTTTATATACCTGCTGAAAGAATCCCAACAGGATTTCTGCTTTTTCTTGCCCGCTTGTTGCCCGCACTTCTTGTGAGTTCCTGACCCCGCCTACGGCTTTCCTTAGCGCTGCCTTGGATTGAACGCAGTTGTATTACGCTTTCGGATTGCTTTTGGCGTTCCGCGCAACACGTTCCCCGTAGTTGTTCCTGCACTGTTTCTGTACCTGAGATAGTCTAGTTTTCGCTACTTTGAACTGCAAGAACTCCCGGTAGCCTCTGGTTCTTCCATACTTTTTGAATGCTCTTTGCTTCTGTTTTAAAGCCTTTCTCAATCGGCTCATCCGCCACGGTGGCAGTCTGTTTTGTTTGACTCTTCTAAGTGGTGCGACGGTCTCTGTTGTTGCCAACAGTCTGCTCTTGATCTAACTCCATTGGTGTTCTACGGTATAATCGTCGCTCACCATATCCCAATCTATCAAGCTATTCACGTCTATCTTTGAGAGGTTTCTTCTGAAATTATCAGGCGCATTTATTCCCTGAAGGTTTAGCCTAAACTGGAGTACACCATGACCACTCTTACCTATGGGTTCCCAGACTTCTGGGTGTTCTAGGTCATTCGAGAATCTGGTCATTGCCAGGTCAAGAGTTGACGGTGACTGACCAGACCACCATCTTGTCACTTGATTAACGTGTTGGACAAGAGCCTTCCTGTGCACTAGGTGGAGTAATCTCCCCCCAAATGTGCCCTCTGAAGCGATTTCCGAGGTCCAATCTACTTCGCACGCGTTGAAATCACCCATACTGAATAACTTCCGTCTCGCATTGGCAACCGTAGTGAGGAAATCAAGCAGATCACTGTTCTCAGCACCTTCCGCTCCTGGGCTTCGATACGTGCAAGCAACTGACTTTTTCGGTCCGCCCAAAGCTGTGACAACCTCTACCGCTTGAACATTCAGCGTAACAAGTCGACTGCTCTCAAAGCCGTCATACTGCTTCGCTAGGAGGTTCATTACATCACCTCCGGTTCGACCGTCCAGCCTATCCACCCTAAAGCCTGAGTAGAGGCTTGGGATCAGCCCATTGTCGCTTTCTCCTGGTCGCAGCCACGTTTCAGTGACTGCTATCACATCTGCTCCCCGTGTCCTAGCTTTGAGCTCTGGCCATTTATTACCCATACTTGCAGCATTGGTGTACGCCACGAGCATCACAACACCCTCCTCTATATTCCTGCGTTTCCTAGAAGGAGGCAGCAGGTGCGCGGGTCCTGAACCCGAGCACCCTGACAGTTTTTTTTGTATCACGGTTGGATTCCTAGCGCTACCGTCGATTAATACCCTTTTCACCTCCTGGGTTGCTTTGCACGTCACCGTTCTCGGAGTCTCGGTGGGGGTCAGTTGTTTTGATTCTCCTCTCTCGGAGTTACGACAGTCCAGTCCTTCAGTAATGGGGCTGGGCAACGCTTTCTCTGCTCTGACCATGGGCTCCGTGGTGCTTAGCTCCTTTATTTTGCTAGCGTTCACTCTCGGAGACTTTAGGAAGGCCGTGTTAAAACCCGGAGTTCCGGTTTTTCCACTCTTCCCTGACTGACTACAGCTGCTTTATCATCGGGAACCACATCGATTTCTCCTTTTGAGATTTGCCCAGTATGCCCGGCTTCAGCTAAGAAGGCGTCCCTATGACGAGCGTTGGCGAATTCGACAAGCATAGGTCTTGCCTGGCGCCCTTTAGAGTCATTCTCCCCGTTCCACTGCCCCAATCTCATAATTCTTTTCACAGCCACATGCCCAGGGATTTCCATCGCTTATAGCAAGTTGACCAAATGGTACCTCATTGCCCTATCTCCCTGCCAATTTTCATGAACGGTTCCGGAATTCCGTAAACCACCACATCCCGGTTCCGCCCCAGGGAAACATCGCTATTTTTCCCCAAAGTATTCAGGATTCTAGTGATACTAGCCGTGTCCTGCTATAACTTACTTACCCGCTCAATACGACACCTAATCCCTCTATTGTGTCGTGAGTCGGCAGCGCAATAGCTTCTTGCTGTCCTGGCCTTGCCCCGGTGTTCTTCGGGTTCCCAGGCGTCACCTCATGCCCACTGCTATCCTTAAATAGCAACAGCCTTTCTTCTAAGAGTTTATACGTTTCCGCTTTTTTTCTGGCGGCTTCTGCCTCCCCGGTGGCCTCAATATCTGTCTCGATTAGCTTTTTGCACCAAGGGCATATCCAGCTAAGTTTATCATATTCACAGTATAGCTGATAGTACTTCTTACTTAACCCCGCGTACTTCGAGCGGAACCACGTTTGACAGGTGTCACACTGAGTTCCCGCGGTGCCTGCCAACATATTCCCCTCAGAACACCAAGGCCTTCCACACTGTTCATCTGCCCCGCCTATTCGGTCTAGTATTCTACAAATTACGGGTCTTTTGTTCGCTTATTTGCCCATGTTTCTAGTCTAACCGAAAAAAGCGGCAATATGAGTAGTCTGGGGAAGCTGAAGGATATCTAGTAAGACTGATTTCAGAATGACATCGACCAATAAAGAGGGGAATGACCGATTAGTATGCCACTACAAGCCGGCTCACCTTGTTGTGGTTCTTGTCGCCTGACACAGTTGTTTATTGTTAACTGTTCCTTTCTTCGTCGATTTGGTATTATTTCTTTCTGCCCGGTACTTCGTTTCATATGATTCTGCCGAGTCAGTATGCTTTTTTCTCCCTGTCCTCCACGCAGTGTTAGTATTTCCCTAGGAACACTGGGCGTCTGGTATTAAATCAGCTCTTACCTATCTTCCTCTTTACATTGACTCAGACATGCTGGTAGAATATTTTTAGACAGCAAATATTAATTGCCAGAAACATCGTAAACGTCCGAGATAATGCAAAATTACAATTAGCATTTAAAAATGATAAACAGCATCCGAAAACACCAAATGGCTGTTATTTAACAACTTGATTTATGAAAGGAGTCACAATCTCCATACAACTATCTCAGTGGGCAGAGGACGGAAACCAGACCAGGTCGTTTTCTCGACCGATGAACAAGGAACTGGATGTAAAACAAGCGAAGGGTCACAAAGAATTCTTTTGGTAAATGAATCTGGCGACCAAACATGGATAATAAAAGCCACTGAGTTTGAGGCAAAACTGATGGTTTCCAGGCCACTTTTCGGATATATATATATATATATATATATATATATATATATATATATACCATCCGCCTGATTTTCAACTGTGTGCCAAACAAAACATGATACAATCGTGGGGGGGGAGGGGCAGGTCGTCTGAGTCCATGATTTTTTGTAGGTGCAATACTGCCAGGTTTCCCAAGCCAAAGCACGTCAAATGGAGCCACAGCACATATGAGTCTGTGGAGTGCGTTCTGGACGTTATCCGTAGATTTCAAAACGTAGGGTATATTGTAGGAACGTTCCAAAATACACACAAACATCGTATCTATCATACAACAAATCCTGGGAGCCCTTTGAGAGCGGGAATTGAGATGGAGCATACTTGACTATCTGAATGAACTTGATATTTCATCGCATATCCTAGCTCAGTCGGGAGTGTGACAGTACAAAGGATTCAAGAGGTTAACGTCCTTCAGAGACAACCTTTCGAAAGGTAGGGAGGCTGAGTAGCGTCGAACGACCATCCGACTTAAGCGCTCTCTTGAGGCCCAGGAAAACTACGCTTGTAGGACTGTGAAATTTGTGATATGGTTCAACACAGAAGTTAAAGCGATCTGATAAACAGGACCGTGTGCCAAACAGAAGTCAGTATATTGTTAACGTCACGGAACAACTTAAAACGGTGAAGTATCATGGAAACAAAAAACTTGGTTACGATATGTATGAGGCAAGCTACGGTGAGTAATGCAGTTCTCACGAGATTCCTCAGAAGCTTACAGTAGAGATAAACAACTAGCAGTCTGTATAAAACCGAGGTCTATCGTCGTTATACTACTCCTCGGCCGGAAGGAGAGCACTGCCTTGACAGTTCAGTCCGGTTCAGACAACCATTACCCATGCACTGATTGCGGTGGCTTTGAATGTTATTTCCTAGTGACGACTTCAATCGGAAGCAATGAGAACGGACAGGAATTTTAAGGGAGCAGTAAATGCACTACAAATATTGGTATCAAGTGGATGAAGAAAGTTTGTGAAAACAAAAGCGCCACTGATCGCGGCATCTAGCAATTTCCTCTAACGTATATAACCACTGAGTGGGAGGGTCTTTTGGACCCCACCCAAGAAGTCTAACACGCCCTACATGACCAACTCCACATGTTAGGTTTTCCGTACCCTTCTTCCATGTCGTAGACCAGTCACCCTAACTCATCTTCCAGCGGGTACCCGTCTCAGCGAACATGGCGCGCCGAGGAATCCTGACAAGTGACATGCACAACACATGTCTCAAACATCTTAGGCTGGTGACTTTTAGTGCAACAATCAGGTATCACGTGACAGGCCAGAAGAAGTTCGTTCACGGGTGCTTCAGTCACGTTTCCGTGCTGGGTTAACGCCGCACAGCCTTGTGGGTCAAACTTTTGAGTTAAAGGCTCCGGTAGGGATTCCCAAAGAAAACCCCCTTGTGTGGTTTGGACAGCCGCGAAGTACGATTAGTTCAGAAACCTCCAGTATCTTTCCTGTAAAGGGCCTTGCCCATTTTCCTTCTTTTAATTTAAGCTGGATGCAAAACGCCACGGGTAATTGCGGCTTTGAAGAAAGCAGTAGTTCAGGTGTCAAGCGTAAATAAAATGCACTCCTTAAGCTTAAACGTTCACTTTACTTGGTCGCCTTTAACGTCCGCACACTATGTCAGATAGGCAACAGGCTGCCCTCGCTAACAAATTTGACATCTATAAAATAGATGTATGCTGCTGCCAAGGTAAGTGAAGCGGTTGACAAGTGCCAGTACCTCCCCATCGAGCATCAAGCTCAGAACTATTGACGTTGCTTTGCAACATTACTTTATACTTCGAAGGTGCAAAGCGTATGCCGAGTGGAGCTACAGCCCTTGCGAGTCTATCTAGTGTATGCTGCGCATGTTCCGTGCATTCGAAAAAACGGACAAAGTCGTCCGCGTAATTCTGGGTTACATAGCTTATCACTATTTGCTAGTTTGACACCCACCTCTTGGAGACCTCGCAATGCATTCCCCATTATCTCGTCGATGACGAAGTTGAACAAGAATGGCGAAGCGAAACATCCGCATCGAACACCACTGTTCGTTTCGAATGGACTGGATAGTTTACCGTAAACCCTTAAGTAGCCAGAAGTATGAGAGTACAATGACCTCAGTAGATTCACGAACTTCTGTGGCATACCTTTCAGGTGAAGAGCACTGAATGGCCCTGTTCGGTCAACTGAATCGGAGGCGCCTTTGAAGTCGAGGAAAACCATTATTGTCGGCCGATGCGTGTGTGTGTGTGTGGAGGGGGGGGGGTGGTTGGGTGAGTAGGTGTGGCGCACTTCAAGTAATTGACGAAGAGTAAAAATCTGGTCGACGCATTCTCGACTTCAGTGAAATCCGGCCTGTTCGTGATACGGCGTCAGACGGTGAGGCAAAATCGAGGCCAACGCCCTGCTGATTATCGGAATTAAACTGATCCCACGACGGTTATTATAACCATCACGTATTCTTTTCTCGAAGATAGGTACACTCAGCAACCAGCTCAGTCATATAAACCAGCGTTGTTCGTACTCATTTTCACTGTAAACATTTTAATAATCCTTTCTGTCTCTTTTCAGGTTGTACGTAAATAACGAACCTGATAAGGCCTGAACTTAAGGCCTCTGTCTTCTAATTTTCACCGACCGTTACGCCCAAGATTACGATAATTTATCAGACTTGTTCTCGACAATGGACCGTTTCTTTGGAGCCGGACCATTTCAAACCGGAATTTCACACTCGTAATGCATCGAGATAGTGGACCCATTGGTAACGAACATCCACACACTTCTTGCTTTCGATCGAGTCCGATCAACCAGAGGAACTTAACACATTGATCAACTTCGTCTCTGCTTTGGTGTACGAACTTATTGTTGACTGCGATACGTTTGAATCCGACATCTCTGTTTTACAAGGAAATTACGTCCAGCCGAAAAACGAAATATCCTCCCTGTTTACTTTCGACGCACAAACAAGAGGAAGGTCAAGCTCTTGGTAAGTTTATTCATAAACTTCTTTCACTAGCTAAGGGATGCAACTTCCAGGCCGTTACTGCGGATCAGCATCGCGACCAAGGCATGTGAGACCCATCCATCTCTGATATTTGTTCGAGTTAAATACATCAGTGTTTATTTGACCAGGGAACACTCGAACTGCGAACTGCTGTAGAAGAGGCTGTCACTGGAAACAGCTCTTAACCAATCCAAGATATATCAGAATGATGAAACGCTTTTGGAAAGTCGTGGCAGCTTCAAACAAACGAGAACGTTACAAGTACTCCTGCAAACAATACTTGTGGGGAGGGGGTCCAATGAAAT
The DNA here is from genome assembly GCA_948099385.1 of Fasciola hepatica. NCBI lineage: Eukaryota > Metazoa > Platyhelminthes > Trematoda > Plagiorchiida > Fasciolidae > Fasciola > Fasciola hepatica. The sequence goes on from CANUEZ040000124.1 coordinate 1,162,505, forward strand.
AGCTGGGGTGGACATTGTGGGCCTCCTTTACATGACTTCGAGGGATAATAAGTATATCCTGGTGCTGGTCGACTATCTCACAGAATATTGTGAAGCAACTCCCCGCGCAGATTAATGTTACCTCAGTAGCTGACACAGTAGTTTGCCATTGGATTAACCGATAAGCAGCCCCTTATCAACTACATTTGGACAGCGGCGCCAACTTCAAAGGGGCACTACTCCACAATTTCTGCAAACCGCTTGGTGTTGACTAGACGCGGACGACCGCAAACAAACCGATCGAAAACCGATGTTACGAACGGGTTGTGTGTTACAAGGATGAGGCCACATGTAGTCAGGGACTAGGCCCAGGTAAATAGCAAGCATATTAGGCATCTTTAGCCGTATTTCTCAAAACGCAATGGCACATCGCAGGACGACAAGACTATAACTTCGGAGATCGGGTTACCCAAGTAGCACGTTGCCCCAACCTTTGCAGTACACCTGGGACTTGCCCCAAGCTTGTTCCAAGATTAGTTCTCATGTGAAAAAGACGCTAATTGGTTACGGAATTACTAGGATTATATCTCTATCTACATATTTTGTCATCTTAATGCACTCTTACTGTGGCCTGTTTTGTTTTACTACGTCACCATTAGTGGCGACCTTCATGCGGTTTCGTGCAGTCGTCGTTCTGTCCTTCACGTGACTGTGGTGTGGTTTCTCTGGCAAGTGACAAACGAATTCGCCATGAGATTCGTACAAACCGTGTCAAACATATCACCTGTACGTGTTTGCATTCGTGCTAAGCAGCATGCCTGAGGTTTTCCCGAAGCTTGGGCAACCCAATTAAGTAAACTTGGAGCAAACATGGGGTTAGCCCCAAGATTGTGGCCCCTTAGAGCACTTTTCACGTGCTATTCTTATGTTGACTGATTTATCCATCTCCAGTCAGTGACAGAGAATATGTTCATCATAAGTAGATGAACTGCAGCTCAATGAGCGTATACTCGCGCCTATTCATACTATATATATATATATATATATATATATATATATATATATATATATATATATATATATAAACGAGAGCGAGCCATATGTCTCTCTTTCTACACATATACGTATGTGCGGCAAATTAGAAATAAACACTAGTAGTAGTCCGTGAAACGGCAGTTAGATCTGGTTTCGTTTAACGCATTACAAAGGTTAAGACTAACCCCAGGTTTGCCCCAAGGTTACCCCATGGGGCACGCATGGGGCAAACTTGGGGTGTGCTACTTCGGTTAGAAATATTAACTGTTACCGGTAGGTGGTGGCACAGGTAGAGCACCGGGGTCGGCGTTACCGTAAAAGGGGGATTTATGTGGTTTGGAGGCATTCTGCACCAGAACGAGGAAATTAATTATGATAAACTTAATAAGGGTGTCTTTCCTTTCTGTTGCAATGAACCAAATCGACATTTGACTTCGGAAGAGGACAATTGTCCTGACGTTGGATTAAACCAACATCATATGTGAACGCCCACACAACATATTATTAGTACATGTCCTCACGGTTATTTTCGTGATATTGCTGCTTACTGATACCCTTTCAACTTGGACTTCGTTTTTACTTCGTTCTGTGTATTACGCAAATGTTCTGAGGAGGCTGTTTACAGCCATATTTGTGTTCGATGAGTGTAAGTGCAAGATTTCATTGTTTCGCTTACTGAGCCTTTGTGCTCATGTAGTTCTTCCGAACTCAAGCAACCCCCGCGGAGGGACACGGATTTTCGCATGCTGCAGAATGCGGCGTGCAATGATCAGCGTACTTCTACGAGGGTTGTTTGTGTTCCATCTGAAAAACAAAGAAAATAAAACTCTATGATGCCAAGACCCAGTAAACGCAACAACAGGATCCCACACTTAGGTTAGTCGAACGCCAGCAACATCCCCACCACGACAAACACGAACCACGGAATTCCACTAACCGCACACCGTGCAAGGTCAGTTCAGTTCAGTTCAGTTTGCACAGGGCAGGTAATGGCCACGACCAATAGAGCTACCGGAATTCCCTCGATGGTATGCACACCAGTCATGCCCTCACCACTTCCAGGTGTATTTCGTGGAATTCCCGCTAAAAATGCCTGGGGAAAGTAAAACCTCATCGCACATGGACTGCGAGGGTCATTATGCCTTGTGACCGTTCACTAAGCCAGCATGTAACAAATGGAAATGTTCAGTAATTAAACACATCACATCCGTCTGCCTGGCAAAATCCTCAGAATTGACTGTCAGTAGGGATCTTATCCCATTTATGATCTAGGGCCACCTTGAATGCTTGGACTGTCCCCAGTTCTTCCGGCAGTCTATTCCAGTAGTTAACCAACCTATTGCTAAAGAAGTGAGATCTAGCTGTTGGCCTCTGCTTGTGACCCCTTGTTCTGCAATCTTCTCCCTTACCGAATAGACTGTCTAGTCTAAGCTCAGAAAAGCCTTTTTATCATCATAAATGTGTCTGTGAGATCCCCTCGTATTCTTCTCCTTTCCATAGGGAAAAGTCTGAGGTCCTGGAGTCTGTTCATACGTCTTGCCCTTCTTACCCTCAATCGTGCACAGTGCAAGACGTTTTACCTTCTGGAAACAGGTGGCATTATTCTTGTAGAAGATCGGCCACGTCCGAAAAGTTTTCTCAAATTGATCTAGCTGTAGACGTGCACACTGGCATGAAAACCTGTGGTCGTCTGCCCGAAAACAATGACTTCAACCAGAAGAGCTCACCGCGTGCCTTCATCCCAGCTTCTGCAAACTGATCGGACCACATAAGATCAGAAGTCACAAAAATCTCGGGGTCTTTCACCCTGTTCACTGCCTTTATAGTAAGCGGGCCATGATCGTGTGCAACAGCCAGGCTTGTCGCTTTCCGTGACAACAAGTGGCCCTTCCCGCCCGTGAGAGGTAAGCCCCACTTCTGTGTCCAGTTAACAACGGCAAGTACGTCTCTGCTCAGCTTCCCTCTGTTGTGAGCTCCCACTAACTTCACACGGTCTGCGAAGAAGCTTGGTGACGGCAGGACTGAGACTAAATCATCAACGAACAGAAGAAACAGTAGTGGGCCCAGTAGGGAATCCTACGTTACTCCACTGGTGACTCTTACTGGTTTAGAGTTTTTGTCACTTACTCTAGAGTACAACTTTCTACCGGTGGCGAGGTCCCTTAAACTTTCCTTAATCTGCCCATTTATACCAAACGACCCCGACTTGATTAGTGGAAGCCGATGGTTCACCGAGTCAAATGCCTTGCCAAAGTCAGGGTAACATACTCCTACCTGTTTGCCTTCGTCCACTCTTCGAGTGACTTCGTCTGGGAAGCTTAAGATACTGGTCAAGCACGACCTGTTTTTTAGGAGCCCATGCTGAGCTGGACAAAACTTAGAATTCTTTAGTAGGTGCACGCTGATGTGCTCCTGGATGATCTTCTCTAACACTTTGCATAGGATGCAGGTTGGGCTAACAGGTCTGTAGCTTTCCATTTCAGAGCCGGGTCCCCTTCATGTATAGCTGCCACTGGCGTGTTTTCCAGTCCTATGGCAATGTTCCACAGTACATGGTGGCCTTATGCAACTTTTATACTGGAGGGGACAAGGTACAGCCTACTGTTTAATGATAGCAGGGTTGATATCATTTAGCCAGGTAGACTCACGGATATCTAACCCTTCCAGGTGTTTGCTTTCGATTTCTTCCAAAAAATTTAAGTCTGTAATGCCCGTTGGGAGAATGGCCCCCTCAAAACGTATCTGCTCATCTTTATCTATTCTGTGCTAACTAACAAAATACTCACCCAGAGCATCTGCCTTGCTTCGGTTGTCTGCTGCCACTCCACGATCGTGGGTCGTCAGTGGCCCCACTGCATCTCTCAAAGAGCCTTTAGACTGCACATATCTATAGCAATTCTTTGGATGTTTTTTGGCACACTGGGGCAACTCCACTTCTGCAGATCGAGCCACAGTCTGGCGATTCCTGAAAACATTGAAGAGGGTCCATCTACGGTTTCTTCGCTTGGTTGGTTTGTCCATTGCAGCCCTCCACCACCCCTGCTTGCCCTCATCCCCCCCAAAGGAGCTAACTCGTTTTGTAGGATAGGTAGAGATCCTTTAGTCACCTGCCAGCTTTCCTTCAAACTAGCATCGTCCGCTATGTCCCTTATCAGATCGACCACTCTATTACGAGGCCCGGGAATGTCCATACTTGCGGAGCTTCTGATCAGCTTCGATGATACTTTGGGTTGGCGCATGCAAACAGTGATCCTGATGTTCACACGGTCACCCTCACTCAACGGAGAGTGGACCTGTAGTTCCGGTACATCGTTCTCATGACTCGTTTTCACTAGATCCAGCAGGAACGGGGTGCAAATCATACTATATCTGGTAGTAACACACGTTTGAGCAATGCTTAGCCAAATTCACAACGGATCCCGAAATCAAAAGGCGATTATCCGTGATATTCTACGATACTAGATTACTGAATGAACAATGACACCAAAAGATACAGGCCTCAATGATGAGATCACAAGGACTCAACAAACGAGAAACCGAATTGTGGCGTGCGAGCAAGGAGCACGTGCGTCACGCAGGTCGAGGACAAGGATATGACAAAGTAGCGCTCTGGGCGCGAACAAACAACAATTGGTTCATAAAAACAAGCAGTGCTTAAGGACACGTCAATAGTGTAAGCAAGTGAGTGGTGTTAATAAAAACACTGATTCGCAAAGGATTTACGGGGATTTTCCACGACCCGTCGTTACATTGGTGTCTTCCCTCATGTGGCGAAAAGGAACACTCGAATGCAGCCATAGCAGGTATCCCTCCTCTCGGGTTCCCGGGGTACTTGCCGTGACTACCCAGTCTATGTGTAGTAGGTTGAAGCCCCCAACTACGAAGGTCTTGTTATCTTCCTTAGCTAACATGATAAGTGCGTGGGAAGTTGAATGCCCTCATCTAGGTTTGTACTTGAGGCCCTATACGCACAGACCACTTTTACTCTTCTGCTCGGGAGTGTGAGCGTAATCGTGCACAGCTGTTTATTTCGAGTATAACCCGTGGTCCGCGATTCCAGATGGCTTGTGCCTGCCCCGAAGAGGACGGCCAACCGCCCCCCCCCCCTACACAGCCATACTCCCAGTAGTGCCTATAGACAGAAAGTCTATTCTTGTATTATTACCGGTGCTTGGTCATGTTTTGAGAGCCATGTTTACATAACGACTACTAAAGATGCGTTTTCCTCCTCTGCGGCTCTGAAGAGCTCCATCAATTTGTTTCTAAAACTACGTGCCTTGGTTTATAGCTCCTCCGCGTTCCATTCGACTCCTACGGGTTTGTTATTGTTAAGTTTTTGACTGTGCCTTGGGCGCAACGCCCGAGGTAGTGGTAAGTTTTTGCATTGGTGTCCACCACTGGGGTACATGGAGTCCGCTAATCATCTAAGACTACCGAACACTCCTAATCCATCCCTTTAGGCGCTGTCATGACACCCAAGTTGACGGCGGTCCTGTCGTTCTTCACGGGGAAGCACTGTCAATTTTCATCTTCCAGTACATCCTCGATTACCACAAACCTTGACTGTTTGTATGGCTTACTCATAGCTGCCGGTGAGGTAATCGCTGAACTAGGCATTCTGATTTACTCTCGGACCTTTCTTTAGCGTCCCCGATGGTTTAGCCACGTTTCCACCCATGGGCAAACCTTTCAGTATTACTCCTTGTTCGTCAGGTGTAACCTGATGTTTGCCCGTATTGATACGGTCTATCAGTGCTACCTTGACCAGCAAAATATCTCTGCAACGCTCTTCCACAGATTCGACCAGTATTAGTCATGCAGCATTCTTCCCAGTTTCCGCTGGCGGAGATTTCCACACCCCCACTCTGTGAACTCTTTTGAGGGACACAGGACCTGGTACGCTTGCAATTTGCAGTGTGACACACCCGTCTCCTATCTTTATCCCTTTTTGCCTTCGATTCCCGGATAAATGGTTCCTCCTGATTTGGTTTCAGTAGCCTACGGCTTGACTTCCGTCCCAACTGCCGGACACGCTTCTGCCGATCCACAAGCTGGATTTCCAGATTACGGTATCCGGACTCATAGACCTTCACGATGCCGTCGGTTGCCTTTGTCGTATTGTCATTTTTCTCAGCCCGTTTCTTCTTACTTTTCTGCGTCGCCCACTCATTCTTAGTAGTTTGCCGCACAGGAGTGGACGTAGCTGGGATAAGACAATCGCATGTCTGGTCTCTTACTACCTCGGGTACCGCACTCAAGCCTCCCTAAGGCCTATGCGTATGACCCTGCTAACGCACCGCTCGGCGGCGACTTGCGCGCAGGGCCTCTGAAATCTTCAGGGACGAGATGGACCTCTTTTCGTTTATATTGCCTTTGATGGGCTAGCCTTGCAGCCTCCTTGCATAGACCACAAGTCCGACGGACCCTGCTGTTCCTACAGCGCAGCGGATACACATCATTACTAATCCCAGGACAGCCCTCATGGGCTCACCTACTGCTTACATCGCACTTGAAAACTTATTCCACTCGCTTTACGCACCCGGCTGCCAGACAGGGCTACATTTCACGCGTCATGATACGCGTACAATGGTAGCAAGACACTGACCAAAGAAAAACTGTTTTCGTTACAAAACTCTTACGGGTTAGTAAATACCAATATAAGCTTGTAGGTGCTATACAAAAAACTCCAAAACTTTTAGGGGGAATAGAACAAAAAGATTCGCTGGATAAAAGGCTTACCTTCGGGGTTACCCTTGTACGTGCGGCGATGCGAATTAACCTTTGTCATTTCGCAGTACACTCCAAAAACTTGGTTCAACGCAGAGCACTTCAAAACCCCAACCAGAGCCGGACTTACACTGTTAGGGCAGATTCGTTTCAGTTCAGTCCATTTCAGTTCGGGGCATGTCAGGTCAGGCCAGGCCACCTCTTCCTTCTCAAAATCTTTGTGCACGGGACCGACTTTGGCTATCAACCGGTCTCCAGGTGGTTGAACATCGGACAGAGACCTAGTTTCCAGGTGGGCCAAGGGTGCCGCTAAGATGTAGGCTAAGGGACATGGAATCTCCTCATGGAGGCCTTCTGGCTCGGCTGCGTTGTGCAGGTTCAGTCCTCTTGGGGGTTTTCGATACCATCAGGAAAAATTAAAACTCTCTAAATCGTCGGCAGCCGGATGATAGGTTCGAATTCAGGGTTCTGCCCACGGTCATTCTGATTCAGCATCTCGAAGTGCTCCCTCAGCGTTTCAGCCTTGGTCCTATCATCCAAAGCATGACTGCCGTCTCTACCCTTGAAGCAACCTACTGCTACATGTAGGGTTGGTTTTGCCTGAGCGTAGTCGTAGTAGGCATTTAGGCATTGCTTGACATTCCTCGCCGGCGTGACCCCGCACAATAGTCTGAACTGCTTTCGGACCCCAGCGACCGAACCTTGCACTCTTTTGTATCATAGGTGCTGTCTGTAGCCTCCTGACTGCTGATAGTTGGCCCACATCCCGTGCTTCTAGTTTTGCATCCTGGTGTCTGCGGGACCTCCACCGTGCCTTCCTTTTCCTGTTCATTCGACGTACAGGAGCAAAGGGCTTGGTGAGTGGCACTAGTGCTGTCTATACTTCCCCTAAAGTTTCGTGTTGGGCATCCCATTTAAGTGCCTGGGTTGCGATAACAAGGCTTTGTTTATCAAGGCTCTTAAAGCACCTTTGCATTTTTCGAGGCACCATATCCTTGACAGCTTTGTTCTTACAAAAAACCACCCCTTGGTCACTTCTTCCTAGGGGTGCCGGGACCTGTAGCTCTTCGATACCACTGCAGAGCTTCGTTATAATCAGATCTAATGGTCCAGGGGTCTGTCCCTCCCCCCATCTAGGTGTTGAAGTGAGTGCTGGACAACGTTTTCCTCTGTTACTTGATCAAGTAACTGTGCGTGGAATCCGCCCCCAGGAACCCACAGAATTACCCGATCCACGTCAAGCGAATTGAAGTCCCCAAGGATCAGGATTTCATTCGCTCCTACTACGGAGCCACCAAGGTTGTCCATCAGTGACTGGCCCTCCGTGGAGTTTGAAGAAGAGCTTCGTTAAGAGCTTGCCACCCGGATGTCTGATTGGCCTGCACGTTTGGCGTTGGACCTTTCTGCCGAGCTGTCTGCTTGACTTCGTCCGAGATTATAAGCTTCACGCCCCCACCATCCCCGTCTTGCACTCTATCAGCCCGATATTTGCAACACCAGCAGGAAATTGTGCGCCGATTTCGTGACTTCCCTCCAGCCACTTGTCAACGACAGCGATGCTTTCTGAATTGGCAGTCAGCGGTGCCCGTTCGTGACGTTTGTTTCCGATGTTGCATGCATTAGTGTAGACACTACAAGGCTACCTGCTTTCTGATCTGCACCACGCACTCTCAGGAACTAGTACCGAAAGCTTGCTACGATTTTTGCGGCTAGCTGAGACACTGGTTCGTGTCTTTCAGTTGGTCTTTTCCTGGTGCCTTGCAAGGATTCAGGGGGATGGAGGTGCCACACCCCTTAGGCTGGAAGTGACACTTTTCTTTCCTAACACGTCATTGGCGACTTTTTATATATTCGGTAGTGCCCCTTGTAATGTTCTTGTTGATCGGAAAATTCCTCTTCTGCTCACATTCCTATACTCTATGACCAATTTTGGATCGCCTTCTCTAACCTTATTCATGCTGACACTGTTTTGTGGTCGATAGTTAATCTACGCTTGGTGCACTTACTTTTTCTTTTGCTAGTTGTGATTTCTTACTCAGATTATTTTGAGGACAGTTGGTACGGTAGTGAGATGCACTGATTCAACACGGTTTTGTTTTGTTACTCCTCGGTTTCACTTTCTCGCTCACGTTGACTGATCGTAGACTTCCAGCTCGTTGACGCTGATTTTCGGCTGCCACGCTCAGGAAATTTTTCTTTGGGGCTTATTAAGAGTGGAGAACTTGTTCCATTTGTTTGAACTTGAGGGCAGGCTTTTATTATTTACTCTTTTTGGCCAACTGTTCTCATTTTTACAGAATTTTTTCCTATTTTTGACTACCTTTTTGGCTGGATGGTGGCTGAGGCTCACTGTCAAAGGTATGGTTGTGTTTGTACTTATATTTTTACTCTCTGATATTATCGTACAATTCGCAGAGCAATTGTGTTCTTGATTTGGGTTCTGCATTGATTTGAGATACTCTTTGCTTTGAGGCTCCAAGGTGCTATCCAGGACGAGTGAAGCCTATTAGTCGGTGAATCTAGCATTGGATCGTTTGTCAGGCTTCCCTTGGACCAGGACTTCAGCCTTTTTGTCGGGACACCTCTAATATTTGGAGTGCTGCAACTGGTCGAATCATCCGGTTGTACTACGAACCTTCTCTGGACTTCAGTCTTCACTAGCCCAGCCGAGGCTAAGTACTTGTCCCTTTCACTATTGTTGGCGAACGCCACGAGCACTGGCGTGTGTGTTTGCTTATCACCCAATATGTTTTCACTGTCCCAATGAGAAAACTGTCTTGGTTACTGCGTGCCCCTGAAGCCCTGCTCCGCAAAAGGGCTACTGTGTGGTGCGTGATATCTTTTTCCAGCTGCTTGACGGCTTTGAAGAAGATTTCAGGTATCCCTTCCATAGCTACTTTGTGATTTTGACCCAGGGATAGCTCCGTGATTTTTATCAGTGTGCTCAGATTATCGGTCGCTACACGCAGCCTATTTCTATCGGACTTCAGGTCCACTTCTTGTTTCAAAACCTTCCGGAGCCTCTGCGCCAGCTCATGATCTAGTTTCATACAAGCACTACGGTTGTGGGTCAATAGAGTTGGACCCTTTTTTAAGGTTCTCCGAATAACGGTATCCATTGCAGCACCAATGTTGACTGAAAAATTCCTCACCTGCATCTGAGTAGTAGGAGATTAGATTTGTATAATATGATTCATCATGCAGCTTCAACTCTCAACTCACCGTTGAAAACCATGGAAGCACTGTACAGCTGCTTTATCCTTGATGGGAATCATCAAAGGGCAAATCCGCCGAGTCCCCACGGGGGCTCGAACCCGGGGTGAACGATTGTGATTTAGACATCTTAACCACAGGTCTATCCGGGCCGGCTCCCAACGGTTCGTTGAACATCTGCACTGCATGATATATCTGTGCGGGGGGCGAGCTATTGCCGTTCAAAGCCAGTGACGGAAGGGCGCTATATCATGTAGTGTAGATGTTCAACAAACCGTTGAGAGCCAGCCCGGATAGCCTTGTGGTTAATGTGTTCGATTCACAATCGTTCAGCCCGGGTTTGGGTCCCCGTGGGGGTCCGGTGGATGTGCACTGCTGATGATTCCCAACAAGGATGAAACAGCTGTACATTGCTTCCATGGTTTTCAATGGTGAGTTGAGCGTTGAAGCTGCATGATGAATCGTATTATACAAGTCCTTTCCAGTTTACCCTTGTGTACTTTCTAACCGAGTTTGTACTGCTTTCTCAAACCTTATAAGCTCTGACAGTATTTTGTGGTCGAAAATTATTCCCCTCCCGATGCTTTTATTTCCTCTTCTCGTGGTCGTGCTTTCCTACTGGGCTTACCTTGCGGACGGTTGGTACTGTATTGAGTCCTACTGACTGAAATCATTTTTCATTACTGCTCGGTTTCATTTTCTCGCTCACACCGACTTAGCGTAGGCTTTCAGGTCACTTCCATCGACTTTAGGTTGTCACATCCGGGGACGTATTCTTTGGGCCTTATCATGCGAAGGGAATTTGCCTTATTTGTTTGGACTTCAGAACAAGTACTTTCTACTTACTCCTTTCGGCCAATTGTTCACTTTGTGCATATTTTTCCCGTTTTTGACTGCTTACTAGTTGGGTAGTGGCTGAGGCCCACTGTCAGAGATAGGATCGTGTTTGTACTTATAATTTTACTCGGCCATAGTATCGCAGAATTTGCAGAGCTATCCTGTTCTTGATTTCGTCTCCTCATTGAATCGGACCACGCTTTGTTTTGAGACTTCCAGGTGCTATCCAGATGGGGGGAGGCTTATTATTCGGGGAATCGAAAATTGAACCATTGATCAGGCCTCGCCTGGACCAGGACTTGGGCATTTTGGTCGTTAAATTTGGCCTAGGGGAGCCAATGCCGTTACTCATCCTCACTTCACCCAAACCCTCGCAAGCTGGTCACTTAGACTTGCACAGGATAGTGCACTTCCGACACTCCTGCCCCAGACAATTGTGCCTGTCATAGAGATCAAAATCCTTTGGGGACAGTTGGCTGCGTCGCCGGAGGTACCAGTTATTGCAGATATCACATTAGGTACCGCAGTCTACTACTTGGAAGCATTTCAGGTTCCCTCACTGAGAGCTCCGGTCCACGGCCTTGTTGGCACTAGTGTTAGGGCATTTCGGTCGTTGGTCAGTTTTAGCCGCAAGTGGTGAGGCCCGATCAAAAGTGATAAATTCAGAGATGGAGACTGAAGGATCACCATGAAAAGCGCTGCTGATATGGTGACCCAAATGGAAGAAGCATCAGTAAGGGATGTAAGAGACTCACCAGACGCTTGCTGGTCACTGGTTGAGGCAAACTTTTTCAGCGAAGGTATAACTTCACCAGATCCAGTAGTTTGCACTTTGGTCTGCCGATGGTAGCAGATCCACCCGTGTGAGCTCTTGAGTGAGTGTATTTATACGGCGGTTTTCCAGTTTTTCCTATTAGATTTCTGAAGTTGCCTTCCAGAACTTTTGGAGAGACTGTACAGTTTCCCCAATATTGGGACACTGATTGCAATAGTGTCATTATTTCCCCAAAATCATCCTATTTTTCTGCTCATTTTGGTTGTCTGTTTATTTGTTGTTTAAATTTGTATCTTATCGCGCCACGATATATTGGCAGTCTCCGTGTTGCCTCCCTCTGATTGGTTGGCTGCCCTAGCTGTCCTTTGATTTCCATTTCAATCGACTCCGATCAAGCGGAACCTATATGAGTGGCCGAGTTCCGCGCTCGTCAAACCACACAAACTGGGTGCCCAATCAGAAACAAACTCCGTCAGTTAACTTTTTAATTTGTGATCTTATTCAAGCCAATGGGTGATCTATCTTTGACTATTGCGCCTCTTTGGCTGATTATATTTTGCTATTCAAAGAAAGTGATTTTGTCGGCACTCATCCAAGTGACACTCAAGCGCCTATTTGACGGCTGATTCATCTAAAGGCTGCAGCCTTCAAAGAGTTTTGTGGAAGACGCCACGAAATTATCAACAATGGCTCCCCAGGTTGCTGTACATAGCGATGTGGCACAGAGAGAGAGCAAAGTCGGTGAAGTGCGGTCACTGGACGTGGAAGATGGATTGCCAAGTTTGCCAAAGTTCTCGCACCATGAGCTCCTCGGATCATTCTGTCCTATTGCTTAAGGAGGACAGAGACTTCTTCGATGGTTTGGTAAGAATAAGCAGAAGAAGGGACCTTCCACCGCTGCGCCCACATCTGAGGATTTCGGTAGGATCACCGTCCGTCAGTGAACCGCCGCTGGCACCCCGTCTACCCGGAGGACAGAAGTTATGAAGGTGGAAGGCTATAGGTATTAAATGACGTGAGATGGTGCTGACAGAAGAGAAGTAGGAAATTCGAAATCTCAGAGGTAATGAATTTTGGAGGCGGAAAGGTGCGAATGAAGAAAGGTCAAAGTCTGACTGAGGAATTACAAGGATAGCCGTGGTTATAAGGACAGCAGAAGCGAAAAGGAATGGCTGGTAGAGCGGTTACCTATCTGATGGTTTCGGCAAATACACCGTCACAACGGCAGTTCAGCCGATTCCCAAACTCCGCAGTCGTTTTAGGAGTAAATATTTTCATCCGGAGCCGGCTTCAGTCGTTAACAATGCTAAGGGCGAAGGAATTTCCTCTCAGGCCACTCAAAAATCTCCTTCGTCAACTTCAGTGGGTATTCTCTGGTGGCCGTACCATGGCTGAGGGTCAACAGCGGCGTAGTCAACCCATGGAGTGCATCATACCTCTTGAGGACCCTAAAAGCTTTTATGGTTGTCTCTACGTCTCCTGCACTCGAGTAAAAACAAGTTCAATGATTCGAGCCTCTGCTTTTGGGCAAGGCCCTTCAGGCTAGCGAACCGCCCTGTGAAACGTCAATAAACCTGTTTGAGAGGCCTGATATCCTTTACCAAGAAAGGCCTCCACTTCCGGACACTACTCAGGGGGCTGCCGGAAGACCTCTTCGTGACACCGTAATAGAACTCAGGGTTTTCCGGACGCAGCGGTTTTTCTAGGCAGGAAAATTCCGCCAGAGGCTTTTTGAGTGGCCACGCGGCACTGTGCTCCAGATCCAGGATTGTCCGGTATGATCAACACAAGGTTCTTTGTCTGTCACTTTCCTGATCTCGGTTTGCCTGTTTGCCCCTCCAAGGTACCTAGTGGGCCAAGGGTCCTTCTTATCTACTAAGCCGATGCACTCAGCAGCTTTTGGTCGTAAGTCCCAAGCCACTGACCAGGGCTGCGTCGTATTCGGGTCTCGCCGCATCGAAGCTGTCTCCAAGGGGACAATTTACTTTGCGTCATCTGCAAACGCATAGCATGGGTTTCCCAGGTCTACGACCAAATCCCTTGTGAACCGGATGAACAACACAGTTTCAGGGACGGAGCCAAGGGGCACACCACTCGGCAAGTCTTCTTCGTGGGGATAGTATCCTCCACCAGTACTTGAAAAGTCCTCCCCGTTATAGACTTACAGATCCAAGCGATGATTTTCGCAGACAGACCAAAAGCTTTCGGCTTTGCCAGTAAAGAACAATGGCTAACTCGGTCGAGTACCCTCTGGAAGTCGAGGTAGCAGGTTTCTGCCCCATTTCCCTGGTCAAACCTTCGGGTAACCTCGTCCATGAAACAGATGAGGTCTGACAAGCGGGATCTCTGACGAACAAAACCATGATGCTTTGTCACGATCAACCTGTGGGTGGTCACGAGATTAGCAGTCTTATCTGGCAAAACCCGTTTCATCACCCCAAACAATACCGCAGTTCGATTAACGGGATTGTCGCTGAGACGGTATGATGAACGAATACTGAAAATCCTTCAGATGTTCAACGTGCTTTGTGAATTTGACTATATTTAACATTATTTTGAAAAGCTCGCTCATACACCACACATTTTCACGTTTGTTTATCCATGTGAGACATTTGAATTTGGCCTTGAACCGTTTCTGACTGTCGTGTTTGGGCCACGAGGATTTGGACCTCTGGGTTTGACTGTGAAGTCTATTTGGCCGCATACTTGAGGTTTGTATATATTTGTATCCTTTGTGGATTTCAATTTAGTACCGTAGAAACTATGAATCCATCTTGTTCTGGTTTTGGGATTCGTTTGAATTGGCTACGCGTTGCTCGATTTGCGAGATTTGACTCACATACAGGGTTCTCTATCCCCGGCTTCGTGTTTTAGGGTGACTGCCGCCTTGAGCCATTCCTGCGGTAGGCGGCCTTCCTCGGGGGATGTGTTGAACAGCGTAGCCAGCGGCTGGGCCGAAGGCTTCGCCAGAGGCTGAACCATTCCTGGATGGATGCCATCGGAACCTGCTGCCTTAGTCCCTACCAAACCACTGAGAGCCTTGAGATCCTGACTTGCTGTGATGGCTTCCCCTGGCATTTGGGGTGCAACTGCCGTGTCGGTTCTCATATTGCTTCGGGTCCCGATGCCTTGTTGATACACCTGATGGAAATAGTCTCGGAGGGATCCTTCCTTCTCTAGATTGTTGGTAGTTTCTCGACTCTGGGGATCTCTGACTTTTCCAGCAGCCATTCTTAGAGCTGACTTGGGCTGCAAGCAGTTGTGACACCTCCTGGTGCTTACTTTGGCCTTTTTAGTTAAACGCTTCTCCTACTTCCTTCTGCATTCTTACCGAAACTTGCCCGACTAAGCTCTTTCTGCCGGACAGTGCAGGTAGCTTTTGTGGCTTCCACCGTTTCGGTCCCTTGCCCAAGCCGATTTCTTCCTCTGGATAGTCTTTTGGACCCGACTAGTCCTCCTTGGCCGAGCGCCCCCCCGGACGAACTTTCCCAAGGGGAACCACCCTGACAGCCGTTGACAGGTGGTTACGCCTAACGTGCCTCCTAAGCCGCCCCACGAAGTCCTTTCCTGTTCGACACCTTTGTTTGATTCAAGCCCTCAGCTTCCTTAATATCTTTTAGTCTGCCAGGTGGTAGCTACATCTTTCTTAGTTTGGGGAGCTAGTCCGCCCAGATTCAGTGTTGGGCTAAAAAATCCGTGACCGAACGGCTCTCTGGAAGCTGTTTCGTTTACTTCATCTACCTCTGGTGTTTTGAGGCTCTTCTCATTGGGACTTTCCCCCCAAATTTCGTGAGAAGCCCTTGGTATTGTACTAGGTGGCCACCTTCCTCCGTTGGGGAAGACGGGCTGCAGTACGCACGGACGATTCTCAGTTGGAGGCGGTAAACCGTAAGGGCCACCGAATTGGCTTGCATATGGGGTAGATGTAAAGGGACCTCTCGCTGGCGGTAGTGCCCCCGCGTACGAAGCGATAACTCCCCGCCCAACTGTCCATATGGCCCGTCGGCGCGGCTGACTACGAAGTTGGCAGGTATTTGGTGTTTTATGTCCTCCTGGGGTTGAACCCAGGGCCTCAATGACCTCTATCGCTAGCTTCAAATTCCGCTCACCTATTGCCCACATTTGCAGCCTTTGTATACGCAGCTAGCAGTCGCGCAGCCCCCTGTCCAGTATTGGGCCTCTCAGAAGCCCCATGCTGCTCGGAACTTAGGTCCAAGCAGCTTACCCGTTTTCAAGACGGGCGTTCCCGCTATCCATTGGATTCTGCCTACGGGAGCCCTCGCCGCAGCAGTGTACGAAGGTAGCGGGCTCGACAAGGCTGAGCTGGAGGGTGGGGGCATCCCATTCGTCTCCAATATTAGGGGTCCTGGTGTTTGAGGTGCCAAGCCCGGGGACTTTAGCCTGAATGACGGCAGGCTGTCGAATTGGGGTAGAGGTTCTGTTAAACTCGGCGATGGAATTGGCGTGCACGAGCTCAACACTCAGGAGTTTACGACAGTTTGGGCAAATCCGGTCGAACCCCTTGCACCCCCAGTAAACGCTTCGAAGCGTCTTTGTTAGGCTTCTATACTTAGCACGGAACCAAGTGCTGCAACAGTCGCGCCGGATCCCTAAGTCAAATTCATCCTTTGCACACTTAGGATTACTATAGTAGTTGCTAGTCTGAGAACTTCCTGTATGCTTGCCACATCTTACTTTACATAGGGTCATCATGAATGTAAGTAGTCAAGTGGGCTAAAAGTGGGTCTAACTGGTTTGGGAGATCGAGGTGCAGGTAAAAAACTGGGTGCAGCTCTGTCCAAGTAGGCTGATGGTATACCAGTGGGTCACAGGAAAATTGGCTCACCTGGAGTTTCTTATAGGTGATACGCGGCACAGAACTTCACGTCCTCCTGGTTCCAAATTTCCGTCCCCGAGAACCATTTTCCGGATTTTCGGCCTCTCTTTCGTCGGTTGGTCTGAGATTTCTGCTGTTTCCGATTTTTTGTTCGTTTCTTCAAATATTTCACAGACCGAGCCTTGATACCTAGCTCAAAACCTAAAGGAAAACATGGTTTTCTGCCTGTCATTATTGACACGCAGGATCACGTCAAGGTTCAAAGCAGTTCAGTCTTCGGTCTTCAGGTAGAGGGCAGTAGAGAACCAGCCTGTATGAACTACATCGCGTTGTATTTTTATTGGCTCGGCTAGGTAGCCGTGCTGTGCCAATAATAGTTAAGGGCATGGTCTTATTTCCTCTTGAACAGTGCAACTTGCTTTTGAGCAACGCGTAGCCGAATTCAAACGAATCCCAAAACCAAAAAACGATTGGTCCGTAAATTCTACGATACTGGATCATTGAATGAACAATAGCATAAAACATATACCAACCTTAGCTATGCGACCACATAGACTCGGAAAACGAGAACCAAGATTACTGCTTCCGAGAGAAAAACACGTGCACCACACAGGTCCGAGATGGGATATGATAGGACAGCTTGTTGGATGCAAACATGCAAAGTTTGGTTCATAAAAATCTAGCAAACGAAAGGGGCGCAAGTGGAGTATGTGAGTGAGTGATATCAGGGAGACTGGACGTTGTAATGGCTTTTGGGGATTTTCTGCAACGGATTGCTGCAAACATTGTCTCGCATTCCTTTTCCACGACGTCGGTCGGTTAGGCTTTCCATAGACTGGTCACTCTGCCAGATAATCGACGGGTGGCCGGCTAGCCGATTGAATGCAAACTACGGGGTCTCGATGCTGGTCCTCAGGTACGGTCACTATTTCTGAGTGACAATTCCGACTGCAGGTTCGGGCTCAAATCCCCACGAATGACTCTCCTGGTATACTTAGGGTTACCTCGAAGACGTTTGTAGGCAACGGGGAACAACCTGGAGGCTTCCAGTCATTGTTAGCGACAGCAACCCGTATGTCTTTCTTCTCAAGCATGGGGGGAGTGCCACCCTGCAAAAACAGTAGTCTGAAGTATCATTGAGGCCACCGATCCCCATAAACGCGCATTTGTCCATGTTCATTGGTAGACTCGAGGCTGTCGACCAACTGGTCTGTGTGCCGAGACTCTCCAGTAGTAACTCACAACCATCTGATGATCGAACGGTGCTCCAGATCTTTAGGTCGTTGACGCGTATGAGGCACTGAGACCGGAGGGTCTATGGTAGGCCGTCCCCAGTCACTAGAAACCGTGGAGGTCTCAGCACGGGGCCTTGTGGGACACCACTGCTGACCGGATACCACGAGGACTGAGACTGTGAAGCTCTTACAAAACAGTACTCCTGCCCAGGAAGTCCTTATTCCAGTGCAGCATGGGCCCGAATTACCCACGGCTCTCAGTCTCAGCAACAAATTGTCATAAAGAACTTTATCAGAAGCCTTGCCAAATTCCGTATCCTTTGGCCCTGGCGTTCGACCATCTTTCATGGGCAGTTAACCGGTTTGCCGGACATTACTTGTTTCCCGAAAACGGCGTTATTGTGCTCATAGTATTTGAGAGCGCCCCAGATGTTCGCGAGTGCAAGAAACCACCGGCTTTTTCATGGCCTTTCCAGCTACGGAAGTGAGGCAAACCGGTCCATATTTGGCCTGGGCAGATTTCGTCCTACCTTTGTACGGCGGAACGGCCACCGCTCATTTCCGTGCCGGAGGTGGCCCGCCGAAGGCCAACGATTATGTGGACAACCGAGTCAGCGGTAGAGTTAGTTGGCCAGCCAACTCCTTCAATGTCAACTTCTTCCAGTCCCGTTGGCTTGTGGATGTTGATGAATTTGAGGAGGTCATTTCCTTCTGGCTCCGCAAAATCGCTCATAGCCGACAACTGCGAGCCATTCACCTTTGGGGTTGGTGCTCCTCCCTCCAGAGAATGCGCCGACACGTAAAGTTTGGGTAATGTATCCGCTCTTTCATCACCTGAAGCAACCATTTCGTCGTAGTCCAATAGCCCCGGGATAGCCACCTTCACTCTGGTGCGAAGCCAGAGGTATGCAAACAGGAGCTTGGGAGCTCGCGCTGCTTCAACCACGATGGTCTCCGTGGTTGCCATCCGCTTTATCCGTTTCCGCTCAGTACCCTGGTTACAAATCTTGCGATAGAGGTTATAACCCTCTCCTATATATCGCAACAGCCGCCAGGCCCGATTTAGCCGTTTGAGTAGGCACCTGATCTTCAGGTTGGGCCGTGGGCGCCCCCCACACGGGGTCAACGTTGGCTAAGGGGAGATTAGGTATTCATAAGATACAAGATGCCATCACGGATGAACCCCCAAGCTTCCTTTATACAAATGCCGACTTCTGAATCCATGGGAAACTAGGTGACGTCCGAAGCAGCTTTCCGGATATCCTTGAATGGTGTGCGCCAAAAATTACCTCCGACTTGCGGCCCAGGCGATGGACAAGGGCCACTGCGCCTGTGAACTTCTAGCAACATGTGATCACTGCTTCCAGATGGAGGGAGTTATTCGATCCTGTCGACGTCAGAGCTCCTGGGAGAAATCACCAGATCTAGGATGGATCCATGATTGGCATGCCTCCGGGTTTACTCCCTCACATGTTGGCGTAAGGCCAGTTTTTGGACCGCCGCCAGTAAATCCCGAAAGAACTGGTCCTCTTCGAATGAGGTCCTGCCTGAAGCTCAGTCAGCACGTGAGGCACTGAAGTCGCCCGGCAACTCATGTCCACCTCCTCAATGAAGTTAGTATATTTGGAGGGGCTGCTGCGAGTGCCCGGTAGATAACTCCAACGGTCTTACAGCCCCCGGTTGTAGGTTAGAAGCGGCAGCACACAGCTTTAACAAATCCTTATGGGTAGCTTACTCCTCTAACTGCGTCGTTGGAATGTCCGGTAGGAATGGTTTGCCCGCGCTTCACTCCACCGAATCGGGTATTTTTCATTTCTGAATGGTGCGTAGTCGCGGAGGAAGACCTGAGAGTCTGGGCTGCTGTTACGCAAATACGTCTTCGTCAGCCTGACCACAGCAGGTGGGTTGCGCTTCAGCTAGTATACAACTAATCCTCCTTGTTCAGCAGACCACGGACTTTAGACAACGGGATGATAGTGTTGTCTCGGTTTGCTACCACATTCGTTCGTTGAAAGTGTCCCAGGTTGGAGGGACCGACAGGGACGCTGGCTTCAGCGGTCTCTGGCGAAAATGAGGGCACCATTTCGGCACGTGAAAATCCCGGAACAACAAGTCGGCTTCCCCTTGCTCCTTACGTTTGTGCCGTTCCATCAGTATACTTGTATATCTCCCACGATTTGCGAAGTCCACCTTTGGGTGCAACCACACTTTCTCATCCCTTAGTCTGTGAGGTTTTCGTACCACAGAAGCCGCGGTTTTTCCGGAGCTTAGCTCTATGTTCAGTCTTACTGGCTGAACCAATTCGGAAGGCTGAGTTTGTCTGCATCTCCAGTCCTCTCCCCCTTGGAGACAACCAGTATGGTTGGTATACCTTGGAGACACCTGAGGACGTGATCCAATCTTGCATGTGCAGTGGTCTCATTTGCCTCAGGCAAGTCCGCTATTATGAACCACTGATTCCTCAATGGCGGCCCTCTTCGTGGACGATCCGTAGTTGTTATTCAGTCTGGTCTACCTCCAACCACGGTGGTGCTCCGCAGGCTGAGTTTTGTATTGTTCTGTGCCAATTCAGCCATGTAAGCGTTAGTTGGGTCCGCATTGTGATGGGCAGGCTTCGGTGGTTGTCTTCAGGGCTGGCGGTTTTCTGTTCCGGTTGGCTCAGTGAAGACCAGAAGAGTTTTCGTGGGACAGGTAATGTCCACTGCCAATCGAGCGTCTAGAATTCTTTCGATGGTGTACTCATTAATTATGCACCCACCCTCGCACAGTGTATTTCTCTGGATCCCAGCTAAAGCTAGGGGGAAGCGTTAAACCTCATTTCACCTCAACTAAAGTTAGGGTAACGTACTCCAAGTTGCGTGCCTTCATCCAGTTGCCAAGTTACTTTGTCTGGGGAGCACTGGAGATTGGACGAAATCTATCTTTCGGTAATCCCTACCGGGTCGGCTTGGCATGGTGTGTTACGAACGTTTGAGCAATGCGTAGCCAAATTCGCAACGGATCCCGAAATCAAAAGACGATTATCCGTGATATTCTACGATACTAGATTATTAAAATAAACAATGACATAAACAATGTACAAACCTCAATAATACGATCACAAGGACTCAACAACGAGAAACCGAATAGCAGCGTGTGAGCAGACAGCACGTGCGTCACGCAGGTCCTGAACAAGGATGTGCCAAAGTAGCGCTCTGGGCGCGAACAAACAACAATTGGTCCAGAAAAACAACCAGTTCGTAAAGACAAGTCAATAGTGTATGGAAATGAGTGATGTTGGGAAAAACACTGAATCGCGAGGGGAAAAGGGGGATTTTCCACGACCGGCTGTTACACCGCCCACCAAAATCCTCCTGGATCCTTAGCAGAGTCAAAGGTTCGGTATAAAGGTACTGATTCTTTCTACCTGCCTAGGCCCTGCTGTCAGTGCGCGCGTCTAATGCTCGTCGTCGACGTTCTACTACTGGTCGCACCTAATCCATTGGATACATAGACGTGAGGCTAGTCTACATCTTCTACAAGACCAAATGACCGATGGCGGGCGTGAATGGTCACATAGACGTTGTCCTCGTAAGGGGCCGTCCGGTCCTGGATGTACGTGCTTGAGTGTGTGTGTGTGCGTTTGTGTGTGCCGGGGTTACAATGAAATCACAGGTATGACTACACATCAAAGGAGGACTTTCTGCAATGTCAACAAAAGACCGCGTGGCAAGAAAACGAGTAAATGTAGCATGTGTGTGTGACCTGAGCTCCGCTACTTCCACATATGCAAGGGGCATTCGGTAGCGTCAACAAAAGGCAAACAAAGAACACTGTCACATGTATGATGGGTTTACGGGATGTAGAGTGCGTCGTGCATGCGTGTATGTATCGGGATGTATAATGGAATCGCACTCATCACCACATATCGGAAAGAACCTTCTGTAATGTCAACGAAGGGACCGCGAGCACCTTAACGTGTTTGACGGAGATTGTGTGGTATATGTGGTGTTTCTTTATCCACCTCGATTACTGGTGTGAAAAAGGTTTACTGGGCCTCAGGGTTATCAGCTCCTCCGCCTCCGCTCTCGAGTAGGTTAATACTGCGTATGTCACGAATGAGCACTCCGTTAGCTGTCTTCACCTACGCCGTTCTTATCATTCCGTCAATGCTTTCGATGGTTTCCGTAACTACTCCCAAAGACCAAGTGCTGAAATGTGCGCGTTCGTCGGCGACCATAACCACGTCCCCAACTTTGAATGGTCTTGTTTTGGCCAGCCACTTCTGTCGAGTCTGCAAAGCCGGTAGGTACTCCCGTAGCCATCGCCTCCAGAAGACCTTGGCCAGATAGTTCGCTTGCTTCCACCCGTGGAGGTAGCTCCCACGAAGGTTTACCGGCCCTTGGAAACCCTCGTTCGACCTTAGCGTCAATAAGTCGTTCGGGGTGAGCGCCAGGTGGGTGGGGTCGCCGTTCAATACTGGAACCAGGGGGCGGTTGTTCAGGATTCGCTCCACCTCAGTCATGACGGTGTTCAGCGTCTCGTCGTCGGGCGGCTGCTGCTCCATGATTGACAGCAATATCCGTCTGGTGGACCGGATCATGCGTTCCCATATGCCGCCTCGGTGACTGGCCTGTGGGGGGTTGAAATGCCATCGTATGCCGTAGGCCACGGTTCGATTCTGCAGTTCGTCCCTGTTTATGTTCTTGTGCCAACGCTGCAATTCCCGGTGAGCGCCCACAAAGTTCGATCCATTATCTGAGTATATATCGGCCGGTACGCCTCTTCGGTTGATAAATCTTTGCAAGGCCCGTAGAAACGAATCGGTCGTCATCGAATGTGCGACTTCTAGGTGTACCGCACGTGATTTCATGCACGTCATGATACATCCGTAACGCTTTTCTAATCTTTTCCCGCACTTGATCCACAAGGGCCCGAAATAGTCCAACCCGGTGTCACTGAACGGCCACCAGCCCGTAGTCACCCTGCATTCTGGTAGTGGGGCCATGAGTTGTTTGCCTGCTGTGGCATTGCGTCTCCTGCATTGCACACACCGTCGGATTACGCGTTTTACAGTCTCTCGTCCTCTCAACAACCAAAGGCACATTCGGATGACGTTCGTCACGTGACTTTCCCTGGCATGTCCCTCCACGGCGTGGACGTGTTGAACCATTAGCTCTACTACAGGTTGTCTCGCAGGCAGCAGTATAGGATACTTTGTGTCGAAGTTCAGGTGGGCGTTGTTCAGCCTACCATCCACCCGCAGCAGTCCGTTGATGAGTTTGGGGTTTAAACGCTTCAGCTCGCCTCTTGGGGATCCCATGTCTTCATTGGTCGGCCCCACTTCTTCCGCCCTCTTGAGTTCTCGGGCGAAAGCCTAGCGTTGTATCATTCTGAAAATATCGTACTCTGCCGCTTGTAGCTCATCGGGACCTATCGGGCCGACCGGTATCCGACCTGAGGGCCGTAGCCCTTTCATGACTAGTAAATTTCTCTTGAACCTGGTTAACCAAACTAGCGAACGAAGCGTCTTCATCCAGGAAGAAAACCTGACCAGTCGCGACAAAATGGACGACGCTTCGACGACGTTGGTTGCTATCACTACGCCTTTGATCTCCAGTTCCAATTCCGTAGGGGGTTTTAATTCGAACACGGGACAGTCCTGTTTGGGCAATTGCAGGAAGTTTGGCCCTCTCGTCCACGTGTCCAGTTGCCTGAGGTTGTTCGCACCTCGGGAGCACAGGTCGGCCGGATTATCACCAGACCTGACATGACTCCACTGGTGCGTGGCTGATTCATCGTGGATAATCGTGAGCCGGTTAGCAACGGAAGTACTAAACCGGCTTCGTACGTTGTTAATGTAGTAAAGTACTATCGTTGAATCCGTTCAGAAGCTCACCGACCAAATGTAGAGATCGAAACATCTCTCTACAGCTTGCACCACCCTGACTGCCAACACGGCTGCGCTGAGTTCAAGGCGTGGGATTGAGACCGACTTCAGTGGAGCAACGCGGGCTTTGGCGAACAGGATCCTCGTGGTATATTGTCCATCTCCTGCGCACCATCGTCCGTACATCACAGCTCCATAACCGACTTCGGATGCATCGGAAAAAGCATGTAGTTCTCCAGTCCGTGTCGTATGGCCAGGAGTCAAACATCGTGGGATTCTTATGTCCCCTAATTTCTTCAAGGTGTTCAGAAATTCTTCCCATTCCAGCCGGTCCCCTCGGTCCCGTGACTGGTCCCAATCAACTTTCTTACGGCACAGCCGCTGCAGCAAGATCTTCCCGGGTAGCAGCCATGGTGAGACGAAACCGAGCGGGTCGAACAAACTTGAGACGGCAGATAGTATGCCACGACGGGTTATTGGCAGCTCGAGAACGTTTAGTTCGAAAACAAAATCGTCCGTTTCCGCGTCCCATTGTATCCCTAAGGTGCGCTCGATAGGAAGTGGAGAGCCGTCCAAATCTCTTACCCTTTCGGCCTTTTCGTGATACGGGATGACCTTTAGCACTTCTGAAGCGTTCGACATCCATTTAGTTAGATGGAAGCCGCCCTCTTCCAGCAATCTCGTCAGACCCCTGAACTGCTCTAGAGCTGATTCCACATCATCGAATGACTCAAGGTAGTCGTCGACGTAGAAGTTCCTGCTGACGCTTTCTACCACCGTCCGATGTACTAGATCGCCATGTTTGTTTGCTGATTCTCGGAGGGCGAAGCTCGCACAAAATGGTGACGATATGGCTCCGAAGGGGTGGACGGTCATCCTATAATTCACCACTGCGTTGTCCCGGTCGCTCCCTTCCCACCACAGGAAACGCAAAGCATCTCGTTCTCCTACCGGAATCTTCACCTGATGGAACATTTCCCTAATGTCAGCAGACAAAGCCACTTTACCCACTCTGAAACGGCACAAAACATCGATCAGTGGTGTGGTCCAGTCAGGCCCCTGTAGTAGGCGATCGTTTAACGAGTTGCCCCTAAACTTGGCCGCACAGTCGAGAACCACCTGCAGTTTATTGGGTTTCTTGGGGTTGATAACCGGATGGTGAGGCAGATACCAGATACCCCTTTTGCTGTCGGTGTTAACAGGCACCTTTTCAACGTAACCGAGGGCCTCGTTTCGCTTCATCAAATCCGCGTATCGTTCCTACAGATTCTGGCCTCGAATGAAGCGTTCTTTTAGTCGTAGTAATCGTTGGAGAACATAATTTCTGTTGTCAGTCCACGGGTCGACCGGTGTGCGCCATGGGAGGGGAACCTCGAACTGTTTTTTGAGGCCTCTAGTGCCTTGCCGCACCGTTTGTAGAGCGAAGTGATCCTCTTGAGACAACGTGGGTCATTCGTCTCCAATGCCATGAAACTCCTTTTCATACAGCCGTTGCAGATGGTACTCTATGCGGTCCGTTTCGGCGGATAAGTAATTCACGGAACCGCGTACCCCTACTGGACCGTATAACATCCATCCCAGAGCCGTGCGTACGGCATAAGGTGCCTGGCGGTCGCCCACTCTTTGGTCAAGCACCCAATGCGCCTCTGGCACGTCGCATCCGATGAGGAGATCCACCTCATCATCTTCCCAGTCTACAACGGTCACATCCTGCAGGTGGGGCCATCGAGTCAAGATTGCGTTCACCGATCTTGGTGCTCGCATGGGGAGATCCGCTAACGTGAATGCCTCCGTTGGTTCAATTTCCTCGTTAGTGTCTAGAGAGATGAGTTGCAGCCCTAATCTACCGGCAGTCATTACCTGTGTTCCGCCCATCGTGCTCACTGCCAACGACGTCGCACCTTTAGCCAGTTGGTGTTTGTCGGCAAACCGCTCTTTCACTAAAGTGGTGTCGGATCCACTATCAACGAAAGCCAACGCCTTGACTATCCCAGTCGGAGTCACTACTCCCACGGCCACTACGCCTACACGTACCGGTTTACTGGTAGATTGTGAAGTTGAACAAATCACGCTGGGCTTGGCACTCGCCTCGGATATGGTTACTCTCGCCTGATGCAGCAGCCGATGGTGTCTGCCCGTGCAGCCCTCGTAACCACATCGGTTCCTTGTTCTACAGGCTGCTGCCCGGTGCGTGGTGTTGAGACAGATGAAACATGCTCCTGCCATCCTCGCCATTCCCCACCGTTCGTCTATTGTGGCGTTGCCGAATTTGGGGCATTCTGGTAGGCCATGGCTAGTACCACAGGATCTGCAATTTGGTTTCGCCGTAGCATCTCGTGAAATGACGTGTGTGTTGGTCCAAGGCTGGCACTTTGGATGTTCCCGTACAAGGGTTTGGACTTGGCTAGTACCGGGCTTGTTTGCTCGGTTGCTGTCCCGGATGAGTCGGCCGGACCTGCTGTCAGCTATCTTGGTTTGCCTGTCTAAGTATTCAGTCAGGTCTTCAAAGTTGGCTTCTCTGTCACTTCGGCTTATCCGTTCAGCTTCTTCCGCCCACCGACCCTGTAGTTCGGGAGGGAGGTGACGGACTATGCCTTCCAAAGTGTGCATGGCGTCTAGGTCAGCCCTGTAACCTAAATGGTCGAGGGCTATTGAGCAGTTCTGCATCTCGATCACCAGGTCGGCCATGGTGTAGACGTCGCCCTTGGTTCTCTTTGCCTCTGCCATCACGCCCTCTATTAGGTTACGGGCTACTTTGAAAGGTTGGCCAAACAAGTCCCTTAGAATCTTTCTTGCCCTTGTGTAGCCTTGTTCTGGATCGAGCATGGTGCACCCGTCGATAGCTTCTCGTGCTCGGCCTCGGCAGTAGTGAGTAAGGTAGAGAAGCCTTTGCCCAGGGTCGGTTACCTTGTTTTCAACGGACGTCACGAACTGTTTGACAAACTTGCAGTATTGCTCAGCTCGCCCGTCGAAAACCGTTAACTCCACTCTAGACAGATCGATCGATGGTGGTTTGTAGTCGGCGACCGGCGTGGGGTTCCCTACCTTATTGCACCCTAACCTATCGGAAGTGTCGAAGTCATTGGTCTCATGCTCTCGCTGTTTCTGTGTACACTTCTCTGCTTCATGCGCCTGTAGTCTAGCCGAAAGTAACTGTTGCTCTAGTTCTAGTATACTCAGCTTATATAAATCGACATCCTTACGATCAATATTGTTTTCAATAACACATGAACTAGCACTGACAGGACTAGGCGATCTAGCATTAACTAAAGAATCATATGTACCCAAAACCTCCCCAGAGACTTGCCGTATTACTTCCTGTCCGGATTCGACTGCCTTTGATCCTTTTCTTGGCATTTTGCGTGATTTTTCCTCATTCCAAAATTGATCTATTGAGTATTGTTACGAACGTTTGAGCAATGCGTAGCCAAATTCGCAACGGATCCCGAAATCAAAAGACGATTATCCGTGATATTCTACGATACTAGATTATTAAAATAAACAATGACATAAACAATGTACAAACCTCAATAATACGATCACAAGGACTCAACAACGAGAAACCGAATAGCAGCGTGTGAGCAGACAGCACGTGCGTCACGCAGGTCCTGAACAAGGATGTGCCAAAGTAGCGCTCTGGGCGCGAACAAACAACAATTGGTCCAGAAAAACAACCAGTTCGTAAAGACAAGTCAATAGTGTATGGAAATGAGTGATGTTGGGAAAAACACTGAATCGCGAGGGGAAAAGGGGGATTTTCCACGACCGGCTGTTACATGGGGTGATCCAGCAAATGCCTGCGGATGTGGGCCCGGATGATCCCCTCTGGAACTTTACACGGGGTTCAAGTTAGGCTTACCTGCCTGTAGTTATCCACAGCCGAATCATGTCTCTTCATACGTACCGCCATGACGGCCGCCCTTTTCCAATCCTGGGGCAGCTTACTCTGGTACAACGTGGACCTGTATGTCTTGCTTATAGACGGAGCTATGAAGTCCACCAACGGCTTGGTGATAGACAGGTGGATGCCGCTTGGTCCCGTTGACTAGTGGCTACTTAATTCTCGTGGGTTCCAGTTGATTACAGAACCACTCTGCAGACAGCAAAAAAGCACAGTTTCTTGCACGGAAATGTTCCACGGATACCCTGGTGCCGCGACGATAGGACTAACAAGAACCTAGAACTTCGGTGTTTGTACCCACGCTCATTATACGGTTCACAGCCGGTAATGGCGGACCACCAATTGGACAAATCCGCTGGTTAGGATAAGGCGAGGGGGGAGAAGACGGTGAATCAGATGATGGGGCAAAATAGATAAGGCAAAAATTATTGGTATAAGAGTGGTAAATCAGGATGTGAAGGGTGAAAAGAGAACCGAGCATGTGAAGAGAACTGGGTAGAAATGGGGAACAACAAATGAGCAAGTAGACAGTGGTAGCAGGCAGCGCAGAGGGACTGGAGGGTGGCGGTATTGGGAAGCTTAAAAGTGGACAAAATGGAAACCCAGTAAATACAAGTCACTACCAGCCCACATAGCGCCGTACGGTCGGTCGTTGTAGCTCATCAAGAAACGCTCGGATCCACACGCTGTCCAGTCGATGCTTGAACTCAGCCTTCGTAGTTTCCGTGCTTACTTCCTCCGGCAGTATATTTCAGTCATCAACCACGCACTGCGTAAAACACTGGACCCGAAGTCTTGTCCGCGACCTATTCTTCTTCAGTCTGGGGGAAAGACCTCTCAGATTATGGGTTTCTGCCGGCGGCAGGAGGACATGGCTGAGAGTTCCTAAGCCGATCCTGCCCGTAAGGATCTGGAACCATACTGTGAGCCTTCCTCTTTTCTTTCACTTTTCCATTGTGAGCTAGCTGAGGCGCCCTAAGCTTTCCTCAATTTCATCCTCTTTACATGGGGAAAGATCTGGTAAATCGCCTCTAGATCTTCTTTAGTACTTGCCCATCCCGAACCATATATGGGCTCCAGGCCTGGACACAGTTTTCCAAATGAGGCCTAACGAGGGTCATGTGGGGTGAGAGAAGCA
Organism: Fasciola hepatica; assembly: GCA_948099385.1. Classification (NCBI taxonomy): domain Eukaryota; kingdom Metazoa; phylum Platyhelminthes; class Trematoda; order Plagiorchiida; family Fasciolidae; genus Fasciola; species Fasciola hepatica. The sequence goes on from CANUEZ040000124.1 coordinate 1,191,051, forward strand.
CCGACAGCCCCCCAGAGCTGATTGTTTGGCGGAGCTGATAGAGCACCCACGAAACGTTTTTTAGTCTTTTCACACTGTGTTGAGGTATGGAAGTCAGCCTTAACGACGACCCCCAAGTCCTGATCCACACATTTTACCGTTATTGCTACTGTCACACTCCGTTTCCAGTACCTTCAATCTCTGGGGTAACCCTCCAGTAACCGGGCGCATAGCTTTGCCCATGTTCGGTGGCAACTATCGCTTCGCAGTCCATTCTTGGACTCTGCTCAGGTCTCTTTGGACTGATTCAGGTCCACTTCTCCTGCTCTTTTCACATCTTAGGCCAAACTGAAACGGGAATTTCCTGGACCATTTTCTAAGTCATTCGCATAAAAGAGAGGCAGCAGAGGCTCAGGAACCGACACTTGGGGTGCTCCACTCTAACTGTGTCGGACCGGAGATGAGCTTCCCCGATTTCTACCTGAGAGCTTCTGCCGAACACATAACCGCTAACCCAAGTCAGTACCTGGTCTGGTGGTCCAGGCTCTCGTAGTTTCCCCACAAACAGGCGGTCGTTCCCTGGGTCGGAGGCCCTCTGGAAGTCCAGGTGAAAGACCGCATCTTGCTTCCCATCATGTACTCTCCCGGTCACTTACCCCAACCAGCACAGGAGATTCGAGAGAAGGAAATCTCTGTGCACAAACCCACAATCGAGTTCCTGGAAAGACTGTGTCGTTTTGGGTGCGACACCGTCAGGTCCCCAATGGACCTCTTCATGACTTTGAGCACAGTAGAGGTTGGGCTCGCTGGACAGTCGTTTTCACAACTACCTCTGCCACTGTCCTCGCATGTGAGGGTGATTGTGGTAGTTTACCATGCCTCAGGCAGGACCCGGGTTTTAGGTGAGGCCCTGAATAGTTTCGCCGGTGATCCTACCGGAGGCTTCAGGATGACCGGTTGGATATCACCCGAGCCCACCCCATTGGTCTTGACTAGCTGCTTGATGCTGCCCAGGACCTCTTCCTCCCCCGCTGGATAGATCCCCATCTCAACCTTCATCATTGAAGAATCTTATGGACACGCTGATCTTTGGTCTTCCCCGTACCCCCCTCTTGAGAACCTACACAGATATCCATCTTCCTCTCGTTCTGTGGTCGCAGTTCGTCCCTGCTGGTCAGAGACTCTCCACTCCTCGATTTGCAGGCAGCGCTTCCACTGCAAATTTCCACAGCGTGCTTTAAAATTCTTTTTCGCGTACCTGAGAGGTCTCTTCATAGTCCCCCTTATACTCTTTTGAAAGCACAGGGATCATGTTTTAGCGGCCAAACACTGACGGAGGCTACACCGCCCTTCCCTTACGCTGTAACTTTACCACGATGCCTGGCTTCCGCAGTCCGATTTTACTGCCCGACTTCTGCACGACGGTGATGCCCCCACTCTACTACCCCTCTGAACTGGAACAACCTTGTCCGTTAAACTAGAGATGCGACTGTGCCTTCTCCAACTTCGTTTGGGCCTTGCTTGCTCTAGATTCCACTTCGAAGCTCAGTTGTGGGACTCATGTCAGGGGATCATCTTCGCCTACCTTAGAAAACTCATCATTTTTGCCAGGCTGGTTTACCCACAGAGCTTTAGCTTTTACAGATCACTGCATGATCAACCTTCCCCTTTTATGCCAGAAATGTCAGCTGTGCACTTCGTTGTCACGAGTTCCGGAGCAGATGTCGGGTGCCTCGCCTTCGGCCTGGTCCCTTAGTCGACGTGCCACTCGAGAGCTTCGTCGTGCACTAGGGTTACTGGCCCTTCTCCAAACGACTTCCCTGGAGTTTGTCCCGTCGGTAAGCTGACCTTCGAAGCATTGAAGCCCCCCGTGATTAGAAGCTTATTCTTGTCCACTGTGGTGGTTTTGGGAAGCCGAGGTAGCTCATCGTCTACACCACCTTCCGCTGATGGTCACTCGTATACACAAAACGACTGGACTAAACCTCAACCGCATGCACCTTTGGCGTCGACAGCCCGTGTCATTTAGTTTAGTTGCATTGACCCGCTGCTAGTAGCATCGCTCAACCGACTGTTCCGTCATAACAGTCGGCTCTGACTACAGTGAAGTTCTATGGGGCGGGGTGATCCAACTACTCGTCAAATGGCGGCCGTGATTCAGTGACTGCGATGAAGTTCGTCATGTGTATGCTCGCCCGAAGCTCTTTCCATCTATTATCCATGCTCACTACTTTCGTGTTGACAGTTTTCATAGAAAACATCCCTTTATTGTCGTCGATATCGGGGGAGCCGTGTAATGCCCCGTTTCTAGGCCCGGGCGTCCTTCCAGGTTTTCCTCGTGGATGCTGCTTTATTCTCCTCCGGGAGGATAACGGCAGTGGCCCTTATTCATAAATCCCAGGAAGACTGGTTCCCCTCTGGTGTACTTAAAACCATTGGCTCTCATTTCATCAGTTCCCCTTGGTCGCCCGTGGCGACGTGGTTGATGCATTGGCACCATATTCCGTGCTTGTTATGGACTGTTTACTCCTGTGGTTGAAGCTGTCTTCTGGCTGAACTGTGGTCGCACCCCGAAGCATTTCCTTATCCTACCAAATCCTGCCAGGAACCTATCGCGGCGCCTCTGACTTGCCAATTTTATAAGCAGTGGTCTGCGGTGCGTGCCGCCTTTCCCCTGTTACGTTCCCAAACGAAAGATTTGCTTTGTGGCCACCTGTCCTAGAAAATCCACCATCCGTTACATGTTCGTTATGTGGCGCCCTACTGCGTGCTCCTTTTATCTACTCTTTGGTTGTGGGCTCCGGCAGCCCTCTGACAAACACGTTCCCAATTCGCCCCCGTGAAATATCAGTTTCCGTGGTTTAGGCTTGAGGTATTGACTTGAGCCTTCTTTTACCCCTTCCCAGCTTCTAGCAGTGCAGCCTTATCCTTTGACCCCTCTGCGGTTTCCCACCACAGGTCTTACCTTGTCCGATGCTTGCGGGGTCAAATCACTGTAATAACCTTCATCGGTTACATATGTGATACTGTCGAAGATCCGTCCTCCTGGGTGAATACTATGTCCCTCCTTACCGGTTTCCCCGTCCTTCTTACTATCGTCCCGACTCAAACCCTATTTGGCAGGGCTGACAGCCTTCTTCTCGTTAGTGCTATTCGCTAACTCTGCTACCTGCCTTGCCTGATAAACGGTAACTTTAGCCCTGATCTCACGTCCGGGGTAGACCCATGTTTGTTTCTTGTGTCTTCACTGCACTGCTTATGGTGCCTCCTTTAGTACCTCGCACTTAGGGTGGTGCCGTGTCTCTTAGACATCGCTCTACGTGCCCGCCGTATCTACTTCGTCCTTACATCTCTTTCTACTGCACTGCGACTTGCACTCGAGTAACCTCATGAGTGTAGCCTTGAGGGACTCAGCAGCTATAACTCACTAAGGGATTGGATAGGATATTTTTGAATGCTAGCCCTCAATTACGATAGCTGCTACGATATTTAGGTTAAAAGGTAAATACTAAACGGGTCCCACCAAGGGTGGCAACTGCAGATCAACTTAATTTTGCGGGGTTTGTACCGGCAGATAAAGTGATGTTCGTCTTTCATAGTAAGCCCTCTGCCGCCTTGTTTTGTTCTTCCTTTGCACTATTCACAAGGCTGGTGGAGCCGCTTAAGCTCCAAGTTTCCTTTTGCCTAGGCTTTTGGCACATATACCAAAGATGGTTATGGTGATCTTCTGTTGAATTCCGTGGGATTTTTAACTCCTCTCACACGGTTGTTTTCCTCTCATTTCCAGACGATATCCTAGCTGAGCCGTATTTCGCCCCAGTGTCACGGTGAAGCTCAGGCGTCTTATTCAGTTTAGTTCGATTCAGCAGCGTGGGAGGCGAGTGAACGTGGCCAATCGCGTTTCCAAATCGTTGTGATGCTGGTGAATTTTCTTGGCTCCCAACACTGCGCTTTGAATTTTTGGTTCGAGAGGCAGAGTTTGCGAGGCAGTATTATCTTCACAGACTCGAGTTCATTGACAGAAACACCAGAGGGTCGCCACCCCACCCCTTTTTATGAAGCTGGTTCTGGGAACGCTGTGCTCCAGTATAAATATGGGGCTTTCCTAAAATTTGGCACGCTGCTGGGCCTACTAGCATTATCTTACTGTCTGTTCCACACGGACACAACCAGACTTGTCAAAACAGCTCGTATGCTCAGCCTTGCGTATACTTTCTGTAGCTTAAGACTGTGCTCCCTAGTGCCTCCCTCAGCGGCAGAAACAAACAAGTACCCCTCTACCTATACCGGACGGACCTCATCCAATGTGGACCTGTTCTATTGGGTCACTCCCGACCTTACTGTTTACTAAAGAGAGGAGATTAGGATCTTCTAGACGCTCGGCGTAAGATTTTCTTCTCTGGTCGGTGGTCATTCTAGTTAATGATGATGATGACAATAATATTAAAAATAATAGTATATTTCGGATGCTTCCAAAGCTTGATAGAGCGCATGATCGGACGAATCATGTGATCTCAGAATCGGAATTTACAAAATGGTACAATATTTGTGCACAGAATATTGGAGAGAGTGTTAAAGTGGACTAAAACTGTGATAATGCCCAACAAATTTGAATGTCAAGGTCAAGTAATCACACCGGCTGGCGGTGTTTAGAGTCGGTTAAAAAGGGGAAATATATGCATAAATAGTACTGAACTAATCAAAACATTGAAAGTTCTAGCTGAATCAAGGATATCTTTCAAAAAGAAACGAAGAAGAAAGGAAAAACAAAAGGTTCATCAAGGAGAATTCAGAGAGTCGTTTGCACGTGGCAGGGTGTGAAAAATGTACAGATAGAAAACTCGAGGATGCACAAAAATGGATCTTAAGATATCAAATGACATGAATCAGCGGCCAGTGTAGTGGTAGAATTGATGGCAAGATGCCGACATAGTGAATCTTCAGGATAGAGACCAACAAATCCGATGGATAGGGGGAGGTGTTTCATGGGCGGTGATGGGAGAAATAGCCAGCAGTGAGCCCGGTAGTGTCCAGCGGTTTATTTTCATTTATATGGATATGTCACAAAGTAACAGCAATGAAATGAAATTATGGCAGTAAATCAACGTGAAGTGCGGTGAGCAGCGATTGCAGGGGCGAATAGAGTGCGGAAGCAGTAACGGAGTGGAGGGTAGATAGGTGATCTGATGACTGTTTTGATGGGCGGATCACACGGCACCGGTAGGGTGACAGCTAAGAAACCAATGAGTCTGTTACGAAGAACAAGAACGGGACATCGGATTGAGAACAAAATAGAACAGTCGGCAGAGAAGGCAGTAGAAATTAAATTTGAGCGTCAGGAGGTCACAGAGCTCAGTGATGAGTGAAGTCGGCTTCGTAGTTGAGACACGTAATCACGTTCAGCAGGAATGGAGGCAAAATGCTCAGGAATTCAGATATGAATGACAAGATCGCAGGGGAGAATATGCCGACAAAAAAATCATTGAAAAGTGCACAGATGCAAAATTGGAAAACTTGATAGCATGATGCCACCAGTAGCAATCACGAGAACTATACAACAGATCGGAATGAGAGTGGATGCGGTTTCAAGTGCGATGAAGGTAAACATGGCTAGGGGAGAGCAGGTAAGCGTCGGACGGGTTATCCACATCAATGCAGGTATGTTACGAAGCAACAACAAGGAGATGAAATAATGATTGCGGACCGATTTGAAGCGCGATTGCAGAGGCGGATAGCGTGCAGAAGTGGAAATGGAGTGGGGAGTAGATATCCGTCCCTGGGGCCGTTATAAATAACGGAGAATACGACAATGGTGTAAGGAGATATGGAGTCAGTGGTTTCGGAAGGGCAACGGGATCAGAACATGGGATTTTTGGTGCAATGGAAGTTGAAATTGGAGGTTCTGTACCGGTGAACCCAGCTGCATGGCGGAGGAGCAAGAACTCCGGAGGGATTGCGAGACAACCGAGTGTTGTTGGTGGGAAAGCCAGAGGATTAAAGGTGATGGGACGCTAACTGTTTTTGTAGGTTGTGTGGTCGAGAGATGACAATGTAAATACAGAAGGCGCGGAAAGGTACGGCTATTACAAAATGTGTATTTCTCCAAGGAGACGATGGAATGGATGAATAGCAGGTACTCATTTTTAATGAACACCACAATAGGTGTGTCCCGACATAAGGACGTGTAACTGAAGGTGCATGACGTCACTGAGGGGGTTGATGTGTAACAGCGGGGAGCATGGATGCTAGTCACTTACGGAAATTTATATATATACATATCATGTCAAGGGAAATAATTTTCAGCAATCGAACGGGTGGCACATCTTGTGAGAGAAAGAGGGAGTGTCAGAGTGATGAAAGAATGGCCGACGGAGGACAGGTGCACATTCGACGGGTGGATGATGATTTATCAGCACGGAAATGGTGATTGGATAACGAACCAATCCTGAATACGTTGTAAATGATAACATGAAGGAGTAGCACGAAATGGTTATGTTATTGCAGGTGGACGGCGAATGTTCAATACGGTGACCATTTTGCCAGGTACCTTGAGGTACGACACCGGTAAAACTGCTTGAAAAATATATCCGAGATGTGAAATGTAAAGGGGCCAAGCAGCACATCGAGATCAGGATATCCAAATCGACTGGCACTGTGAAAACGAGCATTTGGACCGATGGAGAGGGAAAAAGATTGCTAATCACAGGTTTGACTTCTAGGGAACTACGAAATATATTTTTGAGAGGCTCAACCTCTGTCGAATTTTTGTGAGGAAATGAAAGGTGACACTTGAATTTCCGGCGGGTGTATCTCTACCTGGAAGCAGAAATAAATCATCGATGCGTAAGTCTTGTTTAGCTGATAACCATTTGTGGCACCGTTGCAACTTCGGTAGGTACCGCTGTCACCACAGTTTCCAGAAGGCAGGGGCTAACTGCTGCATCTGAAAGCAACCCTTCGTAAACCTATCCATAAAAGTGATTGCTCCAAGTACGTCAGTTGAAAAGGAAAACGGTAGCAGTAAGACACCAGGTCTCAGAGCTCTTGGTGATGAGAGATCATCATGCAGCGAAATGATCGGTCCGTCATTTATGGTCTGTTCGGCCTCTACGACACAGGTCACAATGATTTGCCTGTGAGGACCTGACCACAAACCACAGCTCCCATTACTTACCCAGCAGAGTGAACCTTCCTTTCCTATGCGCCACCAGGGTGACTTGCTTCCGTTGGTTAAAATCACCAGTCGGTATCACTCCTTAAATGTCCGTCTTCTTATCTTTAGCTAACCAGCAAAATTATCGGCCTTCTGGGCTCTCTACCCCAATAAAAGTAGAACTTTCATCGCCCTACATGACCTCAGGCGGTCCTCTTCTAGTAATGAATCTCGACATGAATATTAGAAATGCATCTGTTGTTGGGTTACGGATCACTCGTATATGCACAACCCCCATTTGTATGCAAGTGGACAAACACCCGTATCGCTTGTGAACACTTCCACCAAATTCTAATAAGACTGGCCAAATTACTCAGCCCAGCAAAGCGCAAACCATCAGAATTTCTGAATCGTGTTCAGGAGCAGCGAAGCCATAGTCTGTTTACACTGTTTTGGGAGTATCTCTTGATTATTCGACGCAAAACAGAGTTGCGCTTTGTGACCCAAAACTCCCCTCCGATCAAAGCGAAGAAGTGCGAAATATTAGCGTAACAGCTTACCTGGTGCTAGTGCTTTACGGCCAGTTCATTGAACTTACAACTTGGAGGCGGGATGAACTACAAACCATCGTTTGGACCAGAAGCCACCGGAAAACTACTCCCTTGGTGTATCAAGCCCTTATGCTCGGTGGGTTAAAAGGCTTCCAGAACATTTGGCTACTTTGGCTAGTTGAAGCTGAGAATCTCCGGATACTTTTCGAAACATTGGTGCTGGGCTTGTCGGAAGAATATGCTTGAAGCATTGATTACCTCGCTCTTCACCACAGGTCCCAAACGGACAGCTAGTTGCCGTCCAAACTTTAAAACAAAGATAAAGTTTACCAATTATCTGAGCCAGGCCACTGCGGGCGTTAAATTAACCCAAGTTTACCTACTCGAAACGAGGTTTTCTGCGAGCGAGACAGTGAAGTCAAGAATAGTAGCAGAACAAATTCGTTTCATTTCTGGGGTTTCCTCACGCAGTGCAGAAATGGATATTGCCACGTGGGGCCATTCGTTTTTGCCATGGCTCTAAGACTTGGACCGTGAATCCAAACTCTCACTTCGGGCATCCGCGTGCTGATTGTTCCTCTAGAGACAGAGTCCTCTGGGTTTTAATTGGCCGGCACTTATTGCCATTGGCCTTCTGATGCGCAGTTTATTATGAGTCGAACTCTATTGGCCACAGGTGTGGTTAACTGAGCCGTGAACTTATCGGTATACTGCCAAGCAGTGGAGGGGTCCATGCATAGAAAATGTGATCTAAGTGCGTTTGCAGCTACTTAGTTTTGTCCTTCATTAGGCATGTCCCGAGAAAAGCCACAACTAGTTCAAGTTGCCGCGTGGTAAGAAATTAATCCGGTGCCACTCTGGATTTTCCTAATATGAGGCTGCAAATAGGTCCGCGGTCTGACTGAAACCGCAAATACCCAACTGCGCCATAACCAGTTTCCGATGTGTCACCAAAGATGAGCAGCCCCATTGTCCGTTATAGCGGGCATATATTTATCAGACATCTATCGACGCGGGTGGAGGCCATAGATTGTATGTTGTTCAACCACTTCGTCCACCTGTATCGCTTACTTTCGTCGGCCTCATGGTCCCAATATAGAGACTGGTTTCATAAATTCTGAGTGATGTTCCCTGCTGGCAGCAACATAAGATCTACCTAACCCGGAGGATCGTACGATTTTAGGTTCCCTCGTTTAGTGTAGTGTACATTGATCGACTTTACCTCGAACGAGAGGCAATCTCAAGAGACATTCTGTTTCGCCTCCAAGCCCTCTGGACGTCGGGTGCCCACGTATTCGTATCGACATTGCCACAGGACAGTTCGCTACCCTTCAGGTACTTGAGAACCGCTGGATAGTTTTGATGTCCCCCTGGACAGATACCTCCCCCTTTATGAAGCATGCCGCTCAACCCCATTACCAACCCAATGAGATCATCTGCACTTTCTTCCGAAACTAAACAACTGTCTAAATCGAAGACCTCATGAACGGTACTGGCCGTCACTGCTGAGTACGCAAGACCACAGTCACTGGCTGCACGTTTTAACGTAAAGCTAGCAAAAGATAGGAATTTCTTGATACCAAAAGGCTACACGTTCATTTCATTAGCCTCCGGTGACCTATCTTAATTACCCGAACCCCAGAACAAGAAACTCTGGGTCCATTCGTCAAGCGTCGGCTCTCGAACCTGTGGACACGTTTCTGTTGTATCGGCAGACAATGCCACAGGATACTTTCGAACGCACGTGAGTACCCCTTGGATAACCTTCAGGAAGTCCGGCCCACTCAATAATTTACTGCTGGAGGATACTCTTTTGTATTGTGCAGCCCGACCAAATGCTACCCCAATCTTGTCAGGTTTATAAGTTTTTTACACGAAATGGGAGAGGGGGAGCAGGGGAAATCTTCTCATATTTGTAGCTTCCCGATCAAGTGCCCTTCGGTTGTGCCCCTTTAGTTCATGATCATCGGTAACTTATTTATATTTTTGGGCCATATTTTGTCTAGATCGAAGACGCTTTGCTAGTGATGCTAGCTGCCTCTCTGCTAAAGCTCTGTTACACTGCAGCCTGGCACCATAGTTTCGTCACGTGAAACCCACTTCATAGTGCCCACCAATCAACCGCGTACCATTATCCGCAATATGCCAAGCTCACATAACCTCGAAGTAGTCAGCTTTTTCATCTAGCCGTCCCTTCGTGTACCCTAGTTCAATCAGATTTTGGGTCTGCCTGGTGCCGTCAACTAATATCAGACAGCTAACTTCTGAGTTAGCCGGAGCTGGGTTTGTTGAGGGTCCACTGACAACCCAAATAAAGTGTGAGTTGACCCCGGGGGGTTGGTTTCTTGTGCCTTTTCTGTGCTCAGTTGTCCAACGGGCTTCAGTCACGTAACAGTCTATTGAGGCTTCAAAGCGTTTATCAGGCCCTTCGAAGCTCACCCCCCAAAGCTTGGCCAGCTAGCGAATGCAGCAACGTCATTATTTTCCACACGCCTCAATGAAAGGTTGTTCTTGGCGTAAGCCTTAACATTTCCGGCAGTAAAGTCTCTCTTTAGCTGTTTCAATAGCAGACAGACCTTCGTGCATGACGTCGTCTTCATACTCTGCAGAGTGCTGAAAGCAGTTTTTCTTTCATGTTCACCCTGACCGAAGGCACTTGTCACATCCTGACTGACTAGAGTAGTGTCTTACCCACAATCCAAAAGTACTGGAATTTCTATTGACCCTGGTGGGCCACCCAACCTCAGGGGGATGTAGCACAATGTAAGCCCTCTGCATTCGCTGCCATGGAACCATAGCTAACCTGTCAGAGTGATTGGATCTAGACGGGAACATGTCTCTATGGTATGCGACTTTATGACGGCTTCTGCCACCAGGTTTGTCACAGTCGTCAACAGATCGGCGGGAAGAAGCTCAAGGATTAGCTTTCTGGCGAAGACGTAGTTTGTGAGTCATTCCGAACAGCTAGCTTTCAGCAGCCTTCACGTGGGAAAAACAGCTGCGGTTAACCGAATCGCGGTCATTAAGTCAAATCGAGCACCTTTATTTATTACCCCTCAGACCAACAGCTATATTGTTCAGAATAGTCTTATTGTAACTAGGGATGTGGTTTTCGCCCCAAGATACATCATGCTCTCAATGGCTTTCGTGTACTACCTGACCGTACAGACTACTTGCGACTGACAGCCTTCTCCCTGCAAAAGAGGGAAAATTCCTAGGCGAAGGTTGATGCAGTGGTATACTTACCGACTACGGTCGAGGCGCACGCGCAAGAGCATGATCATGGTGTTCAACGCTACCCAAAACGATGGACTGTACACGAGTTGCAAGAACAGGAGTCATAAATGTCAGAAACAAAACAACATAGCTGTAAATAGTTTGAGTAGGTCGGAATGACAATGGTTTGCTTGACAAATGCGTGTTGTTTTCGAATCCGGGTTGGGTGATGTTGGCCCGTGAGGATACAGAAAATATCGTGAACACATGGTGCTGAGGATGCATTATAAACCAAAATGATGCAAGCCACGAATAAAGGGGGTTTATTGGGGTTCCTCGAATGGAATGAGCTCTGAACAGGGGGAGAAGAAAAAATGTACGGAAGCGCACCCAAGAACTTTGATGAATATGAAAAAAAACTGCTCTCCACGAAGACTATGTGAACCCGGGAAGGCGAATTTTCCCGGGTCTAACAATGCAGTTGAAAGTTGAATCACAGTTTCAGGAGGATTGTTTAGCTAAAGGCACGCGGCTGAATGTAAGGGAAAACATTTACGTCAGTTCTTGTGGTACCGGCCGGCAAATTAAAACTTAAGGTCAGGTGATCGAGCCAGCCAAAGGTGGGGTGTAATCTTTCTTCCAAAGTGTAGGGTAGATTGGGAATGGCAAAGATTCACACAAATCCCACGGAAGGAAGACGCTCCTGTTGGAGGACCACATTGGATTGACGGACACATGGTTACAGTGAAAAAGAAACGTTCCCGAAGGAGAAATAATCAAGCAACGGAGCTCTGCAATGTATGACCGGTCGTAAAAAATCCCCCTTAATCCTTTACAGTTCCATGTTTTTCTTAACATCACTCACTTGCTTACACTATTGACTTGTCTTTACGCACTGTTTGTTTTTATGGACCAGTTGATGTTTGTTCGCTCCCAGAGCGCTACTTTGTCACATCCTTGTCCTAGGCCTGCGTGACGCACATGCTCCTTGCTCGCACGCCACAATTCGGTTTCTCGTTTGTTGAGTCCTTGTGGTCTCATCATTGAGGCCTGTATCTTTTGGTGTCATTGTTTATTCAGTAATCTAGTATCGTAGAATATCACGGATAATCACCTTTTGATTTCGGGATCCGTTGTGAATTTGGCTAAGCATTGCTCAAACGAGTGTTATAACGGGTTACGACGTAAAATTAGGCGACGAAAAAAGGTAGTGTTACACATAAAGAACAAGAAAAATTAGTCGAGAGTTACAACTGTAAATTCCAGTGACAATAAATCGGTTGAACTAGTTATAAAACAAACGGACGACATACTAGACCGTGGTTGCCAAGGTGACGGTGAAAGGAGTGGCCGGGTAGAAACATGTAGACTTTGAGCGAACTGTTAGCTTCCACAGGAGAGGAATATAATGCATAAACATTACACTGGAAACTGGCGATAAATCTATGTGTGAAGTTTAACTGCAACAGTAGGAAATACACTGCTGGCAAAAACGGTGAAGTGACGGGTGGTAGACTACCAATTTATGTTCTTCACAAAAGGCGGACAGCTTGATAGCAACAGAACAGAACTCTGCGATAAAAGTGCTTATCCAATGAGCGTACGTGGGACGTGGTGCACCAGGAAATTCTGAGGCGTGGGAATGGCGTGAGCATCAAAGCGAAAGGACGAACCAAAAGAGGGCCACAGACAGAAGAACAGGCGGCAAATATGTCAGGGGCTTCCCAAGGTAGGCAAAAGGAGGCATTCGGACTACCAGAGAGGTAGCAGCGGAATTTCCGGCAACCAGCAGGATAGCCCAGGTTAGGGGTCACAGATCGAGCTGCCAACTGAGGCGGGCGGGCCAATCGAAGGGGAGTGACTCCTTGGTGGAGTAAGCCGTCGGCCACGGGCAGCTGGACAGAAAGCAGCCGAAGCCCCCAAGCAGCAGCAATAGCAGTCTTGGTGCCGCGCTGTCTGGAGGAGGGTCTCTATAAACGACTGTATGTGTTTCATGACTTGACTAGTTTGGCTGTGGGAGTACAAATATATTGTCGTGTGCTGTCGTCCTTGTTACAATAGTACCTTGCAAAACGGGGATGTTGGAATGCAACAGCTCTAAATGGGCGAAGTGCGGAACTGACAGATAAGGCAAACAATCAGAGAATCATCGAATTATGGGAATCTCTGGGGATATACTTCTCAGTGACGTATGCTGTTTGAAAATTGTGTCACGGAAGCAAATGTCAACAATAAATGCGTCAGTTTTCGAGTATATCAGTAAAAGCAGCAAAAAGGGATGAGCTTTATCCTGGAGAACGGTTAATTTTACGAATAAGACTGGTGAATAGTTAAGCATGAAACCGCGGGGAAGTGGACCGGGACCGAATTGGCAAGAATGCTGATGGGTTTATAAGTGTGTCATAATTATGCTCCGAAGTAAATTTTGCAGGGCGTAAAAAAGCTGTAAGTAGTAAAGACGAATATGGAAGGGAGCAAGATGGAGAATCCAAGTTAGCCGGGGGAGACAGCAGCATATTTGCGGCATTTCGAGTATATGAATGTTTTATTGTTTTTAATCCGAAACCATTGCTAGTGCGATGGGCTCTTAACCGAAAACCACTCCTGGAGGCAGGAGGTGCATTCCACCAACCTGGTTGCGCCCGCACATTGTTATGGAAGTCCTGCAACGAAGTACACCGGTCAAAGCGGTGGATCTGACCTTGCTCCGCACAGGCGGAATTTGCACAAGTGATGTTGGTCGAGATCACACAGTCGTTGAGATTGTGGGAGATTCCGGAGAACGATGTCAATGAGTGAGCTACGAAGAGATGGGCGCGCATCAGATTTTGAGCCGGAAGTGTGGGCCAGATATTTCACCGGCATTATCTCCGGATCATTCCACGACATCAAAGGGAAGATGCGCGCCGGTTGGTGTCCAGAAACATTGAGATAGAGAGACGCAGTCTGGGATGCTCCCAGTTGTGGATCAACGGCCAAGGATAAAAAGAAAAATCTAGGGACGCAGACACTGACTACCTTCGGAAGAATGAGGGCTAAAAGCCATTGGGAGTGAATAGAAATATAACAATAATGACCAAAGCTAGAAAAGGGGACGGTGATTTTGAGGTGAATGGTGGTCGCCGGAACTGGATTTAGTGTTGGAACGCCAGGACAAAATAAAGAAGGGGAATGGGGTCAGTTTGGACCGAGTAAAGCAAATTAAATGCGATGGAGATGGATGAGAGAGCGCGTGAATTAAGGGAAATCTAACAAGAGCGGTTTCAGAGATGCCAGTCACTCTAAGGGATATTAATATGCTAGCAATGGATGAGGCATATGCGTCAGGTGATGTGGGCTTTGCAAAGGACATTACCCGGGTCATGATTCCTACACCCGTTCAACAATCTAGGCTACATTCATGAGCTTGTTCCAACGGGTGCACGTGTGGGTTAATTGAAGTAGTTTGATGACATCTAAATATTTTGTAAGGTCAATGTTGAATCGGTCTGTTTTCTGGCAGACTTGAATTTCTTCAGGCGGTCTGCTCCAAATACGGGAATAGACTGTGATGAAGAACCTTTCGTTTAGTTTTGTCCTAGGGTGTGGGGCATTAGTGATATCACTTCGGTTACGTAGAGGGTGGGGTGCATCCTGAGCGAAACATAGATCAGTGATGGCCGTATGCTCTGTAGATTGTAGGAGGTTGAATAGAAGATAAGGATTCAGTTTTATAAGTTGTGGCCACAGGGGTTCAAGTATTAGTAGCTCGCATCGCTCTGTGTAGTTCTGGGGAGTTGATGAGCCCAGTAAGTGCTTGGCGACGGATGGCTGAACTTTTCCGATGGCGAGTCTATCAGATTTGCGCATGTAAGTACATACCAGGAGGCAGTCCTCGATCGGCGGTTTGGCGTGGGATTTAAAGATCGGAAGCTGGCTGCCGTGCATTCGAAAAGTTCTGTAGATGAGGGCTGTGGTTCTTTTAGTCCTAGCCACGTGGTAGGTGGCTTGTTCTTGGAAGGTAAACGTGCAGGAATGCTGTAGGCCAAGATTTTGTACTAGCGGAGTAAATGGAATGTACCAGCTGCTTGAGGCGAGAGATTCAGGAGGTATGTGACTTTTGTACGTGAGAACGGCACTCTTAGCGGCGAAGAAGCTCATTTTCCAAGTGTTGTACCATATGTCAAGAGCTTTCAGGTAGCCAGCTATTTCGGTCGGGATATAGGTCAATGTATGGATTTCAAAGTACTAGAAAAGTTTGGTGTCGTCGGCGGATAGAAACGCGGCACCATGGTGTACTACTCTGAGTACATCATTAAAGTGGGGAAGAAATGAAAGCTGGCCCAACACATTGCCTTATTTAATACCACCTGTGACTGGCTGGGGTGATGAGAGGTAACCGTCAATGTTTGTTGCTTGCGATCTCAAGCTAAGATAGAATGGCAACCAAGGAAAGTGTGAGTCCTTTATGCTGTAAGGTTTAACCCTGGTTAGCAGCTGAGCATTAGTCACGCGATCAGATGCTTTCTTAGTATCGGGGAAGATAACGATCATTGCCTTTCCAGAGTCAGCCAACATTGTGATTAGATTAAGGAAGTCACGTTTGCAGGTCAGGCAAGGCCTAGACTTTAAGACGCCTTGTTTATTATTTTTGCTAATCCACGGGTGAGAATAAAATGGGCCATCTTATCTTCAACTACTCGCTCCATAATGGGAGTGTGGTTAACAGGGCGGTAATTGGCAGGGCCATGTAAGGCACCCTTCTCATGAAGGGGAATGATAACGGATTTATCCCACTGGGATGGGAAGATGCTTTGTGACATGGAGAGGTTAAATAAGTTCAGCAAAAGCATCGCAATGTCCGGGCTGCCAAGACGAGACAGAACGAGAGGGATGCCATCGGGTCCAGGGCGGGCCAAGGGCTGGGTGGCCTTTACCGATTTTCTGACCTCGTCGGCTGAGAATGCTACGGTTGACAAGTTATCGGCAGCCAAGGAGATGAGATCCTGGGTTAGACTGATGTGGCCTGCTGTGGAGGCAGAAGCTAGGAGGTTATTGAAAGCCTCAGCGATTAACTGTGAAGTGCTTATATAAATGTTCTCCGATAGGAGCAAATATGGATTTTAAGTTGTACAGCTGAGGTTTCTAGTCTTAATAAGGCCAGAAAGATGGGCTATTTTATTCGGCTTGTGGAGAGCATACAGTTCTTGCTTTTTCAGCTTGTCCTCCCTTTTACTTATTAGGTGGCTTGAGAGGTCGCTGAGACAGAGGGTGATAGAAGGGCCGTTGCTCCTTTCGTGAGCAAGCTGCAACATCTCGAATTTGCGCCGCATTTTTTGTTGCGATAGGTCTTCTTCAACTGACTTTGACTATCTCGGGAGAGATGATGCTTAAAGAGCAGAATAAGTTGGAGTGCGTCACACCCGATGCCAGCAGAAGATCGGATGTTAGGAAGAATTCATCCCAGGTCTGATTACACAGGATAGTGGGTAGAATGTCCCAAATTGCATCCCGGAAAGATTTCCGACTTCAGAGACTTTCATGGTGATGCTGTTATGACCTTATGATCACAACCAGGAATCTGGCAGAGGACATTCGCCTTTATATTCTGTAGGCCTAGAGTAGAGATAAGGTCAAGAATATTGTTCCCTCTGGTCAGAGATGTTGCTTGTTGCTTTCGTCCGCCTGCTCGGACAAATGAGATAAAATGGCATAATTGGGAGAGGAATTCAGGGTTGTCCAATAAGTGCCAGGGAGGTTGAAGTCGTCCTCTATGATTTTAGCAGCGCTTGGGAATTTAGATGCACATCAAAACGCATCGGTGACTAAGTTTACATCGCTCGTGTTACAGTCCGGCTGACAGTAAACACAACCAATGACGAGCTGCCCCCGAAGCAGTGGTATGGAGATCCAAACGGAGTCCTGGAACTTATCAAGAACAGGAAGTTGGAGTGTGTGTTCCAAGGCTGTTCTTACCATAAGCAAGACATCCGCCACCACGTCTCTCAGATCTGTTCGTGGCCAGTATTTTATAACCTAGAACGGAGATGTGATAAAGGGAAGTTTTATCAGTAAGCCAAGTTCTAGGTACGAGGATCATATTCGGGTGAGATTGCAATGGGAAGGAGCTGGCGGATGTAAGTATACTCACAAGGGAACTAGCAGGGAAAGGTGCAATCGCGAAACCATCTTTATCATGGCCATGACGTACACTGAATGCATGTCCCCTTAAGTTGGCGCCCAGGTTGGAAGGAATTGTAACCACTGTTGGACTGTAGAATGGTGTTTGGAGAGATGTGGTTTGGGAGGAGGCGAGGCACTCAGGTGAAACAGAAAAACCGGCAAATTTGGATGGGATGGCTTTGAGCCTGAAAGCTCACGACAATTAGGAAATAGTGAGCAGGATGCACGATATGGTCGGATGGATCGCCAACCGGAAGTTTTGCGGAGTCTGACACAGTAGCACGGTTGCGAATCCAGGTTGCAAGCCTTCAGGATTATATTCTTAGCAGCTTGTAGAGGTAACCTATCTGGAATGTTGAATGCTACTGTATTGTTGGCTTTTTCGATGAGTGTAAAGATTTCAGAGGTAAATGTATAAATAAACTTCGCGGCCGAGAT
Source organism: Fasciola hepatica (assembly GCA_948099385.1). NCBI lineage: Eukaryota > Metazoa > Platyhelminthes > Trematoda > Plagiorchiida > Fasciolidae > Fasciola > Fasciola hepatica. The sequence goes on from CANUEZ040000124.1 coordinate 1,208,550, forward strand.
TAGGCTGGAATGAAAGTGGTGTGCAGATGGGTCGAGCAGGAAAGCCATTGAACCTAAGTGACCAACGGTTTGATCATAAGCGTCATGTCGAAAAGAAAAACCGTTCATGGTTTTGCTTATTTCGGAGGTTGCTTTGGTAGCATCTCCAAATACATCTACGAGGGATACTGAACAATTATTGAGTGTGCTTCGGAGGTGATGGGTCTTACAACAGCGAGCGCTAGCGGTGATTTTAGGCCGGTGGGTGGCAGTGAAAAGCATGGCTAAGCTTTTAAAGTGATAGGTAGTTAAATAGACGCAATACTGCAGGAGGTAGAGTAGTGCCTGTGGGGTGACAGCTGAGAGATTATGGGCGAATAAGCTGATTATATTGAACTGCGGGGCATCAAAATGGTGGGAAAAAGGTGAATAGTGAAGTTTGGGAGACCGGATAAAGCGGGACTACTTAAGGAGGGCTCTTAACGGTGGATTAAGTTAGTTGGAAACCACGAATCTCTAGAACGATCCGTCATACTGATTTGCGGTAACAACTGACCCCCGAAGGTAGGTGTGCTGCAGCTGTTGCTACTATCAGATCCGTTAATCAGATGAAGTAGTAATAAATACTAGTAATAGCTAAATGCTTGATATTGAAGGTGAAAGGGGAAAAGACTGGAACAACCTGATTGTGATTCCCGATGACCTTAACCCGACTAGGAGACATGAAACAAACTGCATAAGGGTGAGCTAGGAAAAGTTGATGAATGTGCAGGAAATAACAGTCCATAAAAAGGTGAGTTCAGTTTCAGGATCAATAACCTCTGTCATTGAGAAAAAAACGAGCTCAACCTAAAGGTCCTGGAATAGTGAAGAATCAGTTTCAAGCCGGACACTGTTCGAAAGAAAAACGAAATCTTACAAGAAATGCCGGAGTGGAAAAACTCCGCATAGGCAAGCACCTTATTGCTGTTACGCTGACGAAAATATATTGAATTACTGATTCTCAGTGTTATTCAGTGCCATTATTGGGATCCACGGATGAGGAGGATAAGTGGACTGGCGTTCGGGAGGCCTATCGAAGTTTATTGAGCAACAAGTTCCTGTGTTGCGTATTCTAGCTCTGATATCGGGTTGTTCCAAGTACAACCAAGGTGACTTGCATCTCTCCGTGGGTATGATTCACCTGGCGGGGCAGAGGAAGTGTTGATCACTCGGTAGCAGGTTGCGCGTGAATTGGTTTTTGTGTGGGCTCCAACAATGACATCAGTAGGAGGGGTGTCACGATAGAAGACGCCAGTCAATCTACTGGTATGCGATTGGAGGTATTTTAGGTCGCGTTGCTCGACTGCAATCCCGGCCTGTATGAAAGGTTCTATTTAGTTCTATGTCGGTACGGTTCAGGTTGTGGACCCTGGCCATCGAATGTGCGGCCCAAGAGGGTGGGCGACTAAGAACCTGAAGTAAATGGGGTTTGCAGTCTGGACGTGGTTCCAGCCGTGGGTTGTGTTAATAAATGATGATAACTAATAGTGAACTTGTTGGGTTTATGTGAACCGCCGGGGGCCTATATTCCATACTCTGATCTGGGTTTTAATTCGGGTTTAAGTAACTTGGGCCTGCAGGGGGTTGATCTATAATGCTGCAGGCTAGTGAGGTAGCTTGAACCGGGTAGGCTACTGCGTCTGCATTTCAAAGAACGGATGCTCCGTTCATTTCCCTCTCAGGCCCTAAGGCAATCCATCAGCTATCCCTGCAAGGTCGTTTACGTAATTAGGCTCAGCCGCGTTAGATAACTGAGTTGCGATAGATAAACATGTTTCCAGTTTCCTAGCTAGACTGCTGAGAACCTCAACGTCCTCAGCAGCAAGTTGGGGCACATCATGTATGTCTTTACTCACAGCTGGAACAATATCATTAGGTCGGCGAAACTTCTGTCTGAGAAAATCCATTGCCCCTTCAAATCCTTCGTCCCTGGGCAAAAGATGGCAAAACTCGACTGATTTTTTGGCGTGACCCTTACGGTAACACAACAGATAAGATTACTTTTGCTTGTCTCCGGACAGCTTGCCACCCATATTACCCTCGAAATTCCTTTCAGACTAATGGAAATTATTTTGAAACCCACCAAATTAGTCATCTTTATTCTTTGGTAGGGCCACTCCCGTGATCAGACATCTCAGCGAAGACTATATTCCATGTATGGCCTCAGCTGATGGGCAGATAGCATTTTGCTTCCAAAGTACCTGTTATCAGAAGGAGTCATTTAGGCACGCCTAAGCCTTTCTCATATTCCAGCCGCTACTTGAGCAGCCTGAGCCCTTCGTTTTCCAGTAGCAATTCTTTCTCACACCAGTCAGCCGTCACTTTGGCCCTACCTACTTCAACCTTAGGGGCTAGTTCATCGTAAACCTCCAAGTTATGTGCCTTACCCGCATGACGGTGAGCCATGTCATCCAGGGGCCTCCATCCACCATGCCACCATGCCACCATGCAATAATATAAATATTGCTGTTTTTTTTGACCGTGGCTGAGCAGCACGCATGAAAGCATGATCAGAGTTTGCAATACAAATAAGAGGGATGAAAAACTCACAAATTTAGGAGAGGGAGTCTCAAACTGTAGCAACAGAGCAATAATCGTGGGGAGAGTTTAAATAAAGTTAAGTGACGACGGACTAAAGGGAAAATATGAGTCAATTTCGAGTCATTCTGGGCAATAGTAAGGGGTCAGCCGGATGTGGGAATGTTGAGGTGGACATTGTCTTATAACGCAAAAGATGCAATATTTACAATCATGGGGCGAAAAATGGTCAGTGATGCACACTCAAGCTCACCTGAAAAAGTAACTGATGATGAAGCAAGGGGACAGGTGAGAATTTTATGAAGGTACGCAGAGGAATACCAATCTTCGTAGATTTGTGGATATGAAAAGGAATGGTACCCCCTGAAAGAGTGGGATAGTTTTCGCGAGATGCAGCATGTATCATCTGATATCGGGAATTCTCAGCCGGTGGGAGATGGATGGAGTTCCAAGAAAGAATAATCAGCAGGCGGAACACCGTGTCCACAAGGGGCAAAACAATCCAAGAAAGAAGGATGAAAACCCTTGCGATATACCAAGGTAGGCTAGAGAAGTGACAAACACATCTCGTTGGGCTTTCTGTGACTTTTCTATGTGTTTTGCTGGACGTTTCGAGCCAGAGATGGCTGCAGTTTGCGTTCGTTTTTTATCATTGGAAGTGGAAGATAATCACCAAACCCTAACCGTTTGTTTTTCAATTTGGAACCCCTGCACTGTGGTTTAAACGGCTTTGACATCGAGAGAGTCTTTTAGTAAGAAGACTACTAGGCTCCATCAGGGTATATGCAGAATTATCCGGAATCTGTGTGGATGGAACCTGGTAACTCGATCGTATTCGCGGCAGTTAGCCAGGGGTGCCGCCGTACATTGGAGGAGAAGAAGATAGGCTGTCTACGCGATATACCACAGCCATGCAGCGTGGTGACCGGGTGGTTCTTCAATAGTTGAAACTGAGGCCATGAACGAGCCCGACTACGAATATTCTTCTGCTCGTGGCGCCAGACGCACCTGTCTGCAACTAGCTTGGTGATAGCTCAAAGGCCAGAATGGGTTTGGTTGTGTAATCGCACAACCGAGGAAGGCAGCTGTACGATATTAGGAGAACAGCAGAAGTTAGAAAGAGGAATGCGAAGAGGCTGACCTTTCTCAGTTGTAGTGGCGATAAGCTGTTTACATGTACTTGGAGTCGTTGTTTCGTTGTCTAATGACAAAAAGTTGCGCAACGTTCATTCTTTCGAAGGAGGCTTTCACCGTGTTACCCTTGCTTGAGGTTTGCGTGGCGTTATTGGATGCACCTCCGGAATATAGGCAAACGAGAATGACCGGGTGCTGTTGGTTACGGGTTGTAAAACTATGCTTGAGTTACACTTGATCCAGTCACACAGGTCGCCTCCAACTAATTGGTCTCACCGGTCTGCAAGACAAAACTACAATCGCAATGAAGAATCCGTCTGACCCGAGCATTCAGCCAAACATCAAAAGACCGCGGTGGAGGTAGGGACCACCGAATGGCTGATAGCAATGTGCAGCACAGTTTACAGTTTATAAACGTATGGAAACAAACCTCGATAGTGACCCCTTTGGTCAGATAACCGAAGAACCAAAGTGGAAATTTAGGCAACGTCAACAAGCTACAGTTGCGCTTCAGCCGCCAGGGTCAGACAATGATGAGCATCCTGACACGGTAAAGCAACTGGTGCGTAATCGGCAAAACAATCAAACTCTAAGTTCTACCTCAAGATCAATCTGATCATCTAACCTCATCTTGTATTTGTGGCTTTCCATTTGCGTTTTGCGCCACAAGTGCCCATACGTTGAACCACCCACCGGAAGTTGACCTCACGTGATGGCTGACTGGGTCGTGCATTGATTTTGTCCCGTGAACTTTGATCCAAATTATCCGTAGGCTCTTTGTTGGATTTGCCGCTTGGACCGCAAGCAGGCCTGAACATGCTCGCACTTGGCGGACTCTAATTCACGGAGCAGTTGCCGTTGAAGTTTTTGCAGTTTCCTGCATTGAAACTCACTATTGGCCGTTTGGCGTATTTTGGATTGCGTTGCAAGTATCTCAGAGACTACTAGAAACCTTTACAAGGTGAGTTGGTTGGCCCTACTGTGTATGTGAAGGAGAAAGAAACGCTCTTTTACATTGCATCCGTTGATCGCCCGGACAACAAATACAAAAATGTTCAACAGTACCTACCTCCAAATGTGTCGTTTTCTTTGGTTTTCACGTAAGCAAAGAACTACTTGGGATCTGCCTCCACACTGCTGGCGAGTAAATTTTCACCCGTACTTTGCTTCTCATTTTAGAGCATGGCCCCTGTTTCTTGCTGTATTGTTTGCTGCCCACTCTCATTGTGCGGTGTGCGGTTAATGATGAGTCGATCGCCGTTTACAGCTGGTTATTGCCATTGCTATCTTTGGCTTCCAGGAAAGAGGCCGGTTGCTATTATTTTGCTGTGCCTACGGAGCAAACCCGTCTGTCAAGCTTAACAGCTTTGTTTTGTAGTTCTCTGCCCTTCCTCCACAGATGGTTTCTGCACTTCCGGGCAACTACCCAAGCTTTGCCTTCTTGCCTTCAGTTGATCCCAGTACAATCAGGTGTAGTTTCGAACCAACCTAGATCCTGGCTTGTTGCTATGATTACTAGGATTCAAGAGAGTTCACGAGAGATGACAGGCCTGACTACCGCAGCTCTTGAGTAACCTGAGTCTTTCCGTCAGGTCTGCTGATTACCGTCGAATGGGACTCCTTGAAAGTCACAATATATGCATGATATCCGGTGCCAGTTGGATGCTGTCTGGTCAGGCCAGGTTGCACAGAAGTGGCAGCGGTTGAAGCCAATCATGGGTCCGTGTTTCTTCCGGCAATATACACAAGAATCAGCGCCCACCACTGAGACCGATGATAACTTCCAGTTTGTTGCACAAAATGGATGGTTCCCTCTGTTTGGCTGAAAATGAAGGTAGCAGAAACTCTGTTCTCGGGCGGAGGAAGACCGCGGCAGTCAAAGGCCGTTGCAATCAAGCTCTCTCCCTTTTGATGCTTGGCCGCAACACAGCTTCCAGGGGGCATGAGTTGAAGATGCCAAACCATTAGCATACCGTGTTTCCATGACGCGGTCATTGGCATGTCGTGCAATGAGCCCTTGTTCAGCTCCTAGGTGATGTGATAACCGCTCTAACTGTGACATTTTTAAAGACTCGCCTGAACCTTTGTTGGCCAGAGATATTTCCTGACTGTTCTTAACGCCACACCGAATCAAATTCCCTTCAGCTAGGTTTGAACAGTGAGCCTCCAAGTGTTTACTTCCCACATCTTCATCTTTTTCCCAGGGTGCAGCTAAAAGGTATTCGTCGTTAAATGTTTCCTGTCCTTTTTCTCACTCCACCACCTCCCTTTATGTCTGCCGTCATGCTTGTGGTTTTAGCTATCTGATTTTGGGAAGTCAGTTACTGGGAGAGGCTCGTGGGGTTATGGCCACGTAGAGAGGTCTTGAGGCTGTCACTGCTGCTAACGGCCGGCAAGATTCTTTGCTTTATTGCTACGCTTGAACCATCTGTCAGAACACATGATCATTACAGGAATACTCATTGTAGTCCGCAGTCAGATTTATTCGAAGCTAGTTGATGCGAGGACCCGGAGCTATCAATTAGACCGAGGCCGAAAACCCCGCAGCCTTGTTTTCTGACTGCGCTGCGCCGCTTCCTTGGGCTGCCGGGCGGACGAAGAGGAATAAAGAATACTCACTCGGCAGAGACAAAGAAAACGGACCACCAGGCACAAGAGAATAATACCAAGTCGCCAAAGAAGGAAACAGTTAACAACAAATCACTATGTCCGGCGACAAGAACCACAACAAGGTGAGCCAGCTTGTAGTGGCATACTAATCGGTCATTCCCCTCTTTATTGGTCGATGTCATTCTGAAATCAGTCTTACTAGATATCCTTCAGCTTCCCCAGACTACTCATATTGCCGCTTTTTTCGGTTAGACTAGAAACATGGGCAAATAAGCGAACAAAAGACCCGTAATTTGTAGAATACTAGACCGAATAGGCGGGGCAGATGAACAGTGTGGAAGGCCTTGGTGTTCTGAGGGGAATATGTTGGCAGGCACCGCGGGAACTCAGTGTGACACCTGTCAAACGTGGTTCCGCTCGAAGTACGCGGGGTTAAGTAAGAAGTACTATCAGCTATACTGTGAATATGATAAACTTAGCTGGATATGCCCTTGGTGCAAAAAGCTAATCGAGACAGATATTGAGGCCACCGGGGAGGCAGAAGCCGCCAGAAAAAAAGCGGAAACGTATAAACTCTTAGAAGAAAGGCTGTTGCTATTTAAGGATAGCAGTGGGCATGAGGTGACGCCTGGGAACCCGAAGAACACCGGGGCAAGGCCAGGACAGCAAGAAGCTATTGCGCTGCCGACTCACGACACAATAGAGGGATTAGGTGTCGTATTGAGCGGGTAAGTAAGTTATAGCAGGACACGGCTAGTATCACTAGAATCCTGAATACTTTGGGGAAAAATAGCGATGTTTCCCTGGGGCGGAACCGGGATGTGGTGGTTTACGGAATTCCGGAACCGTTCATGAAAATTGGCAGGGAGATAGGGCAATGAGGTACCATTTGGTCAACTTGCTATAAGCGATGGAAATCCCTGGGCATGTGGCTGTGAAAAGAATTATGAGATTGGGGCAGTGGAACGGGGAGAATGACTCTAAAGGGCGCCAGGCAAGACCTATGCTTGTCGAATTCGCCAACGCTCGTCATAGGGACGCCTTCTTAGCTGAAGCCGGGCATACTGGGCAAATCTCAAAAGGAGAAATCGATGTGGTTCCCGATGATAAAGCAGCTGTAGTCAGTCAGGGAAGAGTGGAAAAACCGGAACTCCGGGTTTTAACACGGCCTTCCTAAAGTCTCCGAGAGTGAACGCTAGCAAAATAAAGGAGCTAAGCACCACGGAGCCCATGGTCAGAGCAGAGAAAGCGTTGCCCAGCCCCATTACTGAAGGACTGGACTGTCGTAACTCCGAGAGAGGAGAATCAAAACAACTGACCCCCACCGAGACTCCGAGAACGGTGACGTGCAAAGCAACCCAGGAGGTGAAAAGGGTATTAATCGACGGTAGCGCTAGGAATCCAACCGTGATACAAAAAAAAACTGTCAGGGTGCTCGGGTTCAGGACCCGCGCACCTGCTGCCTCCTTCTAGGAAACGCAGGAATATAGAGGAGGGTGTTGTGATGCTCGTGGCGTACACCAATGCTGCAAGTATGGGTAATAAATGGCTAGAGCTCAAAGCTAGGACACGGGGAGCAGATGTGATAGCAGTCACTGAAACGTGGCTGCGACCAGGAGAAAGCGACAATGGGCTGATCCCAAGCCTCTACTCAGGCTTTAGGGTGGATAGGCTGGACGGTCGAACCGGAGGTGATGTAATGAACCTCCTAGCGAAGCAGTATGACGGCTTTGAGAGCAGTCGACTTGTTACGCTGAATGTTCAAGCGGTAGAGGTTGTCACAGCTTTGGGCGGACCGAAAAAGTCAGTTGCTTGCACGTATTGAAGCCCAGGAGCGGAAGGTGCTGAGAACAGTGATCTGCTTGATTTCCTCACTACGGTTGCCAATGCGAGACGGAAGTTATTCAGTATGGGTGATTTCAACGCGTGCGAAGTAGATTGGACCTCGGAAATCGCTTCAGAGGGCACATTTGGGGGGAGATTACTCCACCTAGTGCACAGGAAGGCTCTTGTCCAACACGTTAATCAAGTGACAAGATGGTGGTCTGGTCAGTCACCGTCAACTCTTGACCTGGCAATGACCAGATTCTCGAATGACCTAGAACACCCAGAAGTCTGGGAACCCATAGGTAAGAGTGGTCATGGTGTACTCCAGTTTAGGCTAAACCTTCAGGGAATAAATGCGCCTGATAATTTCAGAAGAAACCTCTCAAAGATAGACGTGAATAGCTTGATAGATTGGGATATGGTGAGCGACGAATATACCGTAGAACACCAATGGAGGTAGATCAAGAGCAGACTGTTGGCAACAACAGAGACCGTCGCACCACTTAGAAGAGTCAAACAAAACAGACTGCCACCGTGGCGGATGAGCCGATTGAGAAAGGCTTTAAAACATAAGCAAAGAGCATTCAAAAAGTATGGAAGAACCAGAGGCTACCGGGAGTTCTTGCAGTTCAAAGTAGCGAAAACAAGACTATCTCAGGTACAGAAACAGTGCAGGAACAACTACGGGGAACGTGTTGCGCGGAACGCCAAAAGCAATCCGAAAGCATAATACAACTGCGTTCAATCCAAGGCAGCGCTGAGGAAAGCCGTAGGCGGGGTCAGGAACTCACAAGAAGTGCGGGCAACAAGCGGGCAAGAAAAAGCAGAAATCCTGTTGGGATTCTTTCAGCAGGTATATAAACAGGACCAGGGTGCTCAGGGGCTACTTGCGACCAGGGGCAGTGAAGTCTCGGAAATGGAGGACGAAGAAATCAACGCAGGAGACGTGTTGAACAGCCTGAAGCAGCTAGACGCATCCAAGGCGGCGGGACAGGATGATATCCAACCAGCAATACTGAAGCCACCAGCGTCCATCCTGGCTGAACCACTAGCTAAGTTGTTCAACGCGTCACTAGACAAGAGTGTGCCACCTAAAGGTAGGCTTGTATCGATCATCACACCCGTTTGTAAAGGTGGGGACAGAGACACATGTACCAGTTACAGGCCGATTAACTTGGCGTCAGTGGTGCTTAGAACTCTTGAGAGAATACTACGAGATAGAATAGTGAGGCGTTTAGAGAGGAACAAGCTGGTGACTGCCAGCCAACATAGGTTCTGGCACAGGAGCTCTTGTCTCTCCAACCTAATAAGTTTCTTGGATGAGGTAACCAGTCGAGTGGATCGAGGAAAACTGGTGGAAGTCTGCTATCTTCATTTCCAAAAGGCATTTGATTCAGTTAACCGCAGACTGCTCGAAGCAAAGGTGGAATCGTTTCAACTCAAGGCGGAAATACAGAAGTGGATTTTACAAGGCCTAAAAGAGAGAGTTTTCTGAGTGAGAGTAGAAGGCTGCTTGTCGAGCGATGGGAGACCGCATAGTGGCGTTCCGCAAGGGCCAGTCCTGAGACCCCTGTTGTTCCTGATGTACAATAAACATCTGACAGACGGGTTGGAAAACTCATGCTTCTCGTTCACGGATGACTTCAAGGTGGTGGGAGCACTAAATGATGCAGCGGTTCAGCGTGATCTAGACGGTATACCAGTGGTCAGTAGCATGGGATCTTCCCCTCAATATGAGCCGATGCCAGCATCTCATCAAAGAGAAAGGGCCACGGCCCACCCGATATGAGGCCACCAGACAATCGGGAGGCGCTAGCTCAGACCATAGAAGCCCGAGATCTAAGGGTGATGACCTTAAGCCAAGTCGTCAGTGCCAGAAAGTAGTGCAGAAAGCATGTAGAGCGCTGCACCAGCTAAGAAGGCGACCAGCTCTAGGAAACGAAGGGTCTTATTGCCATTGTACAGGGCTTTTGAGATCTCATCTAAAGAACCGTCTCCAAGCGTGCAGGCCATATTTAGTGAGGGACATCAAGGCTCTCAAGCAGTTACAACGGTGATTCACGCGATTGTTCGCAGAATACAGACATCTGTGCTACGAACAGATGTTGAAGCAACTAGGGTTATTTCCTCTAGAAGGAAAAAAACAAGGTAACCTCATAGTGGCCTATAAAATACTAAAAGGATTCACAGAAGCACAATGTCACAAAGGGGCCTTATTTGAGCTGCGAGGGAATGGCTGCCTAAGAGGGCATGCACTGACGATCAAGAAAGAGAGAACCTTGACTCGAATCAGAAGTCGGTCTTTTGCAGTTAGGGTCGCTAATGACTGGAATAGGCTACCAAGGGATGTGATAAACGCAAGCACAGTGACTGAGTTCAAAAGAAGATTATATAAGATGTGGATAACCGCATTTGGAGAAATATGACCGGGAGTTTACTACCGCCTTTGTAGACAATTGACTAGTTCCTTTTACTCCAACCCTCGTGGAACCCTTATCTAGTACCATCTACCTCCTACTATACTATGCTTATTACCGGGGCTATTGATCGTGAGGTGTGTGGTTGATGACCGTGATCCGAAAAGTTGATGATGAGAAAGGGGGTTTGTGGTGTGGCTAGAACCATCCGTGGGTATGGCCAAGGATCGAAGGAGAGTCACCTCTTCCAACTGCCGAAGCACCGGGGGATCCAAGCAGCTCACCAGTGCAGGGATCTGGAACTACAGGCATCCCGCCGTCAAGTACTGGATTAAAATAGAGAACCGAATTGAATTGGCCTGACGTGACTTATTAGTAACTGTTTACTTCTCCCAAAAGAAGAGATGCACGCAATAAGCGTGATCAGAGTTGACAGGCCATGCACTTATGCAGAAATCGACTCGTTTTTATCACTATAGAAACTGAGCAAAACCAGCGATCAAGTTGGAATTACCACCGGTTGAACTAAACACGGAGTGAATTGCCCGGCAAGGTCATTGTTGAAAAATGCACTGAGCGGATGCCTGCTGAAAGGAACGCTCAATAATGCAAACATCTGGCGTGGAAAACCCTCAAAGTGATGGCGTGTGTGAAGGAACTGAAAAATCATGATCCTAAAATGAATTCCGAAAAACTGAAATCAACATCGTATCATTTCCGAAAATGGTTGGCGAAAAATACAGTAAAACGAGTTTATTGCTTTCCACTCTCAGGATTACTGATTCTTGGTCTGCGGAAAGCGCAGCGAAATGATCATTGCGAAAAGTCAAGCGAGGCTTTGTGGAAGGATTTAAGAAAAATCCATTCGAATTCTGTGAGGCTGACTCACTGATCAAGGGCTGCAAAGCGTGCACATAGTAGATACGATGAAAGTTGTAAATAGAGCACAGCCTTTCATGCATTTCGAAAATTGTGTGTCATGATGTGTCAGCAGAAGGACAATAGAAAGCAAAGTTCATTCGCCTGGTTTTCGCACGGTATTTTTGCTGGCGAATCTCATAGTTAATTTAGTGCCAATAGGCAGATATTAAGTGAAGTTTGAGTGGTGATAAGGGGAGTGTCAATGGTACATCTTGGAGGTGGGGCGCTCCGGTATTGATTGAGGTGATAGTGCAAGCAATCCGTTTGTGAAGTCCGTCTGCAGTTCATCAATTTTCGCGGTAGTGTTATTCCAGATGCCACCAATTTGGTAAGCACCAATCAGGGGGAAGAGAAGTTTCTTTGCAGCGCATTGAGTGGCTGGATAATTCGGAAATTCCTTTGGTGGCCGACGTTTACGAAAATACAAACGACAAAATTAACGTTGAAGGAAATCAAAAGAAAGGCCGCAGTCTGGATGGATTTCAGCTGTGGTCAATTGTAGACAGCGTGAAGTTCATCGAAAACCTGGACTAATTTTACAAGTTCTGTCCCCCGTGATGTAAAGGTAGATGATATGATCACTTTGATCCCTACAAAGAATTCATCTACCTTCCTAAAAGCCGACGGGCGGTCGAGTGAACGAACCTTCATTGGCATTTTATTCCAAAGTGAAGAAAACTTTGTTATGAAGAAATTGGACCTTAGGCTTGTCTCGGCGATTGGGACAGCCCCAGAAAACCTGCTTCGTTGTAGTGAGTACCGATAGTCGGTGGGCATTCCAAGTTGTGGTGATGATCCACAAATCTGGTATTTGTGAGTTTAAATAAGGAAGAGAGGTAAATGTTTAGTCTTCATGGCCGAAGAAGATCCAGGTGTGAAAGATTGCAGCCTTGCTTGTAGCTCACCGCTGTAGAATAACCCAATAATTGCTCTGTCAGTGCTGATCGTATATTCTCGATGGATATCCGGTCACACTGTCGCATGCCTGGATGAACGTTTGATCCGTACTCTAAAATCGGTCCAACACGGGTCTTATAGAGATCCAGTTTGTTTGCTTCTAGTAGAAATGTTCTACAAAGTAATCCAATCAACATCCTGGTTCCCGAAACTTGAACAGCTGTGTGCTCCCAGAAGTTAAGCGAAAAGAGTATTGAAGACCCAAATCTTGTATTGATGAACTGTTTGCGATCACCTGACCATCCATCAAGCAGCCCTGGTGGGACTGCTACATTTTCAGCAGAAAACTTCATTAATCAAGCAGCCCCCAGAAGCATGGCGAAGCGAGATCCTGCAGTATGGTATTAATGGTTATGTTCAAAGAATGGTCGTCAAAGGTGCACAGAAGTCTGGTGTCAGCAGCAAAGAGAAAAGGGATTCTGTGACGGATTACTGCGAATCTGTCGTTTACATACATTAGAAAGAATACTGGTCCTGCGGCGCTACCTTGAACCACTCCGCTTGTTTCAGCTTGATATAGTGGCACTGTGCCTTTTACGTCTACCACCCGATGGCTTGAGGACAAATAAAATCGCAGCCAAGAATATAGGTCAATTATTCCATAAGTTTTTACATGAACTATGAATTGAAAGTGAGAAACTCGGTCAAAAGCCTTAGCCATATCGAGAAACATCTTACTGATCATTTTGTTGTTGTCGGCAGCCACCGTTGTGAGATTCAGAAAACTGTCATACAAGCAGAACATGAGCGGTTTTTATGAAAACTACCCGGGGTAGCATTTTCAAGTTTAATTCTGGGAGGGCAATAGGTAAGCTCGGCCGTAATCAGCCTTCTCTTGATCCTTGAGGCAACTGGGGTCTGAATGACAGGTCTGTAGGTTGCTGGATCCTGTCTTGATCCCTGTTTATAAATTGGAATAGTAACCAAGGTTTCCATTGGCTAGGATGAAAACTATGGCGCGTAGATAATTTATATATGTTTGCAATAAAACTGGAATATCGGGTCCGCCTAACCTGGATATGGCCTTAGGTTAGGCATCAGGCTCAGGATGGTAGGACAGCATAAAACTTGAGAGCAGAGGTGATATGTCGTTTAGGCGAGAAGAAACCGTAGACGGAATTTTCAAGAAATTAAATATCAAAATGGGAACAACTGAGGAAGAATTATTTGTCAGCTTAGGATGCAAAAACACACTGAAAGCCTCCGATAAGTCTTGTGCGTTGTTGACGTTATTACTTTTGAAGGAAAGAGATAAAATAGCTGATGTGGACTGGGTGTTTCCACGTTTCATCGGTTTGGCTAAAATCTCTGCTCCTTTGGATTGCGCAAAGAATTTTTTCTTCTTTTCTACTCATCCACTCCGAATAATCGATGATGTCTCGAGACGGGTGGATGGATTTTATATATAACGAAAAATCTCTTGGTTTGAGAGTAGCACCTTGGAGTTTAGAGAGTCGCTGTATAATACGGGATATTTTGTTTGCTTTTGCTAGTTTATTGGATTAATTTTTAGGCTCGATCGTATCGAGACAGCAACTTGAGATAGCTTGAAGCTTATCGGCTGCCTTTTGTGAATGATAAGATAGGAAAAATTTATCTTTAATTTGGGTGATTACAAGCGAAAGCAAATGGTCCTATTTAGAGTGATGAAACCGGTCAGTAAAGGAGAAATTTTGGTAGATATTTTGGGGGATAAAGCGCCCACAGGAGACCTTGAAGTGATCACTTGCCGGAAGATTCTCTTGGGCCAGGGTAGACCTAGGGTGAAGGTCAACAATAAGGTGTAATTTATTGTTGTTGGCGAAGACAAGTTGAAAATAACCCACACGGCGGATAGGGTTAAAATATTCTAGTATCCATTGCTGACAGGAGAATTATAACCAGGGGGACAGGGCACGGCCTGAGTTTTTCGAGGGGTTGGGTGTGTTTGGATTTGCCTGCTTTAGCGATGCGGATTTTCCGAGCACTGGTTGGGGGCCGGAATTGCAGAATAAGTAAAAATATATGACGGAGGCGAGGAGGTAGCAGGAATTCGGTCAACTAGACAGAGACAAGCCAAAGGTCTGAGCAGACCAGGAGTTTTCCTGGGCGCTATATGCGCAAAGGTCTAGATGAGACCTATGCAACAATGCGGTACGAGAAGTGAGCTATGTGACCCATTATATATATATAGTTGGGATTAGGAGACTTGGGACGATGAGAAATAGTAAGATAGAGGGAATTTCGCTGTGTAGTGTGCATGGGTGCAACCCATACAGGATACGGTAGGTACCTACCTGTTGCTTGGATCAAAACAGCAGGTTGTGCGGGGTCTATTGTGGATATGGGGTCGATGGACCGGGTGGAACGAGAGTGCGCTCTTATGGCAGAAAAAACAAATTAAAGGAGGCAGAGTGGGACAGAGACTTCAGAAGGTGAACCGGTGGATTCGTGGCGATAATAAGGTAGGAGTTGGGTTATAGGAGGTGGGATGTAAAAATGCTAGACGGATCTTGTTGTGGCGAGAATCAGGGCGACTTGCTAGGTAGGCCGTGTAGAATGTTACTAAATGGAATGGAAGCAGTGACTAGGCAGTATAGTCTACGACTCTAACGCGCGATACGTTCTAGTGGCCGCTCGATGGTGTGCCGCAGTTGTTTACACACCTAGGTCACGGTTTCAGGTAATTAGGTGGTATATTCTAGAGTGGACACAGTTAGAAGTCTAAACAGTGATACAAGCAAAAAAAACGAGACAACCTGAATTTCACGTCGGGGTGACCTTGACCTCGTCCAGTCTAACGATGCAAATGATCATAATAAATGATAAATTACCGAGTGGCCTCCTTACCCTAACTGAGAACATCCTACAGTGTTTTGTCGGCGACGGATCGTCGTACGTCGTGTTCAGTACGGGTGGAGGGAACTTTTGGTCAATAAATTTTGTCAGACTCGACCATCTATTTTTGCTTGACAACAGCAACAACGTTGTCTTAGTTGAATTCAGCTACTTTGAACATATGAAACGTTTTATTCCTAAAAGCGATAAATTAATAATCTTATAGATGCCAACTGTGGATTCTGGGGCAAAACACTAGGTTTTCACCCTGAGCAGGAGTAAACCCTTGCAACGCATGTTCTCTATCCTTTGCATTCAATGTTTTGTTTAACCAAGTACCGTCATGGTCTTCTTCGGATACACACCAGGGCTGTGACATTTCGACAATTTCATTAATGAATATAACATCATTACCAAAATTTCAATCGATGTTACTCATAGAGGCTGGATGATATATCCTGAGGATTATGGTATGTAAAACTGATGGCAACTTCTTGAATATCTTCAGATGTAGAAGTGCGTTGACTCCCACCGGTGACCAATACATCTGCAAAATGCATTTCTGCACGTACTAGCTGACGGTTCATCGGATTGTTCGACGTGAGATAATTCGCATCTTGCACTTCTGTAGCGAAAGATGGAAGGGCCACCCCTATGCGTCTTCAAGTTGACATCTTATAAAGTCCTTAAGCGTGGAAGAAGCCAACTTCCACGGGACGTTTTATCCTTGGATAAAATGTTTATCATCACTAAGGATCAGGCGTGACAGTATTTTAAAACTAAATCGAGGACAACATCAACACACACAGAAGTTTACATGAAAAAAAATTCCCACATTAAGCTGCTTACTGATAAAACTCAGGCCTTGCTCTTTCGTCCCCGTTTTCCTCTACAGTGAAGCTTCTGATATTCATAATTGCCTTGAACAGAGTTTCGACGATTTTAGAAACACGGTCATGCTGATTGATGCATTCCTTTCAAAGGTTTCACCCGTTTCTACTCTTCTTAACCCTGTGGCCGCTACATCGCACAAGAAGTTGGTTTTGGTGAGATACCTCCTCGACTCTGTGTCTACTGAAATATACCACTGCATTACCAACTCCAAGAACACAGTGGTTTTTAATGTTTCAGTCCGCTTACCACTTTCCTTAGCGAAGCGCAACATACTCATTCCGTGCAACATGGCTCATTATAGGTGCCGTTGGAGGAGGCTACGTAAAAAGTCCCAGCGGCATAGTTGCCCCCTGCTATTACATTTCATGGACAACCACAGCTTGAGAGGTCATTACCAACAAGTCGACATTTGCTGCCATTCAGCCTTATGAGGACATCAAGGTAGTCCCTGAAAAACCCCCGTCCAAATAGAAGTACTTCGCTCGCTGAGAAGCAATTCTGCCTTGCCCATGCAGGCTGACCTCACTGTAACCGATATGAACGTCGCCAAATGCCCCTCTGTCAAGAAGTCAAGGGTGAGAACAAAGCCTCACCTTGCCCACCAGTAAACTGTCGACCTAGATATGTCTAACTCCCCAGCCCCGGTTCCGCTTCCACACAAACGCCCTTTCCTACCATTTCCCCCAGTAGCCTATACTTCCAGTAGCTCTACCTCCCCAACCACGGGCCCCAAGTGGCACTCCACTTCAGTATCAAAGCCGCGCTCCCCCATCATAGCCTCAGAGCCAGGACGAAACCCTGGTACAACAACCAGCCATCGCCGTACTACTTCCAGTCCGTTGACAAGTATTGTCAACCACCGCTCTCGCTCTAACGACTCTATCAACTACCCACCAGCTGCTAGCTCAGCCGCGACACTTCGTTGTCATCCTCATAAGTGTCGCTCCAATCCTACCACGAGCCTACTTGTATTCCTACCAGGTCTGCATTTGCTCAACTAATCACCCCACCCATTACCCCCACTCTGAAACGGCACCTGCTTATAGCGTACTCTCGGACCCTCTAGGTGGAAACCAGTTGGGCCACCATCCAGATTCGTCGAGCTCCACCATCGCTTTAAGCAGGATTGACCTTCAGGGTCTCGCCAGTTCCACTCACCATTCCATTGCCTCGCACCTCCTTCTACTGTCTTTCCCTTTCTCTGTTCGAATGGGTCACATCAATCCCTCATCTCCGTTGCTACCCTATATCCCTTCTTGCCCCCCAGACACCAAATCTCCGAACGGTAGCCCCAGCATGCCTCAGCTGTTCCCCTATGCTCCCCTCTACCAACCCTCATCTAACCCTGGAGTACAACGTACGTTCCCCGGCAGATGCTCCAGGTTCATACCTGTATCCGGCCTCCTCGCCCCACCTCCTCACTTACCGTCTCCTTTGCCCCTCACGAGCCTCCAAACCTTTCCAAATTTCGCCACTCCCTTTCCGCCCCCCACCCTACACTACTTCCCAGTTACTCTCCCAAATACCTTCACCCCATGCCGACCTACCAGGCCTATGCCGACTTCGCCAAACAGGTAGGTTACCCGCAGTCAAAATCTCGTTTGTTCCTGACCGGTGCCCTCCTCACCCATGGCCATATTGCTAGTCACCCTATGGACCAAATTGATAAACTTTCACAGACCTGTATCACTGATCGCTCCCCACTCGATGTCATGTCCCTTAGTACCTTACACCATGCACTCCTTCCTGTCCACCCCGCTTCGACAGATATTATTAACCTCTCACTTTGCCATATCGTGCCCCTCCCCCTGTACCGCGTGACACTCCTTCGGCCCACATCAGCGGTGTGCTGCACACCCACCGTATTGATCACCCACAGCGATCGGCGGCGCCTAATGCTAGCGCTTCTCCCAATTTCCGTCCCCCACCCAACACTGTCTGCCCTCCCTCTCCTGCAGACGCTCTATCCCCACTGAGACCCAACTCCTATCGCCACAGCAATCCCAGTAGTCTTGCACCTGGCATCCATGCTTTGCGCACACCGACACTGAACACATTCCTATTAGTTCTTATTAGCTCTCCATCAAAGTTAGAAAAATATTGCATCTGCATTTCTGGTATTTACCTCAAACGCTGACATTATACTAGTAAATGAATCCTGGCTGTCAGATGATGCCTCGCTTGACCTTGTTCGCATAGCCGGGTATCAATGCTTCTCGAACACCAGCCAGTCCATGCATGGAGGGGGCTGTTTAGCCTTTGTCAAATGCACTATCCGCGCTGGTGTTATTTACCACCCCTCTCTTCTCCTTATTGCTGATTCGTTATGGCTATCTATTCACGCCTTCGGCCAGAAACTTCTCCTTGGTTGTTTCTACGTCCACCCGGGTCTGGAGCCTGCAAAATTTGACTCTGCCGTGGTTGTCTTTAATGCTGCGCTTGACTATCCTGCCAGTGCGAAAATTATTTCGGGTGACCTTAAACTTCCTTCGATTTGCTGGTCCTCCCATACGAGCCCTCCCGCCCTCTCCACCTTCCTTTCTTGTGTCCTTCTTGGTGGATAGACCAGTCACTTCTCCTGCCCTAATAGGGGGAACAACATCTTGGACCTAGTATTCTCCATTGATGTTCCTGATATGACCACCCAGGTTACTGATCACTTCCCGGGTAGTGACCACCGTATTGTCAGGTGCAAGTTCAGCTGTTCTCGTCTGATGCAATCCTCTCCCCCGGTTCCGGCTTCCCACTGTTCCTGTAACTGGCTCTTAGTGCCAATGATAATCCGCTCCCATAACTGGCCCACTTTTCTTTCCTCCGATCCCCTCACTGTTGTGGACTTTCTCCACTCCAACCTCCTACACTGCTTAAATACCGCCAACCCATGTGCCGACCCGCGCCCCAAGTCTAGCGGCTCACGCCTGTCACTTTTAGAGCGTAAGCTCTCTAAGCTGCAACTTACCTTCGCTAGATCACACGACTTTACAATTCTCCTGCGCATAAACCAGCTACAACTGAGGCTGCGTTGCATGGCAGATTCGCATCTGAGAAGGCAAAAGGCCATCGCCCTAGCACACCCAAACAAAACTGGATGCCTGTCCGACCTGCTTAGTAAAAGTTCCAGTCCCTCCATTCATACCCCGCCCAAACTCCTCATCTGTGGCTCATCTACCGCTAATACCCCAGCATCTATTTCTGAGGCTTTCAGTGAGCATTCCTCTTCCTCCCTTACAAACTGACCCGGATTCTCTCTCCCACAATCCATCCCTGCACCTCCGCCCCTCTTTCATCGATTCCCTTCACCCATTTAGAAATTGAAAAATCAGTTTCCTCTATTAAGCCTTCCCCGAAACCGGGACCAGATGATCTCCCACCGGCCCTCCTCCGTTTTAATGGCCCTGACCTCTCTTTATTGTTACCTAATGTATACACCGCCTCCAGGCTTCACAGTTTCGTCCCGCCTCAATGAAAATCCCCTGGTATAATTCCGCGCTTCAAAGAGGGTGCACCACACTACGCAGATAACTATCGGCCAAATAATCACACCCCAGTAGTCTGCAAAATCATGGACAGAATTATCAAAAAACGCATTGTCCAGTACCTCTTATCCAACAACCTGCTGAACGCTGGTCAGCTGGTTTCTTGAACTTTTGTTCCTGCTCTTCCTGCCAGCTTGACTTTCTCAATATCCTATCGTCTGCTGCAGACGCCGGCAACTCTGTAATCGTCCTGTACCTCGACATGTCTAAGGCCTTTGATCGTGTTCCCCATATGCATCTGTTAGCCGAGGTCCGGTCTCTCGGTATTACTGACTCTCTCCTCTCCTGGCTATCCTCTTATCTCTCTCACAGATAACAAGCTATGCTCGTTGACGGCCGCTTTTCTTCTGTCAAGCCAATTACTAGCGGCGTCATCCAAGGCAGTGTCGTAGGCCCATTACTATTCCTTATTTATATCAATGACATTTTCTCTTCTATTCGACGCGGCACTCCTTTCCTGTTTGCCGACGATATAAAAATAGTTTACTCCTTCCTCCCTAATGACCAGTTCGTGACTCTGAGCAACATATCGCGTGACTTACTCGTGGTTCATGAAATTCTATGCGGAGAAAAGATTCCTCCTACCATACAAGTGCACCGTACCACCCGGCCAAATTTGTCTGGACGGCCTGCCCATCCCCATACACCCCGTGGTTAACGATCTTGGCGTACGCTACCCTTGTCCCTTTACCTTCTCAGGTCAGGCATCTTTCCAAAGCGCTAAAGCTAAGCGAACCCTAGGCCTGATCAGTCGGTGTTCCTCAATACCGGCCAGTCGCTTCTCTATTTATCTCTCACACGTGAGACCGCTCCTAGAATATCGTCCCATTGTCCCCAGCCTCTGGCCACGTTCCTCTATTGTATCTCTTGAGAATTTACAGCGTACCTTCACCAAAACGCTGCTGAGTGTATCCATAGCCCCAACATACCACCAGCTTCGAGAGCTCCTACTAACGTATCCTCCATGGATTCGTCGCATGAGGCTCAACCTGATTTTCTGCTTTAAGCTGATCCATAACCAGGCCTACACCTCTTTTCCCATCTCATTCTCTGCGCCCTGCTGCTACCCCGTCCGACATCGTGCCTTCTCTTTCCCTGTCCCTCATTCTGGTCTCAGTCTGAAGTCCCGATTCTTTCTGCCAGCCTATTCCAAAATCTGATATAAGCTCCCCCAAGCTTACACAGTGTCTCCTCAATGTTCTCCTTTAGGCGCGCGCTTGTGTTATACTTAACAGTTCCCAATGCTATATTGCTCACCAATGAACTCGTCTCCACCGACTTGGCCTTTGAAAGAGGCCTCACACTGTAACTCTACTACCTCTGCGCCACAGGCCTTTAGGTACACCTCATGCCCGACACTCACCCTCTCTCTAGTGCCGCGAACCGAGGCCATTGCCTTCACCGATCCATAGCGAACCTACCTCCTGCCCTCATAAGATAACCCTTTTGCTCACCTATGTTCATCTCTTATCCGTCATATTCATTTTCCCCCCTCAGTATCCTTTGCTTCTCAGCTGGGACACACCCAGACTGAGCTTCTCTATCCCTTTTTCCTTTCCAGTGATCCTCAGTGGCGGCCAGCCTTTTCGGGCACTGTACTTACCATCTCCCTGGCAGGTGCACCTGGATAATATTGCCACACGGTCGTCTACCGCTCGCTGTTTCCGTTGGCTCTCCTGTCCACGGTCTCAAGTCTTAGCCAATTGTTCCTGCATCAAGCACCCCTATCGCGGTCTTTTTGTCCCCTGTTCAATTATCAATGACCACTCGTGCCGCTCCCAAAGGTGCGGGGCCCAGTCAGATCCACCGCTATGGCCGGCGCACATCGGGCGTGCAGGCCGTCTGCAACGATATGCGAGCGCAATCAGACTGGTGGATCACAACTGTGTTCACTCCAAGAAAGGTTTCTCAGTTTGGGTGCCCAGGGCACGACCAGCCACACCAATTAGCACCGGTTGTGGATCGCACTCTCTAACTTTTCTCGGACTACCGAGTCTAATGCCGTCGGTTGAAAACTGCACGCTTCTCATCCTTTTTCCATCACAGTTTGTTCACCTATAGTTCTTATCATCTGTTACGACCTCCCATTTTTGCCGCCCTGCCACGGTATGCACACCTACTCGTTCTGTTCTACCTCCTTTCGCCTCTCTCTACATCATCTTTCATTGCACTGAGTCAATGTCGTCCTAACCACTCTTCTCTGCCGACGCTCGCCAGTATCTATCTTTCCACCTGCCGCCATTGCCGGCTTCTACTCTCTATGCACTTGGTATTAACCTCTGCTCAGAATGCCCATTGATAGCATTCTTATACTTGTCGTCTTGGTACGTCTCTCCTTGTTCTCCCTCCTTGTGCCCAACGCCATTATGCACCAATCACACTCGCATCCATGACCAATTCGCATATTAGAACTTGCCGCTCCAAACTTCGCTTCTTTTACGGCCGCATTTAATATCTAATCACCGCCACCATATTTTCCTTTCTTGGCTCCGCGATTCCTCTGTGGTTCTTTCCATTAGGCAGCGTCCAGATTAGCATCCACCTGCGCAGCTGTCTGCCGGCACACAGCTCTCCAGGTTCATTGCCCCAACTCCGTCGCGCATTCATTTTTTTGGCCTTTTTGTTCTATTACTGGTTCACTTATCTTGGGGCTTCCTGCTTCCTTCTCCACCTCTTTCGTGTTTCATTTGCAGTAAAATGATCTGACTGGTCATGTCTTACCTGTGCCTCCTCGTTCATTGCTTTCATCTCTTGATCCGTTTATTGCTCGCTACGAACATTTTTCTGTGCCTTCAAGTGTGGTCCACTTTTCCGTTTTCCACCGATTGTAATGACAGCCTTACATCAGGATGTTCTTTCGCAGTTCGAAACCGTTTGATCTGTTCTTCGCCCGTTTCCTCTGATCCGTCACCACAAATCGCACCTACAGTAATCAAATAATTAGACCAATTCTTACCTGATCTCTTCGATCCTATCCTTATTCTTTCCTCGTTTATTATCTGCTCTTCACGGCCGGCATCACTTTTGTGCTTATTCGGTTTTCTCTATCTGTTGATCCACTATGTTATCCCGTCATGGAAAACTTCGTCTGAATTCTCCCAAGTCAGTCCTACACACTTCGATCCCATCCTACCTCCCTCCTCCAATCACTAATACTTTTTTCTCCTAGTACTCCATGGCTCTTTGCTCCTGCTCCTCGCATATTTATTTATGTACTTATATATATATATATATATATAAATCTGCACTGCATCCTGAACTTTGTTGCGGGCTATTTCTCATGCTACCATCCCGCTGACCCCCATGATATGCGCCCACTCTTTTTAGATCTACACCTCATGTTTACCATATGAAATTCCCACAGATCACTCTTGCCATCCGTACCACAATTTACTTATTCCAATGTTCGCTGCTTGTTCTACGATGAGTTTTGCGCCCTGTCCGCTGACCATCTACTGCAGTGTAGCACAACCTAATTACTATATTATAACTAGCAATGGATCCCTTTTTTTTCTCCGCCATCTTTCGCTACCACTCTTTCCCATATTAATTTCTAGCCTCCTCCATGCACTCCTGACAGTTTTCAGATATCCTCAATCCGGCCACAGGCATTTCTTTTGTGCCTTTCAGTTTGGTCTGCTTTTCCACGTTCCACCGATTGTAATGACAACGTTATGTCATGATGTTCTTTTACTGTTACAAATCGTTTGATCTGTCACTACCCGATTTCTGTGATCCGTCACCACATATCGCACCTGCATTGATGAAATAATTAGCCCCATACTTACCTGTTCTCCTCGATCATATCCTTCATCTTCACTCTTCCATAAACTGCTCCTCACAGTCTTCGTCACTTCTGTGCTTCCCCATTCTATTTTTCTCTTCGTTGGGCTGCCATGTGCTCTTGTAATGAAGATAATCCACCACGATATTCCAAAGTTAATTCCACAACCATTCGATCTAACCTTACCTACCCCTCCCAATGACGGATAATTTCTTTCTAGGACCCCATTGTTATTGCTTCTGCTCCTCATATATATATATATATATATATATATATATATATAACATACATATATATATATTTAAATTTGCGCACATATTTATATGTACACGTGCTCTGCATCTTGTAGTTCCTTACCTGCCACTTCTCTTGCTATCATCCCACCGACCGTCATGATATGCTTCCATCAATTCTACATCTGGGCCTCACATCTACCGTACCCGATCCTTCTAAATCGTCTTTGTCATCTGATCAACTCTCTTCCTCTTGTATTGCTCGCTCCCTGTTTTACGATGAGTCTTGTGCCCTGTCCGCCGACAATCCACTGCAGAGTACCAATGCTTCATTGACATCTAATCCACGGAAGTGCACATCACTTTTTTCTCCATCGTCCCTCGCCACTGCAGTTTCTTATAACGATTTCTAGCGTCTCTCATGTTTATCGGTCGCCTTCAGATGTATCTACCCGGACCAGTCATATTTTCCATCTGACCTTGACTCACATACCCATCGGGCTTCCATTCAAATCCACCCTTGAGTTCATTTAAGCTCCACACAATCTCTATGGTGTGCATACATTTATCCTATTTTCATCCAACTTTATTCCCCCTTCTGAGCCTACGTATCCCACATTTTCGTGCAAGTTTCCGCATTTTCATTAATTATATCTGTCCATTCCATCACCTGTATCAAGAAGATCATGCACATGGCATGCTTCGGGCGCCCCCAAATAAAAAAATAATAATATTATTTTTATAATCACACGGCCGCGAAATTGCGTCTTATGTTGGGGGAATTGCCTGGGCTACCCTCATCAAACGCAACCTTTGCGACGGATCGTTGTGGAAAGCTACAGCCGTAAGTTTTGCTGGACCAAATACTATCAGACTTATACAGAAAATCCGTTGTGTGGTCAGACTTCGGTTACGACGAAATTCTGCAAAGGATCCGCCCGAGGACGGATATCTGATCTCTAGAAACCCCGGCTTTGGGCGTCTTCATGAACACGTACCGGACACCACTAGTTGCAACACTAACGGACACTGCATTGCTGCTTTCTACTAGGTAAGCCAATGATCGTTCTTATTATGGAATTCCGTAGTCACGTAAACCGATCAGCACCATGGATGTGCACTCCTGCCATCAGTCCGCAGAGATGCGTTCCTTGGCAGAAATATATTGCCCATCAAAAAATTTAATCTCAGGTTTTCACAACAGGTAGAATTCGTTACATACGCAAAAACACAAGGACAACAGCTCAGCGGGAAAGATTTGTGGTACGTTACCTCAAGGAATTCTCCTGTTTCATATCAGCTCTCATGCTGCCCTTGGAAACCGAGGCCAGATCCATGCCGGAAACGAACTGATAGGGAGTTGCACCTGCAAAAGGCATTATGCCTTAAACACCCATGCAAAATTTCAACACGGGATATTTCAACCACCTATTCCGCGCGATTTGCAGGTCTCAACGGGCAAACGAACGACGAAATTTGTTAAGGTTTACCAGTACGTTTCACCTATCCTGGAATGACTAAATTTGACTGAATTTTCTTCATAATGTCGGAGGGCCAACCCTGGGGAAAATTGCAATCAAAGATACAAAATCTGGTCCTTGGTTGTGGGGAAGAATTTTCGTTGTTTCACTATAGGTTTTCTCGTACTGTTTGTCGTCAAATGTATACCAATGTGACAACACAAGAAATCTGCCACTATCGGTAGCTGCCTGCACAGAAGTAAACTGGCTCTGTCCGAAGGAGCTTCTGACGATGTCAAATATGTCTCATTCTAGACCTTAAACCGTGTAAGCTATGCATGCCGTTTTCCTCGTTGACTGAATTAAAAAAAACGATAACAGAGATCTCAGTGACAGTGTAATATAATAATCGGATAACAGTAAACCGTTCATCATAGCTATTCACATCGATTACCGTTTAAATGTTGCATTGTTCATCAGTACTTCAGGACCCTCAATTTTCCCAATGGTTCAGTGCATCGAGTTCTGAATAACGACATCCATATTTTATAATTTTAAACCTTTGCAACAAAAAACGACAGCATATTTTGTATCACTTTGCAATCTCTATTGTTTCGTCATAATGCGGCAACCTGGTGGTGTTCCGTGACTTTGCATGTGCGGACTGCTCGCGTGAAATGGAATGTAGGAAATATTTGTCTTAATTTTGGGAGGCAGTTAACCTAGGGGTTCTACTCCTGCGGTACATGATCCTGCTTGAATAAATTATGGAATACGTTGCAGTTAAGCTTACAAAAGTGTAGAAATTATTCGTGTGAGAATGCAGGCTATTTTATTTAGACATTTCGCGCCAAAAGTCTCAGCAAATTGCTTTGAAAAACATAGAAGTGCAAGAAAGTGGTGAGCCCTCAAGTTCCCGTCATTTCTAAAATAATTCCCACTTTAGACCCTCGAGTGTTTCAAGCAGGACTCAATTGGCACTATTTTGCTGACTGGGCTCTTACTTAGCCTAGCGCAATGACACCAGCTTGAGAAGCACGTTGCTCCAACATTCGGGGCAAACCTCGGTCATACCCCAAGGTTAGGGCCGGCCCCAGATTTGCCCCACGTCTTCTTAATGGGGTAAACTTGGGACTTGTTCTAAAGGGCAATCTTGGGGCCCGGTCGCGATTCCCGAAGCTCTTCAGTAGTAAGATTGGGTCAGCCTTAAGTTTGCCCCAAGTTTCTCCCATGAGAACCCCTAAGGACTGACTTGAGGAGTGTCACTTTGGCGCCAGCTTTGAAAGCAGCTCTTCAATTGATGACTTCTGTTTACACATTTGGGTTAATTTTGATTCTAATATGCTGGCTTTTTTGCTAAACTCATCAAGTAAGTCAGTTGGAGCTACCATGCAAGGCTTGTCTTTGAGTTGTTCACTGGAAAGTGCTTATATTCGCTTGCAGTTCCTGGAAATACCAAACTGCGAGTTCACGGGTTGGAAAAGCCTAATCGTCGTTCTCGACGTCATGCTCGTGCGATAGGCTTTCAAAAGCATGCTGATGACGCGAGACTCTATGCAGTAAATTCAGCGACCAATGACCCAGGCTTTATATGTTATATGCCACTTAGCTGAAGGAACACTTCCCTTGTAGAACCCAGTCGGTTCGTAACATCGGTTTCCGGCCTTTTTGTTCAGTAACCACTGTACATGGATTAAAAATGAATTATTGAGAAAAACACCGACCACAGGAGTAATGTGCAAAGCCTAGCTGGTCTTTCATTTAGGTATATTGGTCTAGTTCATCGAAATGTCGTGGAATGCCTTGGTATAGATTATTCTATCTCACTCCCTCAAAGTGGGTGAAATAAGGACAACTATTCGGGAGAACATAAATTGGGAGACAGCAGTGAGCGTCTCAAAACAAAGTTTGGAGAAAGTGATAGAAATTAACAAAGCATATCACTTATTTCAAGCGATTGGCACAAACCGCTTGAAACCGACCGGATTTTAGCCGGTTTTCCAGCGGCTTTTACTATCACACAGATTGGTTTTTGAGCGGTTTCTGATTAGTTAACGACCGGTCCCTGAGCGGTTAGTGCCACTCGCTTGGAGTAAGTGATATGCTTCGTTAAATTCTGTCACTTCCTCCAAACTTCGTTTTGAGACACTCATTGCTGCCTTCCAATTTATGTTCTCCCGAATAATTGTTCCTATTTTACTCATTTTGAGGGAATGAGATGGAGCAATCTATACCGAGGTATTTCACGACATTTCGATGAATTAAACCGGTATATCTAAATAAAAGACCAGCTAAGCGTTGCACACTATTCTAGTGGTCGATTTTCTTCTTATAAATCCGCTGTTGATCCACGTGTAGTGGAGGATAAAAAAACGACCGAAAGCCGCCGAAAACCAACCGCAGTAATAGTGAAGTCCGCTCGGAAACCGGCCAAAAACCGGTCAGTTTCGGAGCGGTTTCACAGCCGTTTTGTTATAAGGATTCACAGGTTTGAAGACTTTTAGGAGGTTAAAGTGAACCCGATTGAGAACGTTGATTTTTACAAAGCTTCAATGATGAGAAAAAAGCTTCGACGTAGAAAACAGCTAGTTCAGTGAAAAACCACTTCAAGGAATGCACCTACATTTTTACGTTAAGGACGGGGCTCTATAACAAGGGGTGCGGCAAGCCACTGACTGCAAGCGATTAGGCCAAGAATTTCATGAGTTTTTCTGAGAGGGGTCGTTAGGAGGGAATATGGAGAAACTTTGGGTTTCGAATTTCCTGAAAATATTTGTGTAACTATTTCACGATAACGGATTATGGCCTCACTGTGGCATTCAGTTCAGCTCACGTTGGCCAGGACGAAGGTGGTCGAGACCAATCTTGCCTGCAGATCATTGTGTTGTCGGCGCATTTCCTTGGCTTCCAACACCGAGCTTTGAATGTTGGGTCTGGAAGGCGGAATTTGCGAGGCAGTATCACCTCCACAGACAAAGGTTCATTGGCAAAGACATCAGGGGATCACCACCACACCACGCTTTCACACAGCTAGTTCCAAAAGGGCTGGATTCCAGTGTGAATCTAAAGGCTTCTTGTAAGTTGGTACATAACTGCATCGGACAGCACCTTGTGACTGTCTGTCCCACATAGATACATACTTATTTCAAAAAATTCAACCGGTGTGCCCAGCCTTGAGTATGTTCCCAGGTGCCACACTGAGGGGCAGAAACTAACTAACCACTCAAGTCCACAAATACCAGGCCCCTTATGATCTTGTAAGTTCCTTTTGGGACACCTCGGCTTCTGCGCCTCTCTCGAGGGAACAGATTACCACCTTCTGGACGGCGGGGCGTTGGATTTCCCCCTATGACCGGTGATTTTCTTGATGCAAGTCGCTGCTACCCTCAAAGCCCTCCTTAATCAACGGTTTAT
Source organism: Fasciola hepatica (assembly GCA_948099385.1). Taxonomy (NCBI): domain Eukaryota; kingdom Metazoa; phylum Platyhelminthes; class Trematoda; order Plagiorchiida; family Fasciolidae; genus Fasciola; species Fasciola hepatica. The sequence continues at coordinate 1,237,113 of CANUEZ040000124.1, forward strand.
CTCTCGCAAATGGGCGAGACGCATGCAATAATCATGATCAAAGTTTACAAGTCACACAAATATACAGAACTGGAAAATTGTACCGATAGTGGACAGAGCAGAGTAAAGTGAAGGGTCGAATTAGGTTTGTCGCTAGTTGAGGTGAATCACGGAAGATTTACCCCTCAAAATTGAGAGTCAAGTTAATTGTAGCAGAATGCATTGGGTGGAGTTCCGCCGATATGAACCTCGAATATTGCGGAAAACTAGTTTGGACAACGTAAGAAAAGATCAAAGAACGAGATGGAGCCAAACAAATGAAGATCGCGGGAGGCTGCTGTAGTAACCTCGATCGTTCTGAGAAAATGACGGTTTTCTGGACACAATTATAGATCTATTTTCTCTACGATATTTTCCGACGTTTGACATCGACCTCACAGTGTTGTCCAGTTGCGTACGTTTTACTAGACTGACTTTCGCAAGGTTTCCGTCGACCTCTTTCTGAATCACTTTCACTTTCGGTCTCACCGATTGTACACGCTGGCGGTTCGCTTCCTGCACAGCCGTTGCGTTTCATTTTCCGTTCGGTGTATCCCTCGTATCGGTGCTGCTTCGGTGCCACGATATACAGAATACACTTTGCACCTACTAACCGACTTGCGTCTTCTTTATTCGTCCGATAGAGAGGATATCGTCGGTATTTCGCTGTTAGACCCAATAGGAGACACGTTCACTAGCCGCTCTCGAACGTTTTTTATATTGGTGAGCCTGGAACCTCCAGAACCTTCCCGGATTATTCGCCCGCCCTGTTGTTCTGTGATTTTTGCTATTTCACATCCTTTTCTTGTTGCACGGTACATATTTTTTACGATATATTATCGCGACGTATCCATGTCTGGGAATATGATGCAGCTTGATACAGATCTCACTTTTTCTGCGGTTGCTAATAAACCTGTGACTTTTATCCCACATGATCCTGATGTTTAGTTTGCAGCCTTAGAGCTGCAATTTGAGGCACGTAAGACTATCGGCAGGCTCCAACAATGTTCCTACGCCTTGGAGGCTATCCCAGGCGATGTTATCACCTCAGTGAGGGATTAAGTAATAAATCCTCCACAAGAGCAGCCGTACGATCGGCTTAATGAGGCCATACCGCAGCACTTCCTTTCCTTCGGGAGGAATGCTTATGCCAGCTACTTGCTCGGCACCCCATAGGGGATACAAAACCCAGCGGCCACCTAGCTCACCTCCGGTCCCTAGCAGGGCCCGCCAATAAAGATTCAGAGATAGTTAAGTAACTGTGGTTGGACTCTTTACCTTTTCATGTTCAGACCACCGTAACTGCTCTCCTCGAGGACTCGTCCTTGGAACGAGCAGCCGCCGTGGCTGACAAGATTGTCGCGCTTGTCGGCAGTGGGGCTTACCCCCTCATCGCCATGACATTGGGCAACCCTCGGGGTGTTAGTCTGGGTGAGTCACCGGAGAGGTCTCAGCAATCTCGGTCCATCCAGCGCCGACTGTCCATCAAGGACACAGTTAAAATACCGACCCCTGGCAGTAGCCCACGTAAGCAACAGCAAGGAAGGGAGCACTCTACTGCTCACGTCCGCCGTGAATCCGCCTCACCTGCCTCGTCCAAACCAGATAATCCTACCAGCGGTTTTTGTCGGTTCCACCGCGTCTTCCTACCCGCCGCCCGTAGGTGCAGACAGTCGTATTTATACGCGGCTGGAAACGCCACTTCCGGCGAGTAGAAGCGGTCGTACTCGCTGACAATCAGTCTCAGATTGGCCGTTTATTTTACGTGCATGATTCGAGCACTAATGCTAGGTTCCTGGTCAGTACTGGGACCTAAGTGTCCGTTTTGACGGCAGGTAAAGACGCGTCACTAGCTTCTTTGCTTCGGCTGTCAGCGGTGAATGGTTCTTCCGTTCCTACCTACGGCACGAGACAGCTTGCAGTCAACCTGAGACCACGACGACGGTATCTGTGGACATTCATTCTTGCGGAAGTTCCCACAGGCATACTGGAAATCGGTTCTCTGCAGCACTATGGAGTACCTGTTGATCCACGCAGGCTGCATCTCATCCATCCTTCGTCGGCCACTAAATTTACGGGTCTCGCAGCTCGAACAGATGCACACCGAATCACAGGTTTTTTCTAACATTCCTCATGATTTTTAGTCTTCATTTATTAAATTCCTCATTTTGACTAAACCATTTGAAGGGATAGAGAGAGTGACTGATCGTGTGGCACCGGTAAACTCATGAGCAGTCTTTCGACGTCACCAGCAGTATAACGGGCAAGCTACGAGGAGTTCCTAGACAACGAACACTTCCGGCCTACCACCACGATCCAAGCCCAACTCCGTCAGACTTCTAGGAGGAGGTCCCTGTAGCGGTGGCCAACTTCCTTCATACCTTTACTACTTTTATTGTTTAATTGAATGCTGAATGCCAAGCGCGGTTGCCACTTGACCGTTGCCCTTGCGCAAGCTCTTACGCACGCTCCCGAATACACGCTAACCACTATCTCTCTCAACCGCCTTCATGTTTTCATGAGCCCTGGAGAATGCTGTTCGTATAGTGCTGGGCTTTAGAGTAACGTGCAGGTGGTCTACGCAGTACACAGGACCGAAGCACGCGTCTACTAAGGAAACCGCAAGATAGGGTCCAACCAGCCCTATAACATTGTCACTAACGGACCACCAGTCACGGAACGACCTCGCCGACTGGCACCGGACAAATTGGCCCTGGCCAAACGTGAGTTTGACACTTCACTTTCTAAAGGTATTGTTTGTCCTTCTCGCAGTCCATGGGCCTCAACTCTGCACGCGGTTCTTAGGAAAGATGGCATTAGCTGGCGGCCATGTGGTGACTATTGCACAGTTAACTTAGTTACCCGTTACGATAGCTATCCAATACCCCACATACACGACATCACGGCATTACTTCACGGTACAGCTGTATTTTCTTAGATCGATTTGGTACTAGCCTATCACCAGATATCAGCCGCTGCTGAAGATGACGATAAAACGTCTGTCACGACTCCTTTTGGTTTGTTTGAGCTCCTACGTATGTCTTTTGGTTTGCGAGATGCTGCTCAGACATTCCAGAGGTTTATCAACATCATTGCGCGAGACTTGGAATTTGGCCGCCTCTATATCAGTGATTTTTAATCGCATCGTCGAGCGTAGATGAACATTTACAACTTTTGACGCCACTATTTCAACGTTTGTCCGAACATCGAATAGTAGTCAATCCCGATAAATATGAACTTGGCAAACCAAAACTTGTGTTCCTCGGCCACAAGATCACTCGAGAGGGTATTAAGCCTTGAGAGGGTGAAGTGCGCGCTATTCTAGATTACGCCGTACCGTCCTCAATCAAGGAGCTCAAGGCATTTTTGGGGTCAGTTAACTTTTGTCGTCGTTTCACACCTCACGCTGCCGAATGTTTGCTTCCATTAACTGAACTACTTCGTGGCAATCCACGTAAGTTGTCACTTACCGATGCTGCACGAGTAGCATTCTCGGAGATTAAAGCGACATTAGCTCAGACCACGCTCCTAATGCACCCAGTTCCGTCCGCCACGCTTAGCATAGCGGTGGATGCATCCGACTTTGCCATCGGAGCGGTCCTGCAACAGTCGTTTTCTGGGATTTGGCAACCACTAGAGTTTTTCTCTCGATGACTCGGTCCAGCGAAACGAAATACAGTGCTTTGGTCTCGAACTGCCCGCCGCATATAATGCCGTTAAGCACTTCCGCCATGCAGTCGAGGGTCGATATTTCATCCTCTATACCGACCATAAGCCTTTGACGCATGCATTGCATACTAAGCGTAACCGTTACTTCCCACGAGAAGCCAGACATCCAGACAATGTTTCTCAGTTCATGACTGACCTACTACACGTTAAAGGTGAGTCGAACTGCGTTGTAGATGCTTTGTCATGTATTCCGCCCAATGCTAATAAATCTCTAGTTTTAGACATCCCTGCCATGGCTGCAGCACAGGCACAAGATTCCACATGTATGGAGGCCGCTCAGTCATCGTTGCTACAGTGTCAGTCCATACCTCTGGCCACCAGTGCTGAGACTATACTCTGCGGCATGTCTACTGGTTTACCTCGATCAGTCATACCCTCTACATATCGGCGTCTCGCGTTCAATACTCTACATGGACTCACATCCGGGCATCGCAGCAAAGTCTCCGATCAGCAGCTGCACGATACGTCTGGCCGTCCATGAATAAAGATGTTCGTATGTGGGGAAAACTGTGTCTACAATGTCAACGATCTAAAGTGCATAGGTACGTGGCTTCGTCCATCGGTACTTTTGCTGCTCCTGATGCTCGCTTCGATCATGTCCACATAGACATTGTGGGTCCATTGACCCCATCACACGGGTGTATCTATTTACTAACGTTTATCGATAAATTTACGAGGTGGCCCGGGGCTATTCCTATCTCTGTCGTCACGGCCGAGTCAGTGGCTCGACATCTGGTAGTGCGATGGATAGCTTTATACAGCTGTCCTTCTACAATCATTACCGGTCTAGGGCAACAGTTAGAGTCCGAACTATTCTCTTCATTAACTTACATGCTGAGCACGGAACGCATTCGCACGACCGCGTACCATCCGGCATCGAATGGTTTAGTCGAACGTTTTCATCGCCAACTCAAAGCGGCTCTTAGAGCACACGAGAGCCCCGACTGGTACGAAACGTTACCACTAGTTCTGCTTGGTATCAGAACTTGCATAAAGGCAGATATCCAATGTTCCGCCGCAGAACTTGTCTGTGGCACGACATTACGACTGCCTGGGGGAATTCTTTACGCCACGGAGTGCGGATTTACTTGCCGTACAGACTTATGTTCACCGTTTGTCTACGTACATGCAAATTCTCGCTCCGGCGCACACTCGAATGCAGCGACGACAGGTTTTTGTTCCGACCGAACTCGAAACTTGTTTGCATGCATTCATTCGTTTTTGCTCGGTACGGAAGACATTTCAACAGCCTTAAGAAGATCCATTTAGCGTGATTGTCCGTCACCGTAAGACCTTCAGTGTTGACCAACACCGCCGCTTCGATGCTCTAGCATCGACTGTCTCAAAGCCACGTAGGTTGATGAAGGCGTGTCACCCGCTGACATGAGATTCGATGTTAATCCTGCAAAAAACTGTTGGCAACACTTCCGTGTCACTTCAAGGCGTGTAGTCAGCGTAGCCTGCTGCAATCTTGAATGTGGCCATCAAGAGACGTTCAGAACAGCACCCGGTTGGTATGGCCACGACTTCGAATGAGGCTATCGTCTCACGTGCAAGTCAGCAGAGCACTTCTACGCACCCGTCCGTGGATGAGGCTACCGTCTCAATTTCCGGTCGGGAGATCGTTTGCCCAGCACTTTTTCAAGACTAGGCCAAACACAATCTTAGTCATTGCACTTCGCAGTAATAACTTTTGGGTTTATCGTTTCAACAGGATTTAACATGCCTTATTAGTTATTACCGTAATCTAGTCAAGTCCTCTTTTGCTGCTACACCAGTTTTCCTTTTTATTTTCGTTTCATGGTGCGCTTCGCTGTTTCCACGAAATTTGGAGAACCTCGGCACCAACGTTTGCAATCTGAATCGGCCCTGTCGCTCTTGTTCTTTGCTGCTGACGAACCTACCGATTTATATTCCGGATATCATATTGGTTAACAGTTACCCGACGCTGGACGTTATTGGTATGGCACACCTGTATGACGAATCACGCAACCGATGTCATTGTCAACTAATCTGGTTCACGCTGGATCATCATCCTACGGTTCCTGCATACCACGGACTTTGCCCGCCAGTATCCTACAGCACAGCTACACTCACGTATTTTGCACTCATTCACGCGCACGAATATCGTTTTTATGCCTTCTCCTCCTTGACATTTTTCGAAAGCTTTCCGCGCTTTCTAGCGGGGGGCTGCTGTAGTAACCTCGATCGTTCTGAGAAAATGACGGTTTTCTGGACACAATTATAGATCTATTTTCTCTACGATATTTTCCGACGTTTGACATCGACCTCACAGTGTTGTCCAGTTGCGTACGTTTTACTAGACTGACTTTCGCAAGGTTTCCGTCGACCTCTTTCTGAATCACTTTCACTTTCGGTCTCACCGATTGTACACGCTGGCGGTTCGCTTCCTGCACAGCCGTTGCGTTTCATTTTCCGTTCGGTGTATCCCTCGTATCGGTGCTGCTTCGGTGCCACGATATACAGAATACACTTTGCACCTACTAACCGACTTGCGTCTTCTTTATTCGTCCGATAGAGAGGATATCGTCGGTATTTCGCTGTTAGACCCAATAGGAGACACGTTCACTAGCCGCTCTCGAACGTCTTCTATAGTAGTACGATCGAATTTAGTGATTTCTGAGTTCAATGAAGAGCACCTGAATTGGCCGGCCGCCTCAGGAACAACCAAGGGGCCAAGAGGAGCTTCGTTGAGAATGAGTGGGGAAGTGCGAAGCGAAGAACCGGTGTGGGGTGGATGGAAGTTAGAAACAATGTCCGCAATATTATAGGCGGGGCCTCGGTTTGTGGACGAAATACAAGTTGGTGGACTGGTGGTCATACCACCATTGGGGAACAGGTGGAGACGAATTCACTGGTATAGATCTATGGTATGGGACCATGTCTCACCCAGGGTATATAATGAAAAACATTGTTATTTTGCGTCGGTACTGAGTCTCCGTGGGATATACCCCCGGTTGTTTGGGCAAAGCGGGAGCCCGATTCGAACGGGTTTTTGATGGCTTACTGCCACCGTTGGACTGAGGTAGGTAAATTGACGGGGTACAGTTGAGGGGCTACATTGGGATGAGAGGCTTAACGGAGGGTCTGGTAACTGAATTCAACCGGGTAAAGCATTAGGCGGGTACAACGAAAGCTGTGCGTGGTGTACTGTATAATGAGAAGTTTCGAATGACGGTGCCAAAGACGGTGATGGTGTACCAAGGGGCAAATTTGCAATATGGTGGAGCATCGGTAGACAGGGAGAAGGTGACATACGAGTGGCTGGTCGCACCACTTTGGGGTTGGCTGCATGGGTCTTTAGATGTTTTCTTAGGTGCACAGGTGGAATACTGATGAGGGAACCGAGGAGTTTCGGTTGGTGTGCCGGTTTTGGAAATGGTGTTTGGGTAAAAATTTGTTTAACGCTTAGACGTAAGGCCCCAAGCTGGTTTATGAGGCAAACTGGGGGCTTGATGATGTCAATGCTGAGATGATCTAGGCAAAGGGAAGCAACAGGGACGGAGGAAGAGGCAGTGCTCGATTTCTTTGGGTACGATGTTGTTGCTGATCGGCTGGTACGGGTGGTGAGTTGGAAGCAATCACTTTCCCGGCTTGCTTGGAGGACAAGCCGATAGCTGAGCGATAGATGTCTTTGAGATATAGTTGTTTAGCTCGACTATCCATATGTCCTTTAGGTAATGGTGGAGATTGGGTTGTACCGTGGAACCGTTTGGATGGGCGCTGAGGAGTTGGCGACGAGCGGGATACGTCGAGGTCTACATCCACTGGTGGTGCGTCGGTCGATGGTGCGTGTGTGAATGTGTTAACTGTGGTAGGTCGTTGGAGGGGAGGGGGGTTGGGCTGCACTTGGTCGGGTGATTGTGACGAAGAAGGATTGCTGATTACTAACTTAAGGACATCCCTCTGCAACGGAGCCTTGTCGGCGACAATTCTTATGCTTTTGAATAGAGTAGATTCTACGATAGCCATTCTCTTTCTGAAGCATTCGGTGGCAATGCTTTCCTCACGGAACCGAAACAGAAGTGGACACATATACTGCTGCGACTTTTTTCCTTATTCGTACGCAGCCGCACTCGTGGTGTGTCATATCGCAGGCTAAAAGCAAGGATTGCTCAATCGAGGAAAGCGGAAGACGATCCGGAATATTAAAGGCCACAGCATTTTTAGATCTTTTAACTCTTTGGTGGACTTCAGAAGCAACTGAGTCCAGAAATCGACCGGCAGTTAGTAAACCTTGTGTATTCGGGTATTTTGAAGGATAGACGATAAATGCTAGCGGCGACAACGCTGTCAGAGCATTATCCATGGTACCCAACTAGCACATTGCCCACTGCAAAATTCCAGTAACACGCCGGTAACAAGTGGGCAGAGAACTATCGGACTATTTATGAGAACAGTCACATAATTGGTCTTCATACAGCCTTGTGAGTAATAATATGCGATTTTCACTCATATTTATGTCCATGAATTGTGGTGAAATCGTGGGTCTTGGTTTTAGTCAAGAAAAGGCCAAATTTGAATCTCAAAGCGGCTCTGCCTTGTCGCGCGTGTCACGTGCTTCTATGCGTGATTGTGAATCGTCGGATACATTTTCGGAAACTGCTTTACACAATCCAGTTGCAATGGCTGAAATAAATGAGTGAAAAAGATATTGTATGAAGAAGAAAGAACTCAGCTCTGTGAAGTGTGCTGTTTGCGGAGAGGCCACACTGTGGGAGCACCGCCTGCGTTGCCCCAAGTTGGATTTGCCAGGTGAGAGTAATCGTTGTCCTGTTACTTTCATTCTAGAGACTTCGCTTATGAATACTACCGCTGAATGCGGCGGTATTAATCCAAGGAACTTGCCTTTTTGGCCAACAGTGTGAGACATACTTGCAAGAGGACACTATTCCGACGGCTTCCTCAAAGCAGCCAGCAGTTGAGTAACTTAATTGTTTGAATACTAATATTGACTCATTTTTTAGCAACAGCTGAGGCTCCAGCTAAAAAAGCCGTTATCTCTAAAAGACAGCCACGAGTAACAGGTCTTCATTTCTTTCCTGCAGCACTAATTTCAGTTATTAGTTATTCCTTTGCGCTGCTTATGACTTGCACCACAGTCTGCTGACGATGGAAGTTCATTTTTGAACTCCTTGGGAAAGGCTTTTGTTCGTTTTCAACTGTCTTTGGTCCAACAAAGGGTAATCTTAGAACCATTCAGTGAACATATACCGAAACTTTGTCGGGACCCAAGAACTTTGTTGGGCACACCAAGAGAGTGTCCTGTCACGAATTTGGATAACGGGCCTTACACTCACGTGGGACTGAATAACGTTCTGACGAGACAGCTTAAGGAAAATTACCACAGTCTCTGACGAGATGAACATTCAGGTGAACTGTGATGGTACTTCGGTTTGTCTTTCCTCAAATGGGCAGCCGTGGCCATTACCAGTGAGAGTAATCACGCCCCTCTGCCTCCCAGTAGACACCGTCGGTTTTTATTGCGGTGTGGGAAAACCTTCCAAAGTATCAGCTTTCATGAGTGAATACGTGATGGAGTTGAGCAAAGCTTTAATTGAAGGAATACCGTTTGGTGACAGGCTCATTAAGTGACGAATGTCGTCAGTGATCTGTGACACTCCGGCCCGGAGTTTCAATAAACAAGTGAAAGGTCCAACCGGTTACTTTTACTGTGATGAGTGTATCCAACGCGGCTTGCACTGTGAAAAAATGACTTTTCCCTTATGTTAAATGTAAGCTTCGTGACCACGAGGCTTTTCGTACCATGCGGCTTTGGAAACCACATCGGTGTGAGTCCCTTTGTCTCCCTCCCCATTGACATAGTTTAGGCTTTCCAATTAGATTATATGCACCTTGTCTGTTTTGGGTGTGATTAATAAACTTCTCCATCTCTGGTAGCATGGTCCTCGCAATTCATTTGGTCGCCTGGATGAAATTGCTTGTGAGGACCTTGGCAATCGGAAACTCCGTTCTTATGCCGCCACTCCGTGTGATTTCGCGCGGCTTTATCACCATGTTCATACAATTGACCGGTGGAAAGCCACCGAATTCCGCATATTTTTATTGTATTTGGGACCTGTTTGTCTGAAGGGCTTGTTGAGCGAAGGTGCGTATGAGCATTTCATGCTGCCTTCGGTTGCTATTTATATTTTGTGTCATCCAGTTTTGTACATATCATACAATGCCTTTGCGAAATCTATCTTGAGTACATTTGTTCAAAAAATTCTCTTCTTTGTACGGTGCTTGAGACATTACGTACAACGTTAACTCATTAATTCACCCAATCAAAGATGTTCTAAACCACGGGACACTGGCCAAATTTTCCTAATCCCCATTTGAATCCCATCTACACAATTTGAAATTTAATATTCATGGTCGCAGAAAAACCTGTCCTGCAGTTGTATGGCCGTTTGTGCGAGCGTATTACTTCGGACAACCCGGATTCCTCTGCCCACATACACGATGACACCGGACAACCAATTCACCGGTTCCGTGGATGCAAAAACGCTGTCCTAGTGAGCCACATTACCTTTATCCCCCAGCCCACCGAACATCATCTCCACCGCCTGTGGTAAACCGGTTGAAGTTGTCGACATATGTGAGGATCATTTAGTGTGAAATATTTAAAAATTCCGTGTCAGTTTTTAGCAAACCCATGCAGTCTAACCACCTGTACACATATTCCGTTGACAGTTTGCACGATGATGTTGTAACACTTTCTATTAGTAGCGTTGTGTGCAAGTGCTTTCCCATAACTGTTGGCAGTCTTCGTGTAATCATACTCATATATCACACCTTTTCCACGGATATTCCACTTATTGACATGTATCTGGTACTCCAAATTCATGTTAAATAATAACACTACGTATTGCCAGCTGTTAACGTTTTTAGATGTACTTGATAGTTTTCTCTAGTGACAAATCTGTGGCCATCATCCATAGTAACTGGCTGGCGGATGACGAAAGAGTACGTTGGCCCAAGTCGTCCACCTTCCAGGTTTATCAGAAATTGCTGATGGAAGGTTCAAAACTGGCGGATGGTGTTCCAGATTACAAATTTCATGAGGCATATCACTCGGATAAATTCAGAGTATGCTCTCATGCTGTCAGATAACCTGAAGTGTGCAATGGATTTCGAAAGGATAGTCATCGCTGAAACCGGCAGGTCAGATTCGTTGGATGATACAAAATCGATAACGCCCCTTGCCGAGCTCTATTCCGTTAGCCACAGGTGAGTTGTCACTTCATTCCCTATTCTTCAAGGGTACCTTTTACTTTCACGTCAGATGAGAGTTTTGAGAAACTCCCTCCATCTCAGCAAATTCGTATGGAATCGCCCGTACAATCACAAATGTCTCCAGGGCCAGTTTTGGACTTAGCCCACCCCTCACCAAGGTAATGGAAAAGCAGCTTCCCTTGTGGCGCCTCTAAGTAGCCCACCAAGATTGACAGATGAGGGGAACCGCGAAATTATGGAGACAGAAGCCGCATTCAGTACTCCGAGGTTAGTGGTTTTGTAGATCAGACCATAGGACCATTTCGTATAGCTCGTCCCATCCACTAACCACCAGTCAGCCGGCCGGTCAGATGCAGGATTTTCTACAAGGATGGGGAGGTGATTCGACTATCAACCCCACTTATAGTATTCAGACCATATAAAGCTTATTCTCTCCTGCTTGAATGGTCTGCGGATCGACCTTCCTTTGGAAATGGGGAAAATTGACGGTTCCATTAGCCGTGGTGAGGGAGAAGTGGCCTCCATCTACGAGCCGTTCCAGGCTGAAGATGAAGCTCAACAAAATAAGTTGGGAAAAGACCTAGAAGCAGACAATAACTTTAACTGCACCGTGAGCTGCGTAATTGGTTAGGCTTAAAATTAAAATGAACGTCCTTCAGCTCCACTTTGGCACCAATCCGGGATCAACTGTGCGAAGAAAGTTGTCTTCGTTGGTTGGAGAAGATCTGGCGCTCAGGTGTGATTGGACTGGAAAGCCCGAAAAATTATCCATCGGGAATTACCGATTTCCATGCGCTGTGATACGTAAAGCTGTTTCATGAATACCACAACTAATTTCACAGAAGCCTTCAAAACGACTGCTCGGTTCCAAGAGGTACCACCTTTGGATATCGAGCGCTTCATGGAAAGGTGGTTTACGGGTGTCCGGATGAAGGTTTCGTTCGTCGGATTGCCAGGTAGGCTCAAATTCCCCGTGTAATACACCTATGAAAAACTTTATACTTCATTTATGCACCACAATTCAATAATTTAATGTTCTTCGTTTACGTTGAAACGTACGCGAAATATATATATATATATATCATAATGCCATTGTTTACACCGCCAAAACATTGTTTCATTTGCATTGTCCCTGCCACATTCCTCCGGCACTTAACACGACTTTGGGAAAATGTGTTCAACCTCTTCTTGTGTAGTGATTTTCCTAAACATTTATCACTTACAGGTACTTCTTCATTTTGTACCCGCTGGTGCTTTTATATGAGTTTGCTTCCGATCACCATGGAGCTCTCTAAGAACCAGCTATACATGAGAGGTTAATAACGAACATGGACCATCGATGAAACCGTTATTAGTAAAACAAGAAATTCAATACGTTTAGCTAATGTAGTTTCCTGGTTGTGATTGTAAGCGCCCCTGAATAGCGGCTAACAAAGCACTTATATCGTAGGAATGGGATTTGGAATTTGGAGGTACGTGGAGATGGAGTATGAGTTAGAGCACGCCGATTTTTTGCTTGCCCACCGTTTACCGCACCGGTACTGGCACGGTACCGATAGAGTTTCCAAAAGATCACCGATGTATTACCAGAAAATTACCGGAACTCTACCGGCATTTCACGGGAACCGGTCCGGTGCCGGTCTAGATCCGGTGTGTTAGTAAGGTACTTAACTGTCATTCCAATGATTCTAGGTTTCGTTCTGTTGCCCTAAATTCGATACCAGCATCACTGTGTACATCAACTAGTGGTACTGTGAAAGGTACCAAAGCCATGGTTTGTCGGAGTCATTTGGTGCTCGCGGACTGAAGGCGGATTTTCACTCAGTAGTGAGGGTGGACGGAAGTCGCTTTAGCCATGCTTTGGGAAAGTGCTTTTATAGGATTAGAGTTAGGCTTGTTGATAATGGGAAAACTCAGCTATCCTACACTGGCAGTTTGGAAGCTATACTGACAACGTTTTGTAGACCAGCTGGTTGCCTATGAGCTTATTGTTCGGAAGAAATCCCCCGATTATTTTGAGCTGTAGAGGTACTCATGGGAACTATTACTTCTGATATCCCCCTAGACAGCTTAGTGGAAACTTAACCGATAACAGCACGCAAACCAACGTGGTGTAGCGCAGGCCGAGCGCTATAAAGAATTCATCGACCTTACTAAACGCCGACGGGTGGTCGATTGAACTGGTCTTCATTGGCTTTTCATTCCAAAGTGAAGAGAACCTTATTATGAAGAAATTAGACCGTAGGCTCGTCTCAGCAATTTGGACAGCCTAGCCATAATACGGAGCCCATGCGTGCAAGCAACGCTGCAGGAGAGTTTGCATTAAGACCTTGTGAAACTGGATGCATACTTCCGGTATTTTGCATGCAATAATATTGCCTACCACAGTTGATACCCTCCGGCTTCATTTGCATTTATGTGGTCTGATGCAACTGCCAAGGACGCTAAGTAACTGTCTTGTGCTTTCTACCACACCTAATGCCGCAGGTAGTAGGCACTACCACAGAATAACTTAAGAGAATTCCAAGTTTCCCTCAATCCTTGGTACCCTGCTTCCGTTTATAGCTGGTCTCACGTAGTATCTAACATCTTTTTAACGTGCCTTTAACTCCGTACACTATCCATCACTTCAGGCTATCACTTCCGTACTTCCACTACCGTTTTGCTGAAGACTTTCGCTCGCACACTTACCTCGGAGCTTGGTTTCCAGGATTTTGTACCGTTGTTTCTCATTCGGTGAGCACTGTTGAGTACAAATACATAATCAGCACCAAATCCCTATAAACCCTTTAGAATATAAAATGCCTCAAAGAGACCTTCTCTGGGTTTTCTTTTTCCGGTTGAGTAGAGTTTTATATCCTGCAATCCTTTGTCAAAAATTCTGTGTGTTCTTTTGTGCTCGTAGGAATCTATGGAGGGAAAAGTGGTAAGAAACAGTCGGGACTATGCATGTCGGTAAAAAGTTCAACAACCTCAAAATTTCCAGCTGTGTCCTTGGTGGTGGGGACGGTGCGGAGATGCACCCGCAACTATCGCCCATTCCTCTTTCAGGGAATGGCTATGTAGAAGTCTAGGTGCAGCTTATGGACATATCTTCCGCGAGATCTCACAGCGATTCACGAAAAAATCCCCCTATTGAAAGAATATAGGAGACTTAAGTAAGTAGTCAAGCCCGAGTGCGCCCCATATACCGTGGTACCGAAACACTGCCGGCACGAAAAATATACGGAAGCTTATGAAAGCTGAGGTGAATAGGGAAGCAAACTGAGAGCGCAAACTGCCGGCGAGAAGCCGAAGGTAGAAGTGACTTTAAAATGAGGTCCGCGGGCATCTCGAGGGTGTTAGCTCAGTTAAAAGTTTGCAAGCGAATAAAACGGTGGGGTCGAAACCAAGCCTCTGTTAAGGTAGAAGAAAAAAAATAATTCTAAAGAGCTGTCTAGAACATGATGATTTTTATCAGCACCGCTGTGGCCATTTCAGCTTTATCGCCTACCCTCGTCTCTCAGTTTATCCTGGATGCCTTGCACTCTAAGCAGACAACTCAGGCGGCCTCGATACGTAATCTTCCAGTGGACGCCATTGCGAGCGAGGAAATGATGGAAGTTCTCATAAGGATCGCATCAAGAAACCTGAGTTTTACTGCTCAATCGTCTTTTTAATATCGAGATGGTAATCGTAGGCTTCAGGGAGCTGTGTTTTCGCAAATGCATATTGATGTCTAAGAGTGTTTCCTGTTCAAATAATGCGTAGGAGGAAGGATCTCTGTCTAGTGATTGATGAAAACATCTTAACCTGACTTTTCTTCGTGTATTCCGTTCAAGTTCGTAGTTGGCTAACACCTCTTGGGCCCTTGTCCCTTTGTTCTTCTCTCTTCCCGTCTAGAAGGTCCTGTTTTTCTTTAGTTCTTCACACTTCACAAACCTTCTCCCCTAATTCACCTCTCCGTTTTCTCGTGGCATTTCACTGACACCAAACGTTTCAGTTACCTTCTCTTTCCCATCTAGTTTCCCCGTTCTTTTATCCTTTTTCTCAACTTTTTTCAAATTCCTTTCTTTCATGTCCCTTCACCTCAGTTCGTTTTGCTCTCGCTCGTTTTTCCTTTTATTTCCCTTCCTAAAAGTGCTCCCAAAGAGACCTGCTCATCTCAGCGTCATGCCAACTGAGGCGCCTTCCAATCACTATTGCAACTCTGTACCATTGAAATCGGTAGGGATGTCACCTAATTTTCATCGGCCCGTTAGTGCGGGATCCAGCTTTGCAGTATTCAGCCACTTTTATTTTCTCGGAAAAAGTACTACTCAAATTGCGAACGCTATAAGGCTTAGAAGCCTGCTTCGTAGAATCTTCCGTCCTCCGGGGAGCAAATTCAACAACTATAAGACCCGTGTTAGACCGCTCCTGGAATACTGTTCCAAAATCTACTCCAACATGCTCGAGTGGGATAGAGTAGCTATTGAAAAAGTTTGAAGGCTAATGACAAAGTGTTAGTTGGCCTCTCCTTTTAACTACACTACAGCCAACTATGTGAACATGTGAAACCAGATCCGCTATGGCTTGGACACATAAAGCTGAACCTCATATTCTTCCACGGTGCTGTTGTAAATCGAATCGCCGTTTCAGCGCCGCAGTTTTGAAATTTAGAGGATTCACAGTACTCTTTAGGTTTGAGAGATAACACAGTTTCCTTCCCCATTTCTGAAGCTGCTCCCGAATGCAACTTTTTTCGGCTTTATGGAACAAATTACCCCATAATATGCGTTCTCTAAGGCCATATAAGACTATATATACCCACATAAGCAAATATTTCTCTGTGCAAGCTATAATCTGAATTAAAAATTCGTAAATAATTTGAAAAAAGGCCTCTGGAGTTGGGTTAGGTCTCTGAAAGCTTTCGAACCCCTTGTTCGGACACCTCATTGTCGTTGGACCATAACAGCAGCCCGCTTGTTTCTTCTTCTCTCCCGTTACTCACCCATTCACTTAGCTTCACTTCTCCATCTGATCCTGCAATTTGAGCTTTCAATTCTCTCTCGGCAAAAACTGACATGCACAGTCTTGTAACTTTCCCTGGATTGTTTAACTAATTAAACTCAACCCTCGGTTATGGCAGCATTTTCGTTTCCAATCTTTAACTTCCAGCCTTTTTCCCGTTTTCCTACAAAATGATTTTCTCCTCAGTCTGGTAATTCCGTTCTACCTTCATCTGTTTTGCTGAATCTGACAATCATTACTTCTCCAGCGCCACCAGTGTTATCGTCGCTTTATCCATAGCCACGGCATGGCTATTAATTCTTTGCTTCCTGACATTCATCTACTCATTTTTATTCTCCCCCTCATCAGACCTTGCCATATTACACTCTAATTTGCATATATATGCTTAGCACGCAATCAAGGAACCATTTTATGTCTCCGTTAGGACAATGCCTACCCGGTGGACGTCACCTAACTTTGACTCACTATTATGCCTGAGGCTCGTGGGTTTTAAGTAGTTCTTTAACATCAATCCCTTCCTCATGCAGCGCTTTACTCTTCTACACAGCACACACAACCGATCACGTTATTGCATCGTAACCTATGATCAAATTTCTACCGAAACAATTGTCTCCTCCATTTATCAACCACCCACACGCTAAAGCCCGAGACCTTTACAATTTTTCGGTTCTCATCTTCAGTGTGCGACTTTAGGCCGAAGCTCATTGACTTATCTGCACCATTCATCGAATGCTTCAGCAATAGCCGCCGGTCAACCCCTGCGAAGCCAGTGGTGATACTTTATCACCAATGTCGTCATGCCCATTAAGTTACCCAGCGTACCCTCATCGGCGAAGCAGTCACCAGATGGCTCGCGTATAAGGTGGAACCCGTCCCACTCTTGTATTGGCAGAAGCAAACGGTCGAGTGATAGCCCCACGAGAGCTGCAATTATCTGAGTGTTTGTTCCACCCCCTATCCTTTCCTTTTACAACTCACTGCAGCAAGACCCCCGAAGGTTTTGGCACCTAGTCTGTGGTGGTCTCGCAATGTGGGGAAACAGGCTTACCTATCAGTCTCGGACACGGTGGGTCATTTGTAAAGAAAGGCGGGCCAAGGATGAATGGGTAGTTTACCCTACGGTGCATATTTTCTCTCCCACTCCTCTGTAAAAATAGAAAAAGAAGAAAAATAACTCTCCCGGCCGGGAAAGTCTTGGACTAATGTTCTCTGCCCCCTTCATAACAGACGGATTTCTGATGACAGCCTAGGCACAAACCTACATATGGGGAGCCTTGAGCCTTTGAGGTAGCATCCAGTTCATTTCGCCTGAACAAGTGCGGCTGACAGCACGCCGCCTTAGCTCTCCAAGTATGCTTGCCGACTCCACATTTCTCAATTCCAACCCTTAAAGGTTCCCTGCAAAACCCTTAACCAGCTTGCCTATGTCTAATGCAGTAGACAGTAAACGGTTGAAAGTTATACTATGCGACCTCTGCTCTGACGACTCTCCGGTACTGATAAGCCTACGGTTCACAGATATCGCTTGTATTGATTGCCCGAAGGAGGAACGTAATCATAACACTTTCGTAGTTCACCATCAACAACTTCACTTCTTCTATGTTCTCCTCGAGCCCACGCTCTAATAGTGAAGTCCAAAGTCAGCGACGATTTATCTGATACGTCGTTGACTAAGTTCACCAACTAAAATATCTACTGACACTGGCTCCCTCAACAAACTGTTTCATCCTCTAATGATAGGTGCTTACCCTCACTTAATTCTACCGTCCCAGGCTAGAACTCGGCGGTCTCATCGTGCTTTTCTTGCACTTTTATCGTATACTCGAGTCTTACCACGCAGTTTACTGTTCTGCAATAACCAAAACTCACTGATCTGCGCATATGTTTATGGTAAGCAAAGACTCCATTCACTCGGAATCCGCACACTTCTGGTTTCTCATGACCCCACGGAAAACCTGCAATTTTTCATTCAAATGAAAACGCCTCACCGCAACTCCAAGTATTCTTTCCTTTTCACTATTTCGCCGTCCTCGCCCACAGCTGGAGCAACGACCAGACTACTGTCTTCCTTTTTTTCATTCCTCTCCCCGATCCAACCCTCTTCCTTTGTTTTATTCCCGGTTCTCAAGCAGATCCCCTCTTTTCATTCACCACCTACCAAACAAATCATTTTCCACTCTGGCTGAGCCTGCGCTTGGTATCTCCCTTTAACTCTATTATCATCCATCTACCCCACAATGCTACAAGCCTCCGTCCGTCGTTCCCCCATACATCAGCCCACTGGCAGGCAGGCAGCAAATTGTTCATTGTCTGGTTTCTGTTAACACGATACCCACAGCCCAGAGCTGAAATATTCCCCAGACTGCCGCACACCTACTATCTTTCAGATTACACTGGTTGCCTGGGTAGCCATCAGCCAACTCGACGTTACTCCCGGATTACCGTACTGACTAAACAATTTGATCAGTCGGATTGGCAATGGTTTAAACCCATACTCACCCCTTCTGACGCTGTATGGGACACCTTACACGGCTGACCAGTGATCATAATTCAATTACCGGACTAACAGTCCCTCATGAAAATCTCACAGGATTGCAGTGGGTTCCCGACACCAATCATCACCCCATACCCGCTCAACATTTCTGTCATGTGCTCCACACAATCAGTTTAATTCAAACTTCAAAGCAACATGAAATCAACGACCGGAATCTAGCCCGCGCGGCTACTTCCCCAAACCACTCCGCCCAGTTTGTCCACCTCGCCCTTTTTGCATGCTACCCTCACCATTGGCTACCTGCCATCACATGCAACCATGGTCCTTATGAATCAAAATACCAGCCATCTGTGGCTAAACAAAACTTGATTATTAGTTCTTATATCACGTGTACAGAAAACCTTATCTTTACACTCCTCCAACTTCTGTTTGGTGGCGTCAATGGCGTTTGTCTACAATAGCTGTTCCTCTGACGGCTCCGCTTCGAAAGTCCGTTCTGCCTCCTACTCCATTCATGCTCTTCAAAAAAACACTGCTTTCTTCGTGAAGCTGTCGCCTTCATGTGAATTTCCTTGTGACACCGAAATCACCTATACAAACAAGTCTGTCTTATTATCACATCCGACTTACTTGCATTTATATCACAGGCTCCCCCTACAGTTAGTGACCCAATGTTGGGTCAATCTTCTGTATTCCGTTGGCATCTCTGCCCGCACTTTTCTAACCCACGAGAATGTTATTTTTAACCACGCCTTTCGGTACTTCTATCACACGGTTCCCCGTTAGTTATTCTCCATATACCCGGCTGGTGCACACTCGCATCTTTTTCTGGACGCCCTGACCAGTCGCTGCCAGGCCTCGGCACCCACAAGGCACATTGTTTATTATTCTTGCCTCAACTCGCGGTCCATGTTGTGCTGTTCGAAGCCCGTCACTTTACTGGCTCTTGCGAGCAAGCAATTTTTAACATTCTCCAGTATCACATATCAGTATTCACACGTTTTTCCAGCTAACCACAACGCCTTCCCCGAATTCGAAAGTAGTTTACATTTCCCGCGTTAACCATCTGCGGTTCAGTTTACTCAAACATTGCTCAGCCTTAATTTTTTATTTCTGCTGCTATGTGATTCTTACATTTCAAAGCCGTGAACACCTCACATTCTTATATACTTCTGTATCCTCTGATCACGTCTTGTGCATGTATCTTGGCCACGGCGAAGAAGTACAATATTATTATTATTACTATCAGTATTATTATCCCCAATGCTGCACTTGGAGTTCCTAATGGGGCTTCTGTGCACTGCTCGGCTACGTGCTTGTCAAGATAGCTTTTAGGCGATTGTTTGCAAATCGCTTCAAGAACGGGCACCGGTAGGAAGTTCCACTGAAAAAAGGACACTCGCGTAGAAACAGAGTGCCATGAAGTTCAGTATTAGAAGGCTCCGCTCCAGCCTTGGGGAGTGAACATGCAGCGACAAAATGGACGCTGGTGTGGACGGGCTTTCATTTGAGTGCCCCCATATATTGGGGATGTCCACCAGGAATACAAAGTCACACTTGACCGCATGGATTTCGTGCTGTACGAACTCAACGCAAGTAGCCTGTCTGAAAATGAAACGTTCTGCATGCCCGCAAGCATTTTGATCGTGTTTCTGTCTCCTCCCATTACTGGCAGGCGTGTTCGGATGCTGGTATCCGGAAGCAGGCTGACGAGTGAGGAAAAAATCTTGGGGAACAAATCGGGGTGGAAGTACGCGGAAATCGACTTAGCTGGTTCGGTCTTAGCACCACCTTACGAGCTGGGGTGTCACAGTTATCTAACTGATATCTGCTCCCCGAAATATATGAGCACGACTCTTCTGCAAGCATGATAGGACCCCCAGGAAGTACTCGTTGGTCTGAATTCTCCCATTATGATTAACTTTGCATTTGTCAGCTTTGAATAGGAAACTGTTCGTGACCAAATATCCGTGTAAGCTATCCAGATCCGCTTTCAGATGTTCTTCTACCAGCACAGTTCAAACTTCACCAAAGGTTATGAGGTCGTCAGCATACAACAGGACGTAGGAATCCACCCACAGCGGGAGGTCATTCACGAACACGGCGAACAGCCCTGGGCCCAGCACGGAACCTTGCGACCGCAAGCTAGAGACACTGACTTTGTCCGAGAGGGATCACTCCACCCGAACCTGGAATGTTCAGCTGCGTAGGTAGCATAAAGCTCAGGGCACAGTAGACTCATGGAGCCCCAGGTCTGGTAGCTTTCTGATAGTAAGAAGTAGCTCACCCGGTCGAAGTCCTCCGAGAAGTCTGGTAAGATGACTTCCGGCTGAACCCTTTTGTCGACGCCCATTGTATACCGCTCCATAATCACGAAGAGGGTTGGTTGGCACGACGTACCCCTGTCGAAATCCATGTTAGGAGTCGTACAGGTGACCATTTTAAAGAGATCCGCGGTGGGGTTCATCACTCAGACCTTCCGCAACTTTCAAGACCTCTGAAAGCAGCGCTGGTGGGCGGTAAGTTTTGGGTTCAAATCGGTTGGCAGACTTAAGACTTAGAGAGACCACGTAGGCCGTCTACTCCTTGGAGACTCAGCCAACTTCCATCGGGCGGATGAACAGCCTACACAACGGATTGGCTGGCTGAATGGCGCACTGTTCGATTACAAGAGGTGAAATCACATCGATATCCGGAGATTTCAGTGTCTTTGACGTACTGACCTCACACGAAACCGGCATGGTCGAGCAGCTAATTATTTCGGTCCTCCCTTGACAGGAACTCCCGCGGTTGCCGTGCCACTGGTGCTTAATATTTGCAGTCCTTCGGGAGCAAGAACCGATGGGTAGTAAAGAGCCGGCATGCGACAACGTCCATATTGCTCCCCGTCATCGCCCCGTCTGCTTTATGCACGCCCAAAATACCTGGCTTGACACGGATTACTCGAAAGGTTTGTCTTTTAAAGTTTCTGAGATATGTCTGTACCTGCTTCAAGGACATCCTCTTTTAGTCCGTGACGTCTTGCCTCCCCCGCGCTACGGAGGTTTCTTATGAGAACGTAGTGAGCGTGACACCTAGTGCCCTGTGGCAGAGGGTAGCAAACTCATCGGGTATAATATTCTTCTGGTTGTTTTGCTTCCGGCCTGCCGGTCCCATTTTTGTTCAGGTATACTCATCGGTGGCCGAGGCAGGAATCAGTGCAGTGCCTCCGTTGGAACCTTTTTCATGGCCCCTGTATTCGTCCAAGCACGATAAATTTCGGGGCCTCATGGAGGTGGCCAGGAGGTTTCTCATTTTCAGGAAGTAGGCCCTAGTAATGCTTCAGCTAGTCTTGCCTCTCTCACGGTTGTGCCGTCACGCACACTAGATGGAACGTCATACATCGTAGCCCCTCAGCCCCGTGGGTGCGGTTACTTCCAGTTGGTCGACTACTCGTTTTTCCTTGGCGAGGACTTGGTCTAGCGCCTGTGGAATGGTGGCCCCCGCCATCGGGTGGGCTGCCTTATATACCGATACCAGTCTGACTTATCCACCGTATCAAAGGAGGCCAGGGGAGTGGATCCAGAGCCAGCGGAGCAACACGGGCCGTTGAGTTTTATGTTGGGTGGGTTGATTCCTCCCTACTGAGTATCTGGCGATGTTTAAGCATGTTTAAATGCTTGAGTTCTGTGACGGTATGGCATTTTGTAGTCACTAGACAGTTCACACTACTGTAGATCACTCCGACGAGACAATTCATCAACGAAGTGCTAGTAGATGATGGGATCGACGGAGGCTCGTATACCGTTAATCTACCTACCTATGGGCTGTACAGGCTTGGCTTGCTCCCTTGCACGGGTAGACCTGAGCCGCCAGCTCTGGCAGAGCTTGAGTAGCCGAGTATCTGGGACCCGAGGCCATGTGTTCAGTTCAGCTGTACCACCCCGCCGGACCGAGAATGGCTTTACTGCAAAAATGTACGAACTGATTCCGCACTGCCTGATGCCCACTTCTGCGACTGCATCAATGTAAATGCAGGCCTGACTGGGGACAACTTTTAACGATGAACCTTTTTCGGGTGCAGCCTTGGCCGTGGAGGCTGGAGGAGTCGTTCTCTGTGGTAAACCTGACTGGAGAAACTCCATCAGGGGTGACGACCGGGGCCATCTATTAACCCCGAGGACCGCCACCCCCCGAGTGGTGACTTTGGAGTTTTCCTTCCTTTGTTCCATGTCTCGGATGGTGCCAGTATGTGGACTGCCAGTACTTCACTTGGGGACGCCTTGGGAAGTAAGGCTACGCTCCCATAACTAAGGTTTCGCTACACCCTTGGTTTTTAAGTGCTCTGTCGCAAGGTCAAATGTGACCTGTTTGGACTTACAGCTCAGGGTATCTTACGAGCAATTTTGCTGGTGTTAGCAATTTTCCGGTACTTGCGGTCGACCTAAGTGCTGTTTCCAGAATCCTGGGAGTTTTGGGCAAACCAAGATTCCCGGCTTCTTGCTAGGAGCCTGAATCCCCCCAGGCGCATTTCCGCGATGGACATTTTGAGTCACAGCCGGCGAAGTTTGTCTACCTATTGTGCCTACCTCTTAACTAGTGAAGGAGGGGCGGACCTAGGTAGGTTAAGTACCTAGGCCAAGTATGTGCCGGGGGAAACACGCACGGCACGTGGAGTTGCAGTAGATTTTTAGTATGCTTTTTTGTGCATTTCAGACCAAGTGGGTTCTGCGTGTTCATTAGGTATTCCTTTCGTCCCCGAAAATACCCTCCGCGACGGTTCGAACCACAAGCCTAAAAGAGCTACTTGTAGCAACAATAATGACTCACTTTGGGAGCACCCAAAGCATGCTTGACTGCATGATCGCATGGCTAAATTGTGGTCACCATGGAGGTTCTTGGATACTCACTTGGTTATACACAGCGCGAAAGGGTGAAGGGGTTTTAGTGGTCGTATGAATGGATGCTTATCAAAATTGAATCTAAAGGTCAGATGGACGCACCGCCCAGCAGTGAATAAAATGGGTTTTGTAGTCAGGATATGTCATCAAGTAAAGCAGGCGTGGAAGTAAAAGGCTCAGAAATTCGGTCTCTGTCTTTATAAAGTCGCGAAGGAAAGTACACTGATAAAAACTTACGGTAAAGGAACTGATGGAAAATTGGGGGAAAAATGTCCGTGATGACGAATGCTCACTTGAACCAATAGCTCAGTTACATGGGCCATTTAATGAATGACAAGAGAGGAACGCAGTTTGACATCAGGAGGGAAAAAGAGTTGATGCACAGTGATCATGACGTCATATAACGGTGGTGCATAAGTCAAGACAAGCGGAGGGTCACACTTATCAAGGGCTATGCTGATAAGCATCCGACACTGGGTACTGGGGAAGCCACTGGTTCATCAGTATTCCAGAATGTTTATAATTCACTTCCATGGGAGCTGGACCGGGTCCTCGCCAAGGAAAAACGAGTAGTCGACCAACTGGAAGTAACCGCACCCATGGGGCTGAGGGGCTACGATGTATGACGTTCCATCTAGTGTGCGTGACGGCACAACCGTGAGAGAGGCAAGACTAGCTGGAGCATTATCAGGGACAAAATTATGATAATGAGAAACCACCTGGCCACCTCCATGAGGCCCAGAAATACATCGTGCTTGTAAGAATGCAGATGGTTTAGCTTTAATCAAGTGTTCATGATGCTAAAGCCCAGCTTCTCTGTCACTCCCCTAAAAAAGGCAATCGAAACTCCCCTTTATCGTAGACTATTCAGGCAAAATGGAGTCTAACTATCTTCACACCTACTTTTGCATGATGCCACTGAAGAATAATTGCCCACGATCGCACGAAAGACCAAGTAGCTCCAACTTGTAGGGTGAAACCATATGGGAAGATACTGGTATATGTCGAGACAAAAGGAAGCCGAACACTATTCTAATAGCTTCCCCCCCCCCAAAAAAAATAGGTCACTACACCGAAGTAGTGGTTTCTGGCCTGGCGGAAGGCTTCGCATCACACAACACAACGCCAGGTATTACCCACAGTCACCCAAAGCTCAAATGAGCTTCAGCCCATTTATGGCTCTAACCACACTTGTAGCAGGAGTTGGTTTGTATTGCGCTGTGGGGGAAGTCCTAGCCTGTTGAAGTATCTTCCATCTTGCCGTCATGGCTGACACTCTAACCCACTTAACGACAGGCAAAACTCTTTTCCCCCTTCCTCTTAGCCATTCTGGCCTTCCAAATTCTTTAACTTGTCCTTTGGATGTGTCTAAAAATGTAACAAAGAGGCAGAAGCCAGTCAGTACAACCTGCGAATCACAGGAATCGGAGTTCGAGTAAGGCATACCCAGCTCACAGGAACCCCGAAAACAGAACAAACCTGGTTAGCAGTTTCTACTGTAATAAATAGAAAATCACAAATGTACAGGCGTATACAGACTTCAAGTGTGCGGCCAAATGAGCTAAACAGGAAAACCTAGAGGTTAGCCATCCCGTGGTCCGAGCACAACAGTTAGAAAATGTTGGGGGCAAAGTTATTATCTCACTCGAAACACCAAACGTGTGAATTGTAGAGTACGGACGAGTTTACTAAAATGATGTTGAACACGGTCACATTCACGAACCGTGGAGGGATTTTGAACGTTGATTCTTTTCATCCCCACAATGGGCATCACGGCTATCTAAAGAGAAACGAAGAACCTTAGCCTGGTGGTCTCACTTTCCAAGCGAGCCATTTGTCGTGCTACTATGTCCCATTGCTCAGCTGGGCCTAA
The DNA here is from genome assembly GCA_948099385.1 of Fasciola hepatica. NCBI lineage: Eukaryota > Metazoa > Platyhelminthes > Trematoda > Plagiorchiida > Fasciolidae > Fasciola > Fasciola hepatica. Next base: position 1,262,359 of record CANUEZ040000124.1, read on the forward strand.
GTTTTGACTAACTACTCGGAGGGGTTTCTTGTTTTGAGGGAAAGGAAATAAACGGTCAGACAGTTAGAGATCTACTGCGTGGTCGTGACCGATGCAACAATTGCTACTTTCCGTTATTCCGTTTCAGCACGTGAGGATCTTCGGATCCCAGGGAGTAGGAGCTCCTTTGTGAGAGTGTGAGTCAGTCGCCCACCTGGCTACTGCCACCTCGGTTCGGGTCACGGCAATCTGCAATTCTTTATTGACTGCTTGGGTTTAACCAGCCGGGGTCACTAGTCCAGTCCCTGTTTTTATATTATGGACTGACTCTTCGTAAAGAGTACTACAGATAACCTTATTTGAGGTAGAGGTGGCACGCTTCCTTGGCAATCTTGCTTAAAGTAACATGGCATCACATTTGGCAAGCTTTGACCTGGGTACTTTTATCTTTAACGGCCCTCGGGCACTTATTTTCACAGAGAGTGCTGTCACTTACGATGGTCTTTGTTAAGTAGGCTGTAGTTGCTGCCTACGAAATCATAACGGCTTGAATGAGCGGGGGAAAGGCTAAGTCCCAAAGCGGCGGGTGGCAAATCACCGGGCGAAACTCGGATGGGACGACTTAAATTACAGCTATAAGCTTCAAATGTAACAATAACGGGGAAACTGGAGAATATTTTTTTGGCCGGTCCCAAAAATACAGATGCTTTTTCCACCTATTCAACCCCCAAAGGACTCCGAGGAAAGTAGGGTGAAAGTGGCAGAAAATTTATGAGTGAGAGGTACTACAAATACTACAGAAATAAGAAATACCGAAGTAGATACTAGAAAGAGAAAACCTGAGTCACAGGGTATAAAAGCTGGAACCAAATGTGCACCCAGTTTCTTTCACCCTGGGATCCGAAGATCCTCACGTGCTGAAACGGAATAACGGAAAGTAGCAATTGTTGCATCGGTCACGACCACGCAGTAGATCTCTAACTGTCTGACCGTTTATTTCCTTTCCCTCAAAACAAGAAACCCCTCCGAGTAGTTAGTCAAAACTTAGGCCCAGCTGAGCAATGGGACATAGTAGCACGACAAATGGCTCGCTTGGAAAGTGAGACCACCAGGCTAAGGTTCTTCGTTTCTCTTTAGATAGCCGTGATGCCCATTGTGGGGATGAAAAGAATCAACGTTCAAAATCCCTCCACGGTTCGTGAATGTGACCGTGTTCAACATCATTTTAGTAAACTCGTCCGTACTCTACAATTCACACGTTTGGTGTTTCGAGTGAGATAATAACTTTGCCCCCAACATTTTCTAACTGTTGTGCTCGGACCACGGGATGGCTAACCTCTAGGTTTTCCTGTTTAGCTCATTTGGCCGCACACTTGAAGTCTGTATACGCCTGTACATTTGTGATTTTCTATTTATTACAGTAGAAACTGCTAACCAGGTTTGTTCTGTTTTCGGGGTTCCTGTGAGCTGGGTATGCCTTACTCAAACTCCGATTCCTGTGATTCGCAGGTTGTACTGACTGGCTTCTGCCTCTTTGTTGCATTTTTAGACACATCCAAAGGACAAGTTAAAGAATTTGGAAGGCCAGAATGGCTAAGAGGAAGGGGGGAAAAGAGTTTTGCCTGTCGTTAAGTGGGTTAGAGTGTCAGCCATGACGGCAAGATGGAAGATACTTCAACAGGCTAGGACTTCCCCCACAGCGCAATACAAACCAACTCCTGCTACAAGTGTGGTTAGAGCCATAAATGGGCTGAAGCTCATTTGAGCTTTGGGTGACTGTGGGTAATACCTGGCGTTGTGTTGTGTGATGCGAAGCCTTCTGCCAGGCCAGAAACCACTACTTCGGTGTAGTGACCTATTTTTTTTGGGGGGGGGAAGCTATTAGAATAGTGTTCGGCTTCCTTTTGTCTCGACATATACCAGTATCTTCCCATATGGTTTCACCCTACAAGTTGGAGCTACTTGGTCTTTCGTGCGATCGTGGGCAATTATTCTTCAGTGGCATCATGCAAAAGTAGGTGTGAAGATAGTTAGACTCCATTTTGCCTGAATAGTCTACGATGAAGGGGAGTTTCGATTGCCTTTTTTAGGGGAGTGACAGAGAAGCTGGGCTTTAGCATCATGAACACTTGATTAAAACTACACCGTCTATCTCCCTTATTTACTGGCGGAAACGTCTTTGTGATTTCAAGCACGGTATATCCGGTCATTCCGGGGGTCATTTGGTAGTCTATGGTTCTGTACATGTTCTTTAATCAAGCAATTCAAACGATCTCGTAACCCTCCTTCAAGAGCAACGACGGATCGAGTATCTTCCTCCAAATATAGATGTTAATTTCATCGATTTACTACTCGTTAGGAGAAGAAACCTATTCTAACCACAGCGAGGCAAATGTGTTTCGCTAGCTTTAGTTCGTGCCCCTGAATTCTTCATGTGTGCTTCTTGGGGCAGGTGAATTCCTTCCAAGTCCGAGAGGCATATCGGCGGCCTATGTGCCTCAGTAACATCCCATTCACCTCCCTCCTTTCCTGATAGAACAGTCTTAGTTCTCTAAGCCCCCCTTCATGAAGCCGATTTTAGAGCTCAGTAAACATTCGTAAGATTTCCTCCGCACGTGTCACAGTGGTTTCCTGTCCTTAGTAAGATTGGGGTGCCAAGCTTGAGTGGCATATACCAGAAGCGTCCTTACGTCGGTCTTTTAGGGCGGCCATAACACCCATGGCTTACATGAGACACCGTTTCTCGTTATTTTTGAGGGAGCATTACCACCTCCCTTTCCAGCTCCCAGGCACTGCGTCTGGAGCTTGAAATCAGCAGACATAAGTAGCTCCAGATCTTTGGCGTTATTTGTCCATTCCAACTGCACCCCGATATCTCCAGTCTCATGGTCCCTCGGGTTCACCTCGGTGTATTTCCTGCACTTGCTGGTGTTGAGTGGGAGTCCCCACCATGTGTGCCACCAGCCACCTTATGGCGGTCACCCGGAAACGCTCCCTTCCCGGGACTTCACGTTAACTTAGAGTCTACGTCAAGAATAAAGAGCGGACAACCCAGTTCACGAGCTAAGTCTTTCATGTAAAACAGAGGCATGCGTGACCCAAGCATTGGCCTGTGAGGGCATCCATTACCACCCTACCAGTGCTGGCCCTGTGCCCCTCCATCCCTATGCGGGATCTGCTTTCTCTGAGAAGTTTAGCTATCCAGTCACTCAGCGGTGAATCGATACCAGGAGCTCAAAGCTCGTGCAGCCGTAGCCTGTGGTTTACTGAGTAGAGGACTGTCCTGAAAATCAAGTAACGGACCTCAGCATTCTTGTCGTGGCCAAGCCTCTTCATATCCCCATCAGAATAGCACACGAATCCAGTCTTTCGCGACCTTTTCTTTATGAAATCATGTTGGGAGGCACTAATTACTTCACCTTCGGATAAGAAGGCGGTCACCTGATTTCGTAGACTTCCTTTCAGAGACTTCAATTCCAATGGTATCAGGCCTAATGGTTCACAGTTGCATGTTTCCACTCTATACTGACCCTTCTAAAATGGCTTCACGGGCCAGCTTCCATTCACTTGAGAGTTAACAGTCACGTGGAGACTTGTTGAATTGCTGTGGCAGAGGTTCGGCTAGCGGACGGGCTAACGGCTTCTAAAGAGCTGTAAAACAGTTCATTCGGACCTGCTGCTCTACCTTGTTCTAGTCCTTCTAGCTTACGTCTAACGTCTTCTTTCCTGATTTAAAGGGGTGTCGTTCCCTTCTCGCCAAATGAAGGGAGACTTTGTATGCTGCTACCACTACCTTCGCTATACACTCCTTCAAAAGCGGGAAGAAATACAGTGGCCTCGTCTTCATTCTTTTCAGTGTTTTTGTCTCTCGAGACCTTACTGATACCAGCAGCAAACTCATAGGACTAACTTTGACTGAGCAGTTGAAATTTTCCCCCGGTTAGCTTATCACCCCCCTTACAAGTCCTCTAAAAGTCGGCTTCCGTATTTCAGCCGGATTCTCAGAGCCCCATTGCGAATCACCATATGTTCAAGCAGTCCCGAATATTGTCCCCTCTCCCAAAAGCTGCGCCAGGCTTTGTGTTTTCTATCGCGTGCTTTCCGCACCCTGGCAGTTTGCCAAGGCGGCAAGCCATTTCATTTGATCCCCGAAAACAGTTAAGAAGCTCTGAGAAATGTCATAACTTTCCGCGTGCAACGACCAAAGCCCACGAGTCCTGGTCCGGGCGACGTCTGATCAAAGATTCAACGCTCCATTCGTCAAGTAACAAACTGATTTCGTTTTGGATATCCCCTAGCAGCCCTGAAGCAATGTGCGGCCCGATCTGATGCCAAACCCAAATTAAAAACACGACCTACTGGTAAATTCTACAATGCCAGTAGTCAGTCAACATATAAGTCCAGCCATGAAGTATTCGAGACAAGGGCCAAGTTCTGTGCGAAGGGGAACGGTCGACGAAAAAGAATGAATAAAAAATATCTCTCCCCCGATCCAGGCAAATGTATAAATTCGGCATGCCCAGTTAGGCCCAAAAACAATTTTCTGAGTGTGACAGACAAAAGTCAGCGTAAACGAGCTGAACTTCCACTATCGATCGGCTTGAGCTGGAAAATGAAACCGAACCGGAAAAGCTGTCTTGAGTCGGCGCGACTCGTTACCTTAACGAATGTCAGCAAAGTTACCTGAGTAAGAAAGCTAGACCGTGAAAGAAAAATATAGGCTCTACAAGAGCAGATTAAATGCAGACCAATAAACGGCGTCGTCATGGGTTATTTTGGAGAGAGCCGTCCGAATCAGTCTGGAAGTGCGTGAAGGTGAGCAGATGGGAAACTTTCATCAGTACGGATATTACATTCCTTGGTGTGGTTCGACTTCTTTTTCAAGTTGCCTGTAGTGGCATCCCAGCTTTTCCGAAGCTGCTTGCATCAGCTCTCGGGTTCCTAGTCCGTCGGGCTCGCGGCTGTATTTGCCCGGTGGCGCACCTCCATGTGCCATCTGCCCGGTGTTTATCACCTCGTGACTGTCCTTCCGTAGTGGTGCTGTGGTGTCCACTAGTCCTGAGTTTTCTCATGCTTCGTAGTTACTAGATCAATTGTCACCAACGCGTTTCCTGGTGCACTTGCCTTCACAGAAGCGCAACTTCGGAGGACCCTGGTTGGTGCTTCCTACGGTTCCCAGTCTACTTTTGGTGTTTTGGAATCTCCCTAAGTGGGTGCTGTTCCATCTTTGCCGACCGCGCCAGGCACCCCCAAAGTATAACTATCCTCCTTTCTGGTGGTATATAGGCTTAGGTAAACGCAAACAGGGGTGCCATAGCCCATTTGCTTGCTGGTTATTAAGCTACAGACTGCACTTCCGGTAGTTCCATTTATATCCCTCCCTGCTGGCCCAAGAGCCGTGCAGCAAGCAACAGCACCCCCTACGTTGCACGAAGCCCTCCATGCAAGCATGCGTGAACGAATCATCTGATGTTAGTGAAATTTGTTGAGTGCAACTTCCTGTGAGTCGCTGTCTGTGAATATTGGTTCATCCCGCCAGTTGCGAATGCTGCAAGCTTTTGCGTGCGTAATGGGCAGGAGCCAGGCTTTCAGCAATCTTCTTTTCCCAGGGCATTTAACTGGAATGTTCAAGCTCCCTGACCCTAAGATCGCGAGTTGTCATTGTTGTTTTCATTTAGGGAACCCCACTTCACTCAGTACTGTTCACAAGATGTGCGATCGAAAATTCCGTACTCCCCTTTAATAGTCTAATTTCATTATAATTTTGCCCATCATTTTGGATAGCGCACTTTTGGATTTGGCTGGATTTTCTCCATATTCTTGCACTTGACGGCTTCAGAGCTCCCCTGTGCCTCAATTTTATCCTTTTCGGATCGCAGGACTTGGGTGGTGGTCTTCCCAGTCTGTCCCGAATCCTTCATCATGCGCTTCCTGGATCAGTGGTTGCTGCGACGGTCTGAATAACAGAGCCCCCCCCCACGGTGGAGCGCATACGGAAGAGGGGACTTTCCGCGGCTGCTTCTCAATCTGAGGGTCCTCACAGGATCACTGTTCCTCGGTAAGTTCTAGCCAGCCCCCCGTCTACCTCAAGGAAGGAAGTCGTGAAGGTGGAAATGTTACGGGTGGTCAAGAGAAGCCTGAAGTGTTATTAATAGAAGGGTGGTCGACATAGTATGTAGCTGAAAACGGTAGTAGAACTCACGGTCTTCTGGAAGTTGCTTTTCCCTTGGGCTCATAAAGTTTCTTGGAAGCCTTTTAACCGAATGCGCTTAGTTGCGCTCCGTATTGGATTGTGTTCTACATTAATATGCCGGGGTTTTGCCATTGTCACTTTCGTGGTTCCAATGCTTTTGCTTTCCTCTTTGGTGCACGAAGTCAGTTGGAGTCCTTACCATCTACCAGAAGGAGGCAGTTATAGACGTTTAGTGTTAAGTCAGGCACCACTGACCGGTGGCGCGTTGTATTCAGATCCTCCAGCATATGATCTGCCGCTATACAGGGAAATGGCTTCAAGTCATCAGCAAAGGCGAGGCATGGGTTCTCAGGACCATAAAATAATTGTGTTTCGAATAGGATGAAAAATAAATGTCCAAAGATAAAACCCTAAGGTACACCGCTCAGCGAACACCTATCCTGGTATGTGCCTTCCCCAACCGGGACTTAAAGAGTCCTACCTGTGACTGGCCTATGAAGCAGCCCATTTATTTACATAAGCAGGCCAGAAGCGCCCAACCTCTTCAGCGACAAATGGTGGTTGGCTGAATCAAAAGCTTTCTAGAAGTCCAGAAAGCAGTCCTATCCTGTCCTCCTAGTCCAATCTTCAGGCAACCGTGTCTACGAAACAGATGAAGTCTGACAAGCAGGGTCTCTCACAGACAAACCATGCTGGTATGTCGCGATCAACCTGTGCGCAGTCATATGAACAGCCATCCTGTCCCACGAAGCCAGCTCCAAAATCCTCATCCGTGCTGTAGGTAAACTAACTGGCCTGCAGTTGATACGGGGTTCTCTATCCTCGGCTTCATTGAGTGTGGTGACTGTCATCTTTGGCGGTTACTGAGGTAAGAATACTTCACTTAGGATGCTTCGAACAGCGCTGTCGGCCGCTGGAACGAGAACTTCACTAGAAGCTGGACGACTGCTGGAAGGATACCGTTGGGCCCCATGCCGTGAGCCCCACCAAGCCTCTCAGGGCTTCGAGGGCCATGCTTACTGTGATCACTTCCCCTGAAACTTGGGGAGCAGCCACAAGAGCCATCAGCGTAAGGTCTAAATATGGTCATGCTGCTCGCTGCCGTAACATGGGATGGTAGTTTTCTTCTAGAGGTTGATTAGGTCCAAAAAGCTAAAGCGTGCTCGAAATATTCTGGTGGCTCTGAGTTTCCTCAGTATGTGTTCGTGTTCCCTGAGCTGCGGGCTTTTACTTAAGTCTCATAACTGCCTTCCGGTTTTATTTAACCGAGTGAGCTGTTGGGAGGTTTCAACCAGATCCTCTCTGGGCTTGCTCCAGCTTAGCGAGAACAATGAGAGTGTTTTGTGGTTTTCTCTGTACATCCCATCCCGAAGCCAAATAACGGATTTTAATAAACCTCTCTGAACGGTTCTGAAAACTGCTAATCTTTAACCAATTTCGGAGCACAGAACTGAAAGGAAGGTTCCACTTGGGGACGTAAATTCGGTAACTCAGGTGGCAGAATTGTTATGGCGTCTCGGGTTCTGACGGTCCGAAAAGGCTGAAATATCGACCTACTGCCTTTGGCGGCCTTAGCAAGGCAAGTTCGGATAGGATAGAAAGTTTCGGGCGCCTGGAAGCTAAGATCCTCCATGACCCCAGTGGTTCCGATTACCTCTGGTAACCCATATCAGAGAAGTTGGGTTGCTCCTGCGTCTCCGCTCCTGATCCGCTGCCTGTATTTGCCTCTGTTTAGGAGGAGCTTCCATGTTCCTGCCCACACTTTTGTTTTGGTTGGGTCTCCCTGTACCCAGTTCGAAGATGGTTTCCCCACTATCGCCCTCCAAGAGGAGCCCAGAACACCTCAAGTTGTCCACCAGGTCGAAGGGATCGGGAACAGCAGGGGTCCTAGCACTAACTCCTACGGCACCCCACTGCATGCTCTGTTTGCCCCGCAGGCCTCATCCTTATCCCGAACATGAAACTTTCTATCGTTGAAGTAAGCTTTGGCCCTGTTTAGTGTCTCTGTGCTATCCTCATGCCCTGCCGACTGTGCACTGGCAGCCCATGGTTTACCTGATCAAAGGCTTCCTGTAGACCTAAATTACTCACCTCATCTTGTTCACCTATGTCAGGTCTGCATGTCACTCCGTTCAGAAGTGATAAAAGGTTCATTAGACATGAATTCCTCCTTATAAATCCGCGCTACCTCAACGTGACTAGCTCACGGTATTCAAAATGTCTTACGTTCCTACCTCCAGCGATCTCCTCAAGTACCTTAGGAGCAGGCTAGCGCGGCTGAAGTTGGGTGTAGTCACTCTTTTGCATCCTTCAAGAGAGGTGACGATTCAGCCCACAGCCAGCTGGAAGCTAAGGCAGCCTAGGCCGGTGACCTGCTGGACAGATGCGCCGGTTCCCCGGGAAGTTGAGCATTCGGGTCAGACTAGAGCACAAGACTGGTGGCCAATGCCAATGGCAGCCCAACTTCTTGCATCTGCGAGCCCCCGGGGCTTGCAGCTCTTTGACCCCTACGGTCCTTTAGTTTTCTGGATCAGGAAAGCCCAACGCGTCAGAGGTGGCACTCCGGAAGAATGGCTAACAGCACTTTTTAAATAGATAAAGTCCCCGGGAGCAGGTTGGTTAACTCTTCAAGCAAAAATCAAGACTTCCAGGTACCAAACGTAGCGCGGTAGTACAAAATCTAAGGAGACCAAGAAGTATTCGGGAGAGTTACCTATGTGGACTAAAAAAGGCTGGCTGGTCTGTATTCCCTTGTTGATCCCCACCTTATCAAATTAGAGGAGTTTGCTTGCTGTGGGATTTGTACGTCCTTTAAGGGGTCAGAAATACTTCTATTTCATCAGACTGCTGGAATTTCTGCTCATTTGGGCCCGACCATCATTTATATCACGAAGTTCCCCATCGAACCTATAAGAGTATCCGCTCCGGCTGGCAGGCTGTTTTTAACTGCATCCATCCAGGGTAGACTTCCGTCCAATCTTTGTTCATCGTGAACATAAGTCCTCTGCCAACAAAAACATCCGATATGACTTTTACTCTCTGTTCTCTCAGTCAAGTTCATACGTTTGCGGTCTTCCTACAAGAATAGTGGCCTAACCCACAAGCTGCGAACTCGTACCTGTCAATAAATGACCTTAAACCCTTCTGGTAGAACCGAAGTTACACCAACAGAGGGACTGGGGACAGAGTGATCCCCCTTCCACCTGTCACGAACAAATTCATCAGGGTTTGTCCAAGTCAATTCCGTACCACGTGAACAATCTCTACATGTCTCTTCCAAGCACTGCTACTTCCGTGTTCCATCCATTCACTGTTATTTGCTCCCGCTCTTGTATACATTTATATATTTAAATATATATGTATATACACACACATATATATATACGTATATATATATATAATATATCTATCCACATATTTTCTCTGCCGCTTCCGGCCCCCTTGCCGGCCAGTTTTCTTGCTACCATGCCGCAGCCCCTCAAGAAGTGCCTCCATTTTGTCTATATCTGTGCCTCGTATTTACCTTATCTCGATCCCTTCGGGCCATGGCTGCTATATGACCCACTTTTTAAGTCTTGCATTGGGCGCTGCCTGTTTTTAAATTGACACCGTCCATTTATTGCACTGAGGCATAGCTTATGGGCACCTAATCCCTAGCCATAAAACTCAATTTTTGTTTTTGCTTTCTTTTCTTCTTTTTCTTCATTTTCTTCACTGTTCCTCATGACTATAGCTTCTCATGCCGATTTTCAGCCCTCCTCATGTAAAACTCCCAGGCGCCGATCTCCTCTACTTGGCTGAGCCAGTTCCTGAATTTGTCCTTGACTTTCAAATTTACCGGGCACGTATTTGAATCCATCCTTGGGTTCATTTAAACTCTGTTCGCCACTGTTTTGTGCACATACCTTTGTCTCCCTCTCATCTCCCTGTAGTTCTTTCTAATCCTCCATTTTCTTGCGTATTTCTAAATATTTATAAATTTTGTCGGTCAGTTTTGTCGCCTTCAAAAATTTTGATCATGCTTAAGGCGTGCTTCGGGCTTCTCCGAAATAAACTACCTTTATTGTTATATTATCATTACTATTGTTGTTGCGATTATTTCTAATATTATTTTCAATAATGATATTATTATTATTATATTATTATTATTATCAATAATACCATCAAGCCCTTTTTGTGTAGCACCTCTGCAGCTATTTAGTCTTACACAGTGAACGATAATAATCCTCAATTAGGCGGTGCTTTCCCGATTTTTTTGATATGAGCACAATCGAAACAAGCTTTTACGTAGCTCCGTTTTGCACACAGGGCTATTTCATCTTTCTATGACTTTTTGACCCCTTCTTATTTCTTTGTCGGGTGACGTTTTGCACATCATACACGGTGGACGGTTTCAGCCGTGCTTCAACCCAACCCTTTTCCCCTTTGATTTGGTCGATCTTTGTGATGCTACAACTGAGGGTACCTCGGTTTTGGACGGGATTATCACTACTCATCCTGAGTTATTTTCCCTTAAGTTACTTGCACCTGTCTCAACCAGTCGTGATTACCTGCTCTTGCTAACCCCTAACACAAAATAATGTCTGTTCTCTTCCCTTCCATGCAAAACAGGTGAATCAGCCCAGTCAAAGCCTATCTTCGAATGTTTCCACCTGACAAGTTTCATACCGCAGGAAGCCCCTTTCTCATGCAAGCTTCTGGTTTTTCTTCAAATTATCACTGGGAATCAATGCTGCATCTTTCGTAGAAGAGATCTGTCTGGTTTAAGAATTACTGCCCTCTTGAAGTCCCCTTCCTCCCTAGCCGCTGTCCCACTTGAGAGCTGAAGTCCTCGAGGAGGTGGAAAGAGCATATTTGCAGAGTTTTGGAAGGTTTGAAAATAGGGTACATTTCTCTTTTAGCAAAATAAACCAAACACACCTATTTCATATACGCTGGCCAGCTCATAGACAGACGCAAAAGAAGCCTTCTATGCCAAGGAATTCGCCTTCTGTGTGAAAATAAAAGGAAACAAACGAAGTATGCTGGGGACACTGACACTAATAACAGTGTATTCGTCCTCCGGTCAAATGGAGTTCCAGTCGCAGACAATCCAGAAGACGGTATGCAAGTAATCGTTTCCCGTGTCCTAATATTTTTAGTCATCCAAATAACCTTAGGTGTTATTTCTGGCAGTCTGTCGTCGTCACTTTCAAGAGATGATGCTGTTCTTCTGGCCGATATAGTTTGGCGTCTCTTAAACAACCTATTGCCCGTTTTCTGTTCCAGACACCTGGAGACCAGTCATTAAACTTTTCCCTACTCGAACCTTGCAATTCTGGTGCCATAGCTGAAGGCTTTTATCCCGCCACTCTAACTTCAGCTAGATTTCAACTCACAGGGCGTGACGTTCCTAAGCTATTCAGTTACTCTGCAAACTCTCCCAATGACTTCTTACATTTCGCTTATACACTGAACAGGCCCATCACAAAAGCTATCGCTTCATTAGTCCACTACATAACCAAATCCTTGGATGAATCAGAGAAGTCTATGTGGCTCGTTTCCGTAGACTTTTCCTCCGCTGGCAATTCTCTTTTGTGGTCTTCTTGAACTGGGAGCCTCCGGTGGTCCCATATCCTCACTAGCATGGTTGCTTCCTCATTTTACAAACACAAGCCAGTGCAGACAACTAGATTGTAAAACTTCCAAGCCTTCTGTAAGTCATTCAAGAGTGCTTTAGGGAGCTGTCCTTTCTCCTGAGTATTTAATAACTGGATGTTGATCTTCCTTCCGCCACTCCGGCACATTTTTCTAAGTATACCGATGATATGGCCGTTTATGGAGCTGTTTCTGTAACCCGGTATTTCAGTAAACTGTGCGGCAATCTGCCTCATATTTGTGGTTTCTCCATCCGATCTGGTTTGGCGTTATTTTGTTGAAATGCCCTGGAAGCACTTTCACCCTTCCTCAACCTGCCCATCCTTTCAGTCCATCTGTCATTTCCTCAAAACCCCCAGCCAGAATGGGTTCTGCCAAATGCACGAGAATCACCATTGATGTTTATTTAAAGAGGCTACCTTGCGTTCCAAACTGTATAAGGAAACCACTCCGGCTACCTTATAAAATCCGAAAGCTTAGGCCCTTTACTGTTGGACAGAGTGCTCACTCCTTTGTTTATTTATGTGTTCCTCCTGTTCTACTTTACTGTCCCCTTATTATTTTGTTAGTCTTCTTAAGAGAGTTTAAAATTCGTCGAGGTTTGTCTATAATCTGCCTGATTTGTTCTGTGCCCACAGCTGATCTATCTGCTGAGTTGTGATGGCTACGCCTGATCCCATGTAGAAGGTTCGCTCACAAGTCCTTGTGGACAGAATCCGCTTTTTGTACAGTGACCTGGCCAAGTATGACTCTAGCTTCCACCCGTTTTTTTCGACCCAAACCCTCTGGCATTACCTTCCACAAATCTTGACTGATCCCTATCTGACCTAAATCCTGACAGGCCAGGAAAATTTGACGTTTATTCCTCTTTAACCCCTGTATAGATAAACTGTTTTCTAAACCAAAAAGCGGACTTCCATCCACGTGGCAGTCACAAGCGAGGTGAGTAAAAATAAAGGGGAATAAGTTGAGAAGAGAAGAAAAATTGTAACAAAAAGAAGAGTGCTGACGCTGACGAGGGAATCATAGCTGGATTGATTTCACTGAGCCACGGCCGATCCGTAGATGCATGCGTCCACTCAACTTTCGGCCCCAGTTTGAACAATGTCACTGTGTTTTCTTCCATTGTCTGATCCAGAATTTCACCGCATTTGTTATTTACCCTGCAGGCAAACGATTGGGCTCTAGTGGTCTCGCCGGTCCTCGGGTGTATTAGTTCTGACTTGCGGCCGCGAGGATTTGGCTGATTTCAATTTTGTTTTCGGGGGACGTACACTGACCATGGCCAATCTGACCTCCAACATTCCCCTGGCGTATGCGTGCAAGTTGTGTGCCCACCTCTGTAAACTGTATGTCATAGAATTCCTGCCAAAAGTGAAAGGGGAACGGAGAACCTCGTTGAACATCAACAGTCGGGTGAATGAGGCATCGTTTGCTTTCACTAAGGCAGTAAGCAAGAAAAGAACACTTCACTCCTAATCCAACTCAGGAGCACCACAGTTTTTCCCTCATCCATCTAAAGAAGGTGCCTCAAACCCATTGCTAGAGAAAAACCGGCTCTATTTATGATCTGGGGCCCCTTCGAAAGGCTGGAAGGCTTGCAGGTTTATTAATCCTCCAGGCTAGCTTTTGCTATATTTTACCACCCTGGCGCCAAAAATGTGTGATCTGTCCATCGGCCAGCCGGAACTTTCTTTATCTACTCTTCTTCCTTTTTTGGGAGTCCAAGCCCATGTGGGACTGGCTGTTCGGTCTAAGACCGGAAGACCTCTTAGTATACTAAAAATATCTCAGAACTCGAAGTCTTCTCCTCCCACGGAGGAAGGTTAGAGAGCGCCGTCTCCATCATCGCTTCTTAATTCTTTGACAACGAACCGTAGGCGCCAAAGGACGCTGAACTTCCTCCGGACGCGCGGCTTCTCTTTTGTGGAGGGACACCCGAGCCTGTACGTTACCCCTGATTCAGGCCGCACTGCAGCCGTACTCTTGGCAATGAATATTTCTGTCTTCCGGTACAATAATGCTGGCAGCGGTCGAAAGACCTCGCCACGAGCGTTTTGCGCAAGAGCACTGACCAGTTTGATCATTTGAAATCACCGATCACACTGAGCCCAGGTTTTTCTACTCCACCCACCACACCTGTGGAGAACGGACACTGGTCATGGACGACGGTCGGGCTTCCTTTGACCTTGAAGACAAGTGCCTTTTTCCAGCTTTCAGAGGCGAGTCCCACTTTTGTGCCCAGCTCAAGGCGGTCTCTACATCCGTGGCTAGATCGTCCTCACACTCAGATCTTACTTTTTTCACGTCATTTGCAAGATTGTAACCAGGTTATTGAAGAGCGGATACCGGGCCTCTAACGTGCAATAATAACATCGGGTCCAAGACAAATGTTTGAGGTACGTCACTGTTGACGTTCATCGAACCAGAGCGCTTGCCACCTTCCTTGAAGTGAAGCTTCCTGTATGAAAGGAAAGTTGTCAGCCACTTATACAAAGACCTACCTATACCAAAATTTCCTATTTTGCGTAGCAAAAGACGATGATTAACTGAGTCGAAGGCCTGGCTTAAGTCTAGGTGACATAGCTGGACTTACTGAGCACCAGAGATTCGCCAGAGCAGATCTAGCTTTACTTACCCGTGCCCGGCTGGATTTTTTATGAAATACGGCAGTAAATGCCCTCAAGTTGCAGCGCGGGCAACCTTCTCGAGAATTCTAGATATGATGAAAACCAAGAATGCTGGTCCGCGGTTACCCGTGGCCGACATATGTCCACCCTCACTTGCTGTTAGGACCGTCACGTCCTGAAACAGTATGCCACGGTCCAGCGTTGACCTATAGAGCTTGAACACCTGCTGGGCTACTGGTGCATCAGCAGCTTGAAAATAACTGAGTAGATACCATCTGGACCGGCTGACTGATGGTAATTTATTTCCTGTAGTAGCTCAAGCACGATTGCCCCTGAAAGATTTATTTAATCTAACTCCGGTTGGGGGCGAACAGGAGCCAAATAAACCAGACCCTCATTGTCCTTTCTGTCTGCGCCGCAAAGGTGTTCACCCAGGAGGTGGTCCTTGCTTTGATCCCAAGCTGCGAAACCATGGTCCTTAGTGCAGAGTGGGCATGTCCTGCCTTTTTTCCCGCCATTCACTGTGCACGACTGTTGAAGTTCTTTGGCGGTCTTTTCGCCGACTTCACTCGGTTTGGGCGCAAACCCCTGGTCAGCAGCCAGTGAAAGACCAGTCAGCTCAGTTCTAAGCTTTGCACAAGGAGCCTGATCTAGTGGATTTCCGTAAGCAGTGTAAAGGTCCTGGCTGCTGCAGCCCTCCACCGCACTAGTTCGCCCACCGCGCTCTCTCGTTTCAGTGGTGCAAACATCTTTTTAGAGAGCACCTGAATATCCATTTTTAAATTCCAGCTTTTTTGAAAACCACCTCTCCAACTCTGCTCCACTTAGGCCCTGATATAATAGAGCGAGATATAACTTTGTCCACACCACCAAAACTTCTAACCAGTCTCGGGGCCGCCACTAGTTTCCGCGTGCGCAGGGTAACTAATTCTCCCGCGCGCACTCATGAGGGTTGACGGTTTGTTGACCTTCTCATCAACACGCTCTGATCATGCCTCTGCATCTGTTGTCTTCACATTCCTTGCACACATCCCTCGATCTACAAGTTGACGCCATCTGCAAAGGCCGGTGTATTCCTACAGTCTGCTTTTTTCTGACAACCGCGGCCCGAGATCAACTGTCACAATGTACTCTAGAAGAAAAACAGAAAAGTTTCTCCATGCGAAATAAAATATTAACCTTAACCTCACAGTCCTTCTCCTTAGCTACCAGCTTCTGTTCATCTTACCAAAGTTGGTAATATCTCACTTCCAGGTCCATTCTTTATTGCTGAAACCTTGCCAAGCCGACGACATTAAGCGATTCGTCCAAAACTGCAACGATATTCCACAAATATTCCGTCTATTAAGGTACTGCTTGGTGCAAAGCAAGGCCGCGCTCGGCGAGCGGTTCAGAAATCTCGCTGTCTGATTTCTGACCGATTTTCCACCGCGGAATCTTTCGTGCTACTCAAGTTGAGAGAACTGCCGCCAATATGAACTTCCTCGTACGTCCAGTGGTTTTTCTTCCAGGTCACCGGCAATTCAGGAAGCGAGATGCAGTGTGAACTAGTGTCCCGAACCCTTTCACATTGTCCAGCGTTCTATCTTCCAGTTTGCTGGTAACACCAAGTGCGGGACACTGTCAAGATTTGCTTTTTGAACCTTCTCCTCTTACAGCCCACTGGTGACACTCAGATAATAAGATAATCACGAGATCAGGGAAAGTGTGGGCTTTAGCCTTGTACCCATGTATTACTTCAAGAATTCAAGACTTCAACCGCATTCTCATACCTCAGAAGGCTAGATAACTTTTCAAAAACTGATCGCACTAACTTAGACTACTCCCCGAAGCCTGAATGACTAGTGCCATGACATTGCTTTTAAGTATCTTCACCAGTCTCCGGTTGGAACATCCTCCAGTCTTCAGCTCTTTCTCGATCTATTTTAGAACTCGTTGAAAAGTGGCGCTCATTAAAGAGCCTGGCTGATTGCTTCGACGTTTGTACCGGAAGGGGCAAAAACAGACCGTACCTAGCCGCTGAAAGAAGCAAATGCAAAGAATAATGGTTAGCCTGTGGGGCTTTTGGGAATTTCTTTCTGCCACAGCCACCTCTCTGTTTGTAAAATGCAAGGTGAGGCTAGACCCCCCTTTAAAATTCCGCATTTCCATTTGTTATTTTGCCCATGCTAAGCCCCTGCTGGAACGTTCTCCAGACTGCTACCTACCTTTCAATTCAAATTTCAGAACTACCCGACACTGTTTTGCTTGGCTGTAGTATATCCCGCAGAAAACAGGTCTCCTTTAGCACCAGTCTATAACCACGCCTATCGCTGGCTGCTGCGAGCACGATCTGGTTACCAGGTTTGCCCACATTCAGTCCTGATATTGCCCCGCAGGTTTCGTTTAGGTTCACCAGAGCTTTTCCACAACAGGACCCATCTGATATCGGAGCCACCCCAATCACTATGCAAAGGCACCTTATTCAGCAACAAATGGCCGAGATTCGATGGTTCTCTCCTCCTTCTCAAGGTGCTCCAATGTGGTGGATATGCGAAAGTATAAAGCTGTAAGCCCCTAACTATAATGCGCAGCACTGACGCAGAAAAGCCCCGGTAGTCTCAGCATAGTAACACGTTTATTTCACTTTGTTATCGTACCCGGGCCTACGCCAGGGCAGAATGTTTTACCTTTCTTTTGCCATCTTTAGCCTCTCCTTTACCCGGCATTCTGCTTGGCTATTATTCCCTCACTTAACGGGACTTTTTATTTCCTCTACCAGCTGTGGAGTCGCATCCCTGGAAGATACATGTTATTCATCCTGGAAACCATCTGACCTGTTTTAGGAGATACGGTTTCTTTCTGCTCGCGATAGTGCCGCCTTCAGTCTTCAAAATTGAAAGGTGCGTGACGGTACTCTGCATGGGTCTGGTCGCCTTCATGAAGGTCTTAACTGTCCGCTTTTTATACGTCATCATGTTCCTTATTGCATCTCATCGGGCGTCATGGATCATTTCCCGCACCATCTTCGTAAATATTGCGTTTTCTGCATTAGCCTCAATAGTCTGATACTTGGCTGCTTCTTTACTACTGTATGCAACTGATTTGAAGTTAAAGAGTCTACCGAATAAACCTTTGTCACTTCACTTCATGTCATCTTTCGTCGTCTTTATTCCCCTGCTGGCAAATTCTGCGACTACCTCCTTCAAAATGTGCACATATTCTATCCTACTAAGTGATTTTGTGCAATGCAATCATGAGTTCGTGCGAGCTTCTCAGCCACGGTCGAGAAATATGCCTTTATTATTGCTATTATTTAAACAGACGTTATATTGACCGATCATGGTAAATCCCCCAAAACCACTACAGTTCCATATTTTCCTTAACATCACTCACTTGCCTTCTCCATGGACCTGTTTTATGCTTTGTTTGTTCAAAAGAACCATCGTTTGTTTGTTCGCGTCCAGCGCGCTGCTCTGCCATATCATCATTTTGGACCTGCGTGACGAACGTGCTTCTCTCTGGCATGTCGTAATTTGGTTCTCGCTTGTTGAGTACCTGTGATCGCATAATTGGGGTTTGTATCTGTTTCGTATCATTGTTCATTCAATAGTCTAGTATCGTGAAATTTCACGGATAATCGCCTTCTGATTTCGGGACTCTTTGGAAACCTGGCTACGCATTGCTCAAAGGTGTCCCACACACGTGAAAAAGTCTGACAATCGGCGCTCATAATAATATTCCTGAACCTCTGTTTTGGGGATTCGTCTTGGCGTAATAACTCCAGGGTGACACGCGCCTAGGCCTTTATCTCGCATCTACTCAAACTTGTTGACTGGATGCATTTTCATGCAGCTACTCTAATTAGTCCTGCTTCTGCCGTTCCGGGGTGGAAAGATCCACCGTCTAGTCAAGTAACACTGACGTTCGGTCCCACTGTTAGCAACCCCTTGTGAATTTGGAGCTTCCAAGGTGAACGAACCCGTTTCTAGTCTTAGGGATTGTGCTTGTTGCCCCAAGATTTACAGGTTTCTAAAAGTTACCGTCCCCTTTTGGTCCGTAGCTTGGTCACCTTTCATTACCAATCGACCACAATCATGCATGCTCCCACCTCTGCGCACGCCAAAACAAAGCTCCTTGACTTCATTGTATCCGGCCAGCACAGTGTTATCCGGCTTTCGGAGAAACGCATTTCGTCGGCTGAAAGGTCATCAGGAAGCCGTTTGCAACATTCACCTCAAACCGGCTTTCGCCGACCCGGGACCTCCGGTCACGATGACCCCCGTCCAAGACCACACCGCGGAAGATGGACACACTTCAACAGAGTCTAGCTGCAGCACGCGGGAGTTGCATGACAACCGGCTATCATGTTCCACCGGGTGTAGTTAGCATCTTTGTTTTCCCAACACTTTTTATCAGTTTACTGTTCTCGCCTAGATTTTTCAGGTTATCTTCCATTTTGCACTTTCACCGGATTTCCTGACTCTTTCATACGTAGCTGGTTTGATTTAGATCCTCCGCCTCATCACCAGTGGATAAATTTCCTTTAACTTACTCTACTTTTTGAAATTTCGTTACTGACTTGTCCTGATCATGTTTCGGCTCATCCCTGTCTTTATTTAAGGTTTGTGTCCTGGGAGCCCAAGGGGAAGACTCCCCGTTGTTACACTAGTGAGTGACCCCACTGCGCCGCATGCGGCTCAGTGGATCCTGGGTCAACTCAGATGTGCGGAGCAAGACCTTTTCCAATTAGAACTAACCAGACAGTTTACGGCTCACCTCTTGGCACTCTGCCATGTTGAAATCCTCCCGCTTGATCGTCCCTCCCGGGGAAGGGAAAACTAAAGTAACAACTCCTCGGCAAAACGGAAATACCACGCTCTTTCAAAAAGCAATTATAAGCCTGGGGCTCCGGTGGTCCGTGTTCATATGCAGGTACCTCTTGTTGGGTCGGCTATCGGACTTATGACAGGAGCTCATTTAGTTCCGGCTACAGTTGGTCGACTACCTATGAGTAGCTCTGCATCAAAACGTGAGCTGCCGATATGGTATCGATAGGACGTGGTTCATAGAAAGCACAATTGCACCGCAAGCACACACCCGCATTCGGAACAGATAGGTCCATGCAGGAGGCTTGAAAGACATGGGTGACTCTCGTCAGCCATTCCACAGGGTACAGAAATGACCGGCCGCATTTTGTCCAGCCTATTTTAGAATTTAGGAACTAGAGTAGGATCGAATACAATCAGTTACCAGGTTGACTGAGTCCTAGTTTTTCGAGCCAACCCGGTATCATCCTGCCTCGGTTCATCATTTTTTTCAGGCTGTCCTGGAGTTCTGGTGAAAGTTTAATTTTGAGCTGCTTTTCTCAGCCCGTTTGGCTCCCAGCCCCTTTGTGGTCTCACAGAACCGTTCACATAGCCGCAAAATTCTTTAACATTTATCTTCCCCTCCCAATTCAACAGCGTGACGGGAACCTCACTGGCAGAAATTGCTCAGGAATATAAAATGTAAAATGCCTAGAGCTGAGTAAAAATTGGCGACGTTTGTCTGCAGTAACTTTTGTTCGCGAGTTTGCACTTTCAAGCTCGACTATCTCAAGGTTTCAAAAGTATTGTTATGATTTCCTAGCTTAGGATTCGCCCAAGAGGTCCCAGTTCATCGTGTCTACATCCGGGAGAGCCGGCGAAGGCGCTAGTTTCCACTTTGTTAGAATTTCTACGAAAAGGTTGCTTGAATTCGCGCAAGCTTGCTCCCTCCAACACACTCACTTCAAAAGCTGTGTTTTTCGTAGAATGCAAAACGCGTTTGTGCGGGACAGAAAAGCTGAAATAACACGGTCCCAGAAATTTTGTCGACTTTTTCTGAGCACCGTAAATGAGCCGGAAGACATCCACTGAAAAACGGAATAAGTTCGCCCTTTTGGCATTGTGTCAAGCTTGTTGATCTGTTGATTTTGTATCAGAAAATCCACTGGAAATCTCTGTAACGAACGAATACTGAAAATCCTTCTAAATGTTCAACGTGCTTTGTGAATTTGACTATATTTGACATTATCTTGGAAAGCTCGCTCATACCCCAAGCATTTTCACGTTTGTTTATCCATGTGAGACATTTGAATTTGGCCTTGAACCGTTTCTGACTGTCGTGCTTGAGCCACGGGGCTTTGGACCTTTGGGTTTTACTGTGAAGTCTATTTGGCCGCATACTTGAGGTTCGTATATATTTGTATCCTTTGTGCATTTCAATTTAGTACCGTAGAAGCTACGAATCAATCTTGTTCTGGTTTTGGGATTCGTTTGAATTGGCTACGCGTTGCTCGATTTGCGAGATTTGACTAACAGTACTCAAGTGGAACCTGGACAAGAAAACTCATTGGAAATGCCCAGACGAGGAAGCAAGGACATTTTGAGAAAACAGGAAATAACTCGGCAAGTCTCTGGGGATGGTTCGGGTGTTATTGATTCTCTAGATAATACTAAGTTTACTAGCTCTGTCAGTGCCAGGTCATATATCTCTAACCGCGATGCGTTTGACGATATTAGTACTTATAGAATGAGAGTAATAGAATTAGAAAACGAGCTGCGGTTAGCCAGAAAGGAAGCAGAGCCCCTTACACAAGGAACTGGTCTCAGAGAGCCAGCAAAGAGTCAATGTAGTTCACAATGTCAACATCGAAAAGGCACTATGATCGACGAATATAAACCCTTGAGACAGCCTGAAACTACCGAGGTTTTGGCTCTTAACCTGCCGAGAGTGGAGCTGTCCCACTTCGACGGGCACCCCGAGCAATACTGTATATTCTCGAAACAATTCGAAAATTTCGTTGAGTGCAAAGTTGCAGATCCTGGTGAAAGGTTTTTGTATTTATTACATTACTGTCGTGGGAGAGCCAAAAGTGCTATCGAAGGCTGCGCGATGCTTGATCCACCGATGGGGTATATCAGGGCGCGCAGAATCCTGAAAGATTTGTTTGGACAACCATTCAAGGTGGCTAGAAGCCTAATTGATAGTGTTTTATTGGAGGCGAAAAGGACTGAGGGCAAGGCTGAATCACTGTCGAGTTTGGTGATAAAAATGCAGAATTGCAGTATAGCACTGGAGCAATTAAGATACCAGTCTGATCTGAATGCATTGCACACACAGGAATGCATTGTCCGATGTCTATCTATTGATTTACAAAGCCGATGGGCAGAGGAAGCTGAAAAAATAAATATGCTTGAGCGGGAATCTACGTTCAACGATTTGACGGAGTTCATAGGTCGTCAATCCCGTATCGCCAACAGTCGATTTGGACAAATCGTACGCGAAAGTTGCAGACTAGCGCGAAGGGAACCAACATCTCAAATTGTGGAGAAGGACTGTAACCAAACCCAGTCTTTGGCTAACATGCACATGATAAGTCAAGAACCCGAGAGGTCAACTGAATGCAAGCTATGCAACTCCCTGCATCGGTTACTAGATTGTCCGACCTTTCATGGGATGAGTGTACCCGATCAGTGGTGCACAGTAAAAAGGATTGACTCATGCTTTATGTGTTTGAACAACTCTCATCGAGCCTCTGAATGCAGCTTAAGAGTGAAATGCAACCAAGACGGATGCTTGGGTAATCATCACTCGTTACTGCATGGCCTTCTCAACAATAGACCTATTCAGCCAGATGAACCCAAAATTGTCTGTTCAACGGGACATGATGATTTCAAACCGGCAAGATTAGGCATAGTACCTGTCGGTATCGTGACACCTAAAGGACTGAGGTGGGTCAATGCATTTTTGGACACGGGGTCGGATACCTCGCTGATTACTCGCGAGCTTGTAGAAAGCTGTGGACTAGTAGGCGAGCCTACCTCGCTCACTATCAGCACGATTGCAGGGGGTCATGTTAGCAATTCTAAGAGGCTGACCCTGCAGTTAACGTCTTTATCTGATGAGGGGACCGTAGAAATTCCGGAAGCTTTTGCAATAGACAGCTTGCCAATGAGACCAGTCGACTCTGTTAGATCGATCGCCAAGAGATGGTCTCATCTCAGGGACATAGAGTTCGGAGAAGTTTCTAGACCCACGTCGACATACTAATTGGATGCAATGTACCAGAGGCTCACTGAGTGCTTGAACAGAGTATAAGCAATCGAAAAGAACCATTCGCTACGCGAACGATACTAGGCTGGACACTTCTCGGACCCCTGACGAGCGAACTTCAACGATCGGCATCAATAAATTGCTCAAATGTTGCTGAGAGAAGTGCCTCTGTAGAACACGATCAGCCTTTCGATATTGAATCCAACGGTCAATCTCAGGAAAGCGAAGTCCACTCGAAGGATCAGTCGGCGCTTTCGATGGCGAATTCAAAGACGGGACTTCACAGTGGGCAACATGAAGTTGCTATACCCGAGAGACCACCGTCAAGTCACTTATTGAGAAAAGGAGAAGTTGCCCGGAGGCTTTTGAAATGTCTCAAAAAAGGACACCAGCAGGTCACCCAAAGCAGCTTGAAATTTGCCGACCCAGTGACAGTGTACGGTACCTGGGTGGAACTGCATGGCCGGCGGCGAAACAAAGTACCCTTTGCCAAAACAAAAATTGCTGAGCTGAAGTCAGTATCCCTAAACGAGCTCAAAACGACTGCGCTGGTATTGGGTTTTAAGGTAGCACGAATGCTAAAAGAGAACTGCACCACCGCCGAACTGAGCCTTGCCTATTGGACAGATCCTACAGTTGTGTTACATTACAGGAAACGGAAGAAACGAAGAACGTGTTCGAGACATCAGAGAGTTAATCCACTCGTAGCAGGAAACAGCGAGGAAAATGTTGATGATTCGAGCTCGAAACCACATACAAAAGACAAAGTATCTCGCAGATCGCCTCGCTCCGAGTTACTCAGCACTTTATTGCATTTCATGCCCTACAACTAATCAACTGGACCCATTTTTTCTGAAAGGTTGCAAATGTACTTAGTTCCAGTTTCTATCTAGCGTGCACATAGGCGAAGAGGAGAAATTCACCAGTATTTCACTTGAACAGTTCAGGTGAGGCATACTAGCTGCGAGCACATTGTGAAACTATTATTATCGTTAAAGAAGAACATTTATTTACATTTTATACAATATTGATTGTCACATATTTTGTGCACAGAAAAACTTTGAAATACTCTGATAGATGCCAGTATTCGATCAAGCTCCGTGTTCATGTGTATTTCGATAATGTCCGCCGTACACTTGTTTTCGAAATTTATTCATAATCAGAAGCCGGTTTTCATTTCTTTCGGAAGATTTGGTGCGTTAATTTTATGTAATTCCACTGGTTCGTGACCTGTCAATTTTACGCGATATCTCATTGGGCGTTGCACCTGCGTTCAACTTCTGCGCTCATGCTTGTAAACAAAATTAGTCTAACCAGTTGCTGCAATGGGTTACTGCTTGTGATGCTTAGACTTATTTCGTGCGGCGAAACACTTCACTCTGCGAAGCCTTCATCTTCATCGTGCGTCTGACTATATGCGCCGGTCTCCTGATGAATATGTCAATCTCAATTTGTGCAGCGGGATTTGGAATTGATTCCTTATGGACTGTGCGATGATGAATACGGCAAAAACCTGTTTCACGTTCAGATAACACAGGAAGTTAGTATCCACAGGCACTGACAATAAGTTAAAGGTAGATAGGGTGAGAATCATGACCCCTTCCTGAACCTTAGACAACCATTTTCGCGGAAGGATTTTGGCCGGCGGTGTAACGAACGAATACTGAAAATCCTTCTAAATGTTCAACGTGCTTTGTGAATTTGACTATATTTGACATTATCTTGGAAAGCTCGCTCATACCCCAAGCATTTTCACGTTTGTTTATCCATGTGAGACATTTGAATTTGGCCTTGAACCGTTTCTGACTGTCGTGCTTGAGCCACGGGGCTTTGGACCTTTGGGTCTTACTGTGAAGTCTATTTGGCCGCATACTTGAGGTTCGTATATATTTGTATCCTTTGTGCATTTCAATTTAGTACCGTAGAAGCTACGAATCAATCTTGTTCTGGTTTTGGGATTCGTTTGAATTGGCTACGCGTTGCTCGATTTGCGAGATTTGACTTACAATCTCGTCACAGATTTTTGAACTGGGCATGGACGTCTTACTGAAGCATTTCACTGGTAACACGATGTGGGTCCTAATGTTCCGTTTTTTGAAGTCTGGGTTCTTCTGTGGGGGTTACTGAGTTGAAACAAGGATAGCAAAAATCGAGAGTTTGGAGTGGCCGCCAAAAAAGAATGTGAAACCAGGTCATGTCATACTGGGGGAATTGTGACAATGGGAATGAGAGAGTGATAATTATACGCATCTGGCGGAATAAGAATGAGAAAAGCAACATCTCGCCAACTTTCTTTGCTCGCTTCCAAGCAGAAATCTATTTGGATGTGTCTGTAAGATACCTTTGAGCAAAGCAAATAAACAAACGTTGGTTCTTAAAGACATACAGTGCATAGAACAAGTCGTAAGTGTAAGTAAGTGATTGATGCCAAGGAAACATGCGACTATAGTGTGTTTTGGGGGATTTTCCAAGACCGGTCGTTACACCGCCCACCAAAACCCTCCCGAATCTTAGCAGAGCCTACCTACCTATGCCTTGCTATCAGTGCGCGTATCTAATACCTTGTCCACAACACTACTCACTGTCGCGCTTGATCCGGGGGCCACGCCGATGCGGGGTTACTCTGCATCGCCCACGAAAACGGCAGATCGGTTGCGGACGTGAAAGAGGAACGTAGGTGCCTTCCTCGGGAGAGCAGTTGTGCCCCGGCCGCGTGTGTTTGTGTGAGTGTGTGCTTGTGGGTGTCATGAATGAGGTCGCACTCAGAGGCCTTCTATAACGTCATCGAAAAACGGTGAGCACTGTGATGTGTTTGATGGCGGACATGAAGTATAAACGTGTATTGTGTAAAAGTGCGTGTGTCAGGGTGTGTGATGGTTCAGTACTTTAGTATGTCGCAAATGCCTCCTCAAATGGGGGCTCCCTTAACCACCTCAAAGGCAGATATGGAATAGTCTACCGGGTTTCCGTGTTATCGGTTTCTAGGCCTTCACTCGCGAAGGAGCTAGTACTGCATACGTCGCGGATTAGCGTTCCGTTGGCGGCCTCCGCGTTCACCTTTCTAATCATTTCGTCAGAGATTTCGAGGTTTCCATAACCAATCCCAGAGGCCAGATGCTGAAAGGAGCTTGTTCGTCTGCGATCATCACTATATCCCCAACCTTGAAGGATCTTGTTTTGATCAGCCACTTCTGTCCAGCTTGCAGAGCCGGTAGGTACCCTCTCAGCCATCGCCTCCAAAAAAACTTAGTAAGATACTTTGCCTTCCTGCATCCGTGGAATTAGCTCCCACGAGGGTTTGTCGGTCCTTGGAAACCCCCGCTCTACCTCAACGTCAATCAGTCGTTCGGGGCGAGCGCCAGATTGGTTGGATCGCCCTTGGTTATTGGAACCGTTGGGTGGTTGATCAGAATTATCTCGACCTCAGCCATGTAGGTGCTCAAAGTTTCGTACTCGGGTGGCTGTTGCTCAATGATCGACAGCAATATTCACCTAGTGGACCGGATCAGGCGTTCCCATACGCCGCCTCGGTAACTGGCCTGTGAGTGGTCGAAATGCCATCGTATGCCGTAGGCCACGGTTCGATCCTGCAGCTCTTCCCCGTTTACGTTTTTGTGCCAAAGCTGCAACTCCCGGTGGGTGACCACGAAGTTCGACCCATTGTCGGAGCGCTTATCTACCGGTACCCCTCCTCGGTAGATAAAGCGCCGCAAGGCCCGTGAGAAAGAGTGGTTTTTCATCAAAAGAGCGAATTCTGAGTGTACCGAGCGTGACTTCATGCACGTCATGATACACCCATATGGTTTTTCCAACCGCTTCCCACACTTGGTCCACGAGGGCCCGAAATAGTCCGGCCACCAGCGTGGGGTCACTCTGCTTTCCGGCAGCAAGGCCATGTGTTGTTTGCCCGCCGGGGCATTGCTTCTCCCACAATGCACGCAACTTTGTATTACTCGTTTTAAAGTTGTTATTCCTCTCAGCAACCAAAGACGCTTTCGGATTAAGCTCGTCACGTGACTTTCCCCGGCATGTCTCTCCGCGGCGTGGACGTGCTGGACCATTAGCCCTATCAAAGGTTGTCGAGCCGGCAGTATCGAAGCTCACGTGGGCGATGGTCAGCCTACCATCCACTCGCAACAGTCCATCGATGAGTTTGGGGCTTAAATGCTTTAATTCGCCTCTTGGAGATGGTATTCCTTTTGTCGATTGGTCCCACTTCATCCGACCTCTCACGTCCTCGGGCGAAAACCTCTTGTTGTATCATTCTGAATATACCACGTTCCGCGGCTTGTAGTTCACCGGCGTATATCGGACCCACTCGTATCCAGCCTGAGTGGCGGACCCCTTTCATGCTTAGCAAATGTCTCTTGAACCTGGAAAACCAAACGAATGAACGAGGTGTCTTCCTGCAGGAAGATAACCTGACCAATCGTGACAAAATGAATGTCGCTCCCACAACTGTGGCCGTCATTTCTACGACTTTGACCTCCTGTTCCAATTTCAGAAGGGTTTTGCTTCGGACACGGGTCAGTCAGTTTTAGTATTTCGGTCCTCCTATCCACGTGTCGAGCTGCCCAAAGTGCGTCGCGCCCCGGGAGCACAGATCGGCTGGGTTATCGCCAGACCTGACATGCTTCCACTGGTTCACGGCTGATGCATCGTGGATGATCGTGAGTGGCTTGGCAACGAAAATACCAAATTGGCTCTGTATGTCGTTAATGCAGTAAAGTACTATCTTTGGGTCCGTCCAAAAGCTGGCCGACCAGATGTAGAAGTCGAAACATTTCCTCACCACTCGTACCGCCCTGACCACTCACACGGCTGCGCTGAGTTCAAGGCGTGGGATCGAGACCGACTTCAGTGGAGCAACGCGGGCTTTAGCGAACAGGATCCTCGTAGTATATTGTCCATCTCCTGTGCACTATCTTCCCTAAACCACAGCTCCATAACCGACTTCAGATGCATCGTAGAAGGCATGTAGTTCTCCTGTTGGTGTTGCATGACTAGGAGCCAACATCGTGGAATCCTTATGTCCCCTAATTTCTTCGGTGTTCAGAAATTCTTCCCAGTCCAGCCGGCCTCCTCGGTCCAGTGGCTGGTCCTAATCGACTTTCTTACGGCACAGCCGCTGCAGCAAGACCTTTCCGGGTAGCAGCCAGGGCGAGACGAAACCGAGGGGGTTGAACAGACAACAGACAGCAGATAGTATGCCACTACGGGATACTGGCAGCTCAGGAACGTTTAGCTCGAAAACAAAATCGTCCGTTTCCGCGTCTCATTGTATTCGTAGAGTGCGTTCGGTAGGAAGTGGATAGCCCTTCAAATCTCTAACCCTTTCGGCTCCCTCGTGGTACGGAATAACTTTGAGCACTTCTGAGGCTTTCAACATCCATTTTGTTAGATGGGAACCACCCTCTTCTAGCAATCTTGTCAGGCCTCTGAACTGCGCTAGGGCTGATTCCATATCATCGAATCACCCATGAATGTCCTCGACGTAGAAAGTTTTACTGACTCTATCTACCACCGACCGGTGGATCATAGCTCCTTTTTGCTCGCTGATTGTCGAATGGTATAGTTTGCACAAAACGGCGATCATTTGGCTCCGAACGGGTGGTCGGTCATCCCATAATTTATCACTGCGTTGTCCCGGTCGTTCTTTTCCCACCACAGGAAACGCAACAAATCTCGTTCTCCCACCGGTATTTTCACCCGGTGAAACGTTTCCCTGATATCGGAGGATAAGGACACCCTGATGCGGCACAAATATTCGACCAATAGCGCCATCCAGTCAGGCCCCCGTGGCAGGTAATCGTTTACTGACTTGCCCTGGAACTTAACTGCACAGTCGAAAACTGCCCGCAGTTTTCGGGTTTCTTAGGGCTGATAGCCTGGTGGTGAGGTAGATACTCAATACCCTTTCGGCCGTCGGTGGTTGCAGATGCCTGTCCAACGTAGACGAGAGCTTCGTTTCGCTTCATTAATTCTGCGCATCGTTCCCACAGATCCTGGTCTCGAGTGAAGCGTTCTTTCAGCCAAAGTGGTCTTCGTAGAGTATAAATTCTGTTATCAACCCAAGGGTCAGCTAGTGTGCGTCATGGAAGGGGAACCTCGAACTGCTTTAAGTCCTCTAGTTCCTTGCCTCACTGGTCACAGGGTGAAGTTGTCCTCTGGAGACAACGATGGTCCTTCCTCTCCGATGTCATGAAACTCCTTTTCACACAGTCGCTGAAGGTGATACTTTATGCGGTCCGTTTCGGCGGGTAAATAATCCACAAAACCACGTCCCCCTACCGGACCATATAACATCCATCCCAGAGCTGTGCTTACGGCATAAGTTGTCTGGCGGTCGCCCATTCTCTGGTCAAGTACCCAGTGTGCCTCTGGCACGTCGCAGCCGATGAGAAGATCCAATTAGTCGCCTTCCCAGTCTACAACGGTTACGTCCTGCAGGTGGGGCTACCTAGTCAAGATTGCGTTGACCGACCTTGGTGCTCGCATGAGGAGATCAGCTGATGTGAATGCTTCCGTTTGTTTGATTTGCTCGTTAGTGCCTAAGGAGATAAGTCGCAACCTCAACCGGCCGGCAGTCATTGCTTGTGTTCCTCCCACCGTGCTCACTGCTAGCGACGTCGCACTTTTAGCGAGCCGGTGTTTGTCGGCAAACCGCTCTTTCACTGGAGTAGTGTCCGATCCACAGTCGACGAAAGCCAACGCTTTGACCACTCCAGTCGGGGTCACTACCCCACGGCAACTACTCCTAAACGTACTGGTTTACTGGCAGACCGCGACGTTGAACAAATCACACTGGGCTTTGTGCCCGCCTCGGGTATAGCTTCTCTCGCCTGGTGTAACAACCGATGGTGTCTGCCCGTGCAGCCCTCGTAACCACATCTGTTCCTTGTTCTATAAGCTGCCGCCCGGTGCGTGGTGTTGAGACATATAAAGCACGCTTCTTTCATCCTCGCAATTCCCCATAGTTCGTCTATTGTGGCGTTGAAGAACTTGAGGCATTCTGGTAGCTCATGGCTAGCATTACAGGACCTGAAACTTGGATGCGCTATGGCATCGCGTGAAATGGCGTGTGAATTTGTCCAAGGCTGATATTTCGGGTGATCCTGGGCAGTGGTTTAAACCTGGCTAGTACTAGACTCTTTTGCTCGGTTGCTGTCCCGGATAAGTCGGCCGAATCCACTGTGGACTATCTTGGTTTGTCTGTCCAAGTATTCTGCCAGGCCTTTGAAGTTAGCCTCCCGGTCGCTTCGGCTTGTCCGCCCCGCTTCTTCCGCCCACCGGCTCTGTAGTTCGGGAGAGAGATGACGGACTATGCCCTCTAAGGTGTGCATTTCATCGAGGTCAGCCCTGTAACCTAAGTGGTCCAGGGCTGCTGAACGGTTCTGCATTTTGATCACCAGGTCGGCCATTAAGCAGACATCGCCCTTGGTTCCTTTTGCCTCTACAATCACGCCCTCTGTTGGATTACGGGCTACTTTGAAAGGTTGGCCAAACAGATCCCTCAGAATCTCCCTTGCTCTTGTGAAGCCTTGTTCCGGGTCGAGCATAATACACCCGTCGATAGCTTTCCTTGCTCCGCCTTGACAGTAGTGAGTCAAATAGAGCAGCCTTTGCCCGGGGTCGGCTATCTTATTTTCGATAAAAGTTTCGAACTGCTTGACGAACTTGCAGTAATGTTCAGATCCTCCGTCGGAAACCGTCAGTTTTACTCTTTGCAGATCGATCGTTGGTGGCATTGATGTTTTATAGTCGGCGACTGGCTTGGAGATTCCCATTTAATTGTGCCCTGATCTGTCAGAAAGATGGTAGTCGTTGGTCTTCTGCCCCCGCTTGTTCTGCCTACACTTCTGATCTGCTTCCTGGGCCCGTTGCCTAGCCGATAGCAGTTGTTGTTCTGGGTATAATATCCTCAGCCTATATAGATTGACCTCCTTACAATCCATATTTCCCTCATTAACACATGAGCTAGCACTGGCAGGATAGGGCGGTCTAGCATTAACTAAAGAATTAAAGGCACCCAAAACCTCTCCAGTAACTTGTCGTGCTACGTCCTGTCGAAATTTCAATTGTTTTGATCCTTTTCTGGCATTTTGCGTATTTTTCCGTTCAAAATTTATCTATCGTGTGTTGTAACACATGTTTGAGCAATGCGTACCCAAATTCACAACGGATCCCGAAATCAAAGGGTGATTATCCGTGATATTCTACGATACTAGATTACTGAATGAACAATGACAGCAAACTGATACAAACCTCAATTATGAGATCACAAGGACTCAACAAACGAGAACGGAATTGCAGCTTACGAGCAAGGAGCACGTGCGTCACGCAGATCCAGAACAAGGATATGACAAAGTAGCGCTCTGGGCGCGGACAAACAACAATTGGTCCATAAAAACAAGCAGTGTTTAAAGACACGTCAGTAGCGTAAGCAAGTGAATGTTAAGGAAAACACGGAACTGCAACGGATTTAGGGGATTTTTCACGACCGGTTGTTACATGCGGTTCTGCCCAATGTGCACTGGCCCTGGCATGAAGCACTATCAAGCGCGATGTGGATACGAAAAAATTAGCTGTGTTTATCCTTGGTGTAAAAAGCTTACGACTACCGTTTTTAGTATTGTATATGGTGCAGAGGCCCTTTGAAAATAGGCAGGACTAAAACCTTAATAATTAGGTTAGCACTGAACAAAGGCAACCACGGAAAAAGTCGCAGCCAGGTAACATTACCTGTGCCAGGGAAAATCCGGACAGGAAGCGGCCCTTGTAATGCACACTCATGACAGTCGCAAAATGAGTGTCCCAAGTAAGCGAGTAAGTACACAAAAACATTGCGCGATTAATATAACTAAGGTTCTAGTCCCCTTTCAGAAAACTGGCTATATTGCCCTGTGGCAAAAAGGGAATGTTGTGGTTCACGGGGTTCCGGAACCATTCATGAAAATGGGCTAGCGAAATGACGGAGCAATGCCACACCATCTGGTTAACTTACTCCGGGCTGTTGAAGCCCTTGAATATGTAGCTTTTAAAAGAGTCATGAGACTGGGGCGCTGGAACGGAGGGTCGAGATTAAGTGGAGCGGATCACGATACCTTTTTGTCCAGTTTACTCATTCGTGCCACCGGTAGGCCTATTTACGCACAGCTGGGTGCATCAGGCAAGTTTCGAAGGAAAGAATAAACATGGTGCTTGATGACGAAGTATAGTGTGGAAGGCCCAAGGGTCCACAGAGCAAATACAAGGAGGCCTGTGCCGACGGTCACTGTGGTTCGATGTTCTAGTCTAGAGTATTCCAATCTAGTCAGTCGTCGACGAATTTTTCTGAGGCTTGCTATAGTCCGCTGGGTGATCGACAGCCTGTAAAGAGTAATGGTTACTTAGGTAGCGCACTAACCAATGCGGTCGTCCACGGTGCAGATAATCCACTCATTAAAAAGCAGGGCAAGACGCAACAGGCGTACGCTGGACATTATCGTGACAGAAAAAGGAGAAGCACAAATGCATCAGTGTGATCCAAAAAGTGCCAGCATGAGGTACAAAATTAGCTAAAATCAAACCGTTCCTCAGCTCAAATTTTTCTCTCCACAGCCCTTTCTCACTCATTTGTCTCATCCACTGCCGGAACTCCTGGAGTGACAAGAAGAAGGGATAAGCTATCAGTGGAGTATATTCAAGCCTTTCTGAGGCACCAATAAAGCGACCACAGCGAATTAGGAAAGCGAGACGATAGCCGAAACTCCGTGTTCCACCACAGCTTTTCTGAGGCCTCCCAGAATAAAAGCAGTCAAAATAGATGAAAATGGCCGCATGGTGGAGGAGGTGTCACTCAGCTCCGCTATCGGCGGGCTGGATTCTTGCCCCTCTGAGAGAAGAAAATCAGTGAAATTGATCCTCATCGAGAATCCAAGAACAGTTGAGCGCAAAGCAACCAAGAAGTTAGAATGTGTAATAATTTTTAGCAGCTCTGGAAGTCAGAAAGTAATGCGAAACACAGTTTGGCGGCTGGGATTTGTGACTTGAAAACAGACCGTCTTCCCCGGCAAAGCAGAAAATAGAGAAGGGTTTATGGTGCTAGCGGCCCACGTCAAAGCTTCGAATGTGAGCAACAAGAGGCCAGAGCTCAAAGCCAGTACAAATGGAATAAATGTGGTGGCCGTCAATGGAACATGGTTAGGGCCAGGCGTAAGCCACAAAGGACCGTTCTCAAACTCACACTCGGTCTCTAGAGTGGATAGGCTAGACGGTGGGCGCGGGATAATGGCTCCAATGGAGGAACGGCATGAGGGTTTTAAAGCATTCATCTTGTCACGGTCAACATAAAGAGGTGTCGGCTCCAGCAACTACAGGTGGACCGAAGGCACCATTTGCTTGGGGGCACTGGAGCCCAGGATATGAAGCTGATTTGGACGGCCATCTGCTCGCCTTCATCACACGGGCGCCAAAGCGGGACGGAATTTACTTACTGTGGGTGATTTCAACGAGCTCGAAACAGACTGGACCTCAGGAACCACTCCAGAAGGCATGCCTGCGGAGAGGTTTGCCCACCTTATCCACAGGCAGGCTTTTGCGCAATTTGTAAATCAAGCGGCAAGATGAGGAGTTGATCAGTCACCATGAGTCCTTGAACACGAAATCACAAGAACCTCAAATTGTGGACAGCCCAGAAGATAGGGAACCCAGAAGTGGGAAATGTCTCGGCGAAACCTAGTTTAGGCCAGATCTCCAGGGCATAGGCCACCTTAATAGGATTAGAAGGAACTTCTCAAGGACAGCCAAGAATGGCTTGGGGAGAACTGGGGTTTCGGACCGATCGGGAGATGGCAAAAATCTATCAATAGAACATTGAACATCTTTGGAGATGGCTCAACAATGAGATATGGTGGTAACAGGGGCCATCCTGTCACTTAGAAGAGTCAACAGGCGGAGATCCCCATTGTGGTGGGAGAACCGAGTGATAAAGGCCCAGAAGCCGTAACAAGGAGTATCCAAGAAGTACGGAAGCACCAACGGCTTTCTGGCCCTTCTACTGTCTAAAGCAGTGAGAAGAAGACTACCTCTGCTGCAGAGGTAGTGTGAAATTAGCTGTGAGGAAAGCATTTCGCGGAATGCCAAGAACAATCTCAAATCACACCGAGACCACGTTCAAGTTTGGATAAAGCTGAAGAAAGCTGTCAGCAGGGTTAGGGACCCACAGGGAGTGAAGGCAGAAAGCATGCAGGAAAAAACGGTGAACTCGTTGGAATTCTCTTGGCAGGCACAAAAAAACCACAGTTCCTGGGGCTACCTATGACTGAGAGCAATGCAGTTTTGAAAAGGCAGGACGAAGAAAATAACTCGAGCAAGGTGCCGAAGAGCTCGAGGCAGGTAGAGTTTTCCGAGGCAGCGGGGCCGCGTGACATCCACTGAGAAATACTGAAGCCAACAGCATCCATCCTGACAGAGCCTCGAACAAAGCTCTTCATCACATCATCGGAAAAAAGTATACTTCCTCAAAACTGGGTCATATCCATCGTCATACCCCACCATAAAGGTGGCGCCGGAGAAGTGTTACAGTTACAAGCCGAAAACAATTGCCGGAGCTTCCCAACAGGTTGGGTGACTTTCAATCAGCACAAGGAATACGGCTTAACCCTGATTCCACACCAACCACAGGTAGGAGTACAACGCTACAGCCACAAGCATCTGTGTCGGGGGCTTATATGAGGCAACCAGGATTTCTAGCCGCTCAGAGGGGTTAGTGAACTGATAATTCAGTCACCGGCTTTCAGTGGTCCCCATAAGAGGTGGGTGAACAGTAAAATTGGTCTTTGGCTCTTCTATACCAAACCTGCTGTCTTGCTGGACGCGCTTGGCTGCCAAAGGGCTAGAGTCGCATCCTCGAACGAAAAGGCTGGCTCAGGACTAGGCGGTTGGGTGCTACAGGAGCCCGTAAAGCAAAACAACCATGGTTGACTCCACTAATATGGTCGAATTCTTCTCTGCGCGCAAAAACAAACACCCTTCCACACCATTTACAACATGCTCTCCAACTTCCGCTTCCTTTTCGATTTCTCCCGTTTCTGCATTCCCTGGATTTTGGTACGCCGTGCCAGCCACAGTGCCGCTGATGGAAATACCGGCTACGTTCTCTCTTTTCTTTCTTCGGCTAGCTTTCAATTTTAACAGAACTCGTAACCGTCGACTAATGCCCTGCTTTATTCTCGACCTCCAATCAAAATGGCCACATTCAAGTTACAAACCCTGATGAGTGCATGACTACAGGTAGATTTAGCTCATGCACCTGAATCCCTTGCCATCGACTTCAGTTGAGTTCAAGAGACTCTATCCAGGACCGCAAGTCCATGGCTCGACAGACGCCTTCATATAATCCTTCCAAGAGGTTTTATAAACGCCTTCCGGAAGACGCTGGGGATACTGATTCTGACCTCAATGACATTGGCTTCGCTGACAGTTAAAAAGCTGGAGCTGCGCTGCTAGACCGGATCCCAGTCGACAGTCTTTTGTGCGCAGTGAGACTCAGGATTTTGTGCGAGAAGATCGGTTGTGGCTCTGATAGACGCAGATTGTTTGTCTTTCAGGTGTATGCACCCACCGACGGTAGCTCAGGAGAAAAAAAACCTGCTACTACGATGCTCAAGTCAGCGGTCACGGAACGAAGCACATCCAGAGGGTCCATTTGGGGCTAGGTTCCCGTCACTCGGAAAAAAGGAACGGTTGTTGGCTGCTTGCTTAGACTACTTCCTGTTCCTCTCGGCAAGAAATCCAGACACTCTAATCGCAGGTACACTACGAATCGTCCGCCCTCTTTGAGTCAACAGCGGACCCAGATTGATCACCTAGCTACAAGATACAAGTGGCTGGGTTGCGCACAAGGCTGTCGCTGGAGCCGAAGCACCTTCCTCGATTCTGATCATGAATTAGTCTGCACCAAACTGTTCACTCTCCAGGGTATGAGCTTCAAAAGCATGCCACAACCGCGGTTGATTTGCGATGGGCTGTCCGATCTCTCTCGCCCATCAGTTTTCCGAAACGCGCCAGCTAAGACACTAGCCATAGCCCCACCCGATCACTTAGCGAGAACGATTAGCGCTTCGTTGGCATGGTTGCTTGCCTCATGTCCCACCTTGCCCCAAGACTTTGCTGCGGCTGGATCTCTGCACCTTCGTGGAACACACCTGTCACTTCCGGCTGAATGGGACTAAGACGAATCACGATTCGTAATGAGACTTGCATTTGTCGCAGTTCCCCACAAGGACCTCAAAACCCGGTAGTCACAATGCGCATCCGAGGTGGGAAGTGCTGCTCCCACGAGAAGCTATGGCGAGCGGTTCGACCTCATTTGAGTCACCGGTGGGATGCCTCCAGGCAAGGGCGGAAAAATCTTTGAGGCTTACGACTGGCAGATTTACAGTCAGAAGTGGCATCTCGAAAGCTCGGTGGGGCACCTTTAGATATAACTTGGCTGACCCTCAGAGTCAGCCTTTTCTGTAGCCCATTTGACGCACATCCAATGTCATTTTTCTGCAGATAAACCTACCGGGAAGGAAGTTCGAAAGGAGATCCAGGTCTCAGGAAGTCGCGAAGGGCCGGGCCTTAAAGGTGTTCCCCCTGCCCCATTCAGGATTGACTAGTCTCGGTTCATAATAAGAGTTGTGTTTTCCCCCTAAACGTTTAGCTTTCCGGACACTTTCCGTTTTCGTGGGGTTATTCGGTTGTTGTCTCCTTTTATTAGGGCTTGCGCATTGACTAGACTAACCACTGGGGTGTGAGCCTTATCTCAGTAGCATCGGAGCTGCTTGCATCTGCCATACCCCGCAGGTTTTGCAAAAACTTGGAGGGCGGACGAGCTAGCAGCAAACTGGGCTTCTTGCAGGTCGTGGGTGACTCGATCAAATCTACACCCCTAGAAAACTGCTCGAGTACAGCAACACTTTCCAGCGACTGACAGCCGTCATGCTCTTGGACCTTAGTGCGGCCACCAACCCCATCGATAAGGCTGTACCGCGGAATGGTCTTCTGGGACTTGGAATACCTCATAAGTTGTTATCGGTCCTTGAAGTGTTGTTTCATAACACATCAGTTTGGGTAGGGACCTGCAGCCAAATTTCGTCTTCCTTTGTCGTTTCCAGTGAGGTTTGGAAATGCTGTCCTATATCCACACCTCTTGTCCTTTTTGCCACAGAGAAGGTTCTACGGAATGGTCTGTCTGTTCCCCGAACCGGTGGAGTTAGGCTCTTCTCGCGGAATGGAGCTTTCAACTTGGAAAGTGCCGATTATATTGCTTTGCACAGACAGTGCAACATGCTGTGGACCTCATGGAGCCTTCTCAGTGCAACGTGCCTTAGCAAGAATGCCAGGAACCCGCACCCTCGCTGGTGATCAACTTTATTTAGTCGACAGCCTTAGGTGCCCTGGAAGCTTCACAACGCCTGGGAGATCAGTTCACGCGTAGCCAGGGTCACAGCAACTTTTGCACCCCTGTGACACCTGTGGAGCCTAAATTGCACCAGCTCTCATTTAATGAACAGCTGCTCAAAGCCGCAATTTGAGGTATTTTACTCTATGGTTGCCAGACCCAGCCAATTCGCATGCTGGACGCTTGGTGTCTTTTCGTGTTCGATACCGAGTGTTTCCGAGGTTTTTCTTGCTTCCGGCGAGAACACTCAGTGAGCAATGACAATGTGTTTCGTCGTGCTTTAGGCACGGGTAGCTGCCATCTCAATAAATTTACAAGCCTACGTGGTCTTCAGCGGCTCAGTCATGTTTTACGAATGCCCGTTTGTCGTCCCCCCTTCCGTGCTGTACTCGCACGTGCTAGGAAAGGCTGTGAGAATTGACTAGCGATCAGGCCTTGCCTTGGCTTAGATGTACGAATAGTCTAATGCCAGTGTTGGCGTTGGGTGACGCTTCCCACCTCGTTGGGGCCCGAAGGACGAGGTTTGTCGTTGGCTGCAGACGTTCGAGGAAACCACCCAGGACAGAAGTCACTGGTGCGAGTGCCATGCGGTCTGTCCTTCAAAATCTCACAGCCTGTATCAAAAGTGTATCCCCGACGAAAGGAATGACAGAAACTTCAACGAAGGCACTGTGAAAGGCAAAATCCTTGGTACGTGTTCCTCTCTGAACAACTATTAGTATTCCTGTATTGTACTTCCCCTTCTCTGCTTTGCTACCGTTGCTATTGCTTTGGCACCATGGCTAATCTTAAGCTGCAGTGAACATATATAAGTGACTATCAATTTTCGTAGTTTTCTAGGATGCTTTCAGCCATTTTGCCGTGACTAATCCCAGAAAGCCACCAAAATATCACGGTTTTTATCTCAGTGCTCGTGTTATGCCTGCTACCCAAAAATATCGACCGAGGAAAAGGATTAGGTAACCACTAGTGAGGCTGAAACAGTGCAACTCATCGCAAATGGACTTCTTGGAGGATGCTCACTATACAGCTAACAATTTCCGGGACTTTAAGGACATCTAAACAAGACACAAGATCCTAGATTGCAACATGGCCAAGCCCACTCCATTAGTATGCCTGATACACCCTGCGACAAGCTATACGCAGCTGTGGCTCAAATCTGGCATTGAATTACTAGAATAAGCTTCTAGTGGGACTTCCAAGCATATCCCAAATAGCGAAAGTCATGCCCCTTTCAACCGCTCCGGCAAGACCCATATACCACAACTGAAATCCGCCCAGCTCAAGGCCGCTGGCATGGAACGTATAGGTGCCCAAGGTTACTCAAGAGTTCACAAAGCCAGTCCATCCGTACCTGGAGGCCAATGCCCACAAGGGTTGCTAGCCCAAGGACCCTAGCACCCCGCTTGCCTGAACTACGCACGAATAACCAGAACACTCAAAGCTTTGTACGCCCCAAGCACGGTCCCTCTGAATATCAGGCCCGCGCCGGCTCAACGGCTTGCTGAGCATCGAAAAGAAATACCCAAGAATACGCTCAAGTCAACCCGTAGAGGGTACATCGAATCTGCCCATATCGCCAGGTAAACCTCAGCTGCTGACACGTTTTCTGTGCTGCCACGTACGCCCGCTAGACGGTAGCAGGTTTCCGCGATCCCATATAAGGTGCTCGACAGACTTCCTCTTCCACCACCAGTTCAACATACTTTCGCATCCCTACCCCGTATCACTTCGAAAGTGGCATGCAAAGCGACTCCCCCTGCCGTCCTTTATAACCGTCCTACCTCCGGTCGAACCCATTCCGACAGATATTTCTGTTTTTCCGGCTCCCCCCTTTGTGGACCTTCTGAGTGCACTGCGCAACTTCTCCCTAAGCCTCAGTCAACACTGCGCTCTTCGACGGCCTCGTACTTCCGTCCACACCCCCCATTCAAACATAGACCTCACTTTTCAGCAACTCTCCGCAAAAGTGCCATCCGTCCCTCAGCTTTACCTTTACTATCCTCCCCCCCAGTCTGTCGTCATTTCAACCACCCTCTCCAGGCCGCGGCTCTTCCAAGTAGTACCCTCAAACTTCTCATCAATGTAGGCCTCCTTAGATAGCCCAGCAGAACATTTGACCACTGGCACAAATTTTACTTCTGCAGAGTCGCCGTTGGCCTGGACAAACTTCCACTTCCAGTCGCAAACCGCACTTTAGAAGATGACTTCCCGTCACTTAGGCACAGTGAAATCACGGCTAATTTCACCGCAAACAGGACCAAGAACATTATCTTGCTCTTCCTGTTAAACTTTAGGTCTCCCTTCCCAGAATTGTTTTCACTTCGCGCACTGGAGTTAGTCCTACGCCTGGACATTTTACCAGTTGCAGAAACTTGGCTGACTGATCACACCTCATTAGAACACCTTTCCATACCAAGTTATCAAGCTTTCATCATTAGTAGATCTAAACTGCGCGCATGTTGCAGCACCATTAGCAAGTAACATAGGTTCGCGATGAATAAGTTTTTCCTTGCCATTCTTGACGACATCCTAAACTTTGTCTGGCTCACCATCAAAAACTACTAGCAACTGCTCCGTATAAGATTCGTTTACCCTCCGCTGAACCGGGATATGCAAGAACTGACAGCAATAATAGATGCATCCAACCATACCTCTGGCTTCTTTCTGCCCGCAAAAATCTTATCTAGTGACTTCATTATGCCTAAAATCTGCCGGCAGTCCCTGACCTCTCCCTCAAGACTCCATGATTTTCTTCAGTGTATCCAAGCTGGTAACTGGAAACAACATGTTTCACCTTCCAGTCGAGGAAAAGCACCTTAGATCTACCCTTCATTATTGGCATCAGGAAAGTAGGCAATCAAGTCTGAAGTTGCTTCACTGATATTGGCTGAGAAATAGGATCCTGCATTTTCACCGCAGCCTGGCTGCAGACAGACAAATTTGCAGGGACGCCTTTCAACATCCCATCACCAATGTCACAGAGGGACCGCCTACCCCCTTTTATCCGTTCACAAAACAGGGATGACTTCTTTTTCCAAATGACCTGGGGTGGCAATAGGTCAATTTTATTCTCATCATAGCCACTGCATTGACAACGTTACTCCCGACCCAGGACCCATAATACGCAATTGGCTGAACTCTCCAGATGGTCTGAAGCGTAGTCTGAACAGACTTAAATGATGTTTCAATAAAATAAGGGACTTTTTATCGTCTTCAAATAATGCTTTCATCCCATGCGCAGGACTGATTTTGGATTCTTTCGAGGAAAAACAGGAACTAGATGCTCTGGACCAAGCATACAGTGCAGAAGCTATGGCTGGGCTGATCGAAGTCAGAAACAACGAACCTAGTCGAACCATTCCATTCTTGAGCCATAGCAGTACTTACTTGAATGGCCCTCTACTGATTGAGGAGGCTTGCAGTACCCGGTTCTCATCCTCTCTAACATTTGACGGTGCCACATTCACCTTCGTCCTAGATCCACCGACATTGGTAACCTTCTCAAAAGTTTTGTTCCACTTCGATGGGGCTTCAGCCCTGATAACAAAACAAGATAATCTTGCCGTCCCAGTCCGGACGTTTTGCGGCTAGCCATTTTCAGCCTAGGTAGAGTAGTGACTCCCCTACTGCCAACAAATATTCGATTCGCTAACAGGATGCAGTATCTTTCCTTCCCGAAGAAAGACTCCCATTATCAATCCTGTAAAAAAGGGAATACCCCTGGGTCCAGTTAAACATCATCCGGTGAGACGAACTCTAGTAGTGCCCAGACTAACGGCTAGGGTGGTAGAAGAAAGCCTGATATTTCACTCCCTAACCATGATCTGGCCGAGGTTGGTCAGCGCGATTTCCCAAAAGCAGATCATGTGCAAATGCATCAGAGGTTTCCTCAACCTAGCCACCTGTGGAACTACCGATGTGGCACACAGTTGCAAGGACTGGCACATTTGTTTACGTGAACGACTGACGAGTTAAGTGGAGCCACTTGCTCTGCTTGTACATTACCAGCACTACGTGGAGTCCCTCCAGTAAACACGTAGCTGGCCGCAGCTTTTCTGGCTCTGCGCTTTTGAGCGCTGCCGAATACGAAAGTTATCGTGTCACAAATTCAGGACCAGGGGTTGTAGACTCCATACGGGATCATGTACTGACTTAACTTAGGAGAAGCCTAAACTGGTTAGCCAGAACAACAACCTAATTCCATAAAGAACCCCCGTAGGTCCTCAAATCATATTTACTCCAATACTTAGGTACGTTTCTCGCCACATAAGCGGTAAATCCCCATTAC
Organism: Fasciola hepatica; assembly: GCA_948099385.1. NCBI lineage: Eukaryota > Metazoa > Platyhelminthes > Trematoda > Plagiorchiida > Fasciolidae > Fasciola > Fasciola hepatica. The sequence goes on from CANUEZ040000124.1 coordinate 1,303,575, forward strand.
GGTTACAATAGTGGCCTCTTATTTTTCGTGTATCAACCAGTGGCAAGGCCCTCGATAGCGACCTTTCACGGCGTTGTTCCGCACTAAGTAGACTTACCAGCGGCCAATCTCCTCCAAACCTAACGGCCCCAATCAGCACTAGCTATACCCAGCCTAGTCAAGCAACCAAGCTGACACCCTAGCCAGATATGCCTAATCGGCCCATTTCACCGCCCATGGTGTGCCATATCCCCTCGTCCACCTTACCAACCACTCTGTGTTCTTGACCCCTTTCCTTCAAACCATCCCGTGAACATAGTTCATCCACCCCAGCCTTCCTGCTCAACTGCACTGCAAATTACTACAATCCCCCAACCCACAGACATCCCAACAGTGAAACACATTCTAGCCTTACCCTGGAGGCTCCAGCCCATAAACCGCACTGTCGTTCCCCTCTGACGAAGAAAAAAACTGCTAAAGTTTCTCCACTTCCCATGAATTGTCGGTTTCTTATTATTAAGTTTGACTCACGAAAACATCTCACTCCTGCACAGCCCTGATCTTGTCCTCATTACTGAGACTTGGCCAACTAGTTCTGGCCTATCTGCTTAAATCTCTCAAGTAGGCTATCAGATGTTTATCAAAAGCGGATGTCGCCGAGGTGGTGGATGTTCAATCTACATCAAGTGCAGTTTCACTGCACCTCTTACGACCACCATATCACGGATTCAATGCAAGACTGTTTGTGGGTTGACGTTCAACTTGCTCGCAGACTGTTTTACACGGGCCGCTTCTAAATTTATACCCAACATTATTGCATTTAACTACCTATCCAAAACACCCCTCGGAGCTCAGCTAATCGCTGGTGACTTTGATGCACTCGATATCAACTGGGATACTCTCAACTCCCCGCACTACTCATTTGATTTTCTCTCCTGCATTCGAGTAGGACTCTGGACCCAACATGTTCTCACTCCGATCAGGAAGAATAACACTAGATTTCGTCCCCACCTTAGGCCTGTCTAACATGGACACTAACATACTTAGCCACTTCCCCGGAGGTGATCATCGAGTGGCTTCGCGTAATTTTAGTGCCCTCATTTATAGCAACAAACATGTCCCGCTTGGCTCTCGGTTTTCTTGCTACGAAAGGCAGCGACTCACCGAAGCAGTTCGCTCCGCCTAAAGGGGAGACTACTTTCCGACACATTAACCTCACCTGCGGTGTATCTATTATATGCTAAACTTCTTCATGGCTTGAGTCAGATCACTGCTTATCAAAACCCCGCAGCCAATCTGATGCCCTCACGTATTTGCTAATAAAATACAGAAATTTTCAGGACTTCTGTCTTCATCCTCCTGCGTAGGCTTTCCGACACTATTCGGGTCACCACTGAGAAACTCTACATAAAACAGGAAGCCTCTGCCCTTCGTCAACCAAGCGAGATACTCCGGATTTCACGTATATTTGAGGACTGAAACACAAGCTCCAGCCCAGTTATTTCATGCTTGCAGTCACAAAACGGCACACAGGTCAACAATCCCGTTGCGATCGCTGAGGCTTTCAACTCGGTCTTCTCTTTTTCTATGACCATTGACTCTGAAACTGCTCGAACTCCAGTGGTTCCCTTTACCGCATCCAATCCGCCCGATATAGAACTTACGCTCAATGAAGTGTCTTACTTATTGCGCAACGCAAAGCCCTTATCCCGCCTCAGCTTCGATAAAACTCAACCAGAGCTGCTTCGAGTTTGCGGGTTTGATTTTTCAATTCTATCTTTGAATATCTTCAACTGATCTCTGAAATTTGGAACTTTCCGGTCACAGTGGAAAACTTCCACCATTTTCCCTCGCCGCAAAAAGGGGTCCTATCTTTGACCCGTCGAACTACCGACAGACTAACCACGTGCCCGTGCCTTCTAGACTACTTGAGCGCTCGGTTCAAAAGCGCTTCTCTGAGTATTTATTGTCTATTGACTTGGCACATGAAGGCCACCATGGCTTTTTCAATGCTCAGTCTCGTAACACCTGTGAATTTGACTTTTCATGATGGTCTCTGGAGCTGCAGACACATGGGAAAGCCTAATTGTCATCTTTATGGCATGACTAAGGCATTTGACCGCGTTCTTCACTCGCGGCCCCTGATCAGGCTCGAAGCCTTTAGACCTAAACACCTTATTCTCAACTGGGCCTCATCCTATCCTCCCCACCGCAGCCACGTTGTCTCGATCGACAACCATCTCTCACAACCTGCCCCCGTTACCAGTGTTGTCATTCAAGGAAGAGTGCTACAATCACTTCTTTTCTTATTGTATATTGATGACGTCTTCTCTACAATTCATCACGGCACCCCGTTCCTATTTGCGGACGACATGAAAATTGTATATGAATTTTCTTCCCTGAACTTTAATGACTCGACTCCCAATATATTTTAGGATTTAGAACGCTTGAATAATGGTGTTACTCCTGGAAAATTGAATTATGTTTTCAGACAAGCAGCTTCATAACACTACGCTCTCACATCCTTCTGAACGTTTTTCTTTTTCATAACTCCCCTATTGCCCGCAGCCCATTAGTACGAGATCTTGGGTTGCATTACGAGTTCACCCTAAACTTCTCCGAACACCTATCATTTCTAGCTGCCAGGGCAAACAAATCCTAGGGACTTCTGAGCAGACCTCCTATCCTGAGCGGTACAAAACTACTGTCGTATCTGTTTCATGTCCGAACCTGCCTAGAGTACTGTCCGATCACCTTCACTAACACTCTTCAGTCCGACAAAGTAACTTTACAGAATGTTCAACGCTCATCCACGAGACAGATGCTTGTTTATTCCAGCACACTTAGTTATAAAGGGAGCTGTGCCGTCCTCCACATATAATCTGCTTGGATACGCCGTATGAGACTTAGTCTTTGCCTCCTCCATAGGCCCATTCATCGCCTGGCGTTTTCTTTAACTGACACTCCATGTGTCCAGTCACCTACTCTCCACTCCCTCCGCCACAGGGATCTGCGCCTTTCTATTCCGCTTGCTAGACTATCCTTGAGATTTAATTTCTTTTTGCTAAAGTATTCCAGACTTTGGAATAGAACCCCTATTGAAATTCGTCTGCTTGTTTCCCCCACCCACTTTAAAACATCAAAAGCACAAAACCTCACCGTCGATAATGTCCTGATGGTAAATGACACTGTCGTGTCTGAGACTCGTGCTTTTGAAGTAAGACCTAACTTCTAGCTAATCTTTAAACCTAATTCTATATGCGGTTCTTTTCCGGGCAACCTCTCACACCTTGTCAAGCCCTGAACCTCACAATTCCTTCCTTATTAAAGCTTTCTCAATAAGCCCATCAGCTGCTACGAGTCGTCATCCGGCTCAAGTCATTGTCCTCGACGCTCGGCTTATGACTGTTTCTCCTCCCTACAATCTGCTGCGAGGCATCCAAAATTAATTTGCGCATGCCCATTCACACCTAGGTTTGCTCATTTCCGATTTTTAAGACTCATTACTAGTTCACGCTAATGCTTAGTTTAGTCTGATACTAGATCCTAAGACTTAGACTTTTATTTTTAAGGGCTAGTTCCCCTCTTGATCATTCTGTCCTCCGCCCAGGCTCTACCATAAATTGTCGTTTGATCTCTCCCCAACTCCACAGCTGGCATCAATGCCAGACCGCGGCCTCTTTCTTCTTTTACTTCAGAATTTACCGAACCAAGACCTTTTTGCCCATCCAAACCCACGAGCTCCAACTTGGCGCATTTTCTGGATGGATATAAAAATTAAACCGTCGACACGGTGTGATGTTTGAATCGCATTCAATTGCACTCCGACCGGCCTTGATCTTTGCAACTCCCCAAACTAGCTACCGGGAACCTGACTACTCCAGTGTATGCATTGCTACAACTCATCCTAACCCCAACGGTGCTGGATGCAGTCAGATCTACCGCTTTGGCCGGTGCACTTCGGGCCTGCAGGACGTCTGCAACGATGTTTCGGCGCAACTAGGTCGGTGGATCGCACATCCTGTCACCAAAGACGGTTTTCAGGCTAGGTGTCCAGAGCAAGGTCAGTCCCACCCACTAGTGCCGCTTGTGGATTAAAGAACCTCATCGTCACGCCCTTACTGCTGCCGCCAACATGCAACCTGCTCTGTCGTCTCCAACGACCGTTCTTCAATTGAGCCAGCTCTCAATATTGTGATTGCATCTTACCTTTTCAAGCCCGGCAAATTTATCAACCCAGGTATGTGCTGTAAGCGTGTATGGTTCATTCCCACCCACCAACCCTCTCCTCCCCTTGACAACCCATATTCGCCTATATTATAAACATCGGTTTTGGCAGGCTACTCTCCGCCCACGTTCTCCGCATCCCACAACTAGCGGCTACCATCCACTTGATGGAACTTTTACTTCCACTGTTCATTTCCTCAAAAAAATTCGACAGAGGTTGAACTTCTCAGGAATATATTTCGTAGATCCCTAGAAGTCAAACCTGTGATTAGCAATCATTTGCCCTCTCTATCAGTCCAAATGCTCGTTTTCACAGTTCCGATCGATCTCTGTATCTGGATCTCGATGCGCCGCCTGGCCCCTTCCTAATTTACATCTCGAATATATTTTTCATGCAGTTTTACCGGTGTCATACCTCAAGGAACCTGGCCAAATGGTCAGCATATTGTACACTCACCGTCCACTCGCAATAACATAACCATTTCGTGCTACTCCTTCATGTTATCATTTACAACGCATCCAAGATTGCTTCATTACCCAATCACCATTTCCATTCCCATAAATCATCATCCACCCGTCGAATGTGCACCTGTCCTCCGTTGGCCATTCTTTCATCACTCTGACACTCCCTCTTTCTCTCACAAGATGTGCCACCCGTTCGATTGCTGAAAATCATTTCCCCTGACATGATATATATATATACATTTCCGTAGGTGACTAGCATCCATACTCCCCGCTGTTACACATCAACCCCCTCAGTGACGTCATGCACCTTCAGTTACATGTCCTTATAACAGGACACACCTATTGCAATGTTCATTGTAAATGAACACTTACCATCCATCCATTCCGTCGGCTTCCCGGCGAACCATGCCTCTTTGTAATGACCGTACTTTTCCACACCTTCTATACTTACATTGCCATCTTTCGACCACACAAACCACAAAAACAGTTAGCGTCCCATCACCTGGTTTCCTCTGGCTTTCCTACCAACAACACTCGGTTGTCTCACAATCCCTCCGGAGTTCTTGCTCCTCCGCCATGCAGCTGGGTTCACCGGTACAGAACCCCCAATTTCAACTTCCATGTCCGCCGACTGTTCCCATTGCACTAAAAACCCCATGTTCCGATCCCGTTGCCCTTCCGAAACCACTGGCTCCATATCTCTTTACACCATTGTCGTATTCTCCGTTATTTATAACGGCCCCAGGGACGGATATCTACTCCCCACTCCACTTCTGCACGCTATCCGCCTCTGCAATCGCGCTTCACATCGGTCCACAATCATTATTTCATATCATTTTTGTTACTTCAAAACATACCTGCATTGATGTGGATAACCCGTCCGACGCTTACCTGCTCTCTCCTAGCCATGTTTACCTTCATCGCACTTGAAACCGCATCCACTCTCATTCCGATCTGTTGTACAGTTCTCGTAATTACTACTGGTGGCATCATGCCATCAAGTTTTCCAATTTCGCATCTGTGCACTTTTCAGTGGTTTTTTTGTCGGCATATTCTCCCCTGCGATCTTGTCATTCATATCTGAATTCCTGAGCATATTGCTTCCATTCCTGCTGAACGTGATTACGTGTCTCAACTACGAAGCCGACTTCACTCATCACTGAGCTCTGTGACCTCCTGACGCTCAAATTTAATTTCCACTGCCTTCTCTGCCGACTGTTTCATTTCGTTCTCAATTCGATGTCCCGTTCTTGTTCTTCGTAACAGACTCATTGGTTTCTTAGCTGTCACCCTACCGGTGCCGTGTGATCCGCCCATCAAAACAGTCATCAGATCACCTATCTACCCTCCACTCCGTTACTGCTTCCGCACTCTATTCGCCCCTGCAATCGCTGCTCACCGCACTTCACGTTGATTTACTGCCATAATTTCATTTCATTGCTGTTACTTCGTGACATATCCATATAAATGAAAATAAACCGCTGGACACTACCGGGCTCACTGCTGGCTATTTCTTCCATCACCGCCCATGAAACACCTCCCCCCTATCCACGTATTTGTTAGTCTCTTTCCTTGTGATTCACTATATCGGAATCTCACCATAAATTATACCACTACGCTGGCCGTTTACTCATGGCATTTGATATCTGAAGATTCTTTCGTGTGCATCCTGGTGTTTTCTATCCATATATATTTTCGCAGTCTGCTACTTGCAAATGACTTTTTGAAATCCCCTTGGTGAGCCGTTTCGTCTTCTCCTTTCATTTCTTTTTAAAGTTATCCTTGACTCAGCTGAAATTTCTATCGTTGTGATTATTTCCTGCACTATTTACGCGTACACTCCCACTTTTCTAATCGACTCCAATTACAGCCAGCCGATTCGATCACTCAATCTTGACATTCAGATATGCGAAGAACCATCACAGTTTGAGTCCATTTTACCACTTCCTTGAACACTCTCTGCATACATATTGTGTCCCTCTGTAAATTCCGATTTTGACATCACTTGAAACATCTGATTATGCACTCTGGGGTGCTTCAGGCGAATCCGAAATACACCATTATTATTATTGTTACCTTTGTTATCAATATTATAAGTGTGGTTTTATGGTCACCCAGTTCACTCTCATATATTCCCTGATATTAAATATCCCAATGTACCTATGGCCAGCAACGACTTTAGGCCCTATCCGGAACCCTCCGTTTTGACAGACCCCCTATTAGTCCCCGCGTATTTCATTGATGGCACTCAGTTCTGTTTTCGTATGTTAGGAGCAGAGTTTGAGGCACGAAGTCACAAGTGTGCGCACTTTTTAATGGTGGACCGTTGGTTATCTTTCCCGAGACTCTGATGCCGATACAGGCAACATACTATTCAATGACTATTCTTACGCGGCCTTGTAAGAAACGATAACCTCTTGTCTTTGCCTTCCGATTCGCTGAGACTAAGCCGGCTGCTCCAGGGGATTGAGTTGGTTGGCAACAAGCCCTCTTGCATCACTGAGGGGAATACATCAGCTGGCTGAACACCTTTTGCAAAAACGATCCTAAGGGAGTTTTGGGTGCACAGATCACCAACCAATATTCAGGCTCTAGTCGGGGTTTCTAGCCATCTAAGCATCACGGAAGAGACAAAATTAGCAAACAGTATTGTGAAGCAGTACCATCCACAAATTACCGCCCTCAGTAACTCCAGCAGCCCCCAGGTCAAAGCTCCCGCTGTAGGAACATCCCCCGAGGACGAAGTGACAGCTGCTTTCCGTAGGGCTTTTAGATGTATGTCCGCTCCTAACCTTCCTCGCGTTATAGAACAGAGGCCTCGTCACAACTCAAACTAGCTTGCATAACTCAAAAATCCTTCCTCTGCTCGCTCCTTCAGTCCCGTCTCGATCAGGGCATTGTCGACAGCACAAACGGCCAGGAGTAAAGCCCGGCGCTGATGAGCCCGTTGCACCCCACCTGGTGCAAACGAGAGAATTCCTTATCCCGACATCTTCCGGAGGCCAAAGCAGTCGGCAATCATAATAGCGATCGTCTGGTGAGCGTTCTGGACTTAGTTTCCAACAACCTGTTCCTATTTGGCGCTGGTGCAGCCGTTAGTTATCCCAAAAGAAGCAGGTGACGCAACAGTTCTATTACCCCAACAACTACATGCCGCTAAGGGCACTTCCGTTAATTCTTGAGTCCGCAAGTCACTGAGGCTGAACTTGGGCCTACGCTGCTATTTCCGCTGGGTGCCTATGGTGCCGAATGACCCCCATCTTATAAAAGGCATCGATTTCCCTGACAATTTTGACTTCCTGGTTTGCGAGCATTTAAGTCCCGATTATCTCCAATCCAGCAGGGCGCAGACAATTCAAACGAATCCCAGAACCGGAAAAAGACTGACTTATAGTTTCTACTGTGCTGAATGGAAAATCAAAAAGAATGCAAATATAGACGAACCCCAGGTATGCAACCAAATAAACTCAACCGTAAAACCTAAGGATTCGAAGTCCCATGGTCCAAGCGCGATGGTCAGAAACGGTCCAAAACCAAATTCGAGTGTCTCACACAAATAAACAGGCGTGCAAACGTGGTGTGTGGACAAGGTTAGAAAATTAATGTCAAATGTAGCCACAAAGACAAAGCGTGTGGAACGTTTGGAAGGACTTTTATTATAAATATTCACACCGCCCACCAAAATCTTTCAGCGAAATTCGCCTTCTGCTGCTCGGACTGAGGTCATGGTTCTCGCCCTACTCACCTTTAGCTTACCGCCAGTGCATCCGGTTATTAGCTTTATGCTATGCCTCCGTGTAAAACAAGTTTCCATCGCTGTCATCATCTGCGCAATCCGTAGGAAATCAATTAAAAATCCCATGGCACGAGTTGATATTGAGAAATTCATCAGAAAACCAATGAGAGAATTCAGATGCACGATCAGAACGTAAACAATCCAGCATGGAACTCCTTGCTGCACGGACTTAGGCTGCGTATCCCAAGCAGAAAGCTATCACAACATCTGGTCAAACTAGTTTTGTTTTCAAGCTTGCGCGCAGAAGTTTAGCTTAGATGTACCGTTCAAGTGACAGTGAGATATCACGTACGGTTGAAGGATAAAAACCAGTGAAGTAACATAAAATTACCATACCAAAGTTTCTAAAGGAACTATAAAACGGACCTTGGTCGTAAATCAGGTTTGAAACGGGATGTACGAAAAACAGTGTTAAAACACACAGACACGAAAATTGGTCGGATGCTGACACCCACCAGAGTATTTCAGAGGTTCTTGTCTACAAAATGTATGACAAACATTACTACAAATTGTGGATAAATTTTCTTCTCCAAAGGCCAAACTAGTTTCACAATGTGATTTCAACTTATAAGCCCACCTTGAACTTTCCAAGTGAAATCTTGGTGAATTTTTACTATTCACTTCTGTGTATCTCGTACGGAAAACTGGAAATCAGTACATTTTGCAATTGTCCAAGAAAAATGGGTCGAGCTGGTAAGATGTAGAGCGTGAATGGAATAAAACGTTGAACAGTTTTGCAAGGAGCCGTCTGCAAACTATTTAATCCCTTGAAAGCAGTTTCGAGTTCGAATCACTAGCATTTTCGTTGCAGTTCCCCGCCACGGGTAAATAAAACTCGGATGCTTCGAACACGATCTTCGTTCCCACTATGGCCCGTTATGTAATACAATAATGGGATCTGTTCAATACTCAAAGCTCAGTTCGATCGCGATACTGTTCTTTTTCAACACTGTTACTACCTTACAACCCAAAAACGATGCAGTCTTTTTGAGTTCGTCTATGGATACTGACACCAGCTGAGTAACTTTTGTTTTGGGAAACGGCATTTTATTCCGCCATTGGCCATGGATTTCCATCTAGGCACCGTATAGTGCCACTAAATCGGCCAATTTCAAACTGCATTGCTTAAGCTGCTGTTGTTCAGCTTACAATTGGGCTTCACGGAAAGTCCCTTGCTGAGATATATCAAAAGCTTTCGGGACTATTTTCCATCTTTTTATAGGTGGTTTGACAGTGGTCGCTTGAGATGAGCAACTTTGCGTTGCCAGTTGTGATGTTGTTTTCCGAACTCACCACTGAAAGCACCGATTGCTCTTCTTTGTGAGTAAACTTCAGTCTCCTGAGACAGACCTTTGGAATCAGTATCGACGCCGGAGAGTTGTGGAGCGACGGACATCTCTTTCAGTAACCGGTCCGTATTCCTCCGTGAATCACATCTTGCCCCCATACCCCGAACATCAAGCCAAACACCACTACCCGGAGCTCTCCACCCTACTCAGCAAAGCTGAGGCTTTCTGGACCCTTCCCCTTGGCGACAACCAACGTCACCCACCACATTTTCTCTAAAGGAACCCCAGCATTTGGCCGACCCTGTCTCTTAGCAACAGACGGGCTCCGAGTAGCACAGGATGAGTTGAAACAATTGGTAAAATTTGGCCCTTGGGCCATCACGCTTCACACGGTTCTGAAACCTTATGGCTACTGAGGTCTCTGTGGCGACCAAAGGACTCTCAATCAAGCCACCATCTCGCATGTGTACCGTATTCTATGCATTCCAGATCTAACTTCTTCGCCATCAGGTGGTTCGGTTCTCAGCCGCCTCCATCTTGTTGGAGCCTGCCCCCGAATCCCGGTAGCTGAGGCTGACATCTCCAAATGCACTGACGTAACTCCGTTAAGAATGTTCGAGATTTTTGCGCATGCATTTTGGGCTCCGCAAAGCTGCCCAAGCCCTTCCAAGGTTTATGGTGTTGATTCTGCAGCTGCCGCAAGTGACACGGCCAGGCACAGATCCGTAGCCAAGTACACGGATGAGCCTCTACCAACGAGGATGGCCGCGGACAACTCCAACCAGGGCCCTCTGTGCTTGGTCACCTTTGATCCTACCAGTTATCTCCTCTGATTTAACCTATTCATAGAAACCCCTCCTGTAATACGACCAACGTGCCATTTCAGAGCCTTGGTTTTCATGCCACTTCCGTTCGCGTACATTTTGGTGGGGTAATCTCAATACGTCCCTTCAGTTCAGTACGATTATTACGACTGGCATCGCGTCATGGAGCCACCCAGTACTTAACAGCTGATTCTTCACCCCAGTGCATCCAAAGTTGATGACTGGGTTGAAGTTATAATGTAATGTACAAAAGAATGTGAAGGAGGAGAACAAGACTGCATTCTTCTTGTCAGCTGGTGGCCGTTCACTGTACTTGCTGACGAAATACCTTGCATATCCGTGAGTTCCTGCTGCAGTTCCGTCCGATGGCTTGAAAACCCCACTGCTAAGCCAAATGGTTCCGGTCAACTTCCAGGTTACCGAACGTGCTGAACTTCATTCGCTGGTTCGTGATCCCAATTTGAAGTTCCGTGAATTCATCCTGATACTTCAAACACAGGCTGCAAAGTGCATTTCCGGTGATCATTTGGAGACCCAGTTGCGCGACTGCCTAACTGCCGGTCAGAAACATCTGGAGTTGCAAAAGGAGCTATTGCTGAAGCCTGGTCTTACGTTCTTTAAGACCCGGTCAACCTGCGAAAACTTCTACGGCGTAGCCCATGCGACGGTAGTGCATTCCGTAATGCTACAACAGCACTTAAGTCCACGTAAACCAGTCTCGACTGATCCGAAGCCTACAAACGAAATAATTCCTGAATGGTAACCAGTGCAACCAAATCGGTGCTTCTCGTGCGGCAAGTTTCACCTACCGTTCACCTGCAGCTTTTTTAATGCGGTATGCATTTTTGTGAAAAGTCTGGTCACACTCTCAAGGTATGTCGTCAACCCAAGTGCTGTGTGACGAGAGCAACCCCTTATGATCTGAAAACGGATGATATTCTGGCATACACGCTGAGGATTTCGAGTGAATCAAACGAATTCCTGTACAGATCACCCCAGTTCCAATGCAGCTTGAGACATCAGTCCATTGTTGATACCGAAACTTGTGAGTCCACTGTTCGGAAATCCGTGCTCGACTTGATTCAGCCCAGCGTACCAATACAGTCCACCGACGTGCGTTCTTACTCTGTAACTGGACATCGAAGTTCGCTACTTGGTGAGACTACACTAATGGTTCAGTCGGAGAGCGACCATACCCCGGTTTATCTTTGATTTCCGTAGACAGCTCATCGATTCTGGGTTTGAAGGCTCTGCGCCCCTTAGAGTAATCGATAACTCTGAAAACGACGTCCGACGATCCGGTGAATCAGCTTATTCTTCGGCAGTCGGTCGCACAATGCTCGAACAAAAAGGTGGCATGGAGGTAGGGACCACTGGGTTGGAAGCGGACGGTGATCCGGCATTCCCTAAACGCAGCGTGTTGTTGTGGTGTCAGAGAGAGGGAGTTCTTAAGGTGTTTTAAAAAGGGAAGTAAGACGGTGCCGTTGTGCGCGTGGCTTTATCAGCTTGGACGACCCCGATTATGGTGGCAATGAAGGGCAACGAATAGAAGCTCTGGAATTGTGGAGATCACCAAATGGCCTTGAATTCGCGCTCACGGATATGCGCGGCAACTGCGGCGGAACCTAAGGATTTCATGAAATGCAAGCTTGGTAGAAGGTTCTTAAAAATTGATCTGGCTGATGCGTACTTGCACATTCCGCTGCACATGCATTCCAAACCACTAACGACTATTGACACTTCATGGGACACGTTCCAATCCAACTTTCAACCGTTTGATCTTCACCTGTCATCTGGGGTATTCCAGGTTGCAACAGGTGAAGTAATGCATGATAGCTAAGAGATGATGGCGTATCAAGACGATCCGCTAATTTTTGGATCCACGAAGGAGGAACCTGACCACCGATCGCGAAAGTTGCTGGGGAGGCTCGTGGAATGGAACTTAACGATCAAATCCCCTAAGTGCAAACATTGTGTCGCCGAAATAGACTTCTTGGGTTTCACTATCAAAGCAAAGGAGTACCGATTCGATCCGAATCGTTTCAGACCCATTATTGCTATCGAGTCACCGAAAAATCAGGCCCACTTTCGATCACTTCTTGGGTGTCTGCTCCAGATTCATTCCGAACATTGCATCGAGAGCACAACAATTGTCCCTGGCTCAGTCTTCAGATGGGTGACAGTGAAATAAACGGAGTGAAAAGGTACTGCGGGGCCTTATTCAAAATATCACTGACCGACCATTATTAACCTCGCTTGATTCGTCCAATCCGGCCATACTGTTCAGTGAAGTGGCCGAAGTGGGGATAAGAGCAATTCTGGAGCAAGACAGGTGTCCAGTTATCTGCATCTCTTGTCTTCCGAATACTACGGAGAAGGGTTATTCTCAAAAGCGGGAGGAAGCTTGGTCGTTTTCTGGGGAGCAAGCGGAACACTTAAGTACCTATTTGGAGTAAAGTTCACGATTGCCGTCGACCACCAAGCACTTCTGTTCCCCTATAACCCGGATGAATCTGTCGCCAAGTCCACGGCTTCTACGATCCAGCGATGAGGCATTGCTCCGGCAGCCTGTAAGTATTACATCCTTCAAAGTCCCGCTAAGAAAGTCGAGCAGGCGGACTTCCCCTTCCCGTTACTCGCGGTTCACAGCGGCGGACCAATGCCGTTTCACCTCACCAAATGAGTCTGTATTGGGGGAAGAATTGAGCAAGCGGATAAAACCGTACTACTCGCCAGTGAATTCAGCGGTCAGAAAGGGATGACAATCCGAGTTGAAGCGAGGGTTACCCCAGTTCTTCGTACTGCGAGAGTAATTCGGTATTCGACCCAACGGTGTCTTTTGTCGAGATAACCAGCCTGCCATTCCACCTACATGGAGCATGCCGGTTTTGGGTGAACTGCACAAAGGCCACTTGGGCGCGGACAAAATAAGGCCACTGGCTGGACGGAAGTGTTGGTGGCCGGTGTTGGATGAGGATGTTCCCACCACGGCAAGGAACTGGGATGCGTGTGTGCACAGAGTTCAGTAGAGGTCAAATAACATGAATCCGTAGCCCGAAAGCTAAATTGTATGGCAAAGAATTTACGCGGACTTCTGTCCCCTCTTGAATCGGTCTCACTTCCTTGTACTGATCGACCCCTACTCTAAATGGCCGGAAGTGTCCCTGATGAGTTCAACAACCATCTAGTTTGTAATCCAGAAGTCAAGGAAATGCCTTGGCCGAGAGGTAATCCCTGGAGTACTAGCGGCGCAGCGGGGCTGAAATGCTGGGCTGATAGAATCGGATGTCGCCATCTGTGTGCGGCACCACGCCACCCTTGTTCTAACGGCGCAGCGGAAAGGTTGGTGCTTTCTGTAAAAAGTGCAGTAACATCAGCCAACACGAGAACGTTGCCCGACCTGGAGGCTTTCCTAGACAGTTTCTTGTAGCAGTACAAAAAAGTGATGCGCACAGCCACTAAGGAGAGTCCAGCCGGTCCATCCATGTAGGGAGGAATGTTGTCATCTCTGATGAGACTCGCTTCCGGTGATGTCACATACATTTGTGGCAACGAGCTTTAACGGGCTGGTGGAGTTTTCTCCGGACAACTTGGTCCATCACTGGTGGGGATTACAGACCTGGGTGATGCAACGGTTCATCCGCGCTACCTAAGCCAAATCCATTTCAAAGTGGGGACCTGCGATGTAACCAGTATCACGGCTAAAACGACCGAGGATCCAGGAAGTGACCGTGATGATGGCAGAGATACATCTAGGAAACGGGTAGTTATGATGGATGGGAAAAAATGATCTACTCATTTTCAGCGATTTTTCGAACGGTAGGCTTATCCTAAAGAGCTCCCAGTTGGGCGCGGCTAGCGCTGCCCAATATTTCTAATGCTATAGACCAAAATTAACCCAATGTTAGCCCAAAGTAACTCAACGAGCGTTCAACTGGGAGCGCGATGGGCGTGCTGTTTGGAAACTGATGAATCTACGAGAACCATTGTCCTGATCAACCGGTGTTTCTTACCACTCGTCAGCCGTCTTTTCTTGTATCACTCACATATGGGACCAACCCTAATGTACTGGTCGAGGTTTTCCGCTCACTGCTCCCGTTCCCTTATTATAGCCCTTGAGAATGCCGAGCTGCTCCCTACCAAAAAGCTCCGGGGCCTAGTTACAGTTTTAATCAAACGCCAACACGTTGAACACCTACACACCGACCGCCGATGGATTACCTGCCTGAGACTCAACCTGGTCTGCCTCTTCAACTTAAAGTTCGACAGGCTTACGCTTCCGACCATATCCTATTCTCAGCCTTTACTCTCACCTCCTCCGTCACCGTGTCTCTTCCGTCCGTTTGCCTCTACCTGGCCTCAATTTCAGACCACGACTGTTCCTGTTTGCCCGTCCTAATATCTGGAAGAAGCTGCCCCTTAGTACAAGAAGAGTTTCCTCACTGCGTGCTTTTAGGAGCGCATAATTTATCCATCTAAAGGTCCCCCATGCTCTAATTCTATCCAATGAAGGCACCTCTACTGATCTAGCCTTTGAAGCAAGCCCTACTCCCTGGCTTTCTCACCGCTCCTTCATGGGCCTGTACCTATGCCCCATGCCCTCTCTACATATTCATCAACGTTGTACCTCGCATCCTGAACGCTGCTATCCTTGGTGCGCTGTGGATATATATTGTGCTTTTATCGAGGAAATCTTATACCTCATTCATAATAACCTATCCTACCCATCCTAAGTCAACCCGAGCAGCATTCATTCACTTCTTATCTCATTTTGTCACTTTGATAATATTGTTGTCCCCCGACGCGTCCAAAGTGGCACAATACCCGGCGGGGTTGGGTCGCCGCTGGGCTAAGATGGCTCCTGACAGATGCCGCAAGAGCTCGCAAGGAAGTCCATGAAGTTCCATAAAAAATATAACCAAAATGTTAAACCCAAGGTTTAGAGGTTAATTGCATTGTGGTCTTTTGAGATACTTGGGCGAATAGAGCTTTTGAAGACAATCCACAGCTGATGCATAGCCCCAAGTAGAAAGAACGGAAGGTGAAGTTTTAAACTGTGTTCATAAAAAACAATGGTTTATTTATGGGAAGCTCAAAGAATCCTAGATACACAACAAGGTGATGCAAATGATGATGTGGTGGGATACCCAGTTATACTGTGTGAAATTGTGGGACAAAGGCATGCTAAAAGTATGACAGGTACATGCACACCAAAAGAGCTAGAAAGAGTTTGATTTGGCACACTGATGAAGTCAAATAAGGTACCCAGGAAAGTTGAAAGCCAAAAACGGACGGTAAAATTCACCCGAATCAAGTAGGCGTGGCTGAAAATAGGGGATATACACGGGAGAGAGACCAGAAATGGGTCGGAAAGCTTAGGTGGTGAAAGAAGATAAACAATACCGTTTTGAGTGGAAAAGATGTAGACTAACAATGAGGATTATATGAAGCAGTGGTGCACTGCGGTGGGAGAAGAGGATCAGTGTGAGAAATTCGGAATGGAAAAGGAGTGCGTGACAGATGGGAAAAGATGAATAAGTTATCAACAATGGTTGAAGAATCTGATCTATGATGGTAACGAGATGTGTATGTGTTGGAAAAAAGACGCATATCAGGAGAGGCGCAGCAAACTGATGGCGGAGGAAACGGCTGGCAACCTGCTGGAGAAGGCAGAGCGAATATAGTTTCTGTACGGTCTGTAAAAGTGGAGCCACCGACGGAGAGGGGGACTGGAGTGTGAAACGAAATCTGGTGCGAAAATACGGCTATATCAATAGCGGACGACGTAAGAGAGAAACGATTGTGATAAAAGTCACAGGCGCCGGGTTAGGGTCAACCGGACTGATAAGAATTACGTAGGAAAATCACGACGTATCGTTATCTATATGGCAAGCAAAATGCGGTAGAACAGTAGAGAAAGGACAAAGATATAGACGAAACTTAAAGCACTATAACGTTGAAAGCAACGGCCAGCAGCCTATAAAGGGGACAGACGAAAAAAAGGTGGTAGAAAAAAAGAAGTGGCCAATAAGATCATTTCACTGCAGTTGCTTCAAGTGGTGGTGGCCGAAAAGGTGAGGGTAAGTATCAGGGCAAGTATATTTGTGATGAATCAGCGGGCAGAAAAAGCATGCCTGCAGCAGAGTCGGGACGATGGAATTGGACAGCTTAACGCCCGCGGGCAACTAAACAGAGTGAGTACGGGGAAATACTCCGACCAAGACGATGGCTGGTGAGAAGATCCAGAGGTTGGCGTAGCTGAGGAATGATTTTATGGCGGAGATACACATGGAAAATAAAAGTGGCTTTGAAAGATAAAAAAGGGAAAATGGCGAGTTCTGACGAGGGAAGTCGGCATGATTACGGATGATACTGGTGTGTGTTGGAGTTAAACTTCGGGTGAGAAGAGAAGGAGGGACATAAAGCGACCTGAAGATGACCGAGTTTGAATATCTAAACTCATGGCCAAACGTTTCCGTAGACAAACATAACCTATTAGCACTTATCTCTACGCAGTAAGTATGTCGTTCGATGCCACAAGGCTGTGCTTTGTTTGTCTGCTTGCTGTGGGGACACTTAATTTCCGCCAATTGGAAAACGCATCTTTGACTGCTCTGTTTGCGAAAGAATGAACCGTTAGTTCCCTTAGCTAGCATCACGCCCGGTGTCGCTGCCGAAGGTAAACGAGAACGAGGTTGTTTGAATACAAACCATTGTTCAACAATTCCAGCAAATTTTACCGTCTTTTGGAACGCATAGCAAACTTTCCCTTGTTCCGTGTTGCATAAATCATCCTCGGGATCCAGTAAGGACCTGCCATCCGCAGTTAAAAGATACACCAAATAGTCCCTCGAGAGGGGATAAACCAAAACAGCAAAATACCCAACGCGGTGGGGCTAACGTTGGGGTGACTTCGGGCCAACGTTGGACTGAAATGACTTTTGACAGATGCCGCGAAAGCTCGCAAAGAAGTCCATGAAATTTCATAAAGAATAGAATAATAAGAGCACTACCGTATTTATTTACATTTATCCGTGTTAAAAAACAGCACATTTTGTTTGACTGAATGCCCCTGTGGTCAGGCGCTGACGCACTGGTTTTCTTCGCCCTCCACTCTCAGGATGTGCTGTTTGGCTTTTCTATGGAGAAAAGTGATTCACCACCCAGAGAGATAACCTATGCGTACTTTCACAGTTTATTTTAACTGCTGCACATTGTCACCTCTCCGTATGTTTTATTCCATCTTTATGTACGTGTGTGTAAGTGTTTGCATGCCTATTTATCCTGGACGTTGAATTAGTTGTTTTGTAGTGTTGTTTTATGTACAGTTCATGCAATACTGAGTACTGATCGTTATGTGCCGTTCTTCATTCACGTCCCGATTATGGGATTCAGAATACATTGTTATGCGTGAAGAGACGAGGTGGGAGAGTTATTAGGGTCGTAAGAAGGTCCTCAGTGCAAAGTGCCTCATTTACGGTGAGGCAACAATGGAGAGCGCCGGCTTTTGTGGTTTGAATCACAGTCAATAGGTGCGCTAATAAAACCAAACCTTGCCAAGTATATCCCTGAATCCTAGTTCACGGTTAATGGTTACTCCCGGTGTCCATACTGCTGAAGTAAAGCCACAAGAGTTTGGCCAACAGCAGATTTGGGTTATATGGCTCTTTCAAGCTGTGGTCTACTCACTGCCAGCGCATCGAAGTTGATCATCCATGCGGGTTAGCGTATTCGTATCACCTTAATTTTCTCCAACTTATCGAGAAATATAGCTTGGAGAGACCATGTGCCGCTGGTTTCACAGTGCTCAAGGAAGTCTCGCTCAAAGCAGGCTGGCCGTTGCCATCAAGAGTAGGTTAATGAAGTTTTCTTGTCTCTGACTAAACTCTAGACGCTGTCCACTTTATCCCAAGTTTTGCAGATAAACCGGTGTTTGTCGTTGAAAGACATCAGTGCTGGAAATCAAAGAGATGCAAAATGGGAGTGCGGGTACGTGGGTCATCATTTTATTCGAGAGACACCTCAAGCCACGTTTTCTCTCTCCAGATGTTTGTTATTCATTTGGTGCAATGAACACCTCTCCAGGCATTCTGAAGCTTGGATACGGCTTATCATAAACCAAAACTCTACGTGCTCCTCTGATTCAGTTAGGAGTATAATTGATATTTTCCTTCTTCACTGATCACAGCAGCTTTGACACGTGTACTATCAGATGGTAATCCGTTTTGTGGGATACAGTTTTAAATCAAACTATTTTTGAATCCTGCACGCAAAAATGTTTTGCCGTCCAGCTTTTCCCTAAGTGCCAATGTCTTACCTTTCTGCATGACAACTCAGATCCGGTGACCACGTAACGCAAGAAGTATGAACATCTTCCGAAAACTTTGAATGAAGCGGTTCCTGAATGGCAAGTCTTTAAAAGCTTTCAGTATGCCATTTTTATCATAAACTCAATGGCTCTCACAAGCTGTCCTTCTATTCCGTGATTATTTACTGGTTTTGATCGAAAGGACAGATATTGGCAAGTAAACTATTAGGCGGGCAGTTGGGATGGGTTAGGAAAAGAAGGGGTACCCAATTCCAGCGATATCTTCGGACGTTGGGCGTAGTCTGATGCGTTCCAAACTGGAAGCAGGTCGCGCCGCACAACGGTAGCAGAAGGCTATCCCCACGCGGGTCTGACGTAAGCCTAAAGCTAGCTCGACTTCAGCCCAAAGCTAGCGCAACGGTACCCGAAATTAAGCCTTACGCGTCACAGCGAGCACCCATTTGGGAACGCGCGGGGCTTGTTTAGGATTCTCCTCAGTTAAGTCAAGACCTTCTCCCGTATAGAGTCTGTAGCCCCTGGTCCTCGGTTTGTGACACGGTAGCGAATATACTCGGCGGCGCGCAAAGCAGAACTCAAAACGCTGGGGCGGGACAACGTGTGTATGGGAAGAGCGCAACGGCGTGCAGACGACGTACACAGGCGGAGCAAGTGGTGCCACCAAAAACGGCAATTGTTCAAATAAACAAATTTGTTAGTCTTTGTCATCGAGTGCTTTATTGGTAGCACTGCAGACTCTGTGATCTGAATCTCTTCTATTTCAAGTGGCCGTAGATTCCAGAACAAGGGGATATGAAAAAAAGCCGACAAAAGCCCGGGCTAGGTTGATGGCTAGATAGCACTTGTTCAGCAACAGGGTGGTGAACAGTTGGAACGGTCTGCCTAGTGGAATGATGGATCTGCAGACCGTCCAATCCTTCGAAGGTGCCCTAGATAGCAGGTTGTACGAGATATTCCCTCGTAGTCAGCCTTGAACAGGTCAACAAGATGGACGACGGGTAGCGCTGTAGTCGCTCTGGAGTACTGTTTGTTCGACTTTTTTGCTCATTGCATACAGTCTCAGTGAAAGCTCACGATGCATAATATCTTTCGCAGTTGATGTGCGATGAAATTTTCTGTTTCCTTCCAATTTTTAGCGGGTATTCGACGAAATACACTTGGCAATGTTGAATGCATACTTGGTGTGCATACCATCGCAGGAATTCTGGACGCTCGATTGGCCGTGGCTTTTACCTGTCCTGTGCAAACTGAACTGAACTGAAGGTCTCAGAGGAGTCTCGGCCGGCAGAGCAACATGGTTTCTTACCATAAAGCGTAATTTCTCACCCTCTACACTGGAAATGGACAGGTGTGTCGCATCTTTAGACGGCCATTTCTGGCTAGTCACGCGCACTTACCTATTCTCGTCATCTAGCTGCTTTACCACCGTAAGATTTGGTGTGCCGTAAAACTTCTGGAAGAGAATAAAACACATTTGATCAGTTGTGACGTTATTTTCAAAAACAAAGAAGAAATGTCCGTTAATTATTTTGTGTTTTCATTTAAATAGAATGTACAACGAAGTACGACATGTGAAGGAAGAATTTATCTTCTGTATGAATAAGGAGTAAGATGCACCTTCCTTGATGGGCACACAGTACAACACATTTACAGCCAATTGCAGTGGGTTGACGAGCATCATGGTGGTTCAATACGATTCCTGCAAGCTATGACAAGAGTTAAAGAAGAAAATGAAAATGTTGAGATCTGCAAATGCACCCGACGGATTTTCTAGAATTCTGGCGAGCTGATAATAAAATTACCGAGAAAAGCTTGCGTAAATTGACTTTATTTTGATTAGTTCTGTGTCACCATATCAGGATGAGTAACTTTTTCATATATCTTTAAACGTCTTTATTATGTGTCAAATTTCCATGTGGTTTTTTCTGTACACGCTGTTTAGCTCCTGACTTAAAGGGCACCTTTACGGCTTCCAATGGGCTGATTTTTATTGAACTGTGTTACTTGTCCTCCCCGGGCTTCCCAACAAGCAATCGAATGCGTGCTCTTAAACGACAAAAATCCACAAAACCAATAGTGGAAAGCATTCAGTTCTTCTCGGTTGCTTGTTTTTCACCATTTTGATGTTGATACGCGTTTGACCACAATCTACATAATCGCCATCTGATTTCTTGTGTTCTTGCCATTGCATACGATTAACCACTGTTTCCTCTGCGAGCCCAATATAACTTTATCACGCTGTTTCCTCAACACACGCTTTCTCTAGTCCCTTTACTATGCTTTGAGCGCCTGTTCGTCACAGCGATGCTCCTCGCTACTCGGCCACGATCATTAGAGCAATATTCCCCACAGCCCATGGGAAAAAGAGCACTATCGATGGAGAGGGCGTGATTAGCGTGCATCGTGAGGGCGCGTGTAGCGTGCACATGCAACGGTCGAAAGACCACCAAGCTTGGCAGCAAAAGTTCAGTTAAACTACACTGTGACAAACAAAACGAACGACGCTGATTCTCGCCATACCCGCACTTTTCGTTCTTCACCTGTGTTATTTATAACTCCCGCCATCACATCTTGGCTAGTTGAGATTTTCGCAAATGACTCTACCGTTCAACCCTGCCGCGCAATTTAAGCACCGTCTATCCTACCATTGCATTCATGGCGAAATCTTCGTACAAATTCTTATTGAGCATCCTGTACCCTTCGATCATGTAAAGGAAAGTGCTTTTCGGCTTTCCCTGGAAATATAGGTCAACCATTCAGTCGGTGAATAAAAAAAGACCAGCTGATGGTATCAGAGTGACGTACTCCACGCGAGTGGACGTTGTCAGTCTAGATGATGTTTGAAAAGCTCTAAAAACAATCACCCTCACTGAAGTATGCACTAGCATAAATGCGTCAGAATGCTTCGGAGTATAACGTGCAATCTGATGCTATTTACTTATGCGCTCAGTACTCTTATTGCATTGATATTCATTTGAGATAAGAACGGCTGGCCTGGTCAGCTTCACCATCGTCACTTAAGGGCCCCGTTGGAAACCACTATCATTAATAACCGGTGTAAATTAGTCGTTCCCTGTTAGGAAGCATTTCTCCCTCAGTTCAACGATTAGAGGTTGCTTTTGTTTGAAAAACTAATCTGGCAGAATCCGATTACTTTGGCTGGATTATTAATCATCCTCGTTACTTCACAGGATAAGACGATGACACTTACTGTGTAGTTCATGCTGTTTAGATGAAGAATGAATGACGAGGGCATTATAAGTTTGTATGACAAACAGAAACAAAACCAAAAAAAAGATGACTTGGATCAGCTATTCAAAAAAGCCAGTGAGTATGTCGTTGGTTCCTTTAAACAAGGTGCTTTCGTAACGGATTATATCAATTAAAAACCTTCATTTTTACTGAATATGTTGTAGTTTCACGTTGTTATTTTACAGGCCTTGAAGTAATTCTTGCCTTTTAAGTGCTGTTTTATATTACTAACTGGAGCAGTGATTGTTCGTAAACTGAGGACTTTTATACTGAGAAGTTAGAATTGTAGCAGTGCTTCGTGAAATATCACGGTAGCTAAGCCGTTCTTGTTACTCACGTGGAGACTGTATTCTGTTGATGTACGGTATAACAAAACCGTACAGTGTAACTGTCAGCTACACATTGGAAAACGAATAGATTTTACTACGACATCTAGTATGTCACAACTATCTATTTTGGCAAGAAATATTAGCGTGGCAGACTCAATGAATGACCCACAGCTACTTCTGATCCACGAAGTATTACGGAAGAGGTTATAAAACACAACTATTTGTGAATGTAGCAGTTTCATTGACCTTTGAACACTTCTTATAATGGGGTGTGGTGAATTATTCCCATGTATTCTGATCTTTAGATTACATGTACTACGTAAATTATTCCCGAAAACACAATGTGCGATCAGTTACAATTAAAGTTGATGTTGTCGTCGATGTAATGGCGAAAGATGTACCTTGGAATCTCGCGTTTTACATTCAAGCCTTGTATATCCTTCGTGATCCTATCATAAAATAAGGGTGGCCGTCATAAACAGAATGAGGAATTTCATCTAAGGGGACAGGACATTCATGAATAATGGTGTTTGACATACACAACCCATGCCACAATTTTCAATGGTCTTATAATCGTTGTGAGCACAATCTCTTAAGGGACAAACCTTAACTTGGTCGTGGGCACTTTGCAGTATTACCGTAAAGATACATTCATGGGAAAGACTTGAATATCAGATACGTGACTAGTTATTACCTGAATTGCAAAGCTTTTTGTTATGCAGCATATGGTCGATCTGGTATTACCAATAAAAGTAGAACGAATTTAATCATACGAAACGAAACATTTGCGTAAATTTTGAATTCTTCCTTTGTTATGCCGTCTCACGTAAGACACTGCCGGATTCTAGGTCGGTACATTTTAAGTAGCACAGAACAATCAAAAAAGAAGTCCACTATGGTTCTTCAAGTTTCAAAATATAACACGAAGCTTGATAAGTTCGTCACGAGAACCTTTAGACTAACATGTGAGCTTTTTTTTAATCACATCAAAATCTGACTGCTTCTGTCATTTCTAGTAGCATATATAGAAATTCGACCCTACGGGAGTGGATACACTTCCATTGAACACAAGGGCTGGAAATGAGGAACAGCTGTCTAGTGGGAAAAACATATCGTTCTTATATCGTGCATCTCTTGTTTATATTGACGCATAAGACGAAGCTGTGGTATTTACCCACTACATTTAGTTGTCATTTATTTATTCACTTTGTATCTTTCATCATATGTGATGACAAATTCTATTAGCGAAATCTGGTGAGGACGTTATTCACAAGGAAAGAAACGATAGATTCAGTGGGCGCTGAATAAAACTGTACTGTCTACTCATGCAATGCAGTTAGGTCATTTTTAGTTCCAAAAATTCGCCACGAAAGCTTGTTTACCCCATGGATCTATGCGGCTCAGAATGGAGCAGACAGTAGATCGTCAACTGTGGTTACACCCGTGCCACTTGTGAAGGCTGGACAGAGATAATTTTACTATACGCGATAATCCATTCCTACTGCAGTCTTCTTGTAGCGACAGCAATTTTCGTTCATGCTTTCACCACGTTCATTGTTTAACTAAAGGCTTACTGCCAAGCACGGTTTCCATTTGACCGTTGCTCTTGCGCATACTCTCATGCATGCTCCTAAGTAAACGCTAACCTACGAAATCCTAGCTCGGTGAATGAATAATAGCAATTATCCCAAGTCTGGATGAGCAGAAGAACACAACAGTTTGAAGTACAAATCACTGTTATTTATGTACACAATCCAAGGTCACGTGTATATGTGTAATGATACAAAAGTATGATAATGAATAACTGCATTATGAACAATTATCACACCTACCCCAGCTCGAATGAAGCTGGCGGTTTCCGTAGTCTTAGGGGGGTTGTGTGGCCAGGCGTTCAGAACGTCTCAAAATGGGTTCACTAGGTAGTTCCGAATCAGAATGAACATGTGAGATATTTGGAACACTATCAGTGTCAGCAGGAACTTCAGGAACTCGGTGACGAATTCGACTAACGTCTCCGGTGCACCAACTCATCATTCGTATCCAAAACTCGTATCATGCGACTACCAAGTTCTCCCAACACAATTCCAGACGCCGGTCGTAAGTCATTTCCTCGCAGATTCAATGCATCTAAAATTCGAACGGAGCACTCGACACTTGAATAATGTTGCTGGAGTAGAGCGTGTGGTACCGTGAGCGGCATTTCTGTACTGAAGCAGTTGTCTACACCTCACTCAAGCTCTTGGATGTTTAACGGACTGATTGCCTTTACAGCACTTCAAAGTACGAACGAAGTTTACGGCCACTCCATTTGACTGTGGATGACTGGGCGCAGTAAGCAGGTGACGACATCCTATTCCTCTAAGCCAGGTGGTAATCTTTTTAGCAGTGAAGTGGCTTCCATTATCAGTAATCAACGCATGGGGTACTACTTCACGGCTGAATGTCTTCCTCATGGCAGTTAGTGTGAAGTCCGCATCAGATGATGTTGTGAAATATAATTCCGGCCAACGAGAATAGGAATAGATGATCACCAAAGCCCAATATTTATTAAGGAACGGACCACAGTAGTCGGCATGAATTCTTTCCGAAGCTTTGCAAGATACTGGCCACGGAGTCCATTTAGAAGGCAGAGAATAGGTTTTGTGTACACAACGGTCACAACATTTGGTGAATTGCACAATATCACAATCGATCCTAGGCCACCTGCAAGTCAGGCCAGTCAGCGCTTTCCTTTTCTCAATTCCTAAATGACCAGAATGCAAATCAGATAGTATCAATCGCCGGAGTGTTGGAGGAACCACAATGAGATCGTTTAAACAGAGAGTTCCATCTGGTGTCAGGGCTAAATCCTCTCTCTCTTTGAAAAGAATCAGGAAATCTACGCATGGTATTAGCATTCCACTCTCGTTTAGTTGCAGAGAAAACAGATCCAAAGTATCTACGTGAATCGCGAATTAGATCTTGTCAGCTCACAGGAAGTGGTTGCACTAGCAAAGAATCGGAGTTACATGGAGCACCTGACTGAGTGTATCTGGATATAAAATCCACGTGTGGAATTTGTTTACCATTACGATGCTGAATATCGTAATCATATGCAGAAAGCGCTATACACCATCGCTGGACCATTGCAGCAGTTGGCTTGTGTAATGATTTGTATGGGTCGTAAATAACACGTAGTGCTCCATGATCGGAACTAATGGTGAATTTGGATCCAGAAAGATATGGAGCCGTTTGATTGACCAGCAGACAGCCAAAGTTTCACGCTGCTTTCGAGAATAACCTTTCTCGGCAGTAGTAAGTCGACGTGAAACACAAAAAACAGCGAATCCATCCTGTTTTAACACAGCCCCAATTCCAGTGGGTGACGCATCAGTGATGAGGGTGGAATGTAGTTTGGGTGTGAATGAACGCAAAAATGACTTGGTCTTAAGGTATGATAGAATAGAACGTATTGCTTCTGTTTGGCTGATCACGAGAAAATGTCGAATGACAGGGCTGTGAAAATGGGTTTCATAATGGAAGAAAAATCCTGAATAAAACGCTATTAGTATTGGAGTGAACCAACCAAATAATGCAGTTTAGTAATGTTTTTAGGGGTACACACGTCAAGCAAAGGTGCGAGGCGCTTACGATCAGGTTGATAACCAGCCTTAGTTATGTGGTATCCCAGGAAATCTGGAGAAGTGGAATTAAACGCACACATTTAGATGGGTTAATGGCAATGTTAAACTCACAAAAACTTTGCAGTAACTCTCTAAGTCTATCGACATGAGCTGCTTGTGTGGGTGCATAGATAACCACATCGTCTTGATAATATTCGACACCTTTGAGTCCCTCAGTGATGGTATTCATAACAGACTGAAAGACGGCTGGAGAAACGCTCAGTACAAAAGGCAGAAACTTATGTGTATACAAATCAAGAGGGGTATTAATAGTAGTGAACTCATGGGAATCTTCATGTAAAGGAGTTCGCAAGCAAGCATTCTTTAAGTCAATATGTGAGAAGTGATTTGACCCATGGAAGCGAGACAGTATATCCTCTGGTTCTACAATAGTGCATGTACGCTGACGAAGCCTGGTATTCGAAATGGTTCGATAATCCCCACATCCTCTTGGAGTATGTCCGTCGGATTTCAACAGAGTAACAATGGGCGTTGCCCACTTAGATGATGAAATGGGTTCAAGTATCCCTTTGGTAACCAAAAGTATCGAATACTTTCTTCACGGGTTCCCGAATTCCGTGGGCCAATACTCGGTGCTTCACAAACACGGGATCTCCATCTGGATCCAGCTTTACAGGAGTTATCTTCGTGGCGCTGGAGGCCTTAGAGCACCGTAAAATTAATTCGGAAAACGAAGATTGTTTCTGTGCTAGAAGTGATATATAGAAATGCTAATGTCCTTAATGGCCTTCAACCCAAGTACAGACGGACCAGTCTCGGTGACGAGGAAGGTAAACTTAAATTAATGGCCGTTTTTATCTGTGAGAGAAGTATTACATGAGCCCAAAATGGGCAATGTATGTCCAGTAATACCCTCAACAACGATGTCAGACTGTCGTAGCCGAATATCAGGAATGGCACGACGTGAAATAGAAATAGGAATGGACGACTCAACACTACCAGTGTCCACATTGAAATCATGCTAAAGTGCAGCACCGACCAGAAATGAGCTCAAAATATGTTTCTGTTCTTGTGCACTCACCGTAAGAGAAAGACTGGGAGAATCACCTGAGAATGAATGGTCCGGTGAGCGGAAATAGTACATTTGAGAGTGTCTACAGACTAACTGAACCTGGCCAATTTTGCCACATTTGAAACACTTAGCACCACGATAACGACAGGTGGTGCGAGAATGAAACTTTCCACATGAATCACACCGACCATATGTAGTCCTTGCTTGAAGTGTATCATTGTGAGTTCTCGGGGATTGGGATTGACAGGTACTCATCCGTTTGAATCGGCGGGGAGTCACTGAATGACCTTTTATTTGTCCGCAACTGCGGCTACACAACATGATGTGAGATGTGGACTCCGTAAGATTATTCGCATCTTGGTGCTCCTCACAAACTTCACGAACGTGTTGAAGAGTGGGGCTAGGAAGTAGAAGCAGTTTATGCTGCAACTGCTGATCATTGATGCCAGCAATCAGACGGTCAGGAAGCTGAGTTTCTAGCTGGTCTCCAAAACTACAACGAGCAGCTTGCGTCTGGAGTTGAAGAATAGAGTCCCGAATATCCTGCGGATCTTTCCGTTGAAGCTGGTGAAATTTCGCACGTTTGGCAATTTCCAAGGTAACTGGCTGGGTATGACGGAGTACAAGATTCTTGATGTCTTCATATTGCAGGGAAACAGGCTTCTGTGGGAAGGATAAGTTCTTGATAATAGAATATACTGACTTTCCAACAACAGTCAAGAAGACAGCGGTTTTGAGTTCATCCGAAATTTTCTCACTGGCAATGCACCACAATTCGAACCTTTCAAAATAGTGCTCAATCTCACAGAGAGGAGCATTTAAATCCAGAAATTCCATACTATAGGACTTCACGACTGATGCGACGCCAAATATGAGATCCTAGCTCGGTGAATAAATAATAGCAATTATCCCAAGTCTGGATGAGCAGAAGAACACAACAGTTTGAAGTACAAATCACCGTTATTTATTTACACAATCCAAGGTCACGTGTATATGTGTAATGATACAAAAGTATGATAATGAATAACTGCACTATGGACAACCATCACATAACCACTGTCTCTGCCAACCGCCTTCTTGTTCTCACGGGTCGTGGAGAATACCGTCCTGGTTAATATATTCGTACAGTGCCGAGCATTAGAGTAACGTGCAAATGTTCCACGCAGTACAGGGGACTGAAGAACGCGTTCAATAAGGAAAATGCGAAGTAAGGTTAGGCGACCTTACAGTCTAACTGAATTCAGTTGATTACTTTAACAAAAATCCCGCATACATTACTTAGCGGTATTAGTTCGTGGTTGTTCACAACAGCCCGACTTCGTAAAACGTTATTATGTAAGGAATAATGAGTATCACTCTGCGCAATCAATTGTAACAATGAGTTTTCATCACGCATCATCGTATTTTGGAGCATCTGATGATTAAGAAATACAAAAGAAACAGTAGAAATAACTGTGAAAATAAGATTGACCAAATAATATAAACTAATTCGTTTGTTTTAGTTGGAACATAGTCTATTTCACATTATGAGCATATTAATTTTGATGCTAATAACTCATCGGTCACTACATATTCACTTGAGTTACCTTTAACCGAAACATCTATTTGCTCGACACGCTGATTTCGCTGACTACAACGCAGAAGTCAGGTTACTGTACGCTGGCGTTTTTCGAACAACGTGTTAAAAACCTTCGAATCTCATGGGAGTCCCATGAATGTGATTCTTTCCTCTAAACCCAGATAACTAAACCAAGTAATGAAAAAGGAGAAACTGGTTCCTACAGCTTTCACCATCAGTTTCGCTTACTACTATTGTACCACTGTTGTGGCACGTGCTCACATCTGGATAAAATTTTAAGAGTATCACCGCCTTCTTTGAGTGCAGCGACATTGCGTAGTGAAAGGGAATCATGAATTTATTGGTTGTTAGTGAGCTGTAGTACGAGGCCACCTAAACGCACACGTGTTCCAAGTGCATTTTGTCACCACTGATAGACGGCACGATGAAACACTAGCCCGAGTATTTGCGCAACATTACAGTCAACCAGATTAGAGGTTAGCTGACTGGGTGAAAGACTGAGTAAGTGCACAAGTAGCTCGCAACTGTTTACACCACTTGTGCTAGCAGGGACATGTCCCAGCCACATTAGTCTGTTTAGATTCAGTACTTGATCCAAAGACTGACCTCTGGTTCCCGACACCTTACGTCCAGCGTCAGCATTGCTGATACGGTTTTCCCATCGTATTCTTCTGTAAAGACAAGATTTGGTGTTAAGCCAACCCAGTCCTGCAGCAGCATTTTACACTTCGAAGGTGCAAAATGCATCACAAACATTGCCACGGTATTGTTTAGGCTATCTAGGAAGGTTTGTGACTTACCTGGATTTTTACTAAGAAAAATGCGGTCCGTATATTCGAATTCAGACTTTTTATTGTCTGAGCAAATATCGATGCCGCTATTCTCACACGAGGATAAGGCTATCTAAAGACTCAATTCAATTGCAAAACTGAATTACTCACTTCGGCTGTACGTACACTGAAACTAGAATGATACAGAGAAGATCAACATGTGCCTGCGAGAGGATGGCACGCGAAATCGTGAGGCTTTCCGTATTTCTTTCCATCACAATGAGACTGCACCTTGGCGTGGTGTGATGGCCTGCATGCCTCCATGACCCAAAGGGCTACACAGGATGGTTTCCTTAAGCCGGAGGTACAATTATGTGTGATAGGTGAATGGGTAGAAGCCGGGTGAAGTCCAGTCTATGAACCAGTTGATGGACAACATCTGGTTCTAACCTTTGTGCTCACTGAGAGGACACTCCAACGAATAAACACGAAGAGAAGCATTTTACCAGTCTAAAACCCTCCACTGGATGGACGTAGGAGTAGAGTGTATGGGGTTTCTCTCGATGACGGGAGAAGTCATCGTACTTCATTGGGCAGCTATCACCCGCCTAAGCTGGGCAGCTTCTGGTCCAAAGGATGCTGCCTCGCCCACGTTCCACTTGTTCCATTGGATGCATGGGATTGAGGACTGAATCTGAAAGACGGATCGATAACAAAGCACCAGCAAAGACAAGACAAAAGGCGTGCAATAAACAGATCTTACGTGACAGACCAGAAGAAGTTCGTTTACGGGTTCTTCGGTCACTCTCCCGTGTTGGGTAAACGCCCTACTGCCTTGTGAGACAGACTTTCGAGTCAAAGGCTCTGGTTATGGTGCCCAAAAAACCCCTTCTGTGGTGTGGGCAGCCGCGAAGTATGATTCTCCCAGAAACCTCCGTCATCCCCCCAGTAAATGGCTTTAGTAGTTGTTCCTCCTTTAGTTTAAGATCGATGCAAAAAGCCACGGGTAATTGCAGCTCTAAAGAAAGTAATAGTTCAGGAGTGGGACAAAATTCTGTCGCACTCCCTCAGCTTCTACGACCGCGTTAGTCGAAAAAATCAACGAGGAAAGACCGTGGAGTGCCAACCGCATGTATTCTCACTAGATCTAAGTACAAGGACCGCATGCTGGCTTGTGCCGAGGAAATACGTGGTAAGTAATGCTTATGGTTTCCGCGTGCACGAAACGTACAGTCAAACAATTGATAGATGGGGCGTGACTGGCCGGTCGCTATGGAGGCACACTCCTGGAAGACCGCCCGCAAGTTGGGATTTGATTAAAGAGACTTCCGAGGGAATGTGAATGTCAGACATGATAACGGAAGTGAAATAAATGAATGTCTTCAGTTCCCTGAAACTGTGAAACCGTTCCTGGGTCCGGATAGCAGCTCCAAAGTTTCTGGATCTGCGGCGGTATCTTCTATTGAGGTCATCCGGTCACTAGGAAGAGAGAAGGCAGGCCGACAAAAGAGAGGTGTAAAGTTATTCCGAAATACGTAAATCGATTTATTTTATAAAAAAAGTAAATAACTAATCAAAACCACTTTATTTGCGTTGAAAATAAATTAACAATAAGCCCCTACCCAAGGAGGAGGGCAGAAAATTGGTTGTTAGGCGAACGAAAACAGTGCACAAAATGTTCCTGATGGTGAATACGTAAAATCAACCGCTATAAGAAACAAGTGCACCAAAGACAGAATATATGGTTGCATGCAGCAGGGTGTGGCGGCTGGCTCTCGAAGCGAGACACCGAAGAGAACTGCGGTAGATTTCCACCCAACCCGAAACACCTCCAACAGTCAACGCGGGAGGTAGCATTTTTCGAGCTTGCGGCGATGAAGTCAGTGGAGCTTTCTCTCTGCGCACCCCACTTAATGACATAGTACAGGTTCAGCTGTGTAAATGGGTGTCGTGGCCCATCCTCCCTGTAGTTCATTGATCATGCGCATGCCCAGCTAGCACAACAGGGGTCAACGATTTCACGTGTCGGAGAAAACGGGAACCAAACCACTGTCATTTGGCCCTTTTCTCTGTATTCTGTCGGCGATTAGTTGAGTAGGTGTCCACTGTTATCATGTCGTCGTCAGACAACCACGGTTGTCGGAGGGGATACACAGACTTCATCCATGATTGTCTGTGGGGTGCCATTCCAGTGGCAAATGTGAGGAAACGTGCTACTAAAATCCATTAACAAAAGCCAACATAAAAATGAAACAACTTTAAAGCAGGGCAGCATGTCACTGGTAGCTTGATTCGTTGGACTCCATTGTCCGTCACAACGAAGTGTTATCCCTATAGGGACAATTTTTCCAGGTGACGTTTGTAAAACCGATTTATCATTGCTTTCGACTACAAACACTTTTTTGATCATAAATTCCACAGAGTGACTAAGAAGGGAAGTTTAAGGAAAACAATCTCATTGACATAAACAGTCAGTGTTATGAATAATGACAGGCTTGGCTCGGTGGTCCGTGAAAACAAACAAATGTAAATTGTCTATCTAGGAAACAATCTAATGCTTTGAAAACGTACACTTATGTTAGTTTCCCTATATGTGATACATTCAAATAAACCATAGCAGTCCCTCCACTTCGCAGCTTATCAAAATCCATTAAACCATGCGGTGACTATATGATGAAGCATGTTGGCTATACACAACATAGTCTTTTGTTGAACCTTATCGCTAGCTGACCGCAATTTTATTCGTTTCCAGGTGAAAAAGACGATAATGAACGAATCAAAAATGGAAATATATCTATGAACACGCACTATTATTGTATTTATCTAGTTATATGTATTGTTCACTACTATTAGATGCCAACATGTTTTACTTATACGTGAATATCGGAGATGTCGTAATGGGAACGTCGACTAATGTTCCGCCTGCAATCCTAAGCAAGCGCTAAATGTAGGTACCCTTTTTCCCTAGTATGTGATCCGTGCATAGATTTCCAGCCTGGTACGATTTAGTAACCTGGACATAAATACTGCATTCCGGCGTGTTGTATGTACGTGCAACCACTTTGGAGATGACTTTACCCGTAATTCCTCGTTTTACGTTTTACTGTCTTTCATTGAAGAGTACAATCACGGGCAATCAACAGGCTGAAAACAGTACTTTCAAGGTTATGACCGTGAAGCAAGAAGTGGCAGCTGTTATGCTGTTCCCTTTAGGGTTTTAGTCAACTACACCCTTTTCTCAGAAAAAAAAATATCTGAAAAAGTATGCGCTGTACACGATAAATGCAGTTTCTTTTTTACTGAAAAGAAAATCGACGGTAACTGTTGTTTCAGGTAGTTGCCGGTGTCTCTTTCGTTTGCAATTATTATTCGAAATCAATTGGATGCGGTAGTTGGAACGTTCAACTCACTAATGGGTCACGTGATTCTTTATATCAGTACTATATGTTGCATAAGAAATGTATAGGGTTTCAACTACGTCAAGGCCTCAACAAACTGCGAGGCAGATAATGCAGCCCAAAAGCAATGTTTTTTGTTGTGATGATGCTTCTTGTCCACTCTGCTGTCTAACTTGGTGCTACGTTACCACCAAGAATGAGTCAGACATCGTCCACCATTGTGTAACCTAGTGAATATCATATGTCAACAAATCAGATTTATAATAGCAGAAACGAACATTGTGCCGAATGGACCGTGTTATAATGGATTTACATATCTCAGGGAATAGTGGAGTGAAAATTTGTACTATCCAAATCTACCTATAAGTGATCTTGCATAAAAGAAATAAGATGCCCTAGCTGATACATGTACTTAATACTCCTGAAATATATGCTCGGTATATAACACCAGTTTAGTATGCGTAATATTTGATCGGAGTGTTACGAGTTACTAGGAGGGCGTTCCAAACACATTCAAACCTTCCAAATACTCTTTTTATTAAATTAAAGAAAGTGACTTGTGTAAAACATAAGGAAGCTTGCTTCACTACTTAACGTATTTTTCAATGAAGACGTTTCATCGATAGTCAAGACAATCATTTAACTTTGTCGCATGGACTCCAGGATTAAGAACGTACTCCAGTGATTTTTACCGCAGAAGTGACGTCGTAATGATCATTTGACTACTGAATACGTCATTATAAAGACATAACTACAGTTGGTAACTAAATTACATGAGATGTCAATTGGCCCGATAAACGAGGAGTTCATGACCACGGAAAGAAGACTATTTTTTATCATACTTGCTAATCCATTGACATTGCTGTCTTCTAACGTAATTCTCTTGGTTAGTCTAACCGAAATTCCGCATATATCATTGTGCGGAATCAGTTCGCGGTTACTCGCAAAAGCCCGACTTCGTAAAGAGGGTACTACAGTAGAAAAGCTAAACATCAGCATGCACTATGAATTATCATCCTTGACTCCTCGTGTTGCGGAGCATTTGTCACTTCTTGAAATAAAACAGAAATAAGAGAAGAGACCGTCAGAATGAGATTGCCAAAATAATTACAAGATGACCTAGATTAGTTATTTGCTTAGCTGACTACCCTTCGGACTCCACCTTTCACGCACAAACCTCAGGTCATCCGACCAACCTGCACTCGGAAGCACCAGACTCGAGTTTCACTCTTGTTAGAGCTCATCAGTGGTGCATATCCTCTGCCACACCTAGGGTTTGAACCCGGGCCCTTTCATCTCGAAGGCATTCGCTTGGAGTTAACGGGGCTGGTACCGTGTCTCCATTTGAAGCTGTCGGACATCTCCGGCTGCCCTAGAGGTCGACATCTGAACAAGCTTACCTTGGCGATTCGGATCAGCCCGGACGGGAGCCGGGTGGCGCAGTGGTAACAAACACGCCCTCGAGGTGAAAAGGCCCGGGTTCAAGCCCTGGGTGTGACAGAGGATATGCACCACTGATGAGCTCTAACAAGAGCAAAACTCGAGTCTGGTGCTTCCGAGTGCAGGTTGGTCCGATGACCCGAGGTTTATGCGTGAAAGGTGGAGTCCGAAGTACAGTCAGCTAAACAAATATTCATCAACCCCATACACTACTCGCAAGTAATTTCGTGATATACCTTAGTTAGCACATCAGAAACAGTAAATGGTCACAGTTGGAGCAGCGCCAAACGGAGGGAGTACGCGGACGCGTGTAAACGAGATTATTTCGCTGGCTAAAGGGGTGAGGATCGCGACCGTTTTGGGTGAAAATATAGTTACACCATACGGCGTAATCCGTTGGTTACGTATCGCACTCGAAGGTTGTCTTGTGTGCATACTGCAAGCGATCACGGATTACCAGTGTTGTCAACTGCTGCACATTAGTCAACTGATAACCAGCAATGAAACATCATTTATAAGCACTGATCTCCGTTCCATGTTTATAAATGGATGCGACCTAAAAATTTGGTAATGTGTGTTCGCAGGATCTTCTACTTATAATGATGTTATTCCTCACACCAAAAGAATGGACTGCTTATAAAAAAGAACAGAGAAACACTTAATACAGTGTAGGAAATATTTTTTTGCCGTCTTAATTTGCTCCTAATTGTAGGCTATCAGGTTAGGAACAATCTGCTTTTCAGTTAGTAACTTGAGCATGCACCTAAACCATGTGGACTACTTCAAGACATCCAAAAGAACAACTACAAAAAAACCGAAGTGTTAGTGAATAGAAATCAAGTTGTTTGATTAGAGTGATCGTTAAAGAGTGTACCTCGTGATATTGACCCACATATTAGCCCATTCTTAATGGGCGGATGTTGCTCAGGGCTCGGTTCGACCACATGTACCTCACTCCTTGCCTCTACATCACGCGCAATTTACTACCTGACTCCACTTCAAATGTCAGGCCCTATTAGCCGAATAATTCTAAGACGTTTCAGTGCTTGAGATGAGAGTGAAATTCCGTTATACACTTTAAGGTCTAAAAAAATTAGTGTAATTAAGAAATGAGTTCTCCGTAAACCAGTTTTTCTATTGGCAGACCGCAAAGTCTCCCACTTTTACAGGTAACTGATTAATTCCATTTTGAATTAAACTTTTATATCCTGGATTTAAATACTGTCTCATAAACAAATGAGAAAAACTTGAGTGAGATACGGTGCATTGTTTTGTCAACAACTCTCGTCGTTAAAGTTCATCCGAATAGGATACCGGGGACTAATTTGATTCTCAAGAAGAATGACCTATTTCCTCGATCATTCTTACTCACTTACTGACTGCATCAGATTGCAGAGCATGACCGTCAAAAGGCCTTCAATAATTCCTAATCCAAAAATAGTCATGGACACGACTGGGCAGGAGAGTACCGGGTACGGATACCTGACGAGCGGCAACAACCGCGAAGCCGGTCGGGTGATTCGGGGAAATTTTGTCCTGTCACCCGGATACGTTAGCATACTACTTACATCATAGTCATGGACTGCTTCTGGAGGGGTGAACAAGTTTCGTTCATTAGTAACCCCCAGCCCACCCTAACAACCGAAGGTTAGCAAGTAGTGAGAAGTTTCACCTCACAAACTTTGTCACAGGCATATTCACCGTGTGCAATGGTGTCCCATGAAAAACAAACTTGTAAACAAAATCAGTGGACGAATACCGCATTGACGATGGGCTGTGAGGTTATGAACGATGGAACCAAAGTTCAATGTGGACCGGAAAGTAGAAATGTTATCAAATAAAGTCCATCAGACACGGTGACATTTTTCATAGGATACAACCGACTAAGTATCTAGTTTACTTATCATTAAGTTCAGTGAACGGAAATGAAAAGGTTTGTAATAACTTTCTTCCGTTGACTAATGCACATTTAGATAGGTCTAACAATAAAAGACGATTGATGAGATTAGCGAACAATCTCCAGCCGATATCGCGAAAGCGTTGATTAACACTGTCTTCAAACAAAAAATGATTTCGAAAAGAATCATTTGCCGAAAACAGCATTCATGGGATGGTCATATTATGAAGTAAGATTAACGACAGATGGTAACATTTTCCGGCGGATGTAATTATTTAACTGTCACTTCTGCTAATCAAAAATGCCTTATTGAAGATAAATCCTAATTGACCGAGTAATGTTCACCAGTTGACTGATACGCAAAGTGAATGCCTAACAGGAAAGGAAAGTGGATACAATTGGTCGACAACATCTGATTACGAAGATTTTTACTGAATATCAAGGAAACGTTCATTAACATTATGGTCCTATTTTCTAATCTTAGTCAGTAGCTATAGTAGATATTACTGTAGCGCTGTACCTTTGACAGGAAATGTCTATTTCACGAACGTTAAGCTCTATGAAATGGTGTGACGTTTCACGCGCACACTTAATTCAACACCAATCAGAGTATCCACTCATAATCCATACGTGAACGGGTCTTAGATACAACGAACCCATGCCGGCAATCTCCAACTAAAGCGTTGTAACTGATGGTGTACGTACCGGTCTTATCAGTAAAACAGGTACATTCACGGAACAGCATAAATGAGTTACATATATTCATTTTGCTTTCATCCTAATCAAATTAACTGCCTTTTAAAATGTATACATCGGCCAATGGTATCAACCCCGATGGCCTCTGCAAAGATTTATTCAGACTGGACATGAGAATTCAGCTCGCCATTTCAAGAAACTACTTTAAACTTGTTTAGCTCAGATCCCGTGCTATCCATCACAAATTTTGTCTCGTAATTACCAAACCGTTCCTTTGTTGACCGTGTACTCAGGCCACAACCAGTCGCTTTTAAGCCCGCGTGATAATTTGTTTGCTCAGTTCCATTGCGCAATTCTAGCCTTATTTCTAGGTGATGGCCTTATCTATTCATACTGAACTCTGGTTCTAAACATATTTAATCGTTGACATAACCTTTCTCCCCCGTGTTGGAATCTAGGTGCACCGACACATTAGTATCCATGACCCTTTCTGTTATTACGTCATAGCTGCCTTGGTTACTTGACAAGGCCCGAACGTTTGGACGTAATCATCTTTCTCTCTCTCCGTCTGCTTTATCTGTGCAAATGAATGAACCTTGGCAATCCTGTTATGGTCATGCCACTTTCTCATAGTCATAGCTACTCTTCACCCACGCTTGCGTTCCCTCAGGCAATTACCGTTGACTAACCAAAGTGCTTTTCATAAAGAAGGACTTTCTTTGTAAACCATTTGACTCGCCCGTGCACGCCGCCTTGAGCTTTTCCTGTCTGTTGTTGCCTGAGCATCTTGAAGCCTTTGCTGAGTGT
Organism: Fasciola hepatica; assembly: GCA_948099385.1. NCBI lineage: Eukaryota > Metazoa > Platyhelminthes > Trematoda > Plagiorchiida > Fasciolidae > Fasciola > Fasciola hepatica. The sequence continues at coordinate 1,341,344 of CANUEZ040000124.1, forward strand.
ATTGATCCTGTGGTCAGTTTGACCACAGTTTGAGGTACGTTATTGTTATTGTTTGATATTTTGTCGCACAGTACACGTAGTAAAGCGAACTTATGTTTTCTGTCTTGAGACTTGGGGTTCTTTTGCCAGAGGGTCATTCGCTTACGGGACGATGATCCTGCACAGCCTCTAATACGGCATATTGGTTAGCTCACACGTTTGGCTTAAGTAAGGACTTTAAATAATTACGTATCCGTCACCTTCTGTTGCCACCCTTTTTATAAACACGTTCTTACGTGTACCACCCGACTTTTTCTTCACCTGTACTCCTTGCTCGGTAGGTTCTCATCTATGTCGATGCGTCTCTTCACTCTGGTCTTCTGATTTCTAGCGAAGAAACAATTGCTTTTCGACTATAGTCATCACGGCCAGTTTATTGAACTGCTCGTCTCGGTAGCGAAACGCAAGAAACTGGTCACCATGGCATCAAATGTGACGTTCGTCTGTTCTCGCAAACATAAGCTAGGGTGGGCCTCTTTGGGGGTGTTCAATGGCACCATATGATACCATCGAACCAGTCTTATTAGCGTGAGTCATTGTTGAGATGTTAAAGCGAGAAGAAGAAACGTTTTTTAGGCGAGCCATTAACCAACTTGAGCGTGCCAGGCCGGATTTAACAATCAATAGTCACTAAATTATCGGACCACTCACGACGTAACCCTTCTTGCTGATCGAGCAGTCATCTACAACCCGACGCAAATTGGGTCAGCGGGTCAATAATCAATCCGGCAAACATTTTAGTCAACCTAATCGGCCCAACAGCGCTCGAACATAACTGGACACCCGAGTTCGGGAATATTCAATTTTCGCTTTATATACAGCATAGTAATTTCTGTGAAAGACATTTTTGGCGAGTCGGGTTTTTGACCTCTGATTTTCCATAGCGGGCTAGAGCGATCAGAGTCTCAAGCTGAGGTTGAGTGCGTAGTTTCCCCGGGGGTCATAACGTATTAGTCATGCACCACTGATGATAGTGCAATTGTAACACGTCAGCCGGGGATACCAGAGGACGGCTGGGGTCGTATCGTTGGCGAACGTGTATTTTGATAGCGGTTCGGGTTTGCTCTAAAACTGCGACAACGGTTGAGCAGAACATAAGCAAAACGTTGTATAGCAATAAAAAATGCTAGACGGTTGGCGTATGGAAACAACCATCTTGTGGGAAGCAAAAATCATGGGGAAAATAACGAACCAGGAAATGGATTTTTTGATATATACGCGTAAGGACGTTAACTGTATGTTATGGAATGAAAAATACAACAGCTGCAAAATTGAAGGGTTTCTTGATTACACGGCCGCAATTGGAATTCTGAGGAGGCGGCTCTGGATTGAGGGTTGTGGCCGGACGATCCGACAACTGAGTCACCAGCTCTGATGTGGTTGGTGTATGAATCGCCGGTGTCCTGGATGCTAGTCCCCAAAAATTCGGTGAAAGGGAATCGGAGGGAATGGATTGCGCCAGAAGAGCCGGTTTAAGTTGGTCTACGATAACCGTAACTTTTCTGCCGTTATGGTCGATAGTGATTCTGGGCAGTCTGGGTAAGACTTAGGCGCACTTCAGCACATTCAAAGCCAATTCTATCTCGTCAAATGGATCCAATGGGACGTCACCGAACACGGTCGCAACTTACCAAACCAATAATCGAGTCGCGACCAAGTCCCATGAAAGGGAACAGAAGTCAAACCGTTGAAGTCGCAATAATTGCGCGGTGCTATTAAAACCAATCAATGCACGAACACCAAAAAGGATAGAGCGCGTCATGACAAGCAACTTTCAGTGTCAAACGGGCTGCACAACATAGCAAAACAATCAATCTCGACAGTTGATAATGAATGTTTTCTCCAGTCTGCATAGGACCCAGTGGGGGCTGGAATGGCGAGATTTCATAGAAGGGCATGCTTCTGTCCTGAGGAAAACGTGCGTACAATCTTGAAGATGTGGATATACGTATACCATCGTGTTTTCCACGCATACATCGTGAAGATGTAACTTACGCATCTGGAATGTTAACCGTGGGGGGGGGGGGCGTAATCAGCGTAGTCAAAAGTGACAATGGACTTGGGAGCTACCTTGTCACCAAAGAGACGGAGCACGCAACCTAATGTGAATTCGGCTGAAGTGGTTTGTAGATCTGCCTTAAGTGCTTTAAGGAAACCTAGGAAAACTAGCTGCCTTAAGTTGTCGATAAGAGCATTCCACCATTCCGTTTGCTGGCGGGTGGTAGGCTGTGATATGCATGCGGTGGATGCCTAAAGGTTGCAGAAGACTACTGAAGACTGCCTCAGAATGCGAGCCGCGGTCTGGGGTAACCACGACTGGACAAACAAATAATGCGACCCAGTGTTCTAAGAAAGCCTGAGCAGCTGTTTCGCTGGCCACGTTGTGAAGTGGTACAGCTAACGGTCATCTGATAAAACGGTCTGCGCAAGAAAGTACATTCTACCTTTTGACGGAGGAAACGGTCCCACTAAGTCAACATGGATATGTTGGAAACGCAAGTAGATGGTGGGGAATTTGGATAGTGAGCTTTCTGTGTGTCTCTGCACTTTCAACTGTTGGCATTGAATGCGGGCACGGACCCATACAGTGACGTACCGGTTCATCTTGTGCCAAACACGACGGTCGCCGATGAATTAAGTGGAGTCCTTTATACCTGGGCGGCACAAACCGTGTAAGGTTTCGAAAACCTGTTGCCTAAAAGCTGATCGTACGACCGGTCGTGAACGGCCTTTTGATACGTCGTAAATTATGTGATCTTCGGCTGAAAGAATAGGAACAGACTGCAGCCACAGTGATGCGATGCTCCGGAGTTGCTCTACCCCGGGATCATATGCTTGCGTTGATGCAGTAACTTTGAGATTGATCGGGCTGGAGGCGTTGAAGTTCAGGTTGTGAATGCGAGATAGCAAGTCTGAGACAGGAATATCGACACCTGAGATATGACGTATATCGCTCGTGAACTGAGTGATGCAATCCAGATATCTAGAATTATTGAGAGAGCATCTATCCGTGGTGGGACGCAATGCGTGGGTAGCTGGTTTATGGTCCACGTAGACCGTGAATTTGCGTCCCTCTAAGATGTGCGCAAAGTGACAGATGCCTAAGTAAATAGCGAAGATTCTGCGGCCAAAAGTTCTATACCTGGATTCGGCCGCTTGCAGTATTTTGGAGGAAAATGCAACGGGTTGCCAAGAATCAGCTAAATATTGTTGCAGCACCACGTCAACGACTACGTGTCAGTGACTACCGCTTTTGGTGTGATTACGAGGCTACGTTGATGACAGACTGCTGCAATATAACGAAAACGTCTCGCGCGGTATCTATGAATACCAGCTGCTTCACCCTGCCTTTTAATAGATCTGTGAGTAATTGCATTAAGTGAGAGCAAAGTGAAGTGAAACGCCGATAAAAGTTGACCAACCCGTCAATACGGCGTAGTTTCTTGGATGATGTGGGTTCTGGGTAGTCTAGGATAGTCTGCACTTTCTCCTGCAGTGGTGTGATCCCTGTGAAAGTAACTTTGTGGCCTAGAAACTCGATGGCATCGGCGCATATTACACACTTTGCGTTGACCATGAACCCAGTGTCGAGACAGGTGGTCGCAAAGCGTACGCAGATCTGCTAGATGTTCTTCCTTAAACGAGTTAGCAATCAGGATATCGTCGCGATAAGCGAAGAAAAATCTAAGCCACTGCGCAAAATACCAATGAAACGCTGGAGAATTTTCGCACGGCGTTGCTAAGTCCAAACAACGATCGAAGAAACCCGAAGAGACCGGAAGAAGTTGTTACGGCTGGTTTGGGGATATCTACCTCAGCGACTGGTATTTGGTTATGTGCTCGTATCCGACCGATTCGGCTGTAAATCGACTTACCAACCGAACCCGCTGCGAAGAACAGGATATCGGTCGGGTGTGATCACTCGGTTGAGTGAGCGGTAATTTTCGCATGGTCTCCAGCCGTTGGGTAACTTCTTTGGGACCATTGTGAAAGTGATGCCAACGGACTGTTGGAAGGCCGGATAATTCCCAGATTTAACACACGTACGAACTCTGCGCGGGCTATACAGAGCTTGTCTGGGGCTAACCTGCGGGGCCGGGCGTGGACTGACAGTCCCAGTGAGACGATGTGGTGGGCCATATCAGTAATGAATGGAGGCAGGTTGTTACTAGGGCGGACGAGGTTAGGATACTCCCTAAAAAGGCTGTCGAATTCCGGTTCGGACGTGGGGGTGAGCATGAGGATTGTTGGCGAGTGGGGTTGAGTCAGGGAACCGACAACGAAACTCGATGTAACCCGGTCCACGATCTGTCGATAACCGGGATCGACTACCAAACGACGACTTTCTAAAATTCCAAACCTAGAATAGCCTGGTGCACTTGGGCAACGATGAAGACCAACGGGAAAGGACGACGCAGGTCAAGGTCTTAAGTGAGAAACTGTCTGACGTACGTTGGGATGCGATTGCCATCAGCGGCTTGCAGTGTCAGAACTGTTGGAGAGACGGTGGACCGTTTTGAAACGGGAATCGTACTGATCTGCGCTCCCGTGTCGAATAAGAAACATATACCGGTAGTTTTGTCTCTCACGTACATGAGGCGACTAGGAAGCGGGGTACTGTTGGAGCCTGTTGCCATCACCTGGTTGGAATAGAAACTACACGGCTGTCCGCATTTGCGAGCTTGGGGTCCGAAACGGCGGTGGGAGTAACGCTTGCCGGCTCAAAAGTTTCACCGAGGGTCAGGGGGTTTGAAATGACGGCTGGTTGGGCTCCGTTGACGAAGGCTGTCGAGGGTAGACTGTTGCTGTTCAACCACGCGAATCTTCTGACAACTTCTGAATGTCAGAGTTGCTACTGGGTGCGTTGTGGTGAGTGGTTGTCGATTTAGGGTTAACGACAAAATCTAGCGGAGTAGCGGTGGCGTTGGTGAACGCGTGGGACTGTGAGGCAAATGCACGTGCCTGCTCCAGGACCTTGTCTGAAGCCTCTGCGCACTCACCTAAGCTCTGGCTTTGTATTAGGACGATTACTATGCCTGAGCATACGACGGGAGTCATTGCATCCATAGCTGACGCAGGACTGCATCACCCATGGATTTCGTACCTAATAATGAACGCATTTTCCGTAACAAATGTGAGAGTCTCATATCTCCAGTTGAATTTCGGAGAGAACCTAGTGGATACACTTCTCTTCCGACGCTGCCAAGCGCTAAAGGAGAGCTTCCCGGACTGTGTCGTACGAGTTATGCTCCCGGGGGTTCATAACGATATCCTCGAATCGTGGAGTCATTTTGACTAGCGTTGCCGAGAGCAGTTTATTGTATCTGGAACGTTGACTAGATATGTGAGCCTGCTTGAAACGTAACTCTAGAATGGCGATAAAGCCTCCGGATCTTCCGGTATTTTCATGTGTACCGCATGGCACTCCGGTTCCAAATTAGGCTTACGCTGAGATCATCACGAAAAGTGTTTACTGCGGAAATGAACGCGGTTGGGACTTTAAAATGTTTCTGGCTACGCCCGCCATGCAAAATCATGGATTATGGACTCCAGTTGACTATTTTCAAGTTTGGTCATGAAAATATCAGCAGATAGGGGTCTCAAAAGCAATCCCATTACCCCTTCGTCCTTCTGACGATAAATCTGACCGTTATGGTGATCAGCCGATCACACCCTGTCTATCACTTGTTTGACTGCAAATTTCGCCCACACGGCAACCGCAAACGCTACTTCCGACACACTTCCTCTGCACACGCCAGCGTGGGGTCTCTGTACTCAGGCCCTGTGAGGATACACGCGGTTGGCACTCCACGGTCTTTTCTCGTTAACTTCCTCGACGAACGTGATCGTAGAAGCTGAGGAAGTGTGCCCTCCAACCGCGTGTATTCTCACAAGGCCTAAGTACAGAGACCGCACGCTGGCATGTGTCGGGGGTAGCTGTTGCGGTTGCTGTGTGAACACCACCCGGCCTGGCTGAACACGGGAACAATTACGACAATTACGAGTGCTGTGCTGACACCTTGTTGAGTCAAACCACTCAATGGTGCTAAACGCTTTTCGCATCATTGACAAAGCCCGAAGCAAGCAGTCAAGACTTGTCAAGTGCCGCGCCTTAGCCGTGAGTATTCGCCTCTATAATCCTCCCCTGTGCGCTTTGAAACAATTTGTGCGAGCGTCTAAACTCCCATGGCCCATCTCTTGTTCCCGAACACGTGTGCAACCACTCGGACATTCTTCATTTTGACCAATTACACACGCACGTGCAAAGACAGATTTGGATCATCACTCCCCTCTGTTGTTTTGAGTCATATATAATGTAATGTATTGTACGAATAATGGAAAACGAGCTTGTTCGCCACGTTGTTTGTTTTCAATATCCATATGAGTACACGCTAAAAAACCTAACGTAGATGTGACGCGACAAGGTCACTCGGTTGCAATTATCTAAAAAAAAGACAAATGGAACGGGCTGACCAATCATTTGGGAAACACTTTCTGATCTTCTACGATCGCGTTCGTAGAGAAGGTCCACGAGAAAGACCGTAGAGTGTCAACCGCACACTGGGCCTAAGTATGAAGACCGAGGAAGTGTGTGTGTGGTAAGTAACGCTCGCGGTTGCTGCGTGCGCGAGACGTACGGTCAAACAAGTGGTAGACGGGGTGTGATTGGCGGATCACTATACTACATCACTTTTTCGGAAGGACTGGTAGATCACATACCCAAAGGAATAGAAATTCAAGCTGCTATATTATTGATAACGGGATCAAAACGTGTCTCCCTTGCGTGACTGATTCCTCCTTTCAGCTCCTTATCCAAAAGCTGGATTCAAAGAAACAACCGTTTTTCAATCTATTGTGGCACGGAGCAGGCATATTAGCTGAACCCGAAATTAGTCATGTCGATCATTCAGGAGCCTCTGCGCATGCAGCTGGCATGACGATAATTAGAGGGAATCACTGTTTGCATTCGCAAAACTGGATCTTTCCTTTAACTCTCATAACTATTCGAGAACGATTATTCTATGAGACTGAAATTAACCAGAAAAATCAAAACCACATTGCGGAGACCTGCAATGAGAACAAAAACCAAGCGTGATTAAAATAGTATTTACGGGAGTATCAGTGAAGGTAACTTGGACGTACAGAAAATTGCCACACTGAATAAGTAATAGAACGGCAGAGATACAGAGAGAGTATTATAGATGAAAATAAACAAATGGAGACCGTGTACATGTCGTGCGAACATGGGCGCCAGAGCTAAATATAATAGAAATAAAATAACAGACAGACGCGTCCTTTGTACAAGTCAGCCGAACAGCACAATAGCAACCGGATAGCGATCGTTTGAAAATGTTATAGAGTAAAAGAGAGAAGAGTTACGAAACGAGCACAATTGTCCGTTGGCGGTTAACCAATCATTCTCTTTGTTGCATATGATATCTGAGTACACCCCACAGTGACAGACATGATCAGATCACATGGGTCGAATGGATTTTTCTCCGACTGAAACAAGATGACAGATCTATGGATGACAATCCCACAAGTGAATAAGATAGTCTAACTTGAGTCCACAGGCAAAAGACAGCAGAGTGCGTCTGATGGGGAGATGGATAAATCAACCACGGCACCATAATGGAGTGGGAATAACCAGCCTCCATCGAAAACGATTTGTCCGCCTAACATTGTGGAGCGGATTTGTATTCTATAACGATAAAAACACAAAGCCTATAGTCTGAAAATAACTTCAAATATATACAATGAGAACAGAAAAATTAATCAATAAATGTGAAGTTAGACCCGCACCACTTACTAAACAATTTGACCAACAGAAGGATGTCATAGTTCAATCTATTTCGCCATCATCATGGGCGAATGTGAGAAGCCCAATCGACCTGTTGAGTCGATTATCAGTACCTGTTTTTTGAGAGGGACAGGTGTAGAGCCAAGGAAACCGCGGTCCAACTGATCTAACAGTCTGTAGATTCGAATCCTACCATAGCCATTATGACGAAATTTTCTTCTGAATAACGGTGTGATGTTCTGTCGCAATGTAGTGGTCACTAAAATACCGGGATGGCTCTCGTGGTCGAAATGCGTATCTTGCTACTCAAACGCTTTTTAGTAGGCAAAATAGTGTGCAACAAACAAATGGGAAATGGAGTCAGGCGCATGCTTGCACACTACTCGCGAGTAAGATCGAGCGTGAAACGAATTAGCAGACTCAACCGATGTACCACCCAGATTAATGTTTCTGCGCTTGAGAATTGCAATGCACATGGTGCACATCAATTGCCTTGAAAATATCAGAATGATTTTTGCGTAATTCGTTGGCGTACCGAGCCAAGTCACACACGAATCGTGGGTGTATAGTTAACAGCATGGGGCGCTGGACAAACTTTTCGCCGACAGGCGGAAAACAACATCGATTCACTGGAAGAACGGTTGGTCAGCAAATGTTATCTACATCACGCTTTCGACAAATACGTAACTAAATAATGACTCATCGGTCCTTCCGTTAATGGCTTGCCAATCGTTGTATGCTTCCCACGTTCAAATGAGACTCGAACAGGGATGATCCGTTACCTGACCTTGCAGTGTCGATGAGAAGATCAAACTGCAGAAGGCACAACACCCCGATAAAAGACTCGTCAGTGAACCACGTGAGATCAAATGCGAGGGTCGTCCGAGGTCTCTCGCACTGAAGCATTTACATCCCGTACTGGACTTGAACAAAAAGCACAGAAGACAAACGCGATGACAGGAACTCCTTTCGTACACGTTTATCTTGTTTGCTCAGGTCTCTCAGATTTCTGCCGAATACCACAAGAGAATCCGTGGAGATTAAACTATTATGGGGAGAAAGACCAGATGCGATACAACTACCAAAAGATGCTCAAACTTTACTAGACCGGATAACCTCTTGTTTATCGCCTTTCACGAAGGGCGGCTGATCTCCGCAACACTGCCTGCGATCGTGGTGTAAGAGAAGGATGACTTTCGGTTCAAACGGAGTCTTTATTTGTATATTGAGACAACGCGGAGGAACGTTCCTTGTCGAGCGGGAGCCCACGGATTTCAGGTGAAGAGGCACACTATTAAAAACTATGCAAGCACTATACAGCTATTTCCTCACTGATGAAAGGGCGCTGCATCATGGAGTGGTAATATTAGACAAGCCACTGAGAGTCAGTCCGAATAGCCTGGCGGTTAAGTGTTCGACTCACAATCGCTCGAGTCCCAGTAGGGAATCGGTGGATGTGCAATGCCAAAGATGAAATAGCCGTGCGGTGTTTCCATGGTTTGGCACGGAGTTCAGCGTTGATGCTGGGTGATTAATGACGGCAAATAAATGAATTGTTCCACTGCTCACAATCACACATATTCAGAAGTCCAACATTCAATGACAGCGTTATGAGAAGTGCTTCCAGTCAGCGCACGTATAGGTTACGGCGGTTAACCTTTCTGAAGCAGGCTGCGGCTGTCAATCTACTTTAAGAAAGGTAAGCCGAGGTAACCGAAACGTCAGCTTACTACAAACATTTCCGACAAAAAGGCGTTACTGAGGCGTCGTCATTGTAACATCCCATAGCGCATCATTTTTCAATACAACCCAAACCGCACCTGGTTATGATAAAACAATTGCTTCCAATATAGTCTGAATCGAATGACTTTCTGCCGTCCACAAGGATAAATTCGCTGATGAAATCAAATTGGTATTCACTTCCAAGTACGCCATACTGACATTTTTGATGCTATGACCGGGATATTTTAGCCAACCCGATATGTTCATTGAAACTAAAATACTCGCATTTGTCAGTCGCTGGATAACCCTGCGTGTTCTGTTTCATTCGCATGTCTCGCTTGCGACATCAGCTGCTATTGAGCGGTTGAGCTTGCTCTATTTGTGTGTTCACTGGTAGCAGACGCAAATTATTGTCCCAGTATCCACCAACTTTCTAATTCTCATTTGTTCACTTTCTTAGAGATGGCAGAAGCTCAAAATAATGACCAAGAATTGATCTCCGTCGTTCATCGTCATGTCTGGAACTCAGAAAATGTCCTTTCCTAGATGGCGATGGTTCGATTACGCAACTTCACTAAAAACCTAACTATTTGTTCCCTCCATGTTCTTCTGTGATCTGTCATCGCTTTCATTCGAGATCCCACCGCGGCGTACGTGGTACAATGAATTTTGTTTCTGATTGCTGTGTGGTACCATATGAAACGATGCTCATGTATGGACTCAAAACTGCATTATTCCCTGTGAACAAGACAAAGTCCATTGGTAAGTTATTTTCCTGATTACACTAACTATCTCCAGTTAATACATGTTTTACCATGTCAAATTAAACATAGTTGATCCTTTGGCACTAGATGATGTATACCGTTTCCTCCTTGCGCGTTGATCGCTTAACCCGACGGCAACGGCCATCCGCATAGTCAACAGTTTTGATGAAACTATTTCTAAAACCTTTTGCGTCACTAAATTTCTACCTTCAGCATTCCTCATGGAATCATTTCGGGTAGAGTTCCTCAGTTTCGGCCCCAAGTCTTCTGCGGTTTTGCCTCCCTCCCTGGATGTAAACACACTCGCATGGCTGCCCTTCATCCGTCGTCTAACACACTGGTCGAGAAATTTCACTATCAATTGACAGTCTCTCTCACATCCACTTCTACTACGCGTAAACGGACCGACGCTCTCCTTTAATAATGTTGTGAATCTGTACCATTAAAAATGAGGATTCTGGATTTTGTCCCGTAGATCTGCTTTTCGGCACATTCCTCTAGTTATCCGGTGAATTTTTGCAACCTTTCAAGAATTCTCTTAGTGTGATCTCCCCCGATACATATGCCTGTCTCACTCACTCACATAGCACTAAACTTAAAATACTGTCCCCACATTTCTGTTCGTTATGGTTTTGTTAAACGCTTGCTTTAACCTACTTACTCAGAGCCTGATTCCCGACTATCTATCATAAATTACGAAATATTCCGGTGGGAAGGTCGTTAAACCAGTTCGCCCTAAGATTTTATAATTTCTCCCCGACCGATGCTCTGGGAGAGGAGTAGTAGAGGACAGCAGGTTGGTCACCGAACTCTGCACCAGTCGGAACTGTCGCATTTCTGACTTTTCATCACCTCCGTTTACAGATCCTGATCGATGGGATCATATTTGCGTCGGCCTATTGATCTAAACCGGATATAGATCGAACAGGTCCGAGCCGAACCAATCCTACTTTCGCACTGCGACTGTTTTGAATCAGACAAGGGCGCACGGAAGTACTTGAACTCAGCGTTCGTTGAAATATGTATCAAAAAGATACTTTTTCCGCCGGCTTATACAGACCACATACTGACTCGATGTTTTCTGCTATTGCCTCGGTTGAACAGTTAGGTACATAGTGGATACAGTTCCACAATACCCTCTTGCTCTGGACATAATATTTGGTTTGAGGACATTGAACCATGACTACTCCACCGGTAACATTCCGCACTGACCTTGATAGCAAGATGAATTAATCGGCTGCAACTCACAGGAAGTCTACGTGCGCTTCCCAGACGGACGTAATGAAACCACTTTATTCGTCCATTTGGCACCAACCGGCGTTGAAAAAGATGAAGTTAGTCGTAAACCCTTCAACAGCAGAGACAAAACCTCTCATTGATACACCGGTTGTAACAATCGCATTCTAAAAGCTCACAAACTGGCATAAAACACACTAGTGAAAGCATTGAAGAAATATCAACCCAATGCACTAGATCTTACTGTTATATATTTACTAGTGTAGTTCTGTTTCTTAATTCGATCCCACTTCGTATACATACTCTAGTATTTCGCTTGTCTCGTTTTAGCTCGCATGCATCGCTTTTGACCGATTAAATCCTATCAATCAGGCGTTGTCCCCTAATTTATCATTCTATTAACCGTATAAATACTTACGATATAACTTATTCGGCCAAACACTGAACCAACACTTGCACCAAAATCGTTTCGAAGCGGACCGGAATTCACCAAATGGCACCGACTCATGGAAACATTGGCACTAAATCATCCGAAGCGACTTGGGACCAGAACTACGTACAGAGCTTCCTCTTTGCAACATGACCGCACGCGGGGCCATCAGCTTACTCTAAAGAAGCTGCAGTCAGCAGGCCTAACACTAATGTATCATCTATCATAGAGGGTGACCAATATATGGAACGCGCTGCCAGCGAAAGTGGTGGAAGAGCCTAATGACATACTGTTTAAGCGACTACTGGACATATCTCTGAAGACGTGGTGGCTTGGGACTCACTCCCGAGTCTACGTCGTTGATTTGTGGTGATAAGGTTTACACGGAAGAGGTGCCCTCTGCCTCTATTATGGAGAATGAAGAATGATAGGCTCACAAATATTTTGGGATTAGTCAAAGAACACTAACGAGGCAGGCTAAGAACTCTCGTGCATTACTGTCTATAAATTCGTTTCTCGGTGTACTGATTATGATTCTGCTATCATCCGTCAACCCCCACAGATGCAAGCCAAAAACGAAATTTTCACGCGCTTTTTTTCTGACAACATCGAAGCTGAATACTCTTAGGACCATTGATCAGTTCATGCAAAAGCTTAGAAATTTTGCCAGAGATTGCTGTACAAGGCTATCAGTGCCAAACAAAACGAAACAGATGCCATTCGCGATGCGTTTATTAATAGACTCCTATCAAACCCTGATCTTGAAAACAAAACACTTTCTGTGAGTAAGTTAACGCGCTCGATCTAGCTCATCGGCACTCGCAGACATTCGCTCAATAAAAACCTTCGATGTATACTACCGTTACAGTGGAAAGTTCAAGCGCCCTCAGTCAGGTATCTGACAGAGGCCGGATCGACATTGTTTTCATCCTGAACCAGCCGTTTCTTTCGTGGTTATCATCGCGCCCGGTACCACTGAGCTCTGCAATCTAAATCCGATCACTAGGCTACTGCGAATTCATGGAGCACTTTTATAAGAGCCGATAAATTTCTCATGAACGTGAGCCCAGACGTAGGGTGACGAGAATACAATACGCCGATTAAAGGAACAGCAAATGAACTACAAATATTGGTATCAAGTCGATAAAGAAAGTTTGTGAATACAGGAACACCACTGGCTACGACACTTAGCCATTTCCTCTAACGTATAAAACCAGAGTGAGAGGGTCTCTGGGACCCCACCGCGGAAGTCTAACACGCCTACATGGCCAAGTCCACACGTTGGGTTCTTCATATATCTCATCCATGTCATAGACTGGCCATCCTTAACCATCTTTCAACCGGTACCCGCCTCAGCGAACATTGCGTGCCTAGGAATCCTTTAAGGGAACATGCGCAACACATGTCCCAACCATCTTAGCTTGGTGACTTTTAGTGTTTCAGTTGTCGGAGAAACCCCCCAGAACACATTTGGAAAACACAGGTTAGTGAACAAGCTCGTTTTCAGTGATTCTTAATCACGCCAATACAACACAATATACATGACTAGATGCATTAGGGATACAGTTAACAAAAATAGCATCAAGGCTCATTGTTCACACCTAGAATGATACTGGATTATCCGGAGACCAGGTGTGAATGGACTAACACGTTCTCAACATGTAAGCTTTCGGACGCTCTCGGACCTGACGTTGGGTGGTGAGTGAGCCAGGGTAGACTGTGCATGCACAAATTTCTTCTGAGCACATAAAGAGGGGTTGTGGAGGCGAATCCCGACTGCTTCCGCTGTGGTTAAGATGCGACTTCTCACCGATCTTGACAGCCGACATCGGACCCTATACAGGGGGCGGAATGCTTGATCCAGGTTCACCGTGTGATTAGTCTCAGCTAGGTATGAAACGACTGCGCTGGTAATTGACCTAATTGTTCCAGTCATTAACCATGTTGAATGTTTCTCACGGGTGCGTTCAGACAAGCGTCTGGTCGTGCGGCCGATATACGTTGTTCCACAGGAACAAGTGAAAGAATACACACAGAATGAGGCTGCAGAAACGGGCACATTGTCTTTCATCCGCAGACACACCACTGGCTTAGATGTGAACAAAACGCGCAGGTTAGCAGGGTAGAATGTTTTGTTGACGACGCTTGCCAATCTTCGGTGCACTACATCCGCCAAAGTGTCACCCTTAAATGGCAGAGAGAGGTATATTGGTTTCTTTTCAACTACCGTTTTCCCTGGAATTTCTATATCCAAGTACAGCATCCGGTCGATTAAGCGTTCCGGGTATCCGTTTTGAATAAAAATATTGCGCACCATAACAAGCTCGTCTTTCATGGTATCTTCGGTGCACATCTTTTGTGCTCTGTTTGTTGGGCATATAATTAGGTTTCTTTTCAATTTAAGCGGTACAAAGCTACGGAAGTGGATATACTGTCCATTCCATGTTGGTTTCTGTGCACTGACGGCCGTATTGAGCCATCTCCTCGACGAGTCAAAAATACGTCTAAAAAGACTAGTGATTCTAGTGTAAAGCGCAAGTTCGGGTGTGCTGAGTTGAAGCTGTTTAGTAAGCCACAACTCGGCTTCGGCTGTTCGCGCACAAAAGCTTTATGATGGAAGGAAATTTCTCTGATAAACCCTTCAACACGAGGCAGCGCCAGAGAACTGTGCAATCAACTGAACCGAAGGTCGCTTTAAAACCAAGGAAAACGAGGACAGTAGGCCCATAGAAGGTGTGCCTATGCTCTAAATTCTGTCGAAGAGTGAAGATTTGATCAACACAACTTCCACCAGATCTAAACCCAACTTGATTCTCGCGCGAACACTGATCACGAGCGGTTCATAAGCGGTGGGGAATAATACCAGCAAGTAGTTTAGATGCGATGCTAACCAAACCTACTCCCTTGCAATTTTCACAGGAGGACCCGTCATCCTTCTTGCAAATCGCTACTAACTAACTAACTCTTTGGAACCTGTTCCCTATCCCGTACCAAACGGAGGAGTTTTATCAACTCCAATACCAGTGCTGAGCCACCGTCTGTGAAAATAGACGGAGGAAACCCATCTGGTCCAGCAGCCTTATGTTGTTTAAGGCAGCTTATCTCACGGAGAACCTCGCTTCTGACGGAAGGTTGGTATCAACAACCAGTGCTGCAACTATGGTGCTACTTAGCAAGCCTGTTATGGATAAAGGCCTACCAAACTGCTTCTCGAAATGCTCCGCCCAACGAACTAGACGATGCTTCTGAGTTTGAATCAGTGGGCCATTTGTCTCTTTGATCAGTTCACTGAAGCCCGGTTTTCGGGGACCCGTATTTCTGATTAGACAGAAAAGGTTGCGACTTTTGCCAACCGCCGCAGCTTTTTCCATCTCTCTACACTTCGCAAGCCACCACTGCTCACGGTCATTTCTCAGGCTCCGAACCAATTGGCTTTCAAGGCATCGCCGTGCTTCATCATATATGGAATCCGGAGGAATCCATCTGCAAGCATCTAACAGCGCAACTGACGATGCAGATATCCATCGTTTCTGTGTCAGGCCGTTGAACCTTGGGCAGCATTAGCACCCTCAAATAGGGCCCGTTGGATCACTATACATAGCTCTTCTGGATCCTCGGCATCTAACTGCACCGATAACCTGGTGGAAAATTCTGCTTGGAAAGTAGACTGATGGTTATTGTCTAGTAGCAGATTAGAGGTACGGTTGGCTTTGGCGTTGCTTCGGTCACCATCGAGACGTCGGCCGGAGCGTGCACGGACATGAGCGTGATCAGTGTCTACAGACGTGGACCAAAATGATCGACAATCCTGAACTGACACGCGCCAGCGGGGGCCAGTTAAAGCAGCCTGTTGTTTCGTTTCATTAAGTGTACGGACGTTGAAAACAGCAAAGCGAAGAAAACGCTTAGGTCGCAGAATCGATTCTGTTTCTTCCCTAGTCTCTAAGTTGCTACCTGTACCGAGTTAGAAACCCAGGGTCACGACTCACTGTGGCCTCTCGTATCCACTCAGAAGTGGGATGCGAAGGATGAGGAGCAAAGAGAAAAGAAATGTTTCTCGAGAGACCACTGAAGATTTCTGGGCACATCATACTGCAGGATTGACCATACCACAGAAGAGGTTTTTCTTTGGGAACCACAACCAGAGCGTTTGACTCAAAAGTCTGACTCACAACCTGATGGGGCGTTAACGAAACACGGGAGAGTGGCCGAAGAACCCGTAAACGAACTTCTTCTCGTCTGTCACGTAAGATCTGTTCATTGCACGCATTTTGTCTTGTCTTTGCTGGTGCTTTGTTATCAATCCGCTTTTCGGATTCAGTCCTCAGTCCTATGCACCCAATGGAGCAAGTGGAACGTGGACGGGGCAACATCCTTTGGACCAGAAGCTGCTCAGCCAGCTTAGGCGGGTGATAGCTGCCCAATGAAGTACGATGACTTCTCCCGTCATCGAGAGAAACCCCATACACTCCACTCCTACGTCCATCTAGTGGAAGGTTTTAGACAGGCAAACTGTTTCTCTCTGTGCTTATTCGCTGTATTGTCCTCTCCAGGGACATGAAGGCTACAGCGAGATGTTGTCTATCAACTGGTCCAAAGACTGAACTTTGTCTGGCCTCTTCTCATTAACCTATCAGACATGATTACATCTCCAGCTTAAGGAAGCCATCCTGCATAGGCCTTGGAACCATGGATGTTTCCTTCTGTCTTCTGACAAGACTGAAGATAGGTTCATTTCAGGTTCCAAGGAAATGGAGCACATGTGGTGATGTGTCATTAAGAACAGAGCCATATGTAATGATGATATCTCAGTTGAGTTATTCCGCGTAAGGAGATTTAAAAAAAACTGCGTTAATCGGCAGCAGCCGCAATGTTCTCCTTGTTGGAAATACTGACCCACGAACATCAGGCGTTAAACAACTGGTCATTGACGTGAACGGCTCACTGATTCATACTCAGGAGCGCGGGTTGGCTCATTTTGAGAGACGATGTAACTGGCTTCTATTCATATCAGCCGTACTGAGTAGTACAATGGTTAGGGTTCTGGATGTGAACAAACGGTTGTAAAACCAGTCTTGAAAAAGGTTACCCGTGGTGACCGAAACGTCGACAACCTACCAACGATTTCGACTACGCTGTGTTATTGAGCAATAAAATTCTACCATAACATTTCACATGGAGCATCAATTTTTCGATACACTCCGAACCGATCTCGGTTCTGACACATTATTCAACTGGTTTCCCGAGTTTATGTTTCCCATGCCGTCTCCATTTTCGTTTGGTGTCGATGCGTTCGTAATCATGATTCATACATGCGGCCATCTGTTCAATGGAAATTCGGACTGATCGTCGCTCACTCTTCTCCTCCCCACCCCCGCCTCTGTGTCCCATGACTTGAACTGCTGTTCCACACTTTCACCGACCACTGATCGCGATTGGTCATTCAATCCCACTTGTCTCATAATTGCCTGCCTTGTTCGACTTTGCTCCCGACCCTGCCAGCGTGTGCTTGTAACCGCTTTTGATGGCTGATTTGATCCTCCCTGATTGATGTATACATTGTGGCCGGATTGACCACAAACTGAGATACATATTCACCATTGCTGGACTGTCATTCTTTTATAGCACACGTAGTTTACCGACTTCGCGTTCTCTGACTAGGGATTCGGGGTTCGTCTATTATGAGTAACTCAACCACTGGACCAGGATCCAGCACTAACTGTCTTCCGTACGTTGAGGATCTGGCACTTCTTCACTCTGGATAAAGTTCAACGTCGTTACTCTTGCATGACCAGAGTTCGGTCTCAAGGACCATATCGACTACCAAGTTACAGGGAAAAGTAGAGGGCGGGCAACACTGATGAACACTAATTCCTGTGGTGAACTCAGGTAGACGATTGCCGCAAGCCCGAACTTGGCTTCCGTTATCCATTATTAGAAATTACATGGTGAAATGAAATTCTTTGGCACACCCTTTATTAAGAAACCGTACCAGAGAAGTGTGCGGTCGGCTGAGTCGAACGCCGCTCTCAGATCAAGAAAAACAGAAATGGCGAACCTACGGAAAGTGTGTGGATGCTCTGCAATTTGTCGAACAGGAAACAAGATCAACTTAACGTCGACCATGTCCTAATCCCACTCAATTAACGCGCAATAAGTGCTCATGAGTGTTAGTTATTCGGTGGAGAACAATACAAACGAGCAGCTAAGATGCGATGCAGGCCAGACATATTCCCCTAGTGGTTTTTACACGAGGACCTGTCACTTCCCATAAATCGGCTCGATTACCAGTTTGTAGCGACATTCAACTTTGCCGCCAAGCACAGCGGCCATTTGACCGTTGCACGTGCACGCTACAGGCACGCTCTCGCAATACAAGCTAATCACATTCTCTCTATTTACCGTGTTCTCCATTTCTTGGGTCGCTGGAGGAAAGGCCGTGGTTATTGTGTTTGCGTTATGCGAAGCATCACAGTGGTGGTCCACGTATAGTAGAAATGACTGACGAATGCGTGTAACTAGGGAAACGGTATGGTAAGGTTTTACCGACCTTACTATTGGTGAGCCCGAGGTGACGCAAGTTTCCTTTTTGTTCGCCTATTGTCGTCCTGTCTTTTCTTTGGTATGTTGCTTTGTCGCAGAATAGTCAGTTGGTAATCCCATTTGTGTACATCCATCATAATTTTTTTTCTATCGTTTCATTCCTTCATCATTTTATCGCCAAAATTTTCTGGATCGTTTTCAAACCATTTGATCTTTGGTAGTAACAGTTTGTAGGCGATTCTTAGTAGTCATTTGTTTTCGTTTACAATTACCTACAGCTTGCAGCCTTCGGAGGCAGCACGTCTGATAGGGAATTATAGCCCGTCTACTTAGGCATGCCATCTGCGACAAGCATTCAAAGGTCGTTCGTTCATGTTGTTTACAGATCACAAGCCTTTGATACGCACCAAAGTCCGCTTTCGACCGATACTCACCACTCGAGATTTGCCACTTAGACTTCGTCTCACAGTTTACTGTGGACATACGATACGTCTCCGGAGCACAGTCCTATCCTCGGCGTCTGATCACGCGTACATCAACTAAGTCTGTCAACAGCGTCCAACATCGATTTAGACACAATGGCACACGCTCAGAGAATGAGCATGATACCAAGTGGCCTCAAAACAGTTCGTCAAGCTTAACGCCGGTAATAACCCCTTACAGCACCCGCGGTTGCATCTAGCCAAACTGTCTATCAATATCTGCTTTTCTGCCTTTTTATGAGCTACGGCAGCACCGAACGTCGTTTGTGTGCCCGTTATTCTGGTAGTACATCTGCTGGCGCCCCCAGGCGCAATTTCTTTCAATTTCGCCTTATCCTTTCGGGCAGATTCGCAGTCACACTGGCTACATCCGTTTCCTTGATGACGCCTGGTACGTTCAAGAAGATAACCATTCACTAGACAACAGGACGACTGGCCAGCGTGGTGAAGGAGACGGCAGCTGGACGTATTTTGCATGGAATTCGAAGTTGCTGACGTCAAACCCTCTCCATTAGTCGTCAGATGTCACGCCTACAATACAAGTAACGACACGCATGGAGTTCCTGGGATATCAACACACCCGATCCACATCCACAATCAAAACCCAACTCCGTCGGACTTCCAGGGAGGGCCCTGTAGCGACATTCAACTTCATTTCTTCGTTTAACTTACATAATTATTTACCTGAACTATTGCCCCAAAGCACAGTGGCCATTAGTCCATCGCACGTGCACGCTCACGCAATACACGCCGATCACATTATCTCTATTTATCGTGTTCTCCATTTCTTCTGTCGCAGGAGGCAAGGCTTTGGTTCTTGTGTCTGCGTTATGCGAATGCCTCAGTGTGGCCGGGGGTGAGTGTTCCAAGCTCCGAGATAGCTACTCGTCCTGAACGCCTCTCGAAATGCTCTCTAACGACCGTGCTTGCCAAACAACCTCTGCTGAGGAAGTCCCACTCACTGCCTTCTCGTGTCGGGGGTATTCCCACCAAAGTTATAGGACGAAAGCGAATGCCCGCCGCTCGCCACAAGGTGGTTTAACTGACAGTCAGATTAGTGGAGATGGATAAACTCTGATTCTAAACAAATCAAGGGTGGTATATAAGGAGTCCAGCACTGCTCACCGGCATCTCTGGCTGAGGGGTGTACTAGGCACACAGGATGTTTTTCCCCATCTGAAAAGCGTATGGACTGAGCAATCAGTCATCAGTTCCCAGAGGGCTACGAAACCCTCATATCGTCCTACTGCTTTGTAGGTTAAAAGTTCTGGTCAAAAGCTCGGGATGGGGCCCCTTAAGTCAACCCTCTATCTCAATCTGGGCAAAAGGGTAGTACTCAGCCCACATACCCGCTTGGAATAGAAATGATAACGTGGAGGCCAAGCTATGACACGGCACCGTGTCTATCAAAGTGTCAGCTCGAAGTCGTGCTCCGTGGTGGTTGTGTTATGGCATACTGTGTTCTAACATCGGACATATTTCCCCTGTGAATCCACGTTTATTATTCTGTTTCATGTTTTTGCATGGCACCACGCCTCCGTACTTTGTACCGAGTTATCGGTGAATAAATATATAATTATATGTGAAGCATCAGTGATGGACGGGTGATCCACGCATAGCAGACAAGACCAACGAATGAGTGCAACTAAGGAAACATTATGGTAAGCTTTTACCGACCTTATAAGTTCATAACACTTTTCGGAACTTCCTTCTTCCCCCATATCAAACAGAGTTTTCCAAATTCAATACTAGCATCAAACCTAACTGTCCGGAACTAGACGGAGACAAAACATCCGACCCGACAGTCCTATGCCGTTTGTTGACATTCAGAACCCTAACCATTGTACTACTCAGTACGGCTGGTATGAATAGAAGCCAGTTACATCGTCTCTCAAAATGAGCCAACCCGCGCTCCTGAGTATGAATCAGTGAGCCGTTCACGTCAATGACCAGTTGTTTAACGCCTGATGTTCGTGGGTCAGTATTTCCAACAAGGAGAACATTGCGGCTGCTGCCGATTAACGCAGTTTTTTTTAAATCTCCTTACGCGGAATAACTCAACTGAGATATCATCATTACATATGGCTCTATTCTTAATGACACATCACCACATGTGCTCCATTTCCTTGGAACCTGAAATGAACCTATCTTCAGTCTTGTCAGAAGGCACAGGGAAACATCCCGTGTAAGCCTCTGCATTGACTCTGTAGGTTCACGTTCAGGAAGCATTCCTCCAGTGCCTCCAGATGTATGTCAGGACGTCGTTTGAACCAAGCGTCGTCCTTCTCACCCACCACTGACGCCCGTAAATTGTTCTAGTGATTAGTAGCCCTTCGTGAAAGACGATAAGCCAGTGGCAAATCAGTCGGCGGAAACTTCCGCAACATTAGGGAATGGCCTCGCATCCGGTCGTTCATCCGAAGAGAAAAGTCCGCTTGCAATTACGGACCCGTGTCATCACGAAGGATCTTCCTTAAACTGATTTTCACCACAAATTTGCCAATAATACTCGGAGACGAGATCAAGAAACCTCAGACGATCCGCAAAACTGATCCTATGTAAGCCACTGACGAGCTTCGTCGCGAAGCGTTGCACGTTCTCCAGTTTCACCATCTCGCCGATAGTGCAAGGGTAGGTTGCAGCAGACTCGTATTCAAGTCTCGGGCGAACATGGTAGGCATACATTAATTGAAAAGCCTCGAGACTCAACGGACCAAATGAGTGATGTATGGCACCGAGAATAGCTCTGGAAGAGCCACAGACCTTTTCCGTATGAGCTCGAGTCATGAGGGGTGACGAGACTATAACCCCAAGGTCTCGTTCACATGACGATCTCGGTAGTATTTCGTTCCCAGTACGATATACTGCATCCGATACGGTTCTCCCGACAGGCATGTAAGCGCATTTGGATACATTGGTTGGTAGGGCCCAGGCGTCCGACCGTCGCGCTAAAGCATCCAAATCCCTTTGCAGATCCTCTGTGTTCACACCTGATTCCGCTGCATAAACAAGACAAGGTAACTGGGAAACTGATAGCACCGGCCCAACAACCGATCCCAGAGGGGCCCCACTTGCTGCAGCATACCCATTTGACTTCGACTAGGCAACTCTGACAGAAAATGTCCTCCTTTTCACGAAATCCGCAATCCAGTCAAGCACCGAACTCTGGAGACCAAATGTCCTGAGTTCTTCCAACGATCAGTCGTGAGGTATCTTGTCAAAGGCCTTGCTGAGATTAACGGAGACTACATCCGTGTCATATCCACCCTCCATAACCGCTGCCCACCATTCTGTTGCCAACAGCAGGTTTGAGATACACGACCTCTTTGGACGGAAGGCATGCTGGGCAGAGCAGCAGCTACATGCATAAATGCAGGTGCTCCTGGATTCGCACCGACACTAGCCATTCGATCACCTTTCCCAAAATGCAGGTTAAGCTCACCGGGCGATGGTTGGTGGGTACCTTCCGCGAACCCCCTTGGTGCAATGGACAGATAATCGCGGTCTTCCATTCGTTAGGCCAACTTCCCGTGCGTAGTGACTGATTGAAAAAACCGACCAAATATGGTGCCAGTTCGTTGGTTAGTGTACGCAATACTGCCGGATGAATACCATCTGGTCCGAGCGACTGATAAACTTTTAGCTTCTTCAGTTGGTGACTTCATCTGGACGTAGAGGCAGCAACATGGGGGTAATATCCATGAGGCAGTGACAGCGATGGGGCTGACTCCGTCACATACACAGATGAGTAGTGACGTGCAAGAACCTCTGCTTTCTGGATGTCTGTCTCAGCAATTATTTCTTATTCAACTAAGAGTGGTATAATAGTGTTCACGCGGGTTCTACGTCTCAAATATGCATAAAGTCGTTTGGGTGCAGCAACGGAGTCTTTGACAAGCATATTTTCAAAAGAAATTCCCTTCTCCATTTTCATGGACGAACACAAGTTTCGGATAACCTTGTATCGCTCTTGCCCGTCACCAGTACCCCGATAACGTTGCTATACACGGTTCCTACTGCACAGAGCACTTCGGGGTTCAAGATCAAACCACGGAGGACCCCTGTTGTGCCTTCGAGAATGAACGGGAGGCGCAAGCGTACGTATCAGTCCAATGATCCCTTACCGTATTGTAGACCAAGAGGATTCCACACTAACCGGAGCTGCGGCAGTCCACACCACTGATGATACTGCTGATTGCATTTCATCAAATTTTATACACCATATGTTGCGTCCCGTATGTGGTTCACCAAAATGAGGCACACCGTGCCTCCAGTGGATTGAAGGGACGTAATGGGCGCTGGAACCGATTGGCGGAAGCTATCTAATTTCCTCAACATCAGATTGTCTCGAAGATACCACGAAATCCGGGATGGATGAGGGAGGATCCTGAAACCGTGTCGACTCTCGTACGTGCTGGTATAGAGTCAAGTCCTGAAGAACAGTGTGGAAGGCACGCGTGAAGGAATCTGCAGACGGACTGTAAAAGCCCTCGTTCCAATCGATATTCGGCACATTGAAATCGCCAAGGATGATGCAATACCCATCATAACCCCACCGCCGGAGTTCATCGAAAATAACCGTTGGGTCTATGCCCGGTGACACGTAAACAAGTCCCACTGTTACATATTTACTAGGTGTTAATCGAATCCTACACCACAAGATTTCCCAGAACCCCTCCGGATCAGCAAAACCAGGTAGCATGTAGGTAGGTGTCAGACTGAACATAAAAGGCAACGCCATCGCTTTGTCTTATCTTCCTATCCACCCGGAAGACTGAGTATCCACTTTGTGAATTCCGGGTACGGAGTTAGATTGTCTGACGATTACTATTCTCGGTCATGACCAAACAATGGAGTTACGCGTAAAGTCCCGATTCCAGTCCAGAGAAATCCGAAACTGTCTTACGGTACGGTACCATTATTAACGTAAATGATTATTGCAATAGATCGTACAAACCTCGAATTGTGAGGTATGTAATTCTTAACGTCATACAAAGGCACTGGAATATAGTGTCCCAAAAAACAAAAATAAATAAAAGAACAGTTCACAACATACCACGGAATGACACGATAATTGTGACTGTCTGAGTTCAACAAGACAGTAGTTTGCTGTCTGTGCGGAATGCAATCGAAAGATTGATTGCACACAGGAGGGACATGAATAAGCACAACGAGGCTGGGGTTAACTGTCCATGGGAAACAACCAGTCAGAAGGAGAGTTAGCTGTGTACACGTGACGAAGCAGTATACAAGCTGAGCCTGACTCCCGTCTGGCTAGGATTGATGCATGCGCGCGTGAGTGCACGTATGTAGCAAGCGGATCAAAAATGGAGAACCAATCGTTGGAGGAAATCAGGACTCACATGAAGTGATCTGTGTGTGTGCTGGCCTAACGAAAGAAGAGCAGTCAATGTGTACACAAACGAACTGGGTCAGAGGTCTGTGCCCAGATAACAGGCAACGGTCCGTGCGCCTATCGGACAGACTGCACGGTCGATAAGATGGGTGTGAACCAAGCCATGCGTGAAATCTACAACTGTAGGGAAAAAGGCGAATGTCAACGGGACCCAGCCTGGCTGGTGTGGAGTGGAAAAACAGACGAAGTAAAATAAGAACATGATTCTGCGAAACAGAACCAACACAGGTAGTGACACCTCAGAATCAGAAACGTCACCGTGCAGCCAAGTTTCGGTTGGGGCAATGACTGTGGGGTGATTTTGTGCCAGCTATGGCTCCAGCTCATCTTGTTTGTTCAAGAGGCTGCGAACGTTAGACAGCAGTATGGTCGCCCGCCTGAAACTGTGTCACGTCACTGAACTAAAACCTCCTGAAACATACTGTGAGCTTACAACTAGACCGATGGGCGCACGTGTTACTGATAGGACCAGAGGCGTCCAACGCAGTCGCAACCTCAAATTCCGGACCCGAAAGTCCCGAATAACGAGGTCAGTTCAACCCTTAGGCTGACGTTCGTGTAGCTCCGTGGCAGCCAATTTTTACCGCTGCCGCTACTCTGGACAGAGGTCACGTAGAATACGTACCAATTCACATTTTAGCTTGTAGGCACGATGCAGAACCGCTCGGGCTGCATCCGCGGTACTCAGGACGACCTTTAGGGGTCGTGGTTCATCATCAGGCGTCTGTTGCTTTCCAAGACGAAAAGCCGCGGTTATTCAAACGCCGCTAGCCTCCGCCACCTCATTCGTGAAAATCCGTCACAAGTAGAACTGCAGTAGTGAAAGATTATGGTCTAGTCTACCTTGAGACTCAGCGTCCGAAGCTCCCGGCAGATTGACCAGCAGAAAACACTGAGCCCCATCTAGGAATGCCTTACGTTTATCAGATTGAACTATTTTGCTCGGGCCGATCAAGCCTTCCGAAGATGGATTCACACATCCGGATTCGTTGACGACGGCGGAAATGTGTTCCAGGGGGACTGTAGGGACAGATTGGCACATCAATTACTGCACTCTGCTTGCGTCGAGTACGCCGACCGGCTGCTGGGCGAACACACGAATTAGCGTCTACAACCTCGACCCCAGTACCACCGGATTCGGTGGAGACGGAAGAGCCCAATACGATGTTTGACGCCGCGACCTGAACGAAGGTCTTCTCCGCTGTCCACTATGACGGTATGGGTGAGGATGGTGATGATATTGCTGCTGCTGTCACTGGCGATGATGAGGATGACGATGATAATGATGACTCCGTATTGTCTGTGACAAGGGGCACCGTCTTCATTGACTTCTTTTCCGGCCACACGGGTACCGACATCTCAGTGCATTTGACGCACCTCACTTTGAGCAACTTTACATGGCATTTGTCGAGAGCTTCGTAAAGATTATTGTTTATTTTGAAGCATTCAAAGTGGATCCAACCGTCACACCCATCACGCTGAAAGGATTTGTCGCGAAGGCGAACAATCTTTGATTAAACCAGGCATATGGATGCAACATTCTTGACTTTTGGAAGTGTTATGGTTAAATGATAGTCCACTGATTGACACAACCACAGAAAAATATAATTCCAAGTAGCATACCGAACGACTTGCCAGTGAGGCACAGGAAGCGTACTAGGGTTAAATAAGATAAAACCAGTTTCCCAGACGGCATATCATTAAAGGTAATGAAAAATATGTGCTCGCTTTGTCTTCAATGCGAACAAATTCATTTAACCAGCTTTTACCCTCTAAATATATCTCGGATTTGGGAGTGTCTTCTATCACAGTACTGAGAAACAGGTTCGTCCACGTAGCGAAGCCAAGGTCGGTTCGGAATGCATCGACAAAACGACGCATCATGTGATATGCTATATGTACGCGTCTGGTGTTCGGTAACATAACATTGTTGGGAACGATGGTAGCCAAATGATGTTTCTTTACCACGGGCAACTTCCCCAAGATCGGTTTACAATCCGACAACATTGCATTAACATTCATCAAACGCTTACGTATAGGTTCGTACGAAGCATGACCCATATTGTGCACCTCAGCAGAAAATCAGGAATGGGACAGCTACAAATTCCAGTGTTCATTCTAATGGAAGGCGTTTGCAGAGCGGGATGAAGAGGCAGTAAAATTCCTCTGCTACAAATTGACAGTTAGAGCAACGCTTCATTCTCAGGAATAAAAAACAACCCACGGATAGGGTGATATACCCGAAGTACGGGGAGCCATACATATCCAGCTTTATCTGACGGACAGGGACCATATAACAAATAAAAATCTCAACCAGGATTTCACGAAGGATTTTATTGAGTTGGACGAACGTGAAAAGATATTTCTCCCTATCTACCTGACGGAGAAAATATCACACGGTGGATAATGGTATTCAAGGAGCAAGATGACGAAGCTTAGCCTGATAAGGACACGACTGCAATGAGAACTGCCGTTGTCTTACATAAGGATGGGACTAATCAACCAAGACACTGTCTACCAATGATAGATGTATACTGTTTTGCACACTCCCATAATCATACTTGTTCTCAAGATCCACATGGCACTGACGAAATTTTAAAACTTGATTCGCAATGACAATTAAGTTGATTGCACCAAGCAGAGGTCGTAAAATGTCCCTGTTCGAGTACTAATCCGACGTTTACGTAAGCGAAGGCTACATGAGGATAAACTCATGTGCAATTTGCGAACTTAATCCATTTATACAACAATTGCAGAAGTGAAACTTCTTATGCCCTTG
The DNA here is from genome assembly GCA_948099385.1 of Fasciola hepatica. Taxonomy (NCBI): domain Eukaryota; kingdom Metazoa; phylum Platyhelminthes; class Trematoda; order Plagiorchiida; family Fasciolidae; genus Fasciola; species Fasciola hepatica. The sequence continues at coordinate 1,368,556 of CANUEZ040000124.1, forward strand.
AGGCATTCCGACTAGAAAATCTTTGACAGGGACGTTCAATCTGTGCAGCACATATCCTAACCCCCACATATCCCTTAGGATGTTAAGACAGATGAGGGACATGCAATACTGCATCTAATTCACCTAGCAGATCGATGAGAATTTGGTGTTACCGTTGATTGACCAAAGATGAACGGATAAGTATCGTTAGTTTGACTGTGATTATTCACAAATAATATTTGCTCAAACCGTACAAAAACGTGTGCGGGAAAATTTGTCAGGAAGAATTCACACTGGGGGAAAACACCGATAACATAAGGGGGCAAACTTACTGCGTAGCTAGACCACGTGGTCTCGACACATTGAAGACGGCTGTGACAATTGTTGTGGGGGTGGAACAGACAGGGTGGGTAAAAAATAACCAGGAAAATTATTCCCGATACGAAAAAAGCATTCGGAGGTTAAAAGTACAGACTAACGATAGGAACAATGGTAACTTATCACAGCATTATACGTGGAATGTGGGCGTGAACATGCACACCACTGGCTATTCAGAGAGGACGACAACAAAGGCCGGTGCATAGCGAACTGCTGCACTCACACCCGTAAGATTCATCAGACACGAACGATGTTTTGGTTACTCATGCACAGAAAATCAGTTAAACCATCATGACAACTGCCCAGGAAGTAGGAATACAATCCAGAGACAACGATGTTGTTCAAGAACTACGTGTCACATTGCGCTACTCCACTGATCCGCCTAAAACAAAACGCATTGACCCAAGTTCAACACAGTCGTTCAAAGAGACTGAGCGGCGTTTAAACAACTGCGTAAACTACCAACCCAAAAATTCAAGCAGAATAGATAAACCCGTGAGCGCCAGTGAATTCTCCATCCAATCTTTGAATATTACCACGTTTGCCTGGAAATACACCTACTTATGCTCAATTGTGATGAAGTGCTCTGACTTTCCGCCCGGCCAGCGAGATATGAGATATTGAATCGGAGGCTGCGTACATAAAGCTGTTTCATCATGAGTTTCAGAGGCGTACAACACGTTCTCAGCGCGAAGTATCAGTACTTACCACTTTTTACTTTTAAACGACTATCTACTGCTGGAGCATAGGTGGGCCCAATAAGTATCACGGATCACTGCCGACCATGTGCGGCGGTTGGATGCGAGCTTAGCGTAAACCGTGACCCAGTATTATTTCCTCTATCATGGACTGAAGACCGTCTGCAGACCAAGACGCCCCATGTATTTTAAACGGTGTTCACCTCTGTTTAAGTTGACCACAAGTAGACAGCGCCATCCTGTATACGATGCAGAGCAAAGTTTGTCTGGACAGTTCTGTGTCGGGTCGCTGGAGTACTTGGCCGAACCACTGATGGTGACGGCGTTGAAGGAGAACGGAGAGTCCGACAAGTCCCAGAATCACCAACTTATTTCGTCGTTCAATAGCCTAGCTTGGCAGTTAGTACAAAGAATTCGGCCCAAACACCAGTGGTAAACCACCTCCAGCCTCCTGATATCTTCAGCTCTTAGTGGCCAGGTTTCACGCCCGTGTGTGAGTATCGATCGGAATGCGGCACAGAAGACACGAATCTTGGTCCGAAAACTGATTTTACTTCGTGACCATAGCATACGCTGGAACTGAAAAAACGCTCTCCGTGTGCATTGTCAATTCCTGACAGTACTTCGTCCTTCGCCTGACCACTCGAAATTAGAGTTGACCCCAGATACTTGAACGATGGTACATACTCGATCGCCTGACCATTGATGGACAACTGCTGAGCTGACGGATCAGGCAGGGCAAGCCGAAAAAGCTTTTGTTTTCGCTGAACCGACTTTGGGGCCAATAGTCTTCGTGAAGCGATCGAGCTAGTCGAAAGCTGATTGAAGTTTGGCGGGAGAATCTCCTAGCACGACAATGTCGTATACAAACTCCAGGTCCGAGATGTGCGCCGTTGGACTCAGTTGGACACCGGGGCAATCAGCCGAGACTTAGTTCACTGTCCAGTCGACTGCATAGTTGAACAAAACTGGTGAGAGAAGGCATCCCTATCTAAATCAGGAATTGATTGCAAATGCCGAAGACCCTCACCCATACAGTCGGACACGTGCGCTAGTGGATGCATAGTAAACGCTCAGGATCTTTGAGAGTTTGACAGGAATACCGTCAGATTCTAGTAACCCCTATAGACATTCACGATTAACCGAGTCAAAGGCAGCCCGGAAATCAACGAAGTAGGCTACTGTTGGCTGCTGGAACTTGCAGCGATGTTCCAGTACATGACGCAATGTGACTGTTTGGTCCACACAACCTCTGCGACGGTCGAAACACCCTTGATTCGGTCAAGTGCGACAGTCTCTCACACCTGAGACGAGACTGTGTACTAGTACGTAGAAAACCGTTGCAGAGAAGTCAGTCAGACGGATCCTTCGGTAGCTCTCGTAAACTGTCTCATCTGCTTTCTTGGGATTGAGTAGCAACAGTCACACGGAGTTCTTCAGAAATGTGTCACCTTTCCATATACTGCGAAATAGCACGTGGAGCCAGTCGATCAGCGATGACAAACAGGTCTTGTACACTTCTGGTGAGATACTATCGTCTCCAGCAGCTTTTCCGTTTTTCAGCTAGTTGATGACCGGATGATTTTCGTCATACTTGGTTTGCGGTTGATATTGCACAACTCCACACTCAGAGAGGGCGGTAAGTCCGTGGTGTGTTCGGAGGGTCGGTTAAAAAGCCGGTCAAACTGCTCCACTCAATGTTTTACTTTTCTACCCTCTTCGGGGATTATCTGGACGGACTTGGGCTTGCATCACTCATTCAAAGCGATGCGAATGAGTTGAAATAATTTCCCGATATCGTCAGTACCCAACAGGACCTCCTTCTCATCTCCTACTTCTACTCAAAACCTCTTGTGATCTGTTCTAGCTGCGCGATCATCATTTGAGTACCAGGCTTTTTGAGGTAGTGGAAGTGCGTGTTGCAGATGACTAATCTGTTATCATCGACCAAATTTACGGAGATTTCCGGTCTCGCAACGTTGGGCAAGTCCGAATTTTCCTTGGACATGACGAGTGGACTCATCTGAGAGGCCAGTTCGTGCATTCCAATCGCCGGTGATGAAGAGCGCATCGCTTCTTGAAGCACCACTGGTTCGATCTTGTACTTTACCATAGAAGTCATCTTTTCAGCCTCATTTGTCAACTTATAGGTTGCACTCACCGACAGGTTCCGGGGAGATGCCTTCAAGCATGCCAGGATCAACCTCGAAGAGATCGGTTCCCAAGAAATCAGGGCACTATTGGTCTCTCTGCTCATGGCAAATGCAACATCATGGAGTTCGGAGTTGTCCGCGAGCTCACTGAAATAGATCCAATAGTTTGTATCCCCTTTCGGAAAATTAACACATCGAGTGTCGGAACTGAGTGGTCACACTTCCGAAAAGCAGACAATATCTACGAGGTGTCCGCATTGTAATACTTTGGCTACCCGTGTCCAGTAGCGTTCTCACATTCCGACAAGCTGTGTTCTGTTTTTTACGGTAGAGGATCCTAGCTCGCTGTCTTGTCAGCTCGACCTCTAGGACACAAGGTGCGTAGCTTACTGGGAACGCCATGATCAGAGACCGTAATTTTAGACAGCATTGCGAACGGTGAAACAAAGCAGTGTCTCCAGTACGATTCGGGGCTTTTGTGATACTCGGTAGCCCATTCTAGCCTTTCTTGTTTGAGGTTGCATCTCTAGCTTTTGTACATCTAAGTGCAACCTGCAAGACAGCAGGGAAAACCGTTTTATTTACCATTGGGCCGCATGTGCCACGTCTCAATGCAGTCAACCGGCTAATGTGGTGTTTTCGGCAGGAAGACACTAGCCAAGCGAAGACCCATCACGTCCTCAGGCATGGCCGCTGCTCACCCACGGCTGCTTATTCAATAAGCCTAAGCCCGTTTTATTCACGACAAACCACCGATATGGTGACCATTCCGCTACTCACGACCTGGGGGCACACCGGGTAACATGCAGCTCTGCTCGAGGTCAGTACAGCCCATACCGGACGAAGTACCAGTGCCAACCATAAATGTAAAATGAACGTGAAATGTCGTACGTGTGGTCTTTATATGCAAAAAATTCCGAAAAACATCGTAAAACTTTTCCTTTCCATTAGGAGTCGCCAGTATGGTCATTCCTTTGGCCGACCCATCCGGAGAGCGTGGAGATTGTGCGGAAAACAAGACTTTAATGTCAAGTATTCATATCGCGCAGTATGAATAGACAAACGTGCCTTATGGAAGCTTGAAAATAAGTAGGATGAAACGGCTAAACGGTGCCTTACTGATGGCAAATGAAGGGCTAAGAACGTCTTCCAGACTGGTCAAATAAAATACAAGCATCTCTGAGTGCGTTTCTTTCTTATTAGGCAGATCAGGTATAAAAAGTTGGGTCAGAAATGACACAACCAAAGATTGCAGTACACAGAGGAAACTGGTCTGGCTGTAAATGTGCTGGGCAGTTTTTTTAGCACAGTTTTTCGCACAATTCCCTAAGCTACACAGAAAACAGGTGACGGTCTGACGACAATGAATTCCCAGCTCTGTGTATAAAGGGCATCAACGACAGAACTAGTGTGGAGATGTGAAAAAAGAATACCACAACAACCCACGAAAATAGGATAGAATGAGAATGAAGAACAATCCCGCAACTGATACCACCTAGATGCAAGTAACATAAGACAAGCGCAAATCAAATGTCATTCGAAATGAATTGCCAGGTTTACTCAAATTCGGATATTTAAGGTTACTTGGGTGATTACATGAGTTACTCGATGATGATTGATTGATTGCATCGCATGCGTAACTCATTAGCTTATTGTTGAAAAGGACTGCGTTATTCACCAATCCTAGAGGTGCCTGTGAAACTTCCACAAAAAGCCCGAAAAACCCTGGATACAAAAGTGCAGTTTTACCAATGAATTTCCCCACGCTTGGACAGCGTGCAAGATGGACAGCGTGGGCGGTAAGCAATGCAGCGAACTATAAAATATAAGTCACAAGTGGTCCAAGCATTGTTCTGATATTTTGATACGCCGTCAACAGCTTTTTCGAAGGTTGTCCACAGGACAAAGAGCTAATTCAGAGCGAGAATGTCGATTTGACCCTTGCAGACAAGTTCGCTTGTGTTGAGCCTCTTAGGGTGTACGGTTTAGAGGCCAAGCAACGGTAAGAAAGCTGTTTCGATGCTCAGCTGCAAGTATTCGAGTAAAATCGCGCCGATATAAAAGATACGCGGGTCCCGTTGAAAACACAGACGAGTTATAACCTCTCTATGGGCTACGAACGGCAAAGGGTGGCCGAGCCGCTTTAATCATTTGTCTACCAATCCAGAGGTCACAGGTTCAAATCCCTGCCACCACCGGTTACTTTGGTGGCACATAGTAATCCCCACTGTCGTCCGGCTCGCTTTCACACCTGACCTATTGGGATCTTGCGTGGTTCTCCACTCCACATTTCAGGATTTGTTTTCCGGTTGACCCTAATAGTGCAGTGGGCCTTTGATACTATGAGGCATGATCCTTCCCACTGCACTCATTCGCAAGCATATTACAAAATAGTAGTCTATGCAGCCGCGCCCCAACATTATAACAGCTGCAGGTTTAACGCAACTGGACAGGACGCCGTGATCGGTCGTCGTTCATTACATTCGTATGTGTACGTGAGACTTTAGATAAAAGGGAAAATAAGTCATTCGTGCGCAGTGCTCTTTTCATCTCTTGAGCTCAACGACTAGGGACAACGATGAGCAAAAAAGGTTGACGAAAAGTTGCAGGAAACACTACAAATCGGACTTCGGAACGTGTCCACATACGAAAGGGACGTTGGTGAAGCGGTTCATTTGCTGATTCACAGATCAAATGACCGGTCCCAGAATGAGAATAAATCAACAAATACGGGATTCATTTTTATCGAAACCATGGAGACAACAGCAAGTTTAGTTTGGGTGCTATCCCAATCATTGCAAGTTCTCCGCTCTGCTACTACCGTGATCAACCAGATTTTTTCAAATATATTTGTTCATTACATGCTTGCGCATGAGTGCAAAGACCAACTACACAACAAGGGATAACCGGTCACCAGAACCCCAGACTTGGAGTGGAGAATCATAAAAAGTCTCAATAGGTCAGAGGTGGTAACGAGCTGGACGATAGTGGGTATTTGCTGTCTAACACCAAAGTGACCTGTGGTACCGGAGATTCGAACCTCCGATCTCTGAGGTGGCAATCAAAAGCTCTAAGCCAATCGACCACCACAATCTGCGAAGTAGATTGTCTTCAGAAAGACTAACTGCGTCGAGCACGATAGTGGCTGGTCAATTATCATGTACAGAACAATGAATTCAATCGAACAAAGTTGGAGAGAAGGAGAACAAAACTTGACATTAGCTGCTCACCGTTACAAAGCGGGTCGCGAACCACGTAGGCTATGCGCAAATCTTCCGCTCGAATAGGAATGGATGCGTTGTACTGGTCGGCCACACTGTGTGCCAACGACGGAATGCATCCTTGTAATTCTTCCAAACTGCGTGATTCTGAAGTCACAGGAACGACAGCCGGATATCCACGAACAGAGTAACTTCTCACACTCATTGGCTGTCCATGAGGCGAATGCAGTTCAAGTTGCTCCCGAAGTGTTCGCTTGTCTTCATCCCATAAACGCTTGGCAATGGCGAGCACATCAGCGACAACTTCCGTGGACAACCGATTAATCTGATAGAACCATGAAGAAGAACCGGTCCCAGTGGCACAAGTCACCCCGCTCGATTTTTGTCGCACATATTTCTCTCCATCTATTGAAATGTCATAGTGAGAAACTCTGTTGGAACACGGGCGGATTGGAAGAGAGGGAAAAACCAGCGGCTCAAGAGAGATAGGGCGGCATATGCATTATGAGGCGATGTACCACAAAAAAGTTATTAGCCAACAAAGAAACTCATCACTACATGAGTAAGGAGAGTTTCACTGAACAAGGGTATACCATGGGTTACCGATAATACAATATTATGGACAGTCGAATGAGAGGTATACGTAACGCTGACAGAAACACAACAAAGCTATAAAAAAGATAACGGACGACAGGATGGAAGCGAGCACTTAGTAAATGAATATTTTTTGGTTTTTTCGCTTGTTTTCACCGTACATGTTTTGTGCGTTTATGGAAAACGCAACTTCGCGGTACTAACTTCCTTTCTGAGTCATGTCCCTCAATATCTCTAATCAGCAACAATCCTTAGCCCTTGGGCCCCAACCAGGAAAGCACCAACTGAAAAGAACATTGATGCGAGCTTCTTCATACACCTGCGCCAAGTCATAGCTTGAGCGCCACATCGATCCTTCCAGCCTTGTCAGAACGTGCGAATATAACACGGAAAAGTAAACGACGGACAGTCATGCGCAAAACACGCCCGATCCACCGGTGGCGATGCAGAGCGATCATTTCGGTTACAGGGTGGCTATCCGTGTCCAACACACGACGACGAACCTCGTAATTGATCACTCGATGTTCCCACCAGACGCGAGAAATGCTTCGGAGGCATCGGTGGTCAAACGCAGAAAGCCGCCAGGCAACCTCATCGCTGAGTGGTCAGGTCTTGCAACCGTAAAGTGGAACTCTACGAACCGCGGCGTTGCGCGCGCGTCCTTTAGGAGACAGTCGGATGTCACTGCGGTGCTGAAGGTGGCGCATGTTGGTGGGAGGTGTTCTGGCTCTCGGTATTCGGAGTCAGTTGTAACCAAGCTTCCGAGATACTTGAAGCTGTCAACTAACTCCAGCTAGTCAACACAAAGGGTGAATGCAGGCACAGGCTTCTGCCACTCTTGTAAAATCACTTTGCACTTGGAAAGCGCAAAGTGCGTACCACATCTGGATACCCAAATAGATAAGCGGTCCAAAGCGTGTTGTATTATCTGTACATTATCACTCAGCAAAGCGATATTATCAGCATATTCAAAGTCGAAAAATTTGTTCCCCGGGAGGAGTTTAACTCCACCGTTTGGAAGACCAGATAAGGCATTCCGCAGAACATTCTCTACAGCAAAGTTGAAGAGAAACGGGAATACAGGGTAACCTAGTCGAACTCCATTGGAGACGACAAAAGGGGACAAAAACTGGCCGTAGGCCTTTACCCGACCTGATGTGTGAAGATACAACTCTTCGAGGACTGGTACATTCTTCTCAGGTACTCCATTTCTCAATAAACAGTTCCACAGTGCAGCTCAATCGATGGAGTCGAAGGCCGTGCGAATGTCCAGGAATACGACGACCGTTAGTCTTTGGAAAGTGTGACGGTGCTCTAGCAGTTGTCGGAAAGTGAGGATTCGATCGACGCAGTTCAGTTCATTCAACTACTAATCTCGCACTGTGCTCTGGTTTTGGTTGCTACCTCGCAGCATCGTCGAGTCGAGGGCAAACAGAATAGAAGCGTAAAATGAAAGAGCCGAAAACAAAGTGATAAACGCAAATTATGAAGAAAGAGTCCGAGGGCTACTACGGGATTTTTTGATCCAGACATCCTAGACCGGCAGGAAACCCAGCCTTCTCCTTGGGAGTATGCTCTTCAGGCGTTTGATATAACCTGCGAAGTATGGCAGACGCTAGAAGCTTCCACGCTATAGAGATAAGGGTTATTGTCCCAACCCCTGGCTGTAGTGAGAAGACTTCTGGCTTTGATCTGCCTCATATTATTAAGTCAAAGCCTAAGTTAACAGGAAACAGACAGTTTATATGGGATACAAGTCTTCATGAATAATCGTCTCAGGACAAACCCTTTGGTTGAAAGTATTATCGGCTAACGTCTCCTCTGATTGGTTGATGGCGGACACCGTTTTATGTCTCTTCGACTCGTTGTCCTGTCGCTAATGATTCTGTTCACTCAAACCTTGACTTGGATTTTGGACAGATGCCTACGCGTTGAGTAATTAACAAGACTTGGCTTTCTATCTACGATGAGTCAGTCCATACTTTCGCACTTATTTCATACCGTCCTATTCGCGGTTAAGCACGGGAGCGGCCGTTCTCCCATCCAGTGAATGAGGCCGCGCCCGGTAGCATATAGCTCTGCCCTTCCGGACGAATGGGAAGGATAAACAGCATGTAAGAAACACTGAGAAGGCATCATTCTGTTGAAACTGTATACCAAACACAAATGGATATCGTCATTATCGCCGGAAGAAGCTGAAAATGTAAGTTCCATTCATTTTACCTACCACGAAGAGACTGCACCTTGGCGTGGTATATTGATGGCTTGCATGCCTCCATGACCCAAAGGGCTATGCAGGATGGTTTCCTTGAGCCGGAGATGTAATCATGTCTTATAGGTGGATGGGTAGAGACTAGACGAAGTTAAGTCCTCGATGATGAACATCTCGTTGTAACCGTCATATCCCTGAAGAGGACACTACAGCGAATAGACACAGAGAGAAACAGTTTGCCTGTCTAAAACCTTCCACTAGATGGACGTAGGAGTGGAGTGTATGGGGTTTCTCTCGATGACGGGAGAAGTCATCGTACTTCATTGGGCAGCTATCACCCGCCTAAGCTGGCTGGGCAGCTTCCGGTCCAAAGGATGCTGCCCCGTCCACGTTCCACTTGTTCCATTGGGTGCATAGGACTGAGGGCTGAATCCGAAAATCGGATTGATAACAAAGCACCAGCAAAGACAAGACAAAATGCGTGCAATAAACAGATCTTACGTGACAGACGAGAAGAAGTTCGTTTACGGGTTCTTCGGTCACTCTCCCGTGTTGGGTTAACGCCCCATCAGGTTGTGAGTCAGACTTTTGAGTCAAACGCTCTGGTTGTGGTTCCCAAAGAAAAACCTCTTCTGCGGTGTGGGCACCCGCGAAATGTGATTCGCCCAAAAACCTCCGTCGTCCTCCCTGTAAATGGCCTTAGTGATTGTCTCTTCCTTAATTTAAGACCGATTAAGAAAGTCGCGGGTAACTGAACTTCTGAAGGTAACAGTTCAGGAGTCGGACAGAACACACTTCTTAAACCTAAATGCTCATTTCATTCGGCTGGCTTCAACGATCACACACTATATCAGGTGGGGCAACAGACTCCCCTGGCTAGAACTCATGATACTTTCAAAATAGATGCATTCTATGTCTCCGAAACGCGTAAACAGAACCTCACTTCTGTGATCACTCTTCACACCCCAGATATGACCTCATTCTCTCACATTTATCTTCGCGAGTCGAAGGATCTAGTATCTACTGCCCGTGGTCAGGCTGGGTTAGGGATAGCTCTAAGCAAGGAAGCTGAGAGCGCACTGCTAGACTAGCTTCCAATCAGCAGTCGTTTGCGCGCAGTTCGGTTAGACGGTTCTGTTCGTGTAAACAGCAACAAACTGAAGCGTCCATTCTTGCTCGTCGTGTCTATGTGCGCATCTACAGACTGCAGCTCCCATCAGACTATCGGGATTCGTCTCATCTCTTTCGAAGTGTGCGTTCAACAGACGTGGTTGTCATTGCTGATTCAGAAAGGCTCATTGAAGGCCCATTTGTTGTCCCAGCCGATCGCACTGACAACTGCGATCTTATCCAGCTGTGATCTGACCACAGATTGTTTCTGGCGGGTTCGAACTTCTGCCATAGGAAGCGGCACAGACTCACATGGCGTCCTTCTACGTCTTCATAACGTTGGACTCAGATCAACAATATTATCATAGTTTTAAATATTTGTGTTGGTTGTAGCTCAGGTTGTTGGTTGCCAGTGAATAGTAGGAATTGACGATTGTGCCAAATTACGCTTGGGAATCCGTGTGTCGAGAATACAGAGAGCGGTCGCGTGTCTGTGCGTCACCACATGACTTCATTCTGAAAGAACGAAAATGTGGGCACATGAGCGTGCGTACGTCAATAATCACGGAGTAGAATTCGAAAGCCGTGTGCGGTGACTGCGTGCAAGGACATCACATCAGGAAAGCAGTGTCACGTCTGAATGTGTGTGAGTGTGCTAACGATTAAATGACCCAGCCACGTCTGCACGTGCGATGCATTTCTGTTCGGCACTGGTTGTGGCTAAACCGGATGAGGAACCTGTTATCGTCGCGTTGTTGACAGCAGACGACTGCGGAACGTATAACGCCCAATCAGAACGTACATAGATGTATTCAATTTGGTCCGCTGTCCTACCATCACTGAAGAACCCAGATGCCTCTTTGGATGCAGGAAGCGGGTATTGGTGACGACTGTAGTCTACAAACGCGGCCAGGCGATCGCCATTTTCGCATCGCTCGCCTAATCGATATAGTGGCTAAACTTTTTGCGACCATTTTGCTAAATCGTTTTTTTGCTGTTCGGGACGCGCGAACACGCTCCAAGAAGTGTAGTTTTCGTCGAGAACAAGACTGTGTTGACCAGATCATCAAGCTACGGAAAATTGTGGGAAATTGCTATGGATTGAAGCAAACCACCAGAGTGCTCGATTGACTTTCGGGAGCCACTGAACTCTGTTAAAAGACAGTCACTCAGGGGCGTACTACGAAGTGACGGGATGCCCGAAAAAGTATATCAGATTGTTAGGATCGTACTACTCGGCGACAGAAGTGCACGTCCCCTCATACGACAAAGTCTTCAGAATTCCCACTCAACTCCGGCGTTCGCCAAGGGTGCCCTCTATCACCAGTCCTATTTAACTGCGCTATAGATAGGATAATGCGTGTAAACAACACAAAGAGAGCGTTTCTACAACTTCGAAAGCCATTTAAATCTCGCAGTAAATTAAGCTACTACAGGAAGCTGCCGTCCGCTCACTTCTTACGTGCACGTGCGGAACCCGGCCGTTGAGAGTAGACATTACAAAAAGGCTGGGAAGTCTTGACTGCTGATGCCCCCGCTACATAGCCAAAACCACGTGACCCATCGATACAAACAAGTACACAGGTAAGAGAGAGTGCTACATAAACGCCTCTATCTTGTAGAGAAAATTAATTTCATCCAATCTACCATAGCGCTTTAAATTTCCCAAGGAGGCCAGAGGTTCGAACCGCACTACCGCCGTATTCCAATGCCGTCTGGCTCGCTACCACAACTGAGCTATTGAGATCTTATGTGGTTCCCCACTCCAAGTCTCAGGGTCCAGTTGCCGGCTATCCCTCTATAGTGCAGTGGGCCTTTGTGGCTCTGGAATGTACCCCCTCCACTGCACCTATCTCCTTTCTCTTACGTCTAATTTCAAGTGATATAGTGAGCATGCAGGAAGCTTGGAGGTGTGAAAAGCAAACTTTGTGGCGTCAGGAAAGGACATCAGGAATCTTACTTAGTCTTCGTTAACCTTCTGTGATCAACTGCAAAAAGTTCACCAGCCTCGATGAGGAATTCTTCGCCCGTTTAAGGCAGGTGACTAACTTGGTTGTGACAGATATCTTCCGTGAAGAATCAAAAGTGGCCTTTGTTCAACGTACATGGCAGTGCAACCAATGGGTAACTAATACAACACGCCTAAGGGAACAAAACCAAACAATTCGACAGTCTGATTCGCAATATATCCAGACAGCAATGTGGATGTGCCCATGTGAACGTAGGCAGAATTCCATAACAATCGATGTCGAGGAAAACATCACGTGAATCAGAGGAGACAAAAATAATAGATCCGCACAATCGAACGGTTCGCGGATGACCGCGTACCTGGTAAACTGTGCATTCGATTTAGGCGCAGAATTGAGCTGTTTGTGGGATTGTCACCGTTCACAAAAATGTGGTAGTATCCAGTAACATCCGGTCTAATTGGGAGGCGTATTTGTTTTTGAAAGAATAATACGGTTGTTACACAGGAGAAGTCATAAACAACGGGTTTTACAACCGAAGGTCACGATTAAAACAATGCCTTGATTACAAACAAGGTTTTTAGTGTGCTGATGCACATCACAGAATGGAATTTTATCAGCGGTAAGCTCCAGTTAGTTCATATCCCCATCTTAGCTAAGCGGGGAAAGCTAGCGATCTGTTTTGGGGCATTCATGATAAAATTGAGGGCGTTGAGTGACTGCACCACAAGTGCAAGAACATAACAACCAAATTTCGTGCAGAAATGGAACACTGGCACTTTGTATGACAATAAAGCAAGGTGGAACATTGATTAACGTTTCTTAATTCCTTAAACATTCGCTTTCTTTATAACGGTATTGTGTAGAAGGCGACTAAAGAAGAAAGCTCAGGAAACGAGCCACCAGAATATGAACAGACAACGATAAAAATACCAAATGAATACAAGAGCGCGGTTATGATAAAACTGCAGTTTGCCACGCTGGTTGTTCCATGGTAGTTCCAGACTTTTGAGAGGTTTGACCAGCCAGATACAGACGGTGAAGCCTTCGTATACTTATTCTGTATAACGATTCGAGTTCCAAGTGATGGAAACAATCTATCGCCAAAATATCGATGCACACTGAGATCGGAAATATGGTCAAGTCAGTGAACTTAACGGGATAATGGTGTTTGCCCTTTGAATTCCGCATTAACGTTTCGGTCTAACGAGAGCGTTGACGAATGATCGGCGAACACAAGCATATACTAACGTGAAATGATATGCTCCATTCCCAAAGGATAATCAGTTTCAGTAGATCAGGTAACCGAAGCGTATGGTGTTCTTGTAATATCTTCGTTTCACTTAGGCTTTATCTGAGAAGTTGACCATAGTGGTCGATCGCTGCGTGGGTGACGAGTTTGAGTGTCCAAAACCAGTGGCGAGTATGAGCTAAATTGTGTAATGTCGACGTGAAGAAAAACCGCTGACAGACAGACCAAATAACGAAACCACAATCCTTCGCGCCGAGTTCGAACCCCAGTTGTGACTCGGTGGATAGGAACCGTCAATGAAACGGATCTAAAAGGGCTCCACGTTCTGGAATAGTGAGCTAACCGTTGAAACTTCTTGATGAAAAAATCAGTCCACAAACTATGATCGGTCAGTCTCCGACAGACAAGCGACCAACACACCGATGGTGAAATTCACTGAGGCAGAATAAACGGACCTATAAGTCAAGATGAGGACGCTTCAGTTTGCTGATCAAGAGATTGGATAAACTCAAACATACGATATTTATAGGGGTTTGAAGTTGTAACCCGTATCCCAAATAGGACCACATCAATAAGAATGCACAATGTAAAAACAGAGGGAAACATTTACTTGAATGGAAACAGTTGCAACAGACGCGCCCCACTGCGAATGCAACATCCGGCACCCAAAGTGTATGTAAGTCTTCATTTAGCAAAGTGCACATCAATCCGAAGACAAAAGTGGTTACGATAGCAGGACTGATAACGGGTATTTCAATATTGAAAACAACTTTCCCGACACAATTCTGAACACAGAACTCAATAGCATTAGATTGCACGATATATTCTGAACCATTTCTCTGCATCTTCACTGGTGCATACTGCAGTCAAGGTGATCATTTATAAATAGGAAATTGACTGTTCTCATAAGACCAAAGGCAAAGGTACACACACACACACAATTAATTATAAGAAATAAAAAACGTTACCAAGGCAAAGTTACCGTAATTATCCATTCCCGCTGTTTGCACAATTGGAGGTGGCGGTGGTTAATTGCTAGTGCTTCCACGTATCTCAGTAGTCGTTGACTGCTCGTGACATAAGTGACGGTGAACGCCGTGCTCAGATAAGCACAGTGATTAGTCTCCCACATGTGTTGTCTAATGGATGATTTGAGTGTTCTGCGTGCGTTCGATGACGTCACGCATTGCGTCTGTCTGCTTATTGTTCTTTGTAACCAAACCGGAATATGTTCAACCATTCTATTATGCAGTTGTCTCTCCGTTTTGACGATATAGGTGGCTGAGCACTCGCACTTAAATTGGTGAATGCAACTGGACTTGGCGTGGAGAGGCAGCGATTCTTTCATCGATGGTATTTTCATCCGGGGGGGGGGGGGGGTTGTATAGAGAATAATGATGTTTGCGGCGTAATACGTACGATTAACGGCACAGCTGAGGCGCCTGTTGAGTAGGCTGTTAATGTCATCACTTTTGTAAGGTAACTGTAAGATGGTCGTCAGTTTTGGGACTGTGGTAAGCTTCGTTTCGTCCGGTGGCTGTGAGTGTTTGGATATAAATGATTTTGGATGTTTGTTGGCCTCGAAAGTTTTGAACAAGGTTCGGCACACTTCTTCCAGCATGTCAGTTGTACATATTTCACGTGCCCTGCGGAACATGGTCCGGACAAGGCCAATTTTGTACTTCATGAGAGTAAAGCTGTTGAAGTGCAGATACTTTCCTGACCACGTAGTTTTGCGGTGGGACGTTTGTAAAGAGCGACTTATTATCCATTGTGAATAAGTACTTATTGTGAATGTTCAATTCGCCCAACAGCCCACACATTTTAAAACTATCTTTAACATTGTTCTTCCCGATAAATTCCGTCACCAGTTTTAGTAGTTCCGCGAGCCATTTTGCCAGTTTGTGTTGCGGGGAGCTGATCATAGACAATATTGGTCGTAGTGGTATGCCCTCTTTGTGTACTTTTGATAAGCCGTACATTCGTGGTGTTTGACTTCCTCTGCACCTTAGACTCTTTGTCGTGGATTTTGGGACCAAGTTGGTTTTTACAAGGTTGTTCCATTTATAAATGACCAACTTAACTGCAGTGAAGATGCGGCGAAATGGTCCGGAATACATAGTGCAATCTAATGCTATGGACTTCTATTTCAAAATTGTCTGGAAAACACTATTTCTCCATCCTGATGAGACTAAGAACAAAAGTATACTCGCGCAAAGAAAAGAACAAGCGAAATAAAGCCAAACTTACTTGGCGCTTAACGATTCGCCGAAAAACACCTCATTTAGAGCTCGGATTGGCAAGGTGGTCTGCGTCATGTATTTCCGAAGGCCAGCCGGGACCAACGAATCAAGAGGGACACTGGAAGTAGAAGAAGGAGGGTTTACCTGAGGACGGCAGGACTCATCAAGTTGCTGAAACTCATCCGCCTCCAAACGATCCCAACCGTCCAATGCGGCCGGTTTTCGTTTGTCCAGCACATCGATTCGCGGTACGTGCTGTTTATCATGAATCAACGTGACCCGAATCCGGTTACGCCAAAGCGGCCTGTGAAGAAGAGGGAAGAGAAGTAAATCGGCTGTTCAAATAAGGTCGAGGTGGACAAAAAGTCCCACTGAAAGGGGGACAATAGCGAGCAGAAATGTTGGGCCCAGTTGGGAATATCGAATTCCTAAAACTAGGACTACGAAAACACCACCGGAAACTATTAGGGATATACTACACCACTAAAACTGGTCTCAATTTGTTACAGTGTGTAATGTTGCTTCTCTGCGGTTCCCAAATGATATTATCCTTAGGCTGAGACTATTTCTGTGTACTCAGTGTGAGTATTTTCTTATCACACGGTATTGACTATGTTTCTGCTATCTAGCTTCTCCGTAGCATTTTACTTGTTAACCATTGCTTAAATGTTTTGTGTTTATTTCGCAGGAAAGTAGGTAGCCGTCTCACCTGGGGTTCGAACCACTCCGCTTTTGGCTCTAGCCTAGCAGTTTATTTTCACACCAATCAGATTGGCCAATCACCTATTAGCTGACCCGCACTCTCCCGGACTTTTGTTTACCGCCCTTTGCGATCTTCACTTAGCGCGATGTGCACAGTTTAACTTCTGAACGCTACAGAACGGTACTTTGTCCACAACCCTCTGTAAGCTACGTCCGTTTTCTCACTACAGTTATTTGCCTACTGCCTATCCTTAATGCCCGTTTCTGGCAAAGACTACCATTCTATCACAAATAATCGAACGTTCTGCTTGAAATCGTGTTTATTTCAATTTAGTACCAGTCCCGAGCGTTCTGGCTGTCAACTGAACTGCCGTAGTTCAGTATCCGCTACCGTTTTGCTGCTCATACACGTTTTCACTCCGCCCTAACGGTTTCAAATTGACCGTCATCATATCGGGATCGGCTGACCAGTTACCAGCAGGATCCACAGACGCACAGGATTCTACAAAGCTATTGTGAATCTCTAGACCTATTATGTGATCCCAATAGACGACCAGTGCACTTGACTTCCATCTCCAACTCCTAGCGCTCCAGGCTGCCATTACAAATCAGAAGACGGCAACACAGCACGCTAAATGGGCGCTCTTATACGGATTAACAATACGGTATTCAAGGCGAGAATGGAAAATTCCCGAATGCGGTTGTCTAGTCAGGTTCACGTCCTATCGGGTCAAGAAGGGTAATAAAACGTTGGCCAAGCAGATTATTGACCATTGATCGGATTAACGTAGGACTGCAGATAAATGTTCGATTAGCGAGAAGGGGTTAAGCCTTATGTGGTATGGCGACTTACTGATTACTTTTGATGCGATTCCGCATGTATGAACTGACTAGTGGCTTGCTCCGGGGATGGTTTTTTATGACTTCCGAACAAAAGCAGATTAATTACTGACTATTACCATCATTACAAGCATCGATACCTCGTTCACAATTTTCCTCAGCTTGTTCAGCTTACCGCCCCCATCGCACGAGCTTTACACCAATGAAAACCCAGTGGATAAGTTGAAGCAGTTAGAAGAGAAGCTGACCGGAGTGAAAGAATAATTCCGTGCAGAACACTCAGTCGACGATGAATACAAGGAATTTATTTGGATGACAAGTGATAATAATTCGGATTACCCCATACTGCTCATCCATTCCCTATCCGCGCCGCTACCTACTTGAACTGTTAAGCCGACGCATGGGTATGCCACAAGAGGAAATTCAATAATTCCAAGAAAACCCGTTAGACTACCGAAAATTCAACTACAGCTCCATAAATGGTGTCGAAAAATACATAACTGAGCCAGCCAACCGCTTCCCTCATCTCATTCACTGCTGCAAAGCGGCTCTTGAGGCGATCGATCACTGTACGATTCTGGACACCGAAGATAGTTACGCCAATGCTTGGAGGATTCTACGGCGATGCTGCGGAGAATCGCGCGTCACAGTCCATGGGTACCTAAACAAGGTAGCAGACAGCTTTGTGATAAAACAGAGCGATGAAAATTCCTTAGAAGAAAGCCAAAACCATGAAGGCATGTGAGCTGACATTTTTCTATCTGATTAACAGCCCCGAGCATAACACTCAAAGCAATCTGGGTGCGGTAGACAGCCGACTATCAGGACCACTACAATATAAATGGTCTGATTAGGCGTCGAGTCTTCTCCGAATGGACGAGGAGCCAAAATTCGCAGAATTAACGCAGTTAGTGCAAGATAGGGCCGAGGTAACAGCCATAGATTCAATAAGCCTGACCAAATAGCCCGCTGATAAGTCTAATCGTTTATACAGTCACCAAAACAGACCAGTACAATCCGGCAAGAACAACCGCCGCCTATTCACCGACCGCAATCGTTACAATCAACAAACTTTTCAGTTGGACCTATTTGTCTGTGCTGTGGCCAAAATCACGGCTTAGATCAGTGCTCCAAGTTTGTCACCACGGCAACCTGGGCTCGCCATCGTTATGTCAATAATTCCGCCTTGTGTGAGCTTCGCTTGAAACCAGGGCACACATATCCAATGCCGCCCACGAACGTTTTGCGACGCGGACCGTTGCCAAGCTTCACATCACCACCTGCTGCATGGGACGAGTGGACCTCCGACTAAGCCGCATAACCACTACCGATGTGAACACCAATTCAGTCGTAGCCGAGGCTTCGGTCTCGTGAAAGTAAGGCCCCGTGGTCCTAACATGTCTTACAGGACAACAGCGCCTGTCTAGAATCCAGGTCAATGCTTGAATCAACGGATGGGCGATCGAAAGGACAGCGAATTGATAAGACGTCAGGCGGTGCCTGGTCATATAACGAATCAACCAATCAGAAGAGAGGTTACCCAATGCAAGTCTGAAACAATCAATTTGCGTTGCAAAGATTGATGACAGTGATTCGCGCTTACTATATAAAGTGTGTTCTGCGATAATAAACTGAGATGATTCGAAGGCAGAATTATTGGAACGGAACGAAACAGTGAGTTTGTAAGATGGACAGAACAGCTTAACGGTGGAACTCACCGAAATCTTCCGCCATACAGGAAATCCAGAACTCGGGGAAAATTCCACGTACACCACCTGGGTAGACACAGACATCCGGCAGAGCTGTCAAAATATTTGTAAATGGCAAACGGGGTAGGGAAATGATGAACAAGACGTGAAAGTAAAACAAAAATGTTGATGGCATCGTCACTAAAAGACACACATACATTCGGCAATACATCATACCGAATAGCAGAGGCTTTTACGGGGCAACTGATGACTGCGGAAACCGTTTAATGACGACACTGCGTCACAAGGAAAGCGTGTTAGGTCATATAAAGTCAATACTACATGCACCCCAAGCGGTGAACAATCGACTTTCAAATAACCAAGTTCAAATCCTCAAAAATCAAACGAAGAATACAGCAAACCTCTTGAGGCAATCTAAAGTAAAGATCTACAATGGCCTAAACGTTCTGAGTTCAGATGTCACAGAACCAGGGTTGAGGAAAAACCTTACCACATAATAGAATGATACTATTTTTGCTTCCTTTTAACTTATTACTATACAACAAAGTACAACAATTTAGAGAGAGGGCCGCGGCCGATAAAAGGCTGCCAAATGGGAGCTAGTGACCGGTGGTGGTGGGAACAGGACCACCCGGGTCGTCCACTGTCCAAATTTCATGATGATAACCGTCTGACCACCATCGACCAGGGGGCAGTGAAGCAGCAGTACACCCGAATGCTTCAGTATGGTCGGATGTGGGTGTTCCAAGCTCCGAGATAGCTACTCGTCCTGAACGCCTCTCGAAATGCTCTCTAACGACCGTGCTTGCCAAACAACCTCTGCTGAGGAAGTCCCACTCACTGCCTTCTCGTGTCGGGGGTATTCCCACCAAAGTTATAGGACGAAAGCGAATGCCCGCCGCTCGCCACAAGGTGGTTTAACTGACAGTCAGATTAGTGGAGATGGATAAACTCTGATTCTAAACAAATCAAGGGTGGTATATAAGGAGTCCAGCACTGCTCACCGGCATCTCTGGCTGAGGGGTGTACTAGGCACACAGGATGTTTTTCCCCATCTGAAAAGCGTATGGACTGAGCAATCAGTCATCAGTTCCCAGAGGGCTACGAAACCCTCATATCGTCCTACTGCTTTGTAGGTTAAAAGTTCTGGTCAAAAGCTCGGGATGGGGCCCCTTAAGTCAACCCTCTATCTCAATCTGGGCAAAAGGGTAGTACTCAGCCCACATACCCGCTTGGAATAGAAATGATAACGTGGAGGCCAAGCTATGACACGGCACCGTGTCTATCAAAGTGTCAGCTCGAAGTCGTGCTCCGTGGTGGTTGTGTTATGGCATACTGTGTTCTAACATCGGACATATCTCCCCTGTGAATCCACGTTTATTATTCTGTTTCATGTTTTTGCATGGCACCACGCCTCCGTACTTTGTACCGAGTTATCGGTGAATAAATATATAATTATATGTGAAGCATCAGTGATGGACGGGTGATCCACGCATAGCAGACAAGACCAACGAATGAGTGCAACTAAGGAAACATTATGGTAAGCTTTTACCGACCTTATAAGTTCATAACACTTTTCGGAACTTCCTTCTTCCCCCATATCAAACAGAGTTTTCCAAATTCAATACTAGCATCAAACCTAACTGTCCGGAACTAGACGGAGACAAAACATCCGACCCGGCAGTCCTATGCCGTTTGTTGACATTCAGAACCCTAACCATTGTACCACTCAGTACGGCTGGTATGAATAGAAGCCAGTTACATCGTCTCTCAAAATGCGCCACCCCGCGCTCCTGAGTATGAATCAGTGAGCCGTTCACGTCAATGACCAATTGTTTAACGCCACTGCGAAATACGAGCCTAAACGATCTGGTTATAGGCATAGTCCGTCGACTACAGGCCAGGGAAAATGAACGGAGAGGCATACAGCTAGTGCGGTAGTATAAATGAAAAAACTGTCTGATAAGATGAGTGATCACGGAGTGTAACTTGAGACGTGGAACATGAAAATAGAAGCGTCTAATTTTCACAAAAATGTAGCCAACATGTCCCGACTAAATTAGATTGAGGTCGAGTAACACATCCAGGTACTTAAATAAATCGAAACAGTTTGGTTGTTTTACATTCGTTTTTTGGAAGTGCAGTTTTGAAAATCAGAATACTTACTACCGTTCAGCAGAGAGGACATAACATCACCAAACTAAATAAGGTAAAGACCTAAGTTATGAGCATCAGACCATTTTGAGATTTGAGTGGTGCTATTCTGAAGCGTGAGAAAAGTAGAATTGCAGGCATGCAACATGCCAAATATGACATCATCTGCATAATCTATAAAAGTATTTTCGTGAGTAGGAATAGAAAAAATGTGAGTGGGAAATAAAACTGGTGATAGTAAGGCACTCTGGAGAGCATTAATGACAAAAATAACAAAGAAACTGCTGCCGTTGTCGTGGCTGAACTGCTAGAGATTACAGAAGTAATCTGTCAACTG
Organism: Fasciola hepatica; assembly: GCA_948099385.1. Taxonomy (NCBI): domain Eukaryota; kingdom Metazoa; phylum Platyhelminthes; class Trematoda; order Plagiorchiida; family Fasciolidae; genus Fasciola; species Fasciola hepatica. The sequence continues at coordinate 1,390,105 of CANUEZ040000124.1, forward strand.
AGAAACAAGAAGAGGCTCAATACCGGGATGGGAGGGAAAGGAAAGCAACTTATTCCTGTCGACGCTCTTGAATGCGTCACCGCAGTCTATGAAGAATGCTCTGACCACCTTACTCTTCAAGTCAGTCACGGACAAAATGTAGTTTGTCAAAATGACGAAAGTTTTTATCAGGTCAGAATCAATGAAAATGAATCTACAAAATAATTCCCCGTACCGTATTAAAACTCTACAATGCATCGTAATGCCTAGACAGCTCTTGACAATTATTTTATCTCGTTCGATGGTTTCACTTATTGCTTGGGCATAGGTACAGAAAAAGGGGCATACTGCATGGACCTCAAAGTTCCACAACACTTTTACGGATAAGCGGAAACAATGACCTTGGAACCCGATACGTAACGAGCCGGGCAACAACGGGCCGTTGTCTTCCACAAATGTAACCGGTGGTGGCAGGGTTTGAACCTCGCGTAGTACTTCAGAGGTGATAGAGATGCTCATACTACCCGGAGTGAATATCCAAGGACAACTAATGGATCCATCTGATCTATATTTGTATATCTCGACCTCAACGGCAATCAGCCGATATTACAGCTGATACGCCGATCTCAGTAATATGGGGAAACCAGGGGGAGAAAGAAAACAATTATACTGGTACTACCTAACCCGCTTAGGTAGATTAACATTTCGTCCTGTTACCAATAAAACAAAGTAGACTGCACGAAGCGTTGGCCAGGAGGATTCAGCCACGTTCGGACTTTAAATTGCATAGCTATTCAACAACCGGAGTTTGCATAGTTGGACAGTCGGGTCGAGAGTTTGGTATTTAGGAACGAACAAAACGCATTCATCATTACTCAATTAATGCCCGACTCTATTAGTGAAACCGGACTGAAAAATGGATACGCTATTCGTGTAAGCAGCGGTTGTCTCAGTTCCTCCGTTTCAAGACCTCGAAGACATAAACTTCGTCTATTGTCGAACACACTCGCTCCACACGTACCCAGTGTTTTCAGAAGCGACTGGTGATTAAAAAATCGATGAAGGTGTTCTATCTACGAAGTAGAAGGAACTGATGTGAGACTTTACATTGAAGAACACATTGGGGTTTTCGGCAGGGCGAGGGTGGTAGTATTTCTCGAATATGGTGGGAACACCGTATCAGCAATGTGGAGGTTAGGCATAGGGTGTTCGGTAAGTCACTTGAACAAGTACTGAATTTGAACAGATTAATGTGGCTGGAACGTGTTACGCATGCCAACAGACAAACTTCTTCGGCGTACGCTGCTTACTGAAGCAAGTAGTGGTTGGACGGTAGGTCAAGGTGGTCAGTTCATGACATAGCAAAAAGATATGAGGACCTTGACTGTCTGAGACTTCCAGCCTACCAGATAGTTGGAAATCTTAACTGACATGGTTAGGTGACGTGGCCAGTGGCGTAGTTGCACTCAGGTTCTTCTTTTGTTCTCACGATTTTCTTTTATTACCTGGTTCTTGACTTCTCACTCGCTGCTTCTATTTATTTTGCCACAACTCGAGGATACTGCGGTGTAACAACCAAAACAGAGCATAGAAGTGCGAGGTCAATGATTGATTGAAGTGAACTAACCGAAGGTGGCACTTATGCGCACAACTGGAGACAGTTGCCAGGAGAATGACGAGAACAGCAGCGCGCTTTTTCTTGCAAACAGTTCCTATAGCAATAATCCACACTGGTTATTAGATACGTAATTTTACAACATGACCTGTTCCAAAATCTCCAGTCGGTCCTTTTTACTCATAACAGAGCTCACCAACTGGTTAGGACATAACAAAGAATGGATTCCCCTGATATTCTACTTCTCATTCAAGGAAGAAGCAAATGCCCGGATCTATTGATATACAGTCCGGAATAACTAACGATCTGTGAGCAAACAACAGGAAAAACAACCAGCCGGGGGTGCACCGACCTCGAGCATAGCTGCGTGCTACCGGGCGTGTCCCCAGATCGCGGATAGGGGCGCGGCCACCAAACCGGTGGTTATTCGTGAATAAAGCGGGCTTAGGCTCACTGAATAAGCGGCCGCGGACGAGCAGCGACAGTGCCTGAGGACGTGGTAGGTCTTTGCTTGGCCAGCGTTTTCCTTTCTAAAATACCGCATAAGTCTGTCGACTGCATTGTGACGTGGTGCATGCAGCCTACCACCAAATAAAGCCGCTACCTCTGCTGCCTTGCAGGTTGCACTTGGATCTGTAAACGCTAGAGGTGCATTCTCGAACAAAATAGGTCGGACTGCGTTACCGAATACCATAAAAGTCCCGAATAGTGTTGGAGATACCGCTCCATATCACTATTCCCAAGACTCTCCATGAATTACTGTAAAATTACGCATTCTTATTATGCTACGGCGTCCCCGGTAAGCAACGCGCCACGTGTCCCAGCGATCGAGGTGACAAGACGGCAAACTGGAACCTTCTACCGTAGAAAACAGGCAACCATAGCCTGTTGGAATGTGAGGACGCTACTGGATGTAGGTAGCCAGAGTACTACAAGGCGAACACAACATGATTACCATTGCTTGCCTCTACGATGCTCAACTACACTGCTCTAGCACTCCGTGTGTTAAGGCTCCGAGAGTGCATACAATTTATGCGCTTTATCACAGTGGGCCTGAGGAAAACTCCGGACACCATGTTGTCGCATTTGCCTTGAGCAAAAAGGCCAACAGCGCCCTGATTTTTTGGGAACCGGTTTCTTTGAGGTTGGCCCTTGCAAGCTTCAAGGGCTCCCCCACCTCCCACCAGAACCTGTCGGTGATTGCTATCTATGCACCGACAAATGCGGCCGAAAATACAACAAAAGCTGACTTCTATGACAAAATACAAGATTTAATCAAACGTGTTTCAAGAAGTGATATTCTCTTCATCGCCGGTGATTGGAACGCACGAACAGACCCCTCAGATGAGTCCAATCGCCATGTCTCAGAAAGGTTCGGAATTGCCCAACGCTGTGAGGATGCAATCCGCCTAGTGAATCTGGCCGATGCTAACAGGTTAGTCATCTGCAACACTCACTTCCAGCACCCCAGAAGACATTTGTTAACCTGGTACTCAAACGATGGTCGCACAGCGCATCAAATAGATCATGTTCTGGTGCGATTAGGTTGAGCTTCATCAGTAGAGGACTGCTGAGCGTACTGCGGCGCAGGAACGGGAAACACAAATGGTACAGACCACGTCCTTGTACGTGCGCGCTTCAAAATCCATCTGTCTGCACGCCCCAAAGTCTCACCACCGAGCCGAATCAATGAAGCAGCCCTGGAAATACCCAAAAAGCGCAACGCTCTCTCGAACGTCATCGCAGCCCGACTGGCTACTGTAACCAGCGTGCAAACAGATGGGTCCTCCGCGGAAGAACGGTGGAAGGTGATCAAGTCGGCGGTCAAGAAGATTGTTTGGAACGAGCTAAGGGAAACCGGAAAACGTCTGGAAGAGTGGATTTCAGAGACCACCTCGCAACTATCAGCCAAGGCCTAGGAGACCCGAGTAGTGGGAAGCACTCAACACCGAAGACTATAGCGAGAGATCTTACGCTCAGCTAGAGCCGATCATAAGAGGTACTGCATCGAAGTGACAGAGAAGATAGAGACCGATTCCGGTACTGGTGACTTCGGAAAACTATTTCGACTCAATCGGAGTGCTTCAAATGGGTGATGCAAGCATGAATTCGTCCCACGTGATGAAGCAGGCCATATTATCCCCGAACGGTGAAGAAAAATCGAACGTTGGGTAGAGTATTTTGACCGACTTCTCAACCGATCTTCCGATCATACCGCGGACCTTCCACCCTCCCCGAGTGTAGAGGTGGACGACGTCAACTACGAGCCACCAAGTATGACCGAAATCGCATAGAGTGCAAGCCCAATGAAAAACAGGAAAGCTGCTGGAGAGGACAGTGTACCACCAGAAGTGTGTAAGACCCGTTTGTCATCACTGATAGACAGGCTCCACATGCTATTTCGCAGTATATGAAAAGGTCAGACACTTTAAACGGACTGAGGTGCCCCTATACTGTTACCCGGTCCCAATAAAGGAGACAAGACAGTGTACGAGAACTACCGAAGGATCAGTTTAATTGAAGTCGCTGCACAGATTTTCTGCTCACTGTTACTGAATCGCTTCCAAGTTGTGAGCGACTCCCGCACACGACCGAACCAAGGGGGTTTCAGCCGTGGCAGAGGTTGTGTGGACCAAACAGTCACATTGCGTCATGTACTGGAACATCGCTGCAAGTTCCAGCAGCCAACAGTAGCCTACTTCGTTGATTTCCGGGCTGCCTTTGACTCGGTTAATCGTGAATGTCTATAGGGGTTACTAGAATCTGACGGTATTCCTGTCAAACTCTCAAAGATCCTGAACGTTTACTATGCTTCCACTAGTGCACGTGTCCGACTGTATGGGTGAGGGTCTTCGGCATTTGCAATCAATTTCTGATTTAGATAGGGATGCCTTCTCTCACCAGTTTTGTTCAACTATGCAGTCGACTGGACAGTGAACTAAGTCTCGGCTGATTGCCCCGGTGTCCAACTGAGTCCAACGGCGCACATCTCGGACCTGGAGTTTGTAGACGACATTGTCGTGCTAGGAGATTCTCCTGCCAAACTTCAATCAGCTTTCGACTAGCTCGATCGCTTCACGAAGACTATTGGCCCCAAAGTCGGTTCACCGAAAACAAAAGCTTTTTCGGCTTGCCCTTCCTGATCTATCAGCTTAGCAGTTGTCCATCAATGGTCAGGCGATCGAGTATGTACTATCGTTCTAGTATCTGGGGTCAACTCTAATTTCGAGTGGTCAGGCGAAGGACGAAGTACTGTCAGGAATTGACAATGCACACGGAGAGCGTTTTTTCAGTTCCAGCGTATGCTATGGTCACGAAGTAAAATCAGTTTTCGGACCAAGATTCGCGTCTTCTGTGCCGCATTCCGATCGATACTCACACACGGGCGTGAAACCTGGCCACTAAGAGCTGAAGATATCAGGAGGCTGGAGGTGGTTTACCACTGGTGTTTGGGCCGAATTCTTTGTACTAACTGCCAAGCTAGGCTATTGAACGACGAAATAAGTTGGTGATTCTGGGACTTGACCGACTGTCCATTCTTCTTCAACGCCGTCACCATCAGTGGTTCGGCCAAGTACTCCAGCGACCCGACACAGAACTGTCCAGACAAACTTTGCTCTGCATCGTATACAGGATGGCGCTGTCTACTTGTGGTCAACTTAAACAGAGGTGAACACCGTTTAAAATACATGGGGCGTCTTGGTCTGCAGACGGTCTTCAGTCCATGATAGAGGAAATAATACTGGGTCACGGTTTACGCTAAGCTCGCATCCAACCGCCGCACATGGTCGGCAGTGATCCGTGATACTTATTGGGCCCACCTATGCTCCAGCAGTAGATAGTCGTTTAAAAGTAAAAAGTGGTAAGTACTGATACTTTTCGCTACACCATGTACGGAATGGCACACTCGCCGTGGTGGTCAACTGCAAACGTGGATGAGCACCGTCGAGAAGACTTGGAGCATCTCGGTCAAAATACCGTCTACGGCCTACGATACTGGAAGAAAAGCTGGATAACGATTTTCACTCAGCTCGCAGCCAACCGCCACGCGCCCTGTACGATGATCCACGAAATCTATGAGGCCGACTTATTCTCCTGCAGGAGATGGTCGGGTAAAAGTAAGTAATTATTGAATTCAACTGACAATTATGTTGTTGTAGTCTTTCTAAAATAGACGGCCAAATTTCCAATAGCCTCCACCGAAATCATTTTCTACTCCCTCGGTTGTTCATTCTGGATAGAGCATAGCTGTATTCTACCGGGCACGTCCCCAGGTGGCGGATAGAAGAACGGGCGTTCCTGCGGCTAACCATGACTAAGATGTACTCACCAAAAAAGCGGTCGTGGCCGACCGGCGGCAGTACCCGAGGATGTGATGGGATTTCCGCTTGGCCAGCGTTTTCCACCCGAGAACGCCACAAATCTGCTAACGGTACTGTGAAGTGGCCAGCGAGATCCGCCAATAATTAAGGCCATTTTTCCTTGTTGTATTCCACCTACATGAGGAGGCTTCTACAAAAGACGAATGAAACACAAAACTGACCATCGACTCATCTGGATCAACACTGCTGCCTTGCAGGAAGCACTCAGCTGGGCAAAGGTTAGAGGCTTATCCTCGAACAAAAAGGCCTACAATGGACTGGATAGCCGAGTAGCACAACAGCCCACAACACAAACAACCACGAAAGACACTAGTGATACAACGATTAACTGTAATACGTTGTTGTACCTCCCATCCGTGATTTTTGTGATTGTCGTTGCTGCGTTGGCACCAAGCTTAATTTTACGACAGTGTGAAAAATATATTCTTCGGTCCAATAGGGGTCTTTGCTTTTAATGTTTTATTGACCAACCTACTGGCTAAAAACTCAACTCACTGTCAGATCATTCAAATATCTATCCACACTCAAGCAGAATGTCTTACTGTCGGCTATCCGAGTTTATCATATTTAAACACCCCAATGCTTGCTTTGTGACATTTTGACTGGCGGGTCATGCTGCTTCAGGCCACTTCGCGGTGACTGGACTTCAATATCGTCTACTCGGTCTCGTTATGAATACTTTTTCCAATGCATACTACGCTGAATACTTCTGTTCACGATTGTATTTTGGCTTCTACTGCTGTGTCGGAATGGTTATGCGGCTATTCAATAATCGACTCTGGATGCATAAAGCTTACACCAAAGTTGAATATATTCAAACCATTTTGCCTTCATCTGTCGACAATTTCCCAGAGAAAGTGGCCCAAATCGCCTTTCCCGTGCATTGTGCTGAGAAATGGCGGTGAAATTCAGAACACTCAGATACGAGGTTGATCGAACAGTTGGGGGACCTCTAGCATTCCTGAGTGGATACCAGAGAGGCGTGCTTAGGATTTCCGAACTCGCCCCACCAATGAAACAGGCAATGCTAGAATTTGATGAACGGCCTTGCTTGACGGAAAACAAAGTTCAAAAACGAAAAACGTAACTTTCCGTTCAGACCTAGTGACTGAAGCTGGTACGTCTTTTTTACCCCGTGCCAAAACTCCGGTCTCAAAATGAAGTAGACAACTAATCTATTTCAAGACGATCGGGGAGTGCCTCTTCCGCCGATTTCCAGTTGCACATAAATCTGTCAAAACCGAAGTCTATCCCAACTGAACCACGTGCCTCTTGGCTGTCTATCTAACATCAAGGCACTGATTTCAAAAATAAAACTAATTTATGAAAAAAGTGAAGTCTATGGAAGACTTATGGTAGATGCTTTGGAAGAATCCAGTGCACTAGTGAACGTTATAATTGACACCCAGAGAACAGAACATGTATTCATTATCAAAGTGGATTTGAGATCGTTTGTGGACACATCCATAGAAGAATAAACCAACACAGACACGTAGTCCGAGAAGGTTAGTTCTGCGTGTGTGTGGAGTGCAGCACCACACTAGCCCACCGAAAGCAAAAACATAGACTAACAAAGCACAAAAGGAAAATTGTTTCGTACTGGGATGTCATTCAGATGTGTAAGGCCACACAGTGTGTGAGAGATGGCCTTTGTAACCAACGCCATATTCATATATCGCACAAGGTAGCAAAATGCCCAGTATGGTGGTAGGGGCATTTGTATAACTGAAAACAGTTCCACTTTTATTGATGTATATATTTAATCTGTGGAGTCAATAGTGCATAGTAATTATTATAAAAAGTGCACATTCTAGGTTTGAAGATTGCCTTGCCAAACTAGCATTATAAGGTCAAGGGTCGAATGGATGAAAATGGAATGAAGAAAGAATGGTTATCATCTGGACACGAAAAAGGGATATCTGAACCCCTCCGAACGTCGCAACAGTAGGCAGGTAGGATCACATCATCATCGTACAGCGTTAAACAGTAGGGCAAGCCCCACTGACCACTGCCTTTCTCACTATATTGCACACTGAATTAGAAAGTATGAATATACAAGATGGACAGGGACTGGACCTACATGGGTGGGAAAAGGAAAGAATGCCCTAGTAGCCAACACACGGAACACACAATCTAACTGTACAAACGCACATCGATCAGTCATTCTGATTCGATAGAAAGTGACAACACGATCTCCACTGTTCGCGGTTCACAGCCATATCCTTCAGTGTCTCCAGCCAACTGGTAGACGGATCTTTTGGACCCCAACCACGGAGACGTGAGGCACCTACTTTTCCTAAGCCTGCTGTACATTTTCTCATTCCTCGTTGTCACGTTATCTGTTGACCTCCACGTGGTCTCTTCCACTTCCTAGGAGGAACGGAGAATAGGACACGGTACGGTAGACGTGTGTTTGACATACGTAACACATGCCCCAACCAACGAAGTCTACTAAGTTGGATACACTGTGACAAAACGTTCTCCGAATAAACACCCAATACTCGCTTTCTGACCTCATCATTACTTACTCCGCTATTCCACCCGATCTTAGCGATACTACGTAAATATCGATGGTCGAAAACCTCAAGACGACGAATATCTTCAGCACGCAGACTCCAAGTTTCGCAACCATACAACAAAACTGAACGCACAGTGGCACAGTATACACGGCCTTTCAACTTCAGTGAAATATCAGATCGACGCCACAAGTGCTTCAGTCCAGCGTACGCCGCTCCAGCCTTGGATATCCGCGTGCTCACCTCTACAACTGTGCTCCCATCTGTCGTCATGCTGCTGCCGAGGTAGGTGAAGTGATCGACAACTGACAGCACCTCCTCATCGAGCATCAAGCCCGGAATCGTTGACGTCCAGTCTTGTAACATCACTCTACACTTTAAATGTGCAAAGCGCATGCCGAACGAAGCTACAGCTCTTGAGAGTCTATCTAGTGCACGCTGAGCATTTTCCGTGGATTCGAACAAACAGACAACGTCGTCCGCGTAATCTGGGTCACATAGCTTTCCACTACTTCCTAGTTCGACGCCTACATCCTGAAGATTTCCCAGCGCACTCTCCATTATTTCGTCCATGTCAAAGTTGAAAAGAAATAAAGACATGGGACATCCCTGTCGAACACCACTTGTCGTTTCCAACCGGTCGGATAGTTCACCGTAAACCCTTACGCGGCCAGAAGTATGAGAATACAATGATCTCAGTAGGTTCACGAACTTATGGGGCATGCCTTTTCGATGAAGAACACTGAAAAGCGATGTTCGATCAACTGAATCGAAGGCGCCTTTCAGGTCTAAGAAAACCATTATTGTCGGTTGACGGTGTATGTGCAGCGTTTTAAGTAGTCGGCGAAGAGTAAAAATCTGGTCGATGCATCCTCGACCTGGGCTGAATTTAGCCTGCTGTTCGCGGGCATTCCTCTCGCGAGCCGGTGTAAGACGGTGCAGCAGAATCGAAGCCAATACTTTGACTATCAGAATTAAGCTAATCCCACGATGATTACCACAGTCATTGCGTATTCCCTTCTTGAAGAGGGGAACAATCAATGACTCGCTCCATATTAACGGAACACGCTCCTCGTTCCAAATGTCACGGAGCAAGGCGGTAGGTGATTTTATCAATGCCTCACCACCCAGTTTGAAAAGAACTGGAGGAAGTTCGTCGGGACCTGCCGCTTTCCCCCGCCTTAGTAATCGAATACATGACTCTACTTCTACTTGTGATGGGGGCTCAAGTGATACCACCCAAGAAGTCACAGTTGTTGACACGGGAGTAACTACACTAGCGTGCGGCCAGCTAAACTGTTCCTTGAAGTACTCGGCCCAACGGTCAAGTCTTTGCTGTTCGCTATGGATGGGTTCTCTATTTCTATCGCATATCGTTTCACTGACCCGGATGGGCCGTCCACCAGTGTCACGAATAAGTTTGAACAGTCTCCGACTGTTACCTGAAGCAGCTACTAATTCTATTTCTTCGGCTACCTTGGCCCACCAATTTTCGCGATCCTTTGAGTAACTTACCTTTGCAGCTTCCTCCGCATCTTACTCATCTCCTTACGGTTCGAGAGGTGACGCTTCTGCTCCATTATACTCAGCGACTCTTGCAAAATCCAGTGTCTTTGATGGACAACGGATCTAGGACCATAGGCAAAACCTGCTGCAAAGTGCATCGCCTGTTTGATATGAGCCCAATGCTCATCTAAATTACCGTTCGTCGTAGATCCTAGCTCATGTGCTAACTTCTGCTCGTAACGGGTGCGTACTTCTCGATCACACAAACGTTGCACGACTAACCGGGTTTGCGGTTTCCATTGATGGCCATGGAGCTGGAGAGATAATCGCATTAAAACTAATCCATGGTCCGACTCTCCGTACGTGGACCAGTAATATCTACAATTCTGAACAGAACTGCGCCACCGGTAGCTTACGGCAATATGATCAATCTGGCTTAGAGTACCTGTAGAGTTAGAGCGCCATATTGCTGTGCGACGCGAGCTGTGTCGGAAATTGGTGCTAGACAAGAACAATTGATTGTCTGCACAAAATTGGAGAAGCCTATCCCCGTTATCTGTGCGCTCAGCAGGTAAAGCACAACGCCCACCTAAACAGGCTTCTGACGCACTAAGTTTGCCAACTTGTGCATTGAAGTCACCAGCTAGCACTACAATGACAGAACCTTTACTGCTGTGAATGAGTGTGGCGAGGGTATCATAGAACACATCTTTCTGCGTGTCTGAGATGCAGTCCGCTGGGGAGTACGCCGAGATCACAAACAAATTGCGCTTAACACAACTATCCTTTCGAAAGCCGACTGACCCTTGGAGTCTCACAGCACACAAACGACTGTTAACAGGGATCCAGTTTAAAAGGACAGCCTCAGCCTTGTCAGTCACGACTATTCCTACATCACGTTGACCCGCAGCTCGAGCTATTTCGTGTCCTGAATTGCGCAGAAAATACCTTGATGAGATGCCAGGAGCAGTTAGTTGAATTACACTGCTCGAATCCTGTGTACGCGTTTCACTTAAGCAGTAGACACCAATCTTCAGAGAATCTAATGTGAGGGCTAGGCACGCCTGCTGACTGGCCTGCACGAGTGTACGCACGTTGAAGAAGCCGAGGTTCAGAGGCTGACGAGGCTTGAGAAAATGTGAGTTACCAGACAGAGGATTATTCCCGACACTATTGGACAGTGAATCGTTACGAGTATCGACCGTGTTATCAGTGGGAGCATTATGGGTGGATAGATGGGGCAAAGAGGGGTGATTAGGGACAGAAGACAGGTTGAATAAAAGATAGGGGGACTCTGAGCAGTAGCCCACTTATCACTACCCACCCCGCTCGATGCAATGGACAGCGCGGTCCTGATTATTTTGCCCGACGACCGATGCAGTATGGAATTCTTTCCATTCATGTACTTCATGGGAGGAGTAGGATCACGCAGCGAGCGATGAAGGGATGCTTTCACCTCCGAATGATTTGAATAGATTCTATTACATCATCGTCTATTAGACCATAATTTTGCTGAAAATCGAAGCTGACGATTATCGGTGATAACGTTATGCCACTTATAATGCGTTTCACGGTAATCGTGAAATCAAGGACGAAACCACTGTAATCCTTTCATGACGGGCAGAACGTGGATGTCACGTGATAAGTCACCCAGTGAAATCGAAGTACTACACTCATCTAACGTGATAATGAAATGCTCTTTTCCACATCACTTGGTACACTCCTATCTGCTGATGCTCTTCAACCAACGAATACATCCCCGAGATAGATTTCACAATGGTGGTCGACTGGTTTGGAGCGTTTGCTTACCATCTCAGAGATCAGAGGTTCGAAATCCCGTTATCACTGGTTACACCAGCGGCAGACCGTTAAACCTACTGTCGTCCGACTCGTTTCTACATCTGATCTATTGGGATTTAATGTGATTCTCCACCCCAAGTCTCAGGGTCTGGTTGCCGGTATCCCTCATAGTGCAGTGGGTCTTTGTGGCTTTGGAGTATATCCCTTCCATTGTACCCATGCGCAAGCATGTAATAGAAGAGAATCATCTAATTACCCGTCATTCACCAACATGCAAACCATGATCTAAACTATAAGTGTGTGAATATCACGTTAAAATCGGAGCGTTTAACTCAAACGGGTTGACTGGATGCCTAAAATTTTACTCTGAGGGCGCAAGCGTGAGGCAAGTAGACTGACAATTCACCATCTTGAGGTTTCACAAACCTAAACAGACTGTTCGGTGGATTTGTGCTACTGATTAGAATGCTAACCAGTAACATGGCTTTGGTAGACGCAGTCACATCCAATCCAATGTATGCATCCCTCCACAGGACAGAATTTATTTACTTAAACTTACACTTCTTTGTCAGTACAACGGTTGGTGTCAACGCGTTCTAGTGCATTCGGTAAATATGCAATATGAAACATGAAAGCGGATGCTCTGAAATACGAGAGCTGGCCAAAGACCTGAGAATAAAGTCTAGGAGCACAACTCGAGGATATACCTATGAGGTGAACAGGTTTCCCACTAGATTTCCCGTAAAAGATCCCTGTAACACACAAAGATCTTGCCATATTTGTAGAAAGTAACTAAACTTCCAAACATAGTGTAAGATTTCTTTCCACGAAAATAAAGAAGTAGACAAATGGCAGCACGAAAACTGGAGGCGTATTACTGAAAGAGGCCGGAGCTAATCCGAATCGTTTATGCATTCAAAAATGGGCGACGGTATACTTACTGAGAAACGAGAGACAAAATAAAGATAGAAAAGTACTAATAGCAACTGGCACACAGAGATTCACCACAAAGCATCTAAAGTGTCATGTTTTTTTGAACTCACAAGTAATATTGATAGAAGAGATAGGGCAAGAAGTAAGACATATTAGACAAACGCAGTGTACCCATCATTCGACAATAGATCAAAGATGACAGAACAGATACAGATGGAGAATAATCGAAATGGCCAACACCAGAGCGAATTATGGGAGTGCAAAAAAAGACAAATTCTTCTTCGTTGTAGCGACTGCCGGTTGAGTCGGGAATGAGGCATCGAGACTCGCAGATTTGTACCATCGGGAGCAGAACAGAAGATATCCTTATGTGAAATAAAGGCTACCGAATGGGTATGACTTAATGTGTTAACATGCTCAAAGGGGAATTTCTTTGAAGAGTTGTAGGATTAAAGAAGGCACGGATTCGTCGGTTTGGGAGAAAAATAATTCCATAAACTACGCAGTTTAGACTTGCCCACTGCACCTTGATTAAGTTCACGCAAACACAGATGACAATTAATTTCACCTTGACTAGCTCGCACCAGTTTTATTCATAAACGAATGCACGCAAGAGCAACAAGATTAACGATCGCACTGCAAGCGGAGAACTCTATTCTTACCGTGACTAACTGCAACGAGTTTAGATGCGCAATGATCAACGAGGAGCAACACCAACCGACATCGGTGTAAGAAACAACCAATGCGAAACAAGATCGTTGTTCACGAAGTGTCCGGATGAGTGCTGTTCTAGATAAGAGCCAGTGGAAAGCGCATCAATCCAACGTGCATGTGCAATATCCAACGCTATCCACGTCTGATTTCAGTAAATCACACAAGACACAGTAAAAAGACAGGCAGCTCCAGTCATTCATTCTGAGTTGCAATAACGACTGTAAAAACTGCAGCATATCACAATGATCGACTGGAAAGTTAAGCTTCAACTCAATCCGGGCTCCGTTACTGTTTATTCAGCGTCACAACCATTGTGAATATGATGCCACACGAAGCCATGACCGATTTGTTAAAAAATGTAGTCCACTGCCTTAACCGCACTGTTCTGCGGCAGTTGATCATGAAACCACCATTTATGGACCATCGCAAAAAAGACCAAGTGGAACAGTGGATGCTATATGACACTAAATTTCTTCGGTACTCTGTGGATTTAGAGTTTACACCTATACTCAAGAATCTGATTTACGTAAGTGGTGACCAGAAACAATCGGCATTGGATGATGTGCGTAGGGTCAATATGGTGGAATTTTGTGGCTACTGTCTAGGATCGATGAATGTCGAGACAACAACGAACGTTATGCACAGCTCTATTGATAAATAGAAAGTCAACGACGTTCGAACACTTCTGAACAGAGTTTTTAAAAAATGCTGACACTGAACGGGATAAGTATGTTTTTAAACACCTGCTTCGTTGTTCATCGGGAATTGGAAGTGAATCATACTTCAGCGGGCACAATATCTGACATTAGTGAAATAGAGCATTATTATTCCAATTCCTTTAGTGAAGGAGTATAAACATTTATGAATGGGGACCAGTGAAGCGGAAGTATTGAAGGGCGCTTCAATTACGGAAAATAACACAATATACACGTGTGAGTTCAGTTTTTATTCTCTGAATTTAACTATAAAAGACTTACTTAGACAACTCTCAACCCACCAAATAACACCACCATCGACAAGGATCAATAGGTCCAGAAACGAAGACAGACTGCGCTCAGACAAACATGTGATCAGAAGCAGCATGTCAGTACTCAGTAATCTAACTAACAACGTGCGCTCTTTTTTGACAAGATTCCAGATTCGAAGTATTGGCAGAAGTTACGTGCACATTGCAACACGTGCCACAAACCATAAACAATCACGGCCATACGAAACATCGAAGGGCGCGCTACCACGAACACAGAAAGAGCTCCCAGTATGAAAGAGGTAATAGGATTGTCACTTTAATACACCATAAATTTTCTGTCAACTTTCGTGAAGTTTTTCTTCTTTCTGAAATGAGCACTGAGTGTTTATCTGCTTCACGGTATCTGAAGTCCTCGCGTTTCACTCACGTCCCCTATTGGGACCTTTGATGATTCTTTACTAAAAGTCTTAAGGTGAGCTTACCGGTTATTCATAATAGTGCAGCCTCTGGGGTTGGTTGCTTTCACTGCACTCAGGTGTACACGCACCTTCTTTGGTTTATTTTTCTTTTCTTCACACAATTGCTTCGGGCTAAGTTTCCCCGTATTCTGATGACACTCCAACACATTTGCTTTTGTGCTGTGATCAAAGCTGTATCCCCCCCCCCCTTCCCCGTATCCGCGGTGATTCGTAGTTAAACAATGTTCTGAGCTTCTCACTCTCGAACTGAGTGACTTTTGCATTATCAGTGAGTAAATTTACGGCCAAAAGTACACCCTAACAATGATTACATGCAACTCACACAGACAAACACGTTCATCCTGTCACACGAAGTGAGGGACCAATGACTTACAAATCCGGGTCTGTGTTCAGTCCGATGATCAGTTTGTCCCGAGTCCGTATTTTGTGAGCGCCCAATAGGAATGTGCCATCTCCTCCCGCGGTGAAAATCACATCTGCCCAATTAACTGCATCTGCAGTGTAGCCCAAACGATCAACTACCTGAACATCTACACCACGTGCGCTGCAGGGGCAAATGACGAAATACAAGCCACGCATAAAACTGGAATCGGCAAAGCTCGGCATTGCTTGTTGCGGTTATCAGATAATGACTGCAATCGTGGTGGGAACACAATCATATTAAATATATGATATCGAGAAACCACAGCGATAACCTCGATTAAAAATTAAAGCAACCAACGGTATGAAAAAAGTACGTGGAAAACTACAAATAGTAGTACCAAATCGATATAAAAAGTTTGTGAATGCCAGAGCGCCTCCAGTGGCCACACAAATATATACACCAATGTGTCTGAACAATGAGTGCGTGGATCCCTTGGACAACATCAAGAATGCCCAACACGTCCTTCAGGAATAAGCCTACTGGTCAGGCATTTCATTTCTTTCTTGCATGTTATTCTACCCTTGCCGATCTTTCAATCACTACCTGCCTCAGAGGGCACTGAATGCCGAGAAATCCCATATGAAGACATGTGCAATACATGCCCCAGCTACCTTAGTCTGATGACATTTGGTTTTTCACCTAATTGTTTGTTTCGTATGCCTAATACTCGCCGCCTAACCTCAGCATTGCTGATGCCATGTTCTCACCACATTTGAGCAAAAGTAAAGAACAACGATGCCTATTATTTTCGCGTGCCTTCACCGCAGTGGTCACGCTTTTGAACCGTACCGAAGAACTGACCTAACTGCTGCAGCATATTTTTGACCCTTGACAGACAATCGGATGTCACGCAGGTGCGACAGATGACTGAGGTTAGCAAAAGGCAAACAAACCTCTAAAGTAGAAGGCATTTCATCTAACATTCTACTTCTGCATAAAATACAGAACTTGCCTATGTGGTTTATAGTCTCCCTAGACGCCGTAAGATTTGGTGCTGGACGAACCCAGTCCTGCAACAGCATCTTGCACTTATTAGGCACGAAACGCATCCTAAACATTGCTACACAATTACTCACGCAGTTCGGAAAGGCTGACAAGTTAACTGCACTTACACTCTGAAGAACTATATCGTCTGCACACTCAAGGTCTGACACTTTTCTAAAAGGAAGAGTTCCATAATGTAACCGTCGTTTAACAAAAGACGACCTGTAGAACCATGTCAGTGACGGAAAAAATAGAAAAGAAGGAAAAGGGCAACCACAACAGTTACCACTTCTCGTGGTGAAATCGGGAGAAAGATAACCGTAAGCCAGAATTCAGCTTCAGTTATTCATGGACAGATTTCATGACAGAAATGAACTTCACTAGTACATCCTTTACATGACGGTAGCGCAAGAGAACTGTGCGGATGACTGAGCTGAAGTTCGTCTTTATATCATTAAAAACAGAGATGATTGGCTTATGGCATGTCGTATACAGATTCACTGGGTGTCGAAAACTTTTGCACTAATCGAGTGTCAAATTAGAAGGTCTACTGATGACGTGTCACGGGGCCATTTTTCAGAGTGTACCACAATAATGCGAATTATTAGATGCAATCACAAACGTAATAGGGTGCCAGTGTGACCGGAAGAGCTTGAAAATATATGACGCCTGACCCTGTACTTCAAAACCTGATAAAACGATTGCCTTTATACTCACTAGACCATGATGCGGATCTTCTCCACCCATCACATCGAATTGTGACTTAATGTTCCCGATAAGCAACTTTTCCTTGACTCGAAGATTTCGACTACCACCCTCCTTACTTGGTACTACTCGTATATCAAACATCTGCTTGTAGAAGCATCCTTTCAATCATAGGTGAGGGATGAGTCTCACGTGGAGACCGAGAACTGAGGTGTTCGGAGGTAAGACTTTTATTTGTTACTTTGTATACCAATGGGTCACTCTTATGCATTTATTTGTTAACACTATAGAAAACAAAGAACCACCACCTTAGCACAGTCGGCAAAGAATAGTAGTGAGTCAGGCAATAAATCACAAAAAGGAAACAATGTCAGCCTCAAGAGATCTGATTAATGTGAGCCAACTGTAT
The DNA here is from genome assembly GCA_948099385.1 of Fasciola hepatica. NCBI lineage: Eukaryota > Metazoa > Platyhelminthes > Trematoda > Plagiorchiida > Fasciolidae > Fasciola > Fasciola hepatica. Next base: position 1,407,518 of record CANUEZ040000124.1, read on the forward strand.
GGTTATTCTTATTCATCAATATATCATGGCTGCTTTGCATACACCGTGACGCATCGAGTTACACATATGATAGGGTAAAAAGCAGTTTTTAGGAAACGGAACTGCGTGAATCTAAGAAATTCATCACGTGGTCGTAAGCCAATTTATACTATCCCAGACAAGTGGTGTGACAAGCGTGTGGACACACCCATAAGCTATATAGATTTCTGAAAGACACCAATCAACTGGAAACTGATGAATGACACGAGACGAAGCAAACATAAGAAGCACAAGTAAGAGGATTGGTTGAAACAGAAGTCCTCGGGAAGTTGACAAATTAGCCGAATAATATTACCGGATTCGTTACAACCAAATTCACCCAAATCAATGGTTGCTGTGTGGTGCCATTTCATGCTCTCGTGATCACATGTGCATCCCAATTCCCTAACAGCTTAGCTCTTCTCTTCCAACATACATTTCCTAGCCGTTAAAGTGAATAAAAACTTCACTTTGAACCATCGATATTCTCATTCAAGCCATTAAACTTTGCCGCTATCTCTCAACATAGTTTACTACACTATGAGTGGTAGAAATTTGTACAGTCAATTACGTCGCGATGTGTGTTCATAAGAACTACTGAGAATATTACCTTTACGGCATAAATTTGCTCTCAGTTTTGCTGATTAAACAAACGAATTGCGCATTTCAAAGCAAAAACGGCGTTTCTTATATGGGAAATGCCTCATCAACCTCAATTCCAGCAAACATCAATTAAACTGCCATCAATGTAGCGCAATTATTCTGCCCATCCATTCGTTTTTGAAATTTCAGTGACTTTCACGAAACACGAGTATTCAGAGCATGTTCATATGAAATAATAAAAAGAGTGAACTTGAGTTCTTGACAAAATGGATGTGCTTATAAAGTGAACCAATCCACGACCGAATAACCACAGTAAAAAGATAATGTCACACTCGTTCACTAAAACCCTCCGGACCATGACCGTAAACGGGGCAGAGACAATATGTATTCTCCATGTTTCCATTTCAAACCCACATTAATGCTGCGCGTTTCGAGAACTAAAAGTGACCGTTCACTTTTGACTGATGAATCTGATCACCTGACCTTGCTGCTCCGACGATATTTGCAACTGAAAAAATTCAAGGAACTCTACTGGACAACAAAATAATGATAAAAATATGAAGAGTACAACGATACCCGTCATCGTTTCCGCGAATTCTCATCCTGCTATCAAGGATGAACAATTTGAAAACGATGGTATACCGGCTGACTGCTTCGGATACTCCTGGGCACACAGCACTGGACTAAATGATCTGATAAGTATCACCCAGGTAACCGCTGGTACGGCTTTTAAGAATTAAGATAACATTACCATATCTGAAATAAAGCCACTGAGTTAATCATGTGCTTCATTGAGTGTTTTATTTTGTATTTCCGATTGAGATTCTCGCTGATAGACAGCAACCAAAGCTTCTTCGCCTAGTGCATGATTATTGGTTGGTTGGAATGAATTGTGAACGTAATTCACTTCATTTGCAAGAAGGTGAACAGAGGGTGAGTGTGTGCGAGAAGCTGGATATTATAGTCACTAGAAAACCATGAATCTGCAAACACAATGCTAATGAAGGGTGGTCTCTGAGATTACTAATGTACATCAAATGAAATCAGACATCATCTTTATCTCGTTCGTCATTTTCATCATATGCTTGCGCATGAGTGCAGTGGAAGAGTTATACCACAAAGCGCACTGCACTATTGGGGATAACCGGAAAACCAGACTCTGAGACTTGGAGTGGAGAATCACATAAAGTCCCAATAGGTCAAATGTGGAAACGAGTCGGACGATAGTGGAGATTTCTGTCTGATGACCGGTGGTGATCGGTGGTGGCGGAGATTCGGACCTAAAACCTCCAAGGTGGCAATCAAATGCTCTATCCCACTCGATCATCTTCAGTCAAGAAATGTAGGGTAACTAAGGGACAACAAATGGTATGAAAAATGTATCTCGATTAAGTGCTCATTTAAGAAATTGTACTGCACTGATATCCTGCTTATACAACAACACAAGTCACAAGATACAAATAACTTTTGTTGGATCAAAACACGCATTTCCCGACTATTTGTGTGTAGTAAATTCTGGTCGTACTCATACCGAATTGAAGAGCTAACCGAGGATGTCATCCAGAAAGCACCAAGCTTCAAGTACAATGAACTTGGTACACAGAATAGGTCGATTTCCTATGGACTGTTTCGCAACATTATTGTCAGGTAAGCGAGGATTTGAAGTAGCATGACAACGAGGTGAGTGTGCATGTGTACTCAAGAAAAAAACAGAAGACCTGTACAAACCTAGAGCCAACCCGATTGAGTCACAAACTTGGACATGTTTACGAGAACAGGAAAAATGGGAAGACTGCGGCTATATAATGTTTCTGCACTGCGGCGCTCCTCCTCTAACCCCCTGAGATTGGAGTGGAGAACCACATGACGCCCCAATAGGTCAAGTGTAGTAACGAGCAGGACGACAACAGGGATTACTGTCTACTACAAAAGTAACCAGTGATGGCGAGGATTTGAACCTCCGGCCTCCGAGGTGGCAATGAAACACTAAACTACACAATCACCACCGGTAATACCGGTTATACATAACAGTGCAGTGGGCTTCTGAGGTTATGGGGTATGCCACTTCCATGGCACTCATGCGTATGTAATGAAAAAGTATAATTTCCTGAAGGTTGTGTTGGCCAAGGTGAGGCTGATCACAACGATGTTTTTTGCTATCATCATCATCATCATCGTACAGCGTTAAACAGTAGGGCAAGCCCCACTGACCACTGCCTTTCTCACTATATTGCACACTGAATTAGAAAGTATGAATATACAAGATGGACAGGGACTGGACCTACATGGGTGGGAAAAGGAAAGAATGCCCTAGTAGCCAACACACGGAACACACAATCTAACTGTACAAACGCACATCGATCAGTCATTCTGATTCGATAGAAAGTGACAACACGATCTCCACTGTTCGCGGTTCCCTGCCATATCCTTCAGTGTCTCCAGCCAACTGGTAGACGGATCTTTTGGACCCCAACCACGAAGACGTGAAGCACCTACTTTTCCTAAGTCTGCTGTACATTTTCTCATTCCTCGCTGCCACGTCATCTGTTGACCTCCACGTGGTCTCTTCCACTCCTTGGGAGGGGCGGAGAATAGGACACGGTACGGTAGACGTGTGTTTGCCATACGTAACACGTGTCCCAACCAACGAAGTCTACTAAGTTGGATACGCTGTAACAGAACGTTCTCTGAATTAGTACCCAATACTCGCTTTCTTACCTCATCGTTGCTTACTCGGCTATTCCACCCAATCCTAGCGATACTACGTAAACATCGATGGTCGAAAACCTCAAGACGACGAATATCTTCAACACGCAGACTCCAAGTTTCGCAACCATACAACAAAACTGAACGCACAGTGGCACAGTATACACGACCTTTCAACTTCAGTGAAATATCGGATCGGCGCCACAAGTGCTTCAGTCCAGCGTACGCCGCTCCAGCCTTGGATATCCGCGTACTCACCTCTACTACTGTGCTCCCATCCGTCGTCACGCAGCTACCGAGGTAGGTGAAGTGATCGACAACTGCCAGCACCTCCCCATCGAGCATCAAGCTCGGAATCGTTGACGTCCAGTCTTGTAACATCACCTTGCACTTTGAAGGTGCAAAACGCATGCCGAATGGAGCTACAGCTCTTGCGAGATTATCTAGTGCACGCTGAGCATGTTCCGTGGATTCGAACAAGCAGACAACGTCGTCTGCGTAATCTAGGTCACATAGCTTTCCACTATTTCCTAGTTCGACGCCTACATCCTGAAGATTTTGCAAAGCACTCTCCACTATTTCGTCCATGACGAAGTTAAAAAGGAATGGAGACAAAGGGCATCCCTGCCGAACACCACTGGTCGTTTCCAACCGGTCGGATAGTTCACCGTAAACCCTTACGCGGCCAGAAGTATGAGAATACAATGATCTCAGTAGTTTCACGAACTTATGGGGCATGCCTTTTCGATGAAGAGTACTGAAAAGCGATGTTCGATCAACTGAATCGAAGGCGCCTTTCAGGTCTAAGAAAAGCATTATTGTTGGTCGGCGGTGCGTGTGACGCGTTTCAAGTAGTCGGCGAAGAGTAAAAATCTGGTCGATGCATCCTCGACCTGGGCTGAATTTAGCCTGCTGTTCGCGGGCATTCCTCTCGCGAGCCGGTGTAAGACGGTGCAGCAGAATCGAAGCCAATACTTTGGCGACTATCGGGATTAAGCTAATCCCACGATGATTACTGCAGTCATTGCGTATTCCCTTCTTGAAGATGGGAACAATCAATGACTCGCTCCATATTAACGGAACACGCTCCTCGTTCCAAATGTCACAGAGCAAAGCGGTAGGTGATTTTATCAACGCCCCATCACCCAGTTTGAAAAGAACTGGAGGAAGTTCGTCGGGACCTGCCGCTTTCCCCCGCCTTAGTAATCGAATACATGACTCTACTTCTACTTGTGATGGGGGCTCAAGTGATACCACCCAAGAAGTCACAGTTGTTGACACGGGAGTAACTACACTAGCGTGCGGCCAGCTAAACTGTTCCTTGAAGTACTCGGCCCATCGGTCAAGCCTTTGCTGTTTGTTATGGATGGGTTCTCCATTCCTATTGCAAATCGTTTCACTGACCTGAGTTCGCCGTCCACCGGTGTCACGAATAAGTTTGAACAGTCTCCGACTGTTACCTGAAGCAGCTGCCACTTCCATTTCTTCGGCTATATTGACCCACCAATTTTCGCGATCCTTCTTAAGGCTTTTCGAAACCTGCTTTTGTAGCTTTCTCCGCATCTTATTCATCTCCTTACGGTTCGAAAGCTGACGCTTTTGCTCCATTATACTCAGCGACTCTTGCGAGATCCAGTGTCTCTGATGGACAACGGATCGAGGATCACAGGCGAAACCTGCTGCAAAGTGCATCGCCTGTTTGATATGAGCCCAATGCTCATCTAAATTACTGTTCTCCGTGGATCCTAGCTCATGTGCTAACTTCTGCTCATACCGGGTGCAAACGTCTGGATCACACAAACGTTGCACGGCTAATCCGGTTTGCGACGATGGCCATGGAGCTGGAGAGATAATCGCATTAAAACTAATGCATGGTCCGACTCTACGTACGTGGACCAGTAAGATCTACAGTTCTGAACAGAACTGCGCCATCGGTAGCTTACGGCGATATGGTCAATTTGACTCAAAGTACCTGTACAGTTAGAGCGCCATGTCGCTGTGCGACGCGAGCTGTGTCGGAAATTTGTGCTAGACAAGAACAATTGATTGTCTGCACAAAATTGGAGAAGCCTATCCCCGTTATCTGTGCGCTCAGCGGGTAAAGCACAACGCCCACCTAAACAGGCTTCTGACGCACTAAGTTTGCCAACTTGTGCATTGACGTCACCAGCTAGCACTACAATGACAGAACCTTTACTGCTGCGAACGAGAGTGGCGAGGGCATCATAGAACTCATCTTTCTGCAAGTCTGAGCTGCAGTCCGTTGGGGCGTACGCCGAGATCACGAACAAATTGCGTTTAACACAACTGTCCTTTCGAACGCCGACTGACCCTTGGAGTCTCACAGCACATAAACGACTGTTACCAGGGATCCAGTCTAATAGGGCAGCCTCAGCCTTGTCAGTCAAGACAATTCCTACACCACGTTGACCCACAGCTCTAGCTGTTTCGTCTCCTGAGGTGCGCAGAATATACCTCGATGAGATACCAGGAGCAGTTAGTTGAATTACACTGCTGGAATCCTGGATACGCGTTTCGCTTAAGCAGCAAACATCAATCTTCAGAGAGTTCATTGTGAGGGCTAGGCACGCCTGCTGACCGGCCTGCATGAGTGTACGCACGTTGAAGGAGCCGAGATTCAGAGGCTGACGGGGCTTGAGAAAATGTGAGTTACCAGACAGAGGATTATTCCCGACACTATGGGACAATGAATCGTTGCGAGTATTGACCGTGTTATCAGTGGGAGCATTATGGATGGATAGATGGGGCAAAGAGGGATGGTTAGGGACAGAAGACAAAGGTTGAATAACAGAGAGGGAACTCTGAGCAGTAGCCCACTTATCACTACCCACCCCGCTCGATGCAATGGGCAGCGCGGTCCTGATTAGCCTGCGCGACGACCGATGCAGTATGGAATTCTTTGTATTCGTGCAGTTCATGGGAGATGTTGGACGGGTACTGCTAGGGTGTCCAGCCACAAAGCAGGAGAACGATCAGGGTCCTCATCCAAAGCCTTTAGTTCTGACAAGAACCTATCCGCAAGGCAGCGGGATGGCTTAGTGGAAGCCCATTTTCTTGGATCAATTATTCTTCCACTGGTTTTTCCGACTGAGTTGCCAGCTCAAATCAACCCCCAACCTGGAGGATCAGGAGACTGGACTTTGTCTGACTTCTACCCATTGACCTGTTAGGTATGATTGCATCTCCGGCTTAAGGAAGCCATCCTGTATAGCTCTTTGGGTCATAGAGGCGCGCAAGCCATCACACCACGTCAAGGTGCAGTCTCGTCGTGATGGGTTTTTTGCTATAACAGTCATTCATCCTAACTGTGCAGTAACACGATATTTTGTCCAAAATATAATTAGGTAAGAGGGATGATACGCCTCCCCTCGCTCCCGTTATTGTCCCGACTGATGCCGAAAAGTATAAGAACATGACTGAACAGATTGGTTCATCTGTTAGTTTATGATTTTAGAGGGTTACTAACGGAAACTATTCCTACATGGACAAAATACGATCATACTGGGGGAAAATAGCTTAGGAAATTCTCGCAACAGCGAAAACGGATGGACGTCGATAAGCTTGATTAAGAAATGCGCATTTGAAACTCGTATAATTATCAGACACAAAACAGGCCTAGGACTCTTGTATGAGGAAACTTACCTCAACTGTTTCCGAAACTCGGACAACTTCTCATGATGAACTTGATGCCGTGCCAAGAGCGCGTCAACATTAAGCCCCTTTCGCTTCAGCTGATTGAAAGCAGTTAGTTGCCCATACAGTAACGTTAAAAGCACTTACTGCCGATCGTATTTGTTGCTCATCAGAAACTCCGATCACCGACCCTTCGAATTCATACCGTGTGATCTTTGAGAGTATGAGCACTCGTTTAGGATTAAACATCAGATTATTCTTTGGAGCATCCGCCAGGGATAGAAACCTAATCGGACTCGCAAAAAGCAACTGCAAGCCTCGAAGTCCACGCGAGCGGAGCAACTGAAGCGGCTGAAATGACCGGATGAATTGTAGTGTAATCAGGGAACTCAGGCAGAAAATCCAGTTTTTTCCAAGTAGAAAACCATTATTTACAGGTCAACCATTTTTCATTCTACTCACAGCATCTGAATTTTAAGAGGCGATTCTTCAGAGAACACACTCATAGACTGATAATTTTCTCCCCGAAGTCAAAAGACAACGATGATGAACACCTCCGTGTTTGATAAAAACAGCAAATAGAAGGGCTATTTTAAAACGAACCTGAAAGCAGAAACCTCCGATACAGTGACTTTTACACTAGAACCTGCTGTATACATTATTGTACATTTAGTCATTGTTATGAATACTTTCGGTTCACAAACGTCCCATTTGGTAGGTCGCCTAACGTACTTTTTTGCTTTTCAGTGGGTAGTACGTTTTTCAGATAAGTAAAACCTAAATTACATGACAATTCTTTGTCAGTCAGTATCCTGTTCTCTGAACCCGTGTTTATTCTTCTACTGGCACTATAATTTATTCATCTGAAAATAAAATGGACCGTTTCCTCCGACGATCAAGTTGTAAGATATCCGTTGGTTGCATTGTTGTTGACGTGGGGCGTAATAAAACATTTATCTTATTCAGAAAATTCAGTAGGTTTGTCAGTCTCCCAACAAATTGCGGAGGGTATCATCCCAGTAAAGTCACTAAAGACATTAACGTTGAGATGCATTACTACCATGCAGCCTTCTTTCTGACAAAATACGTCTGGGTGCATGTCACCAACAGCCTGTCATACCTCGTTCCTCAAACAGGAGAATTCTGAAGAACTACACCATCTGCATCTTGCACCTACTGAACAACAAACATTTCCAACACGATAAGCATCCTGCATGATATACTAGAGCCAGGCAATGCGATGCTCGGGAGATTCTAGAGTTAAAATGTAGGGATAGCAGTCTACAGGGTATTTTAGCTGGGGGGTCAGCATTAGCAAAATAGCAAAGTTGAGAAGGAAGCGTAGCGACACGACAGAGTGGTGAAAGTGACTTCCGTGGGAGTGGGGAGATGTGATTCTACAGGGATTTATACCAGCCTACGTGATCAGGGGTTGATGACGAAATACGCAGGAAGTTTATTAGCGGTTTACTACGTGTCGAGTCTTAGTTACTGCGAATCAGTGTTGATATAGACTAACTGCATTAACAACACTGGGCTCAGTTATTGGTTGTCGGTTCAGAAGGGTCTCAACGAATCTCACCGTTGGGGGTGTAGTAAGACATTGGGGGAACTCTGAGGATATTGGGGCTAAAGGCTAGACGAGGAAGAAGCTAGGATGTACTGAGCCGAAGTGGTAATTTTATTTGATTGGTCTGAAGGATACATAACACGTAAAACCGTGGGATATTGACAGGTCTGATGCTGCAGGTTGGTGTCCTATTTTAGTTCGCGGAAGGCTGTTGTCAGGTTTGGTTGTAAGCTAGAGAGCGCTTTGTATGCTTGGACAGAGAAAACGCCGCCAACGATTTTCCCCAAGTTCCCTAATTTTTGTGCAATAATGAGACAGATGTTTGTCGTCTGAAGTTTCGATATGCTGTCCAGAGCAGTGGGATAAAATCCAAGGCAAAGGTAGCGATTGAAGTTGACGCGAACATACGTGCCAGTTGTGCATAAGGATGGTATAACGTAGTTAAATCTTAGATCGGGAGGTGGATAAGCATATATGGAGAGTCTAGTGTGCTATCACCCCAGTGAGTCTCGTGCGTAAGAATCAAAAGCATGTCGAGCGAACTAGGACGGTATGAGGTTTCTCCTTCCGCTGTATCAGGCTTAAGCTGATGGGAGACATACTCATAACTGAGGATTGCTTATTTCTTTCACAGCCCGATATCAGTGGTATTTAGAAATCAAACCGATCCCAGTGGGTCGTTTTTGTTTTCCAATGTTTCGCTTGCTTATTTCCTAACATGGGGGTGGTTGAGCGCATTTGATTTTTTTCGCAACTGATGGAGATAGTCCGGCTTTCCCATGTCCGGACGATGCTATGGTATAGATGACGTTGATATCAAGGGTTTCGCTACCATGGGCTGGAGAAATGCAATGGTGCTAGGCAAACACATGAGGTAGGACAACGAATGTTATGAAGTACAGGCCTACATACATGTACCAGTCTTGTACAACACCAGATCGGGCCTAAGACTATCAGAAGGCATTCCATGTCAGCTGGTATGAGTGGGGTTAGCTGCACGTAGGAGAAATGGTATGGTAAGGACAGAGAGCAAGGCAGCGGTCGTGGGTGGATGGTAGATTTAGAATTTAGGTTGACACAGTTTACGGTCGTGTGAGAAAACATGGGAAACTGAGGTGACCATATAGCTATTGGAAGATGGACGTGTGATAAGAAATCTTGGCGCGGGATAAATAGCGAATCAAATTAAGTTTGGGCAAGAAAGCCCAGTGATATGAAAGTAAGGCTAAATGAGAAAGGGTTCAAAGAATCAAGACAAGTAGTGGACGACGGAAATCAGTGTGCCAATACCCAGCACCAATTATGACAAACCAGTGTCTGGAAGTGTTGGCCAAGGAAATCAAGGAAGGATGTCCTTGTTTGGCCCAAAAACCAAACAACACTGGTTCAGATGCAGGAGAACCATGGTAAAGTACCGGAGACACATGTTGCACAGGGATTCAATGGTGAGTTCTCGTCTACCACGAAATCACCTCTATGCCTGAGGGTGTTTTCGTAAGTGCTGGAGGGAAAACGCAAGGGCTAAATGTCTTGGGCTGAGGGAGAACTGTTTCATATTGGTGATTTGATATTATACAGGTAAAAGGGCAGCAACTTTCCAGTCGCAGTCGCGAAGGCTGACTGGTCAGATAAGTTGAGCAGAATTATGCATGAACTAGATAATGGTGGGGAAATGTAATTATTGTCCAGACTTGACGGGATTGGCAAGCATTCGGTCGGCAATAGTTCCAAAAAGTAAAAAACTATATAATGGTACTTTATTTCCGGGTATCCCGGGACATGCATAATACATGATCAAATGATACAAATCCGGAAATTATCATGTAATCAGTAGTAATGTAGACACGTATGCACACCGGGGAGTATTGACGAGCATTCAAATGAACGCAATGATCGATACAAATGGGACACTCCGCAGTTTTAAAAGTCAAGGCTAGATGGTGGGATCTCTCTGATCGGTCTTCCAAAGATTAGAACTCTTCAAACGCAGTCGACGCTTGAGTGTACTGTTCACGTACATTCAACAAATTCATCCATTTCATTTCTCTACCCAATCCAGATTAACTGAAAACTCTGACCATGTTTCAGTTTCATTTCACTAAATTATAAACCTCATATCTCTGTGCTCAGATTTCGGTTGCTAAGTACCAGTATCGTTGAATAAGTGCCGAAAAGAAGCACAGAATGAAAAAGATCCAAAAGATCAAACTAATGAGCGGAAAGCACGAAGACAAAGACACAGTCCGAATGAAACTGCCAGTGGCCGCGAAACCCAGTTATGCTATTTAAAGTCACAAACCATTTGACAGGCGGGTCGCGGGGACACCAACCCGGAAGTCTAACACATCTGATTTGGTCAAGACCATTGATTAAAGATTTTATGCCTTTCTGCCATGTCATGAACTGACCGCGTCGACCTAACATCCAACCACTACCTGCCCCGTAGAACAGCGTACGCCGAGGAAGTTTATCGGCGGGCTTGCGTAAAATATATCCCAGCCGCTTTAACCTGTTTAACTTCGGTGCTTGTTCCAATGAATGACCATTGGTTCCCAACGCCTTACGTCTAACCTCAACATTGCTGATGCGGTGTTCTTATCATGTTTGGGCAATGCTACGGAAAAATCGTTGCTCAGACACCGACAGATTTCGTCTACTTTTTATCCCTAACGACGGCGTTCCTGAATCGTATAAAAGAACGGACCTAACGACCGCAGTGCACACTCGATCACTGAGAGACAATCGTATGTTACGCCGGCGCCACGGATGATTGAAATTGGCAAAATCCAACCGCACCTTCTGTAAGGGAGACGTTAGATGGGTACTGCTAGGGTGTCCAGTCGAAAAGCGGGGGAACAATTTCGATCCTCAACCAAAACCTTTAGTTCTAACAAGAACCTGTCCGCAAGGCAGCGGGATGGCTTAGTGGAAGACCATTTGCTGGGATTAATTATTCTACCGCTGATTTTACCGATTGAGTTTCTGGTTCAAATCAACCCCCAACCTGGAGGACTGGGAGACTGGACTTTGTCTGGCCTCTACCCACTGACCTGTCAGGCATGATCGAATCTCCGACTTAAAGAAGTCATTCTGTATAGCTTTTTGGGTCATAGAAGCACGCAATCCATTCGGAACGACCAGGGATTTTCCGAAAGGGTGTCCCATTTCCTCATTTTTGTTCAACTTCGTCATCGACGACCTGTGTGACCTTGATTACGCCGGCGACTTTGTCTGCTTGTTTTAATGTACCGAACATGCGCAACGTGCGCTAGATAGACTAGCAAGAGCCGTAGCTCCTTTCGGCATGCGCTTTGCACCTTCAAAGTCTAAAGCGGTATTACAATATTGGACGTCAACGGTTCCGAGCCTGACGCTCGATGGGGAAGTGCTGGCAGTTATTCACTGCCTCAATTACTCTGGCAGCAGCGTGATGACAGATGGAAGCATGACAGTAGAAGTGAGCACGCGTATATCTAAATCTCGAGCGGCGTTATCTGGATCGAAGCGTTTGTGGCGCCGACCTGACGTTTCGTCCTGTGCGTTAAGTTCTGTTGTATGATTGCGAGACTTGGGGTCTGCGTGCTGAAGACATTCGTCGTCTTGAGGTTTTCGACCGTTGATGTTTGTGTAGTATCGTTATGATTGGATGGAATGACCGAGCAAGCAATGCTGTCAGAAATCGAGCATTCGGTATTAGTTCAGAGAATGTTCAACCAAAGTGTGATCAGATTAGGAGACTTCGTTGATTGGGGCATGTGTTACGTATGTCAAACACGCGCCTACCATACCGTGTCCCGTTTTCCGTTCCTCCTAGGGAGCGGAAGAAACCACGTGGAGGTCAACAGATGACGTGGCAACGGGGAATAAGAAAATGTACAGCGAACTTAGCAAAAGTAGGTGCCTCACGTCTTCGTGGTTGGGGTCCAAAAGATCCGTCTACCAGTTGGCTGGAGACACTGAAGGATATGACGATCGTGTTGTCACTTACTGTCGAATCAGAATGATTGACCAATGTGTGTTTCTACAGCCAAACTGTGTATTCTGTGTGTTGGCCTCTATTGCGTTCTTTCTTTTTCCCACCTGTGTACGTCCACCTTCTGTCCATCTTGCACATTCATTCTTTCTACTTCTACACGCGACATGGTGAGAGAGGCAGTGGTCAGTGGGGCTTGTTCTGCTGTTTAACGCTGTACCACGATGATGATGATGCCTCCTGTATGCGCGATGACAATTCGTTCGATATCTGCCTATCTGGTGAGATGTAACCGTCGAGGTATCAAAATTTATCTACTCCAGATAGAGGTTCCTTTGCCAAGACAAGATTTGGTGTAGAGCCAACCAACTCCTGTAGCGGCATTTTACACTTTGAAGATGGGAAAAGCATTGCAAACATCGTTACACTATTGTTTAGACTGTCTATAAAAATTTGTAATTAACCTGGAGTTTCTTCTGAAGTGAAAGAGAGTAGTATAGATCAAAAGTAGATAGAATTAGTAGAAGACAACGAACGGTAATTAGATACGAAAATGTGGTCCCCAAGATAAACCTCTCGACAAAAAGAGGATGAGTAACAATGCAAGCAATCAGACATTAGGGAGAGTGGGGAATAGTGTCGACTATACCTCGAACAAGCTAGCCTTAAACTGTGATACAATGTCAGATGACACTACTTCCTGCAAGAGTTAGTTCCATGAGTTTATTACTCAAAACCAGAAATTTGTCCTGCTACTTCCAAGTGCTTGAGGTTTCTTTATTTTCAAGTTATGCTATCTCATGGCCGTTTTTATCTGGGGTGAATAAAGAAACGTTTGTTCTTGCAAACCCTTCCAGCAATTTGAGTCTTAATTAAGTCCCCTCTACCCCTTCTCTGTCTAAGTGAGAACAGTTCTAGGGCTTGAAGCCTATCTGTGTACGGTAGATTCTGCAACGTTTCTTGTAAAACTTCGCTCCACTTACTCTAAAGTGTTTTCATCCCTAAGTAGAATAAGAGTCCATGCCTGTATAATATACCCTATGTGGGGTTGGAGTACTGTCTTGCATAGCGCGATTAGCAACCGGAGGTCTTCTGATTCGATCGTCCTTCAAAGTTGGTAGAAGGGCCCATAGGCCTTGCTGGCTGCGGCTGCACTTTGGGCTGACGGTTAAAACGATTCGTGAATAAGCACTAGACTTTCACTGGAAAAGATCCTGGATTCAAGCAGGGTAAGGTGCCTCGGACATACGCTACGCATGCACATCGACAGACTTCCCCGGCGTACGCTGTTCTCCGACGTAGGTGTCGGTTGGAAAGTTAGGTCGAGATGGTCAGCCCATGACATGGCAGGAAGGTATGAAAACCTTGACCAGTGGATTTGACCATGTAGGGCGCGTTAAACTTCCTGGGTGGGGTGCAAAAGACCTTCCCACTCCATGGTAAGACACACTGGAGATATGGCTAGCTGTCGCGATCACTAAGTGTAAAGATTGATTGAAATTGGACAAGGAAACTCAGCTTGCCATACCGATGAACTCCGTTAAACTCGTGTCTTGCACTCATTAAACAATATGGTTGCTTTCCATACACTGTCACCAGTAAAATTTCACACCGACCACCACTCACTTGCTTCCTTACTCGCGTGATAATTCGTTTGTCCAGTCCCATTGCTTCAGGCGACTTGGAGTCTAGTTTTTATGACAGGTATTGATTGACCTCAATCATCGAGTCCAACTGTTGATCCTCTTTTTTAATTACACGCTTGCGCATGAGTTCAGCGGAAGGGGTATATACTCCATAGCCACGAGGGTCCGCTGCACTATTAGGGATAACTGGTAACCGAACCCTGAGACCTGGACTGGCGAAGAATCACATAAGGTCCCAATAGGTCAGGTGTGGTAACGATCCGGACGACAATGGATTAATGTCTACCTGTCTATCTGTTCGATTTTATCGCTTACGTAATTTTCCTCCCTGATTTTGGAATGATCCACTGGTATTTACGATTCGTTTTGTTATTACGTCAAAATTGCCTGGGTTACATGACGAAGCCCAGACGCTTGGACGTAGTTATTCTTCTGTCTCCATCTGCCTTCTCCCTGTGAATATATATATATATATATATATATATATATATATATATATATATATATATATATATATATATATACTTCAAACCTGTCTAGTTTTAGACTGGGTGCCAAACAAAACATGGTACAATCGGGGAGGAAGGAGTAGATAGTCCGAGGCCATTATTTGTTTGTGGGCGCGATATTTCCATGTTGCCCAAGCCAAAGCAGGTAGTTTTCTTAGGGATCCACAACCGGAGCCTTTAGCTATCCAAATCTTAACTCGCAAGGCAGCGGGACGTAGCATGGGGACCGTAACCCACTGGGGGCCGGTGACTGATTGCCCAGTTCATTCGCCCTTCGAATGAGGCCTAACATCCTGGGTACCTTGTGCACCTCTGTACCATAGATGCCGGTGAACATGCCGTTGTACGCCTCATACGCCATCCATGGTTGGTTTGGAATCAGGGTTTAGCCATCTCTCCTAGAGTGACCATTAGTCAGCAAACCCGGTGGAGTGCGCCGGGCATTCGCTTTCGTCTTCTCACTTTGGTGGGAACACCTCCGCCACGAGAGGGCAGTGAGTAGGGTTTCCTCAGCAGAAGCTGTGGTAGAACATTTGTGGTCGGTTTGCCCATAATTTGAGGTATGTTATTGCTATTGTTTGATCATGTCTTACAGTACATCTTAGGACTTGGGGTTCGTTTATCTGCGAGTCACTAAATTACGGGACGACAATCCTGTACAGTAGGGCTCTTGCATCCAAAAGCTTTTTTATCGACTTGATACCAATATTTGTGGTTCTCTTATTACTCCTTTCGTATTATTGTTCTTTATCATTATTTTTATTGAGCCTGGTGCTAGGAGACAGCAACCAAAGCCACCGAAACCAGTACATGGCTATTAGTTGTCCGAGGAGGAACCGGCCGAGTTTCGTGCCCTTATGTATAGCAGGTATCCGGTGTGGCCTTGGTTTTCGTGGAATCGGTTAACAGCTTGGAGTTTCTTCGGTTTGGTTTTATTTATCGCACTCTCCTCCCACGGATGATGACTCCTGCGTCGCACCCTCATGAGTGGTTTGAATTCATCAGCCAGAAGGTTCAGGTCACGTTTTAAATGGTCCCATGTACCACCCACATTGTTGGATAGAAAATTTCGGCTCAACGATTGAGCCTCCAATACTAGCCCACAGACATCTAAGTGTTGGAAGTTCATTCTTCAATTGCCTGCAGGATTTTTGTGTCCCATAGTAGAAATAAGCCGTACAGCACCGTGGTCGCTTTTACAAAACGGTGCATTGATCATTAGGTCCTGTATATCGACTGGGTACTTGGCTGATACACCTAACTGGGCAGGTGTATGGCCATTTCTGCAGCGTTTAGGCTGAAGAACATGCTGGAAAAAGCGTTTTTCCTAGACCACGTTATTGAGGTCATATCCGAACGAGAAAAATTGTATTCATACACCTCCCCGTCTGCCTCCCGCGGCATTTAGGTCTCTGAATAAAGGCATGAGTACTAGTCCCAGAGGCTCGTCGGAAGTAATCCACGAAGCTTATGTTTTCTCCCGTGGATTCTGAACGGCTGCGGTGGGCGCATATTAAGATCACTTTTTTATCTCCAGAAGTAACTGTGGCAGAAATCGCTGAGCTGCGATGTGTTACAAAGTAGGTACTATGCTGCGATTGTTGAGTGACTAGGAGTAGTACTCTATCTATTCTGCCACCCTGTCTGACTAGGCTGCTTCGAGTACCTTGGTGAGTAGAATGGTTCTATAATTAATTTACCACAACCATTTCTCACAAGGGGTAATGTAGTCTGCTTCAGTAGCCTACTGTTGCCCACACTATAGACATCACGATGTATTACCGATAGATCCTTCTTCTGAGCGTCTGGGGTTTTTTCCCCTACAAGAGTTTCAACACTCGAGCGTTCGGCCCGAGTGCTGCTCTCGTTCTCTGGTGCAGAGGCTAACCAGTGGATGACGGAAAGCCTTCGGCGTTGTGTAAGGCAGTCGATATCTGTTCCACCTCCGACAAACTGACTCGATGGCATGGCGGTTTTTGGAGATGTACTCTGTTGGGGGGCCCGTTTCTGACCACGTTTGGCTACGTAAATTCCCGGAATTTGTTGATACATGAGCAAACGCTCACGTTCAACTGTCTAATTTGAACGTAGAACCCTTTTTGTCGGGCCCGCGAAGCTGTTCCCTTGGATTGCACTATCGGGTTAAATTCCAATAGGCCTACTGCGGAGATGGTGTTCCCTCGGCTGCCACGAAGGAATAGTCTCCGTAGCGGAGAGTTCCGTATTCTACCATACCATGGTTCGCCTGATCTCCACGCTTCGAGGGTAGCCCGGAACTAATTTCACATTCAGCTGGATAGTGCAGTTGTTTGTAGAGCGTGGAACTGATCCGATGTTGTCGTTTTTGCCCACTTCTATTTGGTTATTGAATAATCAACCGTGGAAAATGTTCTTAAAGTGCAATTATTTCACGGAACACCATTTATCGGCGGATTGTTGATTCAAGATTCTCAGATACTTCTACGTATATGCAATATTATATTTTACATCCCACGAACAGACCCACGCGGTGCATCAAAACTGACAGACAAACCACTCATGGCCCTTCAAATTTACTATGATGCTATAAAATTACCTGCATGCAAATATCCTAGGACATTTATACCAAATGAAAAACGACCTAATCTCCGTCTACACTACTGCAGACAAAAACAAACAAAAAACGGCGAAACCGAATAACTGCACAACAAGGACTTTCAAGGTCAGTTCAATTCAATTCAGTTCAGTTCAGTTCCTTTTGCACAGAACAGATAATGGCCACGGCCAATCGAGCGTCCAGAATTCCTTCGATGGTATGCACGCCAGTTATGCGCCCACCAATCCCTGGTGTATTTCGTCTAATACCCACTAAAATTGAGAGGGCAACGGGAAACCTCATCGCATATCAACGGCGAGAGACATCATGCATCGTGAGCGTTCACTGAGACTGTATGCAATGAGCGAAAGGGTCTATTAAAACATACTCCAGAGGGACCACAGTGCTAGCCGTCATCCATCTAGTTGATATTCTTAAGGCTTACTACGAGGAAATATCTCGTACCACTTGCGATCTAGGGCAACTTTCAAGGATTGGACGGTCTGCAGATCTACCATTCCACCAGGCAGACCGTTCCAACTGTCCGCAACATAGTTGCTGAAGAAGTGCGACCTAGCCATCAACCTAGATCAGGCTTTTATCAACTTCTTTTCATGCCCCCTTGTTCTGTGGTTTACGGCCACTTGGAATAGACTATCTGGCCTAAGGCCAGAAAAGCCCTTCATTACCTTGAACGCTTCTATGAGATCCCCTCGAATTCTCCTCCTCCTCAATGAGAAAAGATTCAGATCACAGGGTCTGTGCTCGAACGTCTCACCTCTCTGCCCTTCAACCATTCGCGTGGCGAGACGTTGGACTTTCTTCAGGCAGGCTGCTTCCTTTTTGTAGAAGGGTGACCAAGCCTGCACGCTACCTTCTAAGTGAGGTCGTACTATGGCCATGCAAATAGGTACGAATACCTCCGACTTCCGGCAAGACAAAGCTGACAGCAGTATAAAGAGCTCCCCATGAGCCTAATGCGCAGCAGCGTTGCACTGCTCCGACCATCTGAAACCACTGTTCATGATGACCTCAAGATCTTTGACCTTACTCACTGCTTCTATGGTGAACAGCCCGTGATCATGAAAGACAGTTAGGCTTTCTTTTGCTTTTCACAACAAATGGCTTTCTTCAGCGTTCAGAGGTAAGTCCCACTTGTATGCCCAATCCAGGACGGTACCTATATCCCTGCTCAAGTCCACCCTACCCTCATATCCAACAATCTCCACTTCATCCGCAAAGTAGAGCTGGGCAATTGATGAGTTCGATGAGAGGTCCGGTTAATTTGTACACGACAGGTAGTGGCCACGGCCAATGAAGCATTCACAGTTCTTTCCACATTATGCACACCAGTCACGCACTCACCACCGCAAGGTGTATTTCTCCGAATCCCCGCTAATAATAGGAGGGAAACGTGAAATTCTTATCGGACATCAAATTTGAGGGACGTCATGCATTGAGTGCGCTCACCGAAACACAATGCAACAAGCGAAAAGGTCAGTAACGACACAACTCAGACGCACCATAATGCTACCCTTCATGCATCTAGTGAAGGTACAGAAAGCATACTACCAGTAATTATCTCACACCACTCACGATCTAGAGCCCCTTAGTAGAGTGGGCGGTCTGCACACCTGCCATCACACCAGACAGTCTGTTCCAGCTGTTCACCACACTGCTACTGAAAAAGTACGATCTGGTAATCAACCTAGCTCGAACCTTCGCTAGGCTCTTCTCGCGTCCGTTCGTTCTAGAATCTGATGCCGCTCAGGATAGATTATCCGGCCTCAGACCAGAAAATCCCTTCATTACCTTAGACGATTCTATGAGATCCCTTCGAATTCTCCTCTTCTCAAACAAGAAAACATTGAGTTCACAAAGTCCTTATGTGTACGTCCTAACCCTCTGCCTTTCAACCATCCAAGTCGCGGGGCGCTGAACTTCCTCTAAGCAGGTGGTGTTCTTCTTGTAAAAGTGTGCCCAAGTCACTGCATCCTCTTCTAACTAAGGTCGTGCTATGGCCATGTAAATGGGTGCGAATGTTTCCGGCTGCTACAAGACAATGCTACTCGCAGTCTGAAGAGCTCGCCAGGAGCCTTTCTTGTGGCAACTCTGCGCTGGTCCGACCAATAAAAGTCACTGCTAACGAGGACCTCAAGGCCTTTGACCCTACTGACTGGTTTTATGGTGAAAAGCTCTTGGTAGTGAGCGACAGTTGGGCTTTCTGTTGCCCTTGACGAGAAGTGGCTCTTTCCAGCGCTCATCGGTAATTTCCACTTATGTGCTCAGTGCAGAACGGTTCCTTTATCCCTGCCCGGGTCGATCCTACCCACAGACCTAACAACTTTCACGTCATCCACAAAAATGATACTAGGCGAATGCAGGACATGCGCTAGGTCGTTGATAAACATCAAGAATCGTACGGGGCCTGGGACGGGTCCTTGGGATATACCACTGGTGTCACTCACTTTGTTAGACACCTGCCCCCTACTTTGACGTGAAACGCCCCGTGGGAGAGGAAGTCCGCCAGCCATCTGCATACTGGTCCACCTGCATCGAATATCACCAACTTGCGCGGCAAAAGGCAATGATTAACGGGGTCGAGCGCCTTGCAAAAGTCAAGATAACATAATTCAACATGCTTGCCTTCGCCCAGTTGTCCAGTCATTCCATACAAGAAATAAAGTAGGTCGGTCACAAAGGTCTACTTTAAGGAGCTTTTACTGGGCCGGGCTGGGCACAGAATTCCCCAGTAGAGGCTGGCTTGTGCGGGAGCGGATGGCCTTCTCAAGATCATTGCACAGGTTGCTATTTGGACTTACCCGCCTGTAGTTATACATAGCTGACGGGTTCACTCATATGTCGCCACGACGGCCTTGACATTTTAGACATGAGGCAGCATACTCTAGTCCGATGTAGACCCGTTTTTTTGCTTGCCGATGGAGCTGTGATATCCGTCAACGGCTGTTGATAGCAGGGTGGATGCCATGTGGGCCCGCTGACCTGGGGCTATTTAATTCCCTCTGAGGGACTCAGTTCGTTTAACTGCAGAGAGGGAAGCAAAAGCGCCTAATCCACTTGCACCCGACCACCGATCCTAAGTACACTACTGAATAATTCCTTCCAGGCGTCTGCTTTACTGGGGTCTCAGTGGCATTGCAGTGGTTCCTAGTGAGTGGTGGACCTATGGCATCCTTTGTTAGTCCATTTGACTGTTCTTAACTATGGAATCCGTTCTGCTGCCTTCCTTCGTATTTAGCCTGTATGAGCAGCACTCTCGCTCAGAACTTCGCGGAAAGCTCACGGTCTAGACTCTCAGCCATGTTTATTGGATCTGGGCCAGCTGACTACCGGAATCTCTGCAAAGATTCCGGCTGCGGTTTCCATTCCTGATGGCCATGGCTATTTCAGCCTCCCATCACACTGTTTTCCCCTCCCCACCCCTCCTTTTTAATGGTGCGAACTCATCCTGGAGGGCGTTAGGGGATCCCTTCATGGCCTGTCGGCGCTCCCCGACAGTAGCCTTCTCTACCGTGTCCCACGTAAGCCCCGCCACCTTATTGCAGAGCTTGACTATGTCAGTATAACCTGCCTTCAGGGCAACTTGATGACTCATATGTCAGGGAGATTTTGACACACAAGCACAAGTGGTCGCTCTTGCCCAGAGGTGCAGAGTGTAACGATCGCTTATAGAAAATCCCTCGAAGGCACTACAATATCGCGATTTCTTGGAGTCACTGGATTACAGTTATTGTTTGCATGTTTCGTACAACTTACTTTTCAGTGAACTAACCTTTGTTTGCTCGCGTCTAACGGGCTGCTTGGTCACATTCTATCTTGAACCTGCGTGACGCAGGTGTAACAGCCGGTCGTGGAAAATCCCCCTTTTTCCCTCGCGATTCAGTGTTTTTCCCAACATTACTCATTTGCCTACACTATTGACTTGTCTTTACGAACTGGTTGTTTTTATGGACCAATTGTTGTTTGTTCGCGCCCAGGGCGCTACTTTGGCACATCCTTGTTCAGGACCTGCGTGACGCACGTGCTGTTTGCTCACACGCTGCTATTCGATTTCTCGTTGTTGAGTCCTTGTGATCGTATTATTGAGGTTTGTATATTGTTTATGTCATTGTTCATGTAATAATCTGGTATCGTAGAATATCACGGATAATCGTCTTTTGATTTCGGGATCCGTTGCGAATTTGGCTACGCATTGCCCAAACGTTCGTTACAGTACCTGCTTGCCTGTCGTACGCCGTGAACTTCGCCTTCGTTTGTGAGTCTGTATCATCGCACATTTAAGATTTTATATGTTTTATGATGTTTTTTATTGAGTGATTCAGTAAAAAAGGAGTTGGGAATTAATCATGTTTTGGTTTCGGGATTCGTATGAATTTGGCAACGTATCGCTCAAAGCTTGTTATAGGACTCAAATTGATCGGTCCCTTACGGGAAAACATGCAGCATGCCCAGAAAAGGATCAAAGCACGAGGAACCCGGACAGGAAGTGATTCGGCAAGTATCTGGGTAGGGCTTGGGTACATTAGATTCTATAGATAGCATTAGGTCGCCTGGCCCTGTCAGTGGCATTTCATATATCATGATGGTGTTATAGGTTGACAGAATATTGATTAGTTTAGGATGAGGATAGTAAAACTAGAACAGCAGTTAGTATTCGCTAGGCAACATGCTCAGAAGGCAGGGAAAAATGTAGCTGGGCGATCTTCAGCACACAACTAATGTCAACTACCCCTTAGTCAGACCAGGGCGGATAGATGTGGAAAGTCCTACTCCGGCTGCCAAGTATTTACCACCGACGCCACCAAAAATCGCTTTACCAGTGATAGAGCTGACGGTCTTCAGCGGACGATCTGAGCAGTTTTGCCAAAGAATACGAAACCGCCGAAAATAAGGTAGCCTGTTAGGGGCAAAAGCTGCTTTACCTGACTCACTATTGCTGAAAAAGGACCGGAGAAGCCATTGATGGGTGTGCTATGCTCATTCCGGGGCAAGGCTGGGCATGGGCGCCGAAGGCTTTGAAGAACTTTCTTGGCCAGCCGTCCAAGGTTGTTCACTCTCTTGTGGGGGGCGTGGTGTCAGAATCCAAGCGGAAAAGGGGCGGCTCCTACGCAATCGCCGATCTCGCCATTAAGATGCCGAATGGTTCGATAGCCTTTGCTCGTGTAGGGTACATGGCCGGCCTCGCGGCGGCCCGCAAACTGGAGGGGATGTCCCGCTGCCTCTCGTTTGAGGTACAGGGGCGTGGGGCTGAAGAAGTGGAACGCATATGCAGGGGTGGCCGTGAGGCCAATTTCAGGGACCTGACCGACTATATAGACGGGCAAACAAGAGTAGCCGACAGCAAATTCGGTCGACTCATCTGCAACAGCTACAGAACAAACAGATCTTGCACCAGCCAAGCCCAAAATGTTGCACGAGCACACCGGAGACAGCAGCACTGGGCAAACGTGAACGCCATTTCGCGCAGGGCAGTGAACTACCCGAGCAGCTAGGCCTGCCACGCCAATCACGGGCTATCAGGCTGTCCGAAATTCAACAAAGCCTTAACGCCTCACACTGTGCAACAGCCTGCTGAAAACGAGCAGGATGTGTGCACGATGACGGTCCAGGCAGACACCACCGACTAATACACCAGGAAATGGAAGCTGGGGCAGATGGAAACAGAATGTCCAGTGTGATCAGGTGAACATCACGGTCTGCCAACAAAGCAGTGCGTCTGGGAGTGGTCGCCGTAGGAGGAGTGACCCCGAATGGAGTAGCCAAAGCATTGGCCATTGTCGACCGCGGATCGGACACCACTTTGGTAAGGGGGCCGTTTGCCGATAAACACCAACTTGCGTAAAGCTCGACGTCGTTACCAATGAGCAAGGTGGGCGGAACCCAGGCGATAACTGCAGATCGGTTGAGGTTGCAGCTCATCTTCTGTTCCCCCCGGACACCGGTGATCAAATCGAGCAAACGGGGACTTTCAGAGTGACCGATCTCCCCATGTGAGCACTAAGATCGGCAAATGCAGTTCTGTCTAGATGGCCCCATTTGCGAGGTTTAACCGCCTTAGTTTGGGAGGGTAACAAAGTAGACTACCTCACTGGCTGCGACGTGCCAGAAGCACTTTGGGTGCTGGACCTTGGAGTAGGCGACCCTCAGACGTCCTATGCCTTACGCACGACACAATGTTGATACGAGAAGGCCCAGCCGGGGGCATGGCTCCGTAAACAATGTGTCAGTAGAAAACGAGCATATAGAGCATCATCTGCATTGTCTGTACGAGCGAGAGTTTCATGACAATGGGGACGACCGACCATCACTATCTCAAGACGACCTTCTCGCACTGCAGACGGTGCGGTAGTGAATCAAACACTGAAGAAGCCAGTTCGAGGTACCCCCCCCTTGGCGTGCATAAGCCGACCTTCTGGTTGATAACATAGCCTAAACTGCCCAATGATTGCTGCGCTTGGAGGAACGTTTCGATCCGGATGAGGCTCTCTGGAAACGGAACTTGGAGGTAACGATGCAATACGAAGCGCTTGGTTACGTAGAAAAGGTGCCTGCAACCACCAGATACAGAGGACGAACGTGGTACCCGCCTCACCGTACGGCTCTCCATTCAATGAAACCCGAGAAGCTGCGGGTGGTTTTCGGTTGTGCATCCAAGTTTCAGCGGAAGTTGTTAAATGATAGTTTACTACAAGGGTCCGATGGTACCACGCCGTTGATTGAGGTCTTGTGTCGCTTAGTTCTAGGCAGAATGGCTCTGTCGGCCGGCATCCAAGAGATGTCTTTCGGGTGAAAATACCAGTAACGGAAAGAGATGCCTTACTTTTCCCATGGTGGGACGAGAAGGACTTGAAGTAACCGGCAATAGATTCCAGAATGATAGGTTGTCCATTTGGAGCGATATCATCACCCTGTTGTGCCGACCGCACCCTACGAGCAACCGCAAACAAGTGTAGAGCTTTGGTTCAGAGGACACTAGAGAACAGTGACAGCAGAAATTTCTTCTCCGACTGCTATCTTCGATCTTTCGATGACAGTAACTTGGCCATAGCACAATTTAGACCTCCAACAGAACTGCTGGAGAAGGGTGGTGTCCACCCCACAAAATGGACACCGAACGAGCGGGTGGTTTTTGAAGCCTTTCCGCACCACGAGAAGACAGGAAGGGCATACTATCCGCCGTCTCCAGCCTGTTCGACCTACTCGGATTTGCTTCCCCGGTTGTCGCTTAGAAAAGCCCTGCTGCGGCGGCTCTATCGGAAAAAGCCGGCTGGGACAAGCCACTTGACAAAGGGGACAGACCTCAGTGGGGACAGATCCTGGATGCGAGAAATCAGAGGACGTACGGATTCCTCGGTGCATGTCTTCTGGTCGTACAACACAGACGGAGGAGTTGCACGCCTTTTCCGATGCGTCCAAAGTTGGATACCGGGATGTAATGTAAGGATGCTGGTACCTGGGTCATGAGCACTGCACAACGAGGATTCTGTTCGCCAAAACTCCCGCTGCCCCGCTGAAATGGGTTTCGATTCCGCGTCTCGAACTCAGGACAGCCTTGATAGTTGTAAGGGCAGCGCAAGTGATAAAGAGGTGCCTCGACTCCTGTAATTGGTCAGCCAGGTTTGGGACGGACTTGACAGTAGTGCTGTATAACATTAACAGCGTCAGGAGCCATTTCAGCACTTTCGTCGCTAATACACGATGAAACCGCCGTTAATCAGTGGCATTATGGTAAGTTTGTCGTCAGCCCAGGAGACTCGTGTTCCCGAGGTGCGGCCAATTTTCGGCAGCTAGACACATGGGCGGGAGGGCTGAAAACTCCTGTGCATGTCTGAATGGGTCAGGCCAATTCGCGGACTGAACCTACCCCTTGAATTTAAAATGGATTTCGAAGGCACTGTGATGGCGGACGCTGCCGCCAAACCGACAACTATTTTGTCTCGGCTGGTTAGATTTTCATGTTGGGTAGAGACGCTTCGATCACTGGAGTGGATGACCAGATTTAGGGAATACTTATTGACCATAAACGGTATCCATCCATTTAGCGGCTAACTTGTGAGCCCAGTAAATTCTGATGCACTACTGTTTCCAGAGTATAGTCTATTCAAGAGGATACATTTCGAGACATTCCCCTAAGATTAGGGAAGTTCTGGATGGACGGGAAGAAGACACGAAAAGGCAAATTTTCCGGACAAAAATTTGCAATCTCCAAACCCCAAGTTTTGTTGACGGCCTACCTTGAGTGGGCGGTAGACTGGCAAACTCTCACCTGAGTTTTGACGCGAAGCATCCCCTATCACTACCGGCTCGGAAGCCCATGACAGACTTGCTGATTCAAAATATACACCACTCGGAGGGGTGAGCCGGGGAAAGCCTTGTGACGACAGTTATCCGGATGCGGTTTTTGATACCGAGAGGAAAGAAAAGCGTAAAAAATATAATCCGACGCGGTGTATAACGTGGAAGAAGTACAGCCGCCTTGGGCAAGCATTATATGGCTTCACTGCCGTAGAGTGGAATGGCCCCTGGATGGCGGCCATTTAGTGACCCCGGACTGGAGTATTTCGGAACCCTAAGAGGCATGTGCTGGGAAAGGATGGAAAGGAGATGCGGGTTCATCACGATGAGCACGAAGTCCGGAGAAGTACGTTCCGAAGATGTTTTTTCGATGACCACTGACTCCCCAGGGCCAAACAGCACTTAATCCACGAAAAAGGTGTACGCTTGAATATTTATTCCAAAAATGGGTCGAACTTTTTGGGCTCTCAAAGGAGCTTTCAGTGTTGGCAGCAAAGTGTAATCCTAGATGAACTGAAGAACGAAACCGCGGCATATGGAGTCTCATGAAACTCCAACTCCCACGGGCCCCTCACCGGGGGGCATATGGGGACGCCTGGTCAGGTCCACCGGAAGGATACTGCCGTCGCTAACTGAACAATAGCCGGAAGACGATGAGACACTGGGCTACGAGATGACTGAGGTCAAGCCAACCTTGAACAATCGCCCAGTGATTCCAGTGTCCACCAAAGACCCCACCCCGAACGATCGGCCGAAGTCAGGATCGAAAGTTGGATTTCAAGGGCCGGCGAGCCTCCGCGGTAGCTGCCCACATCGGTGGGAACAGGCGAATTACCTGGACAGGATGTTGTGGGGGCGGTGGCCATGAGAATTTCGATCAATCCTGCAAACCCGAAAAAAGGGGCTAACCAAAGAAAGACCATTCAAAGGGGTGAATTAGCCATGATCTCCGACGAACATGCTCACTTGAGTACGTGGCCCTTGCATCTTGTCGTGGAAGTCGTTGGCGTTCCCGACAGCCTGATAAGAACGGTGAAGCTTGGGACCACCAATGGATCGTTGGCTCGTGACGTATGCGGCAACAGTTTTATGGGCAGTAAAGACCGACTAATAGACTCCTTGGATTCAATCGCCTAATAGCACTCAACCACAATTAGCAAACTCACGAGACTGCATCGTAGCACACGTTTGTATGGTACCAATTCATTGTACATGTGCACAGACGTATTCACATTGGTTTACGAGCACCCTACTGGCGGGTAGAGAGTTTATCACCGGTTTTCAGTAGGTTATTATAATGTCCTGAGTGTCCAACGATTATATGCCACCCACTAGGCAATTCCCCAAATTTTATTGTTGCCCCACACACATACGAGTCCACTGGTACTCGTATACACATGCGTGCAAGGCGGTTCACCTCACGCTTCTATCAAGACGGGCGGCTTGCTCTCACACGAAATGCTCTCAGCGTATCAAGCCATGGGATTATACTCCGAGGACGACAGCATTGGAATGATGAGAGCGCTGTGTCCGAGTTGGAGCGGGACGTGATACATGTGTCCCGAAATTCACGATGAGCTCATCATGATTCAACAATCTTGCTTTGTTATTGACACCGCTGAAATCGATTCCATACGTGATCACCACTGTAGTTCCTTAGCAAACGCATTCTTACACATTGCAAATAAAATACAAAAAGGTCCCATCATCGTACAGAAATTCCCATCACTTTTCTGTCTTCATCCTCAAGTGTAGACTGTCTAGTAGTATTCGGGTCACCACTGGAAGACACATTCTATTCCAGGTACTTCACATCTGCAGTTCCCAAAAGGCACACAGGTCAATAATCCCGCTGCGATGGCCGAGGCTTTCTACTCGGCCTTCTCTTATGTTACGACTACCGACTCCGGAACCGCCCACTTTCCAATAGCGCTCTTTACCGCATCCACTCTGTCGAGAACTTACGCTCAATAGAGTTTCTGATTAGTTCCGTAACGTGAAGCCCTCATCTCGCTCCAGCTTTGATAAAATTCTACCGGCGATGCTTCGTTTTGGCGGGTCTGATGTTCGAATTCTATTTTTGAATATCTTCAACTGATCTCTGAAACTTGGACTTTTCCCGTCACAGTGGAGAACATCCACCATTACCCCTCGCCACCAAAAGTGTCCTCTTTTTGACCTTTTGAATGACTGACCGGTTAACCACTCACTCGTGGCTTCTAGACTATTTGAGCACTTAGTTAAGAGACGCCTCTCTGAGTATTTATTGTTTAATGACTTGGCACATAAAGGCCAACAAGACTTTCTGAAAACTCGGTATCGTACCACCTGTGAATTCGACCTTTTCATCATGGTCGCTGCAGCTGCAGACAGTGGGATATCCCTAATTGCCATCTTCTTGGACGTGACTAAGGCATTCAACCGCGTCTCTCACTCGCGGCTCCTGACCAAGCTCGAAGCTTCTGGACTTAAGTCCCCTACTCTTAGCTGGTTCACCTCCTATCTTCCCCACAGCAGTCAAGTCGTCTCCATTGACAACCGCCCCTCACAACTCCCCCCCCCGTTACCAGTGCTGTCATCCAAGGAAGCGTGCTCGGACCACTTCCATTCCTAATGTATATTATTGACGTCTTCTCTACAGTTCCTCACGGACCCCGTTCCTATTTGCGGATGACACAAATATTGCATATGAGTTCTCACCCCTAAAACTTAGTGACGCAATTTCCAACATACAGTACGATCTAGATCGCCTTGGCCAACGGTGTTACTCCTGGAAAATTGAGTTCTGTGTTCAGACATGCAGCTTCATGACACCACGCTGCCACGTCCTTCCGAACGTTTTTCTTTTACTTAACTCCCTTATTGCCGGCAACCAAACATTACCAGATATTGGGTTGTATAACTCCTGCACCCTAAACTTCTCGCGACACTTATCTTTTCTAGCGGTCAGGGCAAACAAATCCTTGGGACTTCTAAGCAGATCTCTCATCCTGCGCGATACAAAACTCCTATCGTACTTGCCCTATGTCCGACCTTGCCTACAGTACTGCCATATCATCTTCACGAACACTCTCCAAACCAACAAAATAGCTTGAGAGAATGTACAACTCTCATTCACGAAACAGCTGCTTGGTTATTCCACCACACATAGTTATAAAGAGCCACACTGAGCCTCTTTGGCTACTCTGTATGAAGCTTAACCTTCGCTTCCTCCATAGGCTTATTCATTGCCTGGATTTGTCCTCCACCGATACTCCATGTGTCCAATCACCAGCTCTTTACTTCCTCCTTCACAGAGGTCCGTGTCTTTTTATTCCGAACGCCAGGCTATCCATGAGATTTAATTTCTTCCTGCTAAAATATTCCAGACTTTGGAATAAACTCCTTATTGGAATTCGTCGATGTATTTCCATTACTTACTTTAAAACATCGATAGCACATTACCTCACCTTCGGTAATACCCTGAGGATAACTGGCACTATCAAGCCCGAGACTCGTGCTTTTGAGGTAGGACCTGAATTCTAGCAAATCTTTAAACCTCATTCTATGCGTGTTTCTTTTCCGAGAAACTTCCTAAACTCTGGTAAGTCCTGAAACTCACAATTCCTTTCTTATACAAGCTTTCTCAATAACCACATTGGCTGCTACCAGTCGCCATCCGGCTGTCATCATTGTCTTTACCGCCCGGCCTATAGCTGTTCCTCTTCCCTGCATCCTGCTCCATAGCATCCCAATTAACTGACGCATATCTATTCACATTCAGGTTTGCCCATTTATGATTTTCCGGACTCACTGGTAGCTCACGCTAAGGTTCAGATTAGCCTGATATTAGATCCTGAGACCTAGCTTTTTTCTTTAGAGCAGCCGGTTCTCCTCCTGCTCAGTCTATTGATAATGATAATGATAATGGTGCATTTTGGATAACCCCGAGGCGTGCTGGAAAGCAAGATCAAACTGTATGGTTGGAAGCAGAGTCCGAATTCCAAGAGGATGATTCAGGTATGTGCACTCGATATAGTATGGGAGAAAGTATTTAAGTTGCTCCATATGGCGGCGCCCGGCTAACTTGAACTCAAGGTCGGGTGGCCAAGCCGGCAGAGTCAAGGTGGATTTGGTCGGGACTAGTACTATTATTCAAATATTACGAAAAAAGGTACTGCACAACGGGAGAATCAAGTAGAATTGACGGAAGTTTTGTTGACCCTGAGGAAAAAGAACTTTCCAAAGGAGGCGTGAACCAGCCATAGCGCTTTGCGGAGTACGGAGAGGCTTCGAATTGGAAATCAGACGATGAAAGGAATAAATTCGCGGACAAGGAACAAGGAAAATCCTTCGAAGATTACCCTTGTAACGTTTTGCAACCGAATATCGGCTGAGTCAGTTAAATACCCAGTGAAGGACTCATTTGTAGAGAGGTGTTACCTAGGTGATGGTGAAAGAAGTGGCCGGACGTAAACATGTAATCGTTGAGCAGATTGTTTACTTTCAGATAGGTGGAATGTGACGCATCAACATGGAAAAGGGGAACTGGGCGGTAGATCAATGTGTGATGTGTAACCATGGTAGTAGTAGATACACGGTTTGCAAAGGAGATGAGTACGCAAGTAACAAGTAAGTATTTGCGTAATGATTATGGTTATCTAAGGGCTGAACATGACGACCAGAGAGTTGCAAGGATCAAAGTTGCCCGAGAGGATTTACCAAAATAGAATACCGGATATGAAATACACCGCCCAGGTTCTACCGAGCATTGTCGGTACACCTCTCACCACATCTACAGCTGACACAAATGCCAGAATGCAGCCCCCTTCTACTTCTTTTCCAGAATTTACCCACCAAGCACTTTGTTGTCCATCCTATTCCACGAGCACCAACATGGCACATTTCCTAGCTAGATATAAAATTTGGACCGTCGTAACGGTGTGACGTCCGCATCTCACTCGATTGCTCTCCTGCTGGCTTTGATCTCTGGAACCCCCCTTAACCCAGCTACCGGATCTCTGACTACCCCGCTGTAAGCACTGCTACAACTAATCCTAATCCCAACGGTGCTGGACGGGGTCAGATCCACGGCTTTGGCCGGTGCGCTTCGAGCTTGCTGGGCGTCTGCATCGATGTGCGGGCTCAGCTAGGTTGGTAGACTGCACCTCTTGTCATAAAAAACGGTTTTCAGGTTAGGTGTCCGGAGCACTGTCAGCCCCACTCACCAAAACCACTTGTGGATAACGGAACCTCATCACCATGCCCTTACTGCTGCCGCAAACAGGTTATCTGCTCCATCATCTGCAACGACTGCTCTCCTACCAAGCCCGCTCTCAATATTGGAAGTGCAACTTTCCTATTCAACCCCGGCAAATTCACCATATCATTTACGTGCTAAATAACGTGTAGCGTTCATTCACATTCTCCAGATCTCTTCTCTCCTTGGCAACACATAATAGCCTATATAATGACCATCGATTTTGGCAAGCACACCTCCGCCCACATTCTTTGAATCCCAAGTATGTTTGCTCTCCCGTCCTTTCAGTAAACGTGCCCGTTTATCATGTCAAAAAGCTCGGCTATCATCTACTCGCTGGCACTTATACTATCACTGTTCATTTCCTCACCAAATTTCGACAGAGGTTGAACTTTGCAGAAAAGTATTTCGTAGTTCTCTAGAAGTCAAACCTGTGACTAGCAATAATTTGCCCTCTGTATCAGTCCGAATGCTCGTTTTCACATTGCCAATCCATCTCCGTATCCTGATCTCGGTGTGCCGCTTGAACCCTACACATTTGTACTTCTCAGATATATTTGTCACGCAGGTTCGCCGGTGTTATACCTCAAGGTACTTGTCAAAATGGTCAACAAGTTGTACATCTACAGCCCACTTGCAATAACATCACCCTTTCGTGCTATTTGTCCATGCAATCATTTCCGAAGCATCCAGGTCTGGTTTATCACCTAGACACCACCTTCATGCCGATAAACCATTATCCACCTGTTGAATGCCCACCTGTCCTCCGTCGACCTTTCTTTCATCGCTTTGAAACTTCCCTTCTCCCACAAGATGTGCCACTCGTTCGACTTCCGTGAATAATTTCCCCTGATATATATATATATATATATATATATATATATATATATATATATATATACAAATATGTATATATAACTCGCCATCTGTTCCCTCCGGTGATAAACTACTCGCCGTCCAGAGGAATAGGTCGAACAGTCTTCCCATTCTTCTCACAAGCCCCTCCCTCATTCAACTGTCTCCTCTTAAATCAACTCGCTTTAACTCACGGAATAAGGTTTCGACCTTAAAAAATACCCCTTGCTACAATGCATCGGTGATCCCTACAAATTCACCGTGCTCACTGCCTGTCAGTACCAAAATACGGCCTCCACATGCCGTCCAATCTGCCACACGTCGTACTTCTCACCCAAAAACTATCTCCACTGCTCCCGCTTCTAACTGCTCCATATTTGGTGTTCCACCCAACTTGAGTTACCCCTACCACAATGTGCGGCTTAACCTACCACCCTACACCCCTATTCCTCACACATTTTCAACCCTGCCCTCTGCACTCCCCCTCAGCCAATACTCGATTCCGACTGGCCGGTATTTCTCGACAGCTCCTGATCACCCCTGTCTGATATCGACCCGCCAAACCCCACAGGTTTTCCCCTTTGCTCCGATGTTTCCCCCTCCGTTGATGCCCAATCTCTCTACCCCTCAGCAGTCCCTCTCACTGCAACATTTAATCCAGCTTGGCTGGAAGCCACCCCATCTGAACCTCCACTAGCCCCAACATCAACATATTCCCCGTTGACCCTAACCTCCGCTCCTTCCAATCGCGATAGCCTGCCTCCTTCCAAATTACACCACCCCTCTGATGTGCCTATACCACCTCCCACAAATGGTATATCTCTAGCCTTATTCAACTCGCGTTCTATTCTTGACAAACTCCCGCACCTTAAAAAACTTGTCCTTACAAATAATTACGACATTACCTTAATAACGGAATCCTGGATTTCTGAGAGCACTTCCAATGATCAAGTATCTTTGGTAGGGTACTGTCTTCTAAGGACCGATTGACCGAACCGGCGTGGTGGTGGGTGCCTAGCCTACGTCAAGGAAGCCTACACCACGACCCCTCTTTTACATACGGCACTCGATTCTATTCCCGATTCTCTCTGGTTCACTGTGAACCTCCAAACCAGTTCTTCACATTGGCTGCGTGTATCGATCACCAAATTCCCCCAGTTCATTGTTTCCACTTCTCATTAGGTCTTTCGAATACCTCTCTTTGCTTCCTTCTGGAACCAAGCTTATTGCGGGTGACTTTAATCTCCCTCACATCTGTTGGCCCACCCTCTCGGCTCCTCCCAATCTTATGGACCTGATCACTAGCATTCATCTTGGCGGCTGGACACAACATGTTGTTGAACCTACCAGAAATGGGAACATACTAGATCTGGTATTTACTCATAACATGCCGCTCATCGACGTGACCGTAATACGGAATTTCCCCGGTAGTGACCATAAAATGGTTATCTGCCATCTGCCCCTTGGTGGCCCACCTAGTCCCGCACACCCCCCCCCAACAATACATTCATAAGCAGAAATTGGGCCTTGCTAGTCACGCTTCTTCGGCAGAAAGACTGGGGTGATTATTTCCTCACCCAGGACCCTCAGCATGCTGCGGATATTTTCTACTCCTTTTCCGATTGTCTGGATAAATTGTCCAATACTGCCCAGGCTGTACCTAAAAAGAGGTCGTCTGTCTCGCCACTCCATAAGAAGTACCATAAACTTCTCAAAGAACTACATAATTCGAACGACTTTTCACTTTTTATTCGTCTAAACCGCCTCTCCACACTTATTCAACGACAAGATAATACGCGACTTCGTGACCAAGAAGCTAAGGCTTTGAGTCATCCTAACAAGTCGCAACTTCTTTCTATGTTGCATAAGTCTAGAAACGCTGATGTTAAGGCTGACTTCCAACTTCTAATTCTGGATAATAACTCATCTATCACCTCCCCACCTTGTATAGCCGAAGCCTTCAATGCATTCTTTGCTTCAGCCATGGCTCCAGCTACTGTCATTGCCCCGCCCCCATCTTCACCACTTACCGACTCTGTCCTTTCTACGATACCCTTCGATGCCAGGAGTATTTCCAAGCTACTATCCAATAGCAAACCCTCTCCTCGATTAGGCCCCGATGGCTCATCACCAATTGCACTCGTCAATGGTGGACCGGATCTCCCCCTGTTGTTGCTTAACCTTTTCACTCTTTCACTTAATGGTAGCACCGTACCTGCTAATTGGAAGCGCTCGGTAATCGTTCCCATTCATAAAAAAGGACCTTTACATGAGGTATCCAATTATCGCCCTATAAACCATACCCCCATCTTATCCAGAATAATGGAAAAAATAGGTAAAGATAATATTATTAACTATTTATTAAGCCTCAGTCTTATTAATCACAACCAACATGGATTCCTCCGTTCACGGTCCTGCATGACTTGCCAGTATGATTTTCTGAATCTCGTCACCGACTCTGCTGAAAGTGGGAAATCTCTTGTTGTTTTTTATCTTGATTTATCCAAGGCATTTGATCGTGTCCCTCACCCCCACCTTTTAACAAAGCTACGGTCATTTGAGATTGTCGATCCACTTCTTTCTTGGTTCTCGTCTTACTTATCTCATCGTTCACAGGTTGTCTTAATTAACGGGCACACCTCTAATCCTAAGCCTGTTACTAGCGGTGTTATTCAGGGCAGTGTTTTGGGCCCCCTGCTTTTCCTCCTATATATAAATGATATGTTTCCGACAATACTTAATGGCACGCCGTTTTTGTTTGCGGACGACATTAAGATAGTCTACACTTTCTCGCCTGGCAACCTCAGTACTACTATCCCTAAAATCTCTGCTGATTTAGCCGCTCTTGATGAATGGTGCTCAACCTGGGCGATGAAATTCTCCGCCGACAAGTGTATTTTCCTCACTTACAAATGCCAGGTTCCTCCTGGTTCTTTATGCATTGGCGGTTCACCCATCGACAGCCAGCCTTTAGTAAGAGACCTTGGCTTAAGTTATTCTTGCTCTTTCAACTTCTCGGAACATGCTGTCCTCCAAACGGCGAAGGCTAGAAAGTGTCTTGGTCTTCTGTTCAGATCCTTTCAGCTTAGGCAGAGCATTCTCTACATGTACAAATTACATGCCAGGCCCCTTCCCGAATATTGTCCCCTAATCTTCACTAGCATGAGAAAATCCGACAGGATTATTATCGAATGTATTCAAAGAAGATTCACAAAACAGCTTATCGGTTGGTCGTCCAACTTAAACTTCAGGGAACGATGCTTATCTCTCAAAATCGAACCACTATGGCTTCGTCGCATCAAGCTAAATTTGATATTTCTGTACAAGCTATTGACTAAGCAGTCCTATTCCTCCAACCAGTTGTGCTTCTCCCCGGATACTGGATGTTCACTCCGGAATAGACAGTATACTATTACCACACCCTCCGCGAGGACTGTTCTACGCTCTAAGTTCTTTCTCTTCGCGTACTCCAGAATCTGGAATAAACTTCCCTTGCACATCAGATCTTCTCGGTCAAAGTATGCATTCGTGCATGCTATTGATAAATTCCTTACTGTCCCAACTGTTTTGCGCTTATTCAACGTTCACGTAACCGAACGTCAAGCTTACGAGATAGGCCTTGACTTTTAAGCCATTGCTCTGCTTTCTCTCTTTACCTTACCTTCCAAAATAACCTCACCGCTTTAAAAATTCTGATTGCTTTGTTTGACCGCTTCTCCTAGCCTTCGCCATCGACATATGTAAGCATGTCTGCGTCCACTAACTGTTTTTCCATACCAACTTATAGGATCCTGCTAATTCAACTTTGAAATAAATCCTTTCAGATGCGCTCGCATTTATAGAGACCACCGTATTACTCCCCACAGGTTGTCAATATCTCTCACTCGCTCCACGATTTATTAACTTTATTTAGTTATATTGCGTATGCGGCCCTGAAACCAACCTCAACATTGCCATAAAAACTGCTTCAGTATCCAACCCCTGGTTGGATTTATATATATATATATATATATATATATATATATATTGTATATATATATATATATGTACATGTATATATATATATATATATACTCACTACTGTCCCATAATTATTAACAAAATCATGGTGAGTAACTCAACGCTCCTCGATATCTCTTAGCTTATAATGCCTCTCTTCCGCACCAGGTCCCACCACTCATACTTCGCTCACCACCTCTGCGATTTCGAACTGGAAAATCCAGTCTGATTCATCGCACTTAGCGTGACTCACTAACTGAACTCAACACCCAGTTATGACGTTACCATTTCTGCTCCCACCCTATCCCCCAGCTAAGGTTCTTCTGTAATTTCATGCAGAACTTGGTCTTTACTCCTGCTCAATGACCACTCTAGGCGAAATACTAACTTTCCCATTGAAAGTTCTAGCCACACGTAGGCGTTTCCCCTTTAGTCTCACGTTTCATGGCCTCAATGTGCCTTTGGGATCCGCCGCACCGATGAGCCCGTGCTTAACTTTTGTTCTTCTTTCCGTTAACCGTTGATCCTCGGCTGCGCCACTCTATCTCACTTTCCTTGCCGTAGTCTTTCGCGTCCGATGATCGCACCCACGTATACATATATATATATATATATATATATATATATATATACCTTGGGTATGCTCCACTCACTTGTCCCCCTTCCTAACTAGATTGTGCCATTTTACTACACACAATTTGCGTATATATAAATAAAACCGTTCCGTCCTTTAGCAATGAGTGCTCGCTCTCAGTTAATTCCTGGCTCAGGCTAGAACTCAGCCGTCCCATCCTGCTTTTTTTGTGCCTTTCTCGTACTTGCTACACGGATTACCATTCCTTAGTAACTAGGCTTCACTTCTCTACGCACATGCTCATGGTAAGTTAAGACCCCATTCCAACCGGAATTCGTATGCCCCTGCCGAATACCAGCACGTTTGCCCCCACATGAAAAATCCTCATTTTACCACTGTGTTTTCCCCCCTTTTTTACTGTTTGCCGTCCTTTACCACAGCTGGTGAACTGACCAGACTGTTTTCTTCCTATTTTCTCATTCTTCTTCCAGACCATACCATCTACTATTGTTTTATTCCTGGTTCCCAAACGGACACCCTCTCCTCATCCACCGCCTACTTGATATCGCCCTAAATCTCTACTATCACCCAACTACCCTAGAAGGCTACCAGTCTCCGTCTAGGGATCCCTAATAGACCTGTCCACTAGCCAAACGATAACTAACTGTTCGGATAACAAAATGTTCATTTTCTTGCTTCCATATAAACGATAATCATAACCCACAGCTGGAACACTCTCCAGACTGCCGCACTCCTAATCTCTTCCAGATTGCATTGGTTACTTGGGTATCCATCGGCCAAATCGACGTTTATTCCGGATTACCGTAAGGACTGGACGATTTGATCAATGGTTTAAACCTATATTCTCGCCTGCTGATGTTACATGGGGCACCGTACATGGATTAACAAAACCTCATGAGTCTCACCGGATCGCAGAGGTGATTCCTGACAGCAACCATCAACACATCCGCTCAACGTCTATTCCCAAATAATCCAACCCAACAGTTCAATTCTTCCCGCGTTGCAGTACGAAATCAATGGCCGGAACCCAGCCTTCGCAGCTGTCAACTTCCTCAAACCAGCCCCTTTTTACCTGCTTCCCACAACATTCTGCCTGCAACCAAGGTCTTTACGGAACAGAATACCAGCCATCTGCAGCCAACCATAATTTGATTACCGATTTTCTATCAAATACAAAAAAAACATTTTACACTCTTCCAACTCCTGCCTAGCCGAACCATTGACGTTTGTCTCCACTAATCCGTTTCATTGACGGCTTTTCTTTTCTTTAATAGTCCGTTATATGTCCATACACCATTCATGCTCTTCAAAAGTTCACTGAAGTCCCTGCGAAGCCTTTCACCTTCATTTGAATTTCCATATGACACTGTAATCACCTGCACAAAAGGTCCGTTTTATTATCACCTTTGAATCACTCGCCTTTATTTCACATGCTTCCCCCTAATTAGTTACCCAATGCTGGATCAGTGTCCAATATCCCGCTGGTATCTCTGACTGCACTTTGAAAGCCCCACGCTTGCTTTACTTCTAACAATGTTCTTTTGCATCTCTTACGCCCGGTTACTTGTTAGTGACCGTCTATTTGTCGCTTATATCAGCAATTCCACGACTGTCCAGCTATCCACACCGCCCCCAGCGATTTCGAAACCGATTCGAAATTCCCGCCTCAACCATTACCACTTTTGTTTACTCAAACACTACATGACTTTACTGGTGTATTTCGGTTGCTGTGATTTATAAACTTAGAATTTGTGAATACCTCACATTGACATGTATTGCTGTATACTCTGATCTTGCCTTGTGCATGTGTATTGACCACGGTCAAGAAATATACTATAACTATAACTATATATATATTTACAATTACGTAGGTGGCCAGCATTCATACTCTCTGTTGCTACACCCCAACCCACTCAGTAGCATGTCATGCTGCTCCAGCTTTACGTCATTATGACAGGATACACCTTCTGCAATATTCAATAAAAATGAGTACCTAATATTCATCCGTTCCATCGTCTTCTCAGCGAAATATACATCTTTGTAATCGCCGTAACTTTCCGCACTCCATATTGATTTATCTTCTGTTCTCACACGGTTATTTCTCGACCACAAAACCTACGCAAACAGTTCACGACCCATCACCTCTAGTCCCCTGGAATTCCCACCGACATCACTCGGTTGTCTCACCACTTCTCCGGAGTTCTTGCCCGTTAGCTATACAATTGAGTTCACCGGTATGGCACCTCAAATTTCAACTGCCGTGTCCGCTGACCGCTCCTATTTTACTTCAAATCTCGTGTTCCGATCACCTTTTCGTGCGGAAACCGCTGGTTTCATATTTCACTTCCACACTGTAGTATTTTCTGCCGTTTGCAACGGTCACCCGGACAGTTCTGTACTCCCCACCCCACTCCCACTTCTGCACGCTATCCGCCTCTGCAATCGAGATTCACATCGGTCCACAACTATTATTTCATCTCCTTCTTGCTCTGTAACATACCTACATTAACGTACGTGATTTGCTCGACGTCTACCTGGTCTCCTCTCGCTATTTCTGCCATCGTCGCACTTGAAATCCCGCCAGCTGTCATTCCGTTTGGTCTCACGCTGGTCTTGTGATTGCATCCGCTGGCATCATGCCATCAAGGTTTCCAATTTTGCGTTTGTGCACCTTTCAATGTTTTTTGTCAGCTACTCCGCCTTGAAACCTTGTGGATCATATCTGAGTTCCTGGGCATTTTGCCTCCATTCCTGCTGTAACGACCGGTCGTGGAAAATCTCCCTAAAACCTTTGCTGTTCAGCGTTTCTCCTAACATCACTCACTTGCTTACACTTTTGACGTGTCTTTACGAACTGTTTGTTTTTATGGACCAATTGTTGTTTCTTCGCGCCCGGAGCGATACTTCGTCATATCCTTGTTCTGGATCTGCGTGACGCACGTGCTCCTTGCTCGCACGCTGAAATTCGGTTTCTCGTTTGTTGAGTCCTTGTGATCTCATTATCGAGGTTTGTATCTTTTTGGTATCACTGTTTATTCAATAATCTAGTATCGTAGAATATCACGGATAATCGCTATTTGATTTCGGGATCCGTTGCGAATTTGGCCACGCATTGCTCAAACGTGTGTTACACCTGCTGCACGTGATTACGTATCTCAACTACGAAACCGACTTCACTCGCCACCGAGCTATGTGACTTCCTGACGCTCAGATTGAATTTCTACTGTCTTCTCCGCCGACCGTTTCATTTCGTTCTGAATCCGATTTCCCCTTCTTGTTCCTCGTACCAGACTCATTGGTCCTGTGGCTGTCGCCTTACTCGTGCCGTGTGACCTGCCTATCAAAATAGTCAT
Organism: Fasciola hepatica; assembly: GCA_948099385.1. Lineage (NCBI taxonomy): Eukaryota > Metazoa > Platyhelminthes > Trematoda > Plagiorchiida > Fasciolidae > Fasciola > Fasciola hepatica. The sequence goes on from CANUEZ040000124.1 coordinate 1,447,129, forward strand.
CAGATCACTTATCTGCCCTCTACTCCATCATCGCTTCTGTGCAATATTCGTTTCTGCAATCGCTGCATAATGCACTTCAGGTTGATTTACTGTCATAATTCCATATCTATGTTGTTACTTCGTGACATATCCATATCAATGAAGATAAACCGCTGAACACTTACCGGCTCACCGCTGGCTCTTTCTCTCTTCACCGCTCTTGAAGTCCCTCCCTCTATCAACAGGATTTGTTGGTCTCTTCCCTTGTGATTCATTATGTCAGCATCTCACCATTAATTCTACTACCTTTTTGGCTGTTGATTCATGGTACTCGATATCTGAGGATCCTTTCGTGAGCATCCTGGCGTTTTGTATCCCTATATTGTCACACCGTGCTACGTTCAAACGACTCTCTGAATTCCCTTTGATGAACTCATTTTCTTCTTCCCTCTTCGGTTTTTGGCAGATGCCCATGAGTCAGCTGGAGTTTTAATTCTTGTGACTATTTCCAGTACCATTTACGCATAACTTCCCCTTTCTTAACCGACTCAAAACACCACCAGCCGATTCGACCATTCGACCCTGACCCTCAAATTTGCCGGGCATTATTACAGTTTAGTCCTCCTTAACACCCTCTTTGTTACACTGTGCACAGATTTTGTACCCTTTTGTAAATTCCGATTCCAACATCACTTGGGTCCTCTGGTCATGCTCTCCAGCATGCTTTGGGCACATCCAAAATACCCCATTATTATTGTTACTTACCGATCGCCTTCTCGAATAGAGCACGCTGACTTGGAGTCTGTACACATCCTCGCCCTTAGTGCTTGCCGCCGAGAAGCTGTTCCTGCGGACGATGCAGAGGAAAATATTGTCTACCTGGCCACCCTATCGGGTGCAACCTTGGATGTGCGAGTAGATTCCGGACGCCAGCGGCGGCAACTACACTCACTGACAGCAAAGCATAGGTAGGTAGGAAGGATCATTGCCATTATTCCAAACCATTTGCTTTGCTAGGAGGGCGTGGTAATAATCGGTTGTGGAAAATCCTTCGAAAGCACTACAATATCGTGTTTTTTGATTGAACCCGCCTCAGTGTTTCACTCCGGTTTTGACCCTACCATCAAGCCATAAGTCATCGGCTCTGTTTGACCAGCAGCCTCAAGTGAAAAATGATTGAAGGCCTGCGAACAAAAGGAGACTGATGAGATACAGAGAGGGTTCTGACTGCTACTCTCTCCAAGCAGTCCCTGCCGGGCCTTATCCAGTCAATGTTTGAGGGAATACACGAGAGTGGCTTCAGTTGTCTTCCCCTGACGTTATTCTGCTCGTTTAAGACCCCATAGCAAATGACTGGCTTTCAGTCTCAGTTTTTACACGGTCTTTCGCGAGCTGGATCCTGTGTAATTGCAGCTGGTCATTCAAAGATCAGATTCATTCATCCTACACTTTTTTATCATAGAGGCAGATGGAGTCCCTTCCATCTGGGCTTCCTCACCACAGCTCAGCAACTTAAATTCGGGGGGTGAGGGAGCCCCAGGCCACTACGTCTTCAGCAATACTTCCAGCAGTCACTTGAAAAATATGTCGCCAGATTCTTCTGCCGATTCCGCTGGGAGCGCATTATATTGGTCACCCCCGAGGTGGGTGGTACTCTAGTGATAGGCTCACCGACTACAGTCCATTTTAGGTTAGTGAGTGTCCCCTCGACCCATCACATCCACGAAAAAGCGGCTGTGCATGTAATTCTGGCCCAAAGTCTCTTTGGATGACGAGCCTGGTAAAGATCAAGTGCCCACGGACTCTCCGATGTGTCACGGCACACAAGCCGGTGATTTTCAGCTGATCTTCATAGCTGTTCCCGCGCAGCCCCTAAAAAGACCAGATGCACCTCTTCGCACTCTCTTCAACTTTGCCAGTTCTGCCGCCTTGCAACGGGAAGCGGCTAGTCCTCCGTAATTTAACCTCAGCCGCAAATGTGATGCATGAATTACCTGGAAATAGTTGAGTGAGAGATGGCCGAATGATCGAGTAATCGGCTCAAGGTTACTTAATGCGGGAGCACTAGCCTTGTAAGTCATTCTTCGCTTTTGGTGACGAGACCGCCGTCACTCTAGTATCTTTTTCACAGGCAGGACGGCAAAGAGATGTCTCATGCAAATAGAACATCACATTATGGAAGAACCCGTACTATGAGAGTATTAAAAAATCGTTCAGGATGTTCCACATGCTTTGTGAATGTGGCAGTGTTTGACAGTACTTCGTTAGGTTCGTCCAAAAGCATATCCTCTGCACTTTTGCTTTTATTCGCTTGGCATTTGAAGTTGGCTTTAAGTCGTCTCTGACAGTCGTGCTCGGACCACGGGAATTTGAAATTTTGGGCTTTTTACCTACCAGTCCATTCGGCGGCAAAAATGATGTTTGTATATATTTGTGCTTTTTGCAATTTTCAACTTAGTACTGTGGAAACTACGAATCATCCTTGTTCTGGCTTTGGGACTTGTGTGAATTGGCTATGCGTTGCTCGATTTGCGATTACTGTGGCTTACAATCCCACACTCTCGCATGTGGTCATCTGTCGGTGTTGACCGTGAGGGTCACAGATCGGACCATCTATCCGGGGTCTTGATTTCCCCTCGGAGTGCAGGCCCATCTGCTTTCGACATGATCGTGCGCCTGATCTTAATTTCGTCCCCTTGGTTGAGACACGGCGATCGGAAAATAGCAGGTAAGTCACTGATATAGGCCAAGAAAAGGAACGGGCCTAAAACCCATTTCTATGTAATGCCTTTAGTGGCAGCTTGCAATATATATGTTAGACTGAGCTACCCTTACTGCCAATGTCCTCTCCCTAAGGAAGCCCTCGATCACCAGAAAAAAGTTGATTCGAAAAACCATAGCCTTCAGCTCACCTATAAGATGGTCATGAAGAACCTTGACAAAAACTTCAATGGAATCCACGAGATTTAATTTCGTTAGGTGTCCCTGGACCCTGGTGTTTGCCCAGCACTCTAGTGCAATCAGCAAGTTTGTGAGGCAGAAATTAGGTTTCCGAAAACTATGTTGTTCTCGGCGTAGTAGGTCGTTGACACCGATATGCTCCCGTAGCCGCGTGACCAGCAGGTGACTCACAACCTCCCTCAACACCTATGTTAGGCTGACAGATCAACAACTGACTGTCTCGACCTTATCCTCATCTTTTTGTAGTGGAGCAAAAACAACAGCTTCCTTCCATTTCCAAGGAGTTTACAGCGGATAAAAATGCGTTAAACGACTGTGTGACCATCAGAGTTAACACACAGACCAGCTCCTTTGCCTGCTACGGGGTGCGCACAATCAGATCTCGGGGCTCGGTTACCCTTGATTGCACGCATGGCTACCGCCACTTCTTCCTCAGTGATTTCCCGACAAGACTTACGGGGGACTTCCTCCGCAATATATTTAGGATGATTATGCTTCAGTCCTGGAGAACAGACTGACAAGTAGTGTCTCGCCCATATCTTCTTCTTCAGTAACAATTAGCCAGTGTCCATCCTGTAGTGCTCTAAGGGCGATTGTGGCTGCAGTCCTTGATTGCAGATGTGCAAACGGGCGTTCGGGTGAGCGAACCAAGTGAATTTCTGACACCCCTTCAAATGTGGTCGCTTTTCCCGCCTACGTTGAATGCACTGATTACGGATGGTGCGGTAGCAATCATAACCCTCTCCGATTACGTGACACAGTTTCCATGCGCGATTCCGATGCCTCAATATACTTCTGAGGCGTAAGGCCAACCAAAGCTGGCCTTTTTTATGGGTTCACTGTCATATAGATAGGGCAGAAGTTTGGAGCAGTTGAAGGATTTCATCCAGAGTTACTCTCCAAGAATTGTCTATCTCGTATTGGCCCTGTGGATACCACACCACAGAGGGCCCGGCCCCCAGGCTTGCTGGAGCGGAATTGGTCAACTTTTGAGTCCACTCCGTAGTTCTGGAGTGAACTTACTTCCCCCCTCCCAGCTGATGGTCAACACCGCATGGTGGCTGCTCCTTAGTGGAAGTAGGAAGTCAATCTGCTTCATATGGGAACTTCCTGGAGATATCACCGTATCCAGGATAGACTTTTGGTGATCTTTGGTTCGAGTGGGCGTGCTGACGTGTTGGTACAGGGAAAGCCCCGGCGCCGTTAAAATGACATCGCAGGAAAACAAACCCCCCTGCATTGTACCGTAGGTTTTTCCAGTGCATATAAGTCAAGTTGGAGCCGCTTAAAATTAGAAAGTCCCCCTTGCCAGCCCAAAGTTGCGTGCCATTCAGTGTTTCTGGGGCATCTGCTTCTGCGGACCAGTGAATGGCTCCTATCCATTCAAATCCACCGGGTCTTCGCTTTAGGCGACACCAAAGAGGTGGCCGTGGCCCTTCCGGAACTACCTGACGATCTAGTTGTAGCAACGGAACATCGGCTGGGATGTACGGCACAACGATCTCCTCTCCCCTAGCTTGGTTCTCGTCATCGCTGTACAGCTTGTCCCCTGGAAGAGTTAATTCCAAACCCATCACTTCCATGTTAGGCCACGTCTCTGTCAGGGGAACCAGCGTTGGCCGATGGAGAACCATCCGTGTCTGGAGCCCATCTCGATTATTCGACTGACTCCTGACATTTGAAGACATGGAAAATGATTGTCATTGTGTATCCGCCGTTTCTCTAGGAGCCCTCGCTGTTGATTCTGGGTTGCGTACCCAGGTTTGAGTCAAGCTTGGTCCAGTCTCAAATGTCGTCTTCATTTACTCGGTCTAAATGGCCAGCAAGACGATACGACAATGGCAATCAAGAATTCGTCCGACCCGAGTATCTAGCAGAGTGGCAAAACATTGTCTTAGATTTGGGGGTCACCAAGTGGTTTGTGGCGGAGTACTGAAAAATTTACTGACCATAAATATATGAAAACCAGCCTCAACAGTGATCCTTTGGTCAAGAAATCCTAGAACCAAAGTGGAAAATAAGGCTGTGTCAGTTAGCAACAGTCACTTTACAGCTGTTACAATGGGACCAAGATAAACAGTGTGGCAGAGGCGAAAAACTGGTGAGTTGGCCAGCAAGATAGCATGACAGAGAGTCGGAGGGAAGGTCTTCGACACTGTATCAGTTGATCGTCCGGCTAACAGTTACGAACGAATTCAACCATTGTTGCATCCCCACTGCCGGAACTGCCTGGCTGGTGATTCTGTTGGGTGAACGGCTTCCGCTGCTGTCGAAGACATCACTGCTGCACTCGGAAACCACGGGTGAAAAGACCTGTTCCCCCATCAGCCTGCGTTCACGGAGCACTTGCGTCGCAAGCCTGGGCCTTTCTCTGCCTTTAGGGTCGAGATCTCGTGGGGGTCTCGTTTTCACTCTTTCAGTTAGCACTGGTGAGGCCACTGTAGCTACTCCAGTATGCTAGATTGGGTATATGCTGTAAAAAGGGTAAAGAGGTTGCAGCGGTTGCGTGAATGAATTCCCGACAAAACTGAACTTGGAAGTCGGGTAGGCTCATCGCCCAGTAATGGGTGTGACGAGTTTTTCAGTCAGAATAAGTAATCAATTAAGGCAACGATGGAAGATGCTGAGGAATTAGAATGGTATCTGTATAAATTCACAAGGGACGGTGTGCTGACAGGAAAACTCACAAAGAAACACCAGCCAAGAATTGGAAAAATTATCAATAATACCGGATACGCCCTTGAACCAAAAGTTTTATTGACCCGGGAAATAGCAGAAATGTTATTCCGAAGGAGTGGTGAGGTGTCCTCTAAGGAGAGGAATGGCGTAAATTAAACAAAGTCCGATTTATCACGACATGGTTACTTAGTGTCCGGCCAGAGGTTATGGAGGAAACACTCACAATGGGGTGTGGTGCAGGTGCCCTATCATGGAAACTTGGTGGAGCACAGCGACAAAGGCTGATAAGTGAGTGAAATGGCATACCAGTAAAGGGTTTATTTTAGTTAATTGGTGAGCACAAGTTGACGAAAAAAGAGCTTGAGGGAGTTGATATAAGGTGATCTTATGAAGTCGTTGGGGTTGAGCATAAGTGAAACTGTCAAGAAATGCTGACGATCGCTTAACGGGCATGCCGATAAGAGTCTGGTATGGGGCGTTAGAGACAAAACCGGACGGTCAGTAACCTGGTATACATATAGTTCATCTCCAGCAAAGAGTTAGATAAGTTGCCTTCAAAGTGCTATTAAGCGTAGATGCCCAATAGTTGAAGATTGATGGAAAAAGCGACACTAGGAAAAAGGTAAGTGAAATAATATTCAGCTGTTGGCTTATCTGCGATGACTCCGAAACTGACATGAGGAAGACAGATTAACAACGAAGTGGGAGTAATTGCTGTATATATTTTAGATATCGGACGGAATCAACTAGAAGTTGTACACAACTGAAACCGTTCAAACGTTCAGATGATTGGGTGACTGCATACGTTGAAGAAAGTCCGGTCTGAGACACTGGGGAAAGAACGGATTAATGGCATCCAGCTAAAAATGCTAATTGGGAGCTTAACGGGTTGTGGTGAGAGTATCCGATCGTGATAATTTGGTAGAATGGCGACTGAGGTTAGCAGATGAGTGAAACGTAATACAGTTTTGGATTCGTCTGGGTTCACCAGTGAATAGCATGGGAACATCAAAAGTGGGTACCAAAGTGGACGCGGGAGATAAAAATATATTAGACTAATAGAGTCTTGTCACAGTAGTTCATACAGGAAACTGTCAGGGCTTGCAGGCGGTTGCATAGCTGGGGACGCCGGAGATGGTCTGATATAGGACACTGCGGAAACATCAACCATCGATGTCCCGGGCTATGGATAGCTCATGACCAGTGGGACTGCCAGGAAATGAAGAGGAATGAACAAAAATGCATGAGAAGGATGAACATGACGCAAAGAACGGAGAGCTGGTGTAATGCAAATGAAGCGCTGGAAGGAGGACCGCTTCATGCTTTGTGATGTTGTTACCGTCTGAGAGAAATCATACATGGAAGATGGTTTTGTTTAGATAAATCTGGTGGTGACAAACAAATTGCCTAACGGATAAATGATCTTTTTAGGAGTTTATCACAAGTCGCGGTTTTTATAACGAAGATTTCTGAAAAGTAAGCCGTTGAATATTTCGGGGTGGGGAAGGTGGTGTTTGAATGAAGCTGAATGAAGGTAATGACGGGATCAATTTAGATGGATGGAGAGCAGTTAGCCGGAGATAAATGTCGGAAACACAAGGCGATGGCCTATTTTTCCGATCCCTCACAAATGTGTGCATATATCGCTCTGGAACATGAACAGGTACATGATGGACTTCGTTCGGGAACGTTGGAGGGGAAAACCGGGGGTCGTATTACAACGCAAGGGATGGTGTTTTCAACCCACAATCTAGGATTGTGGGTGAAGCTAGCCTTGCCCTGGACACCCAGCCTGGAAAACACTCCCGGCAACTTGGGGTGTGATCCGCCGGCCCAGTTGCGCCTGCGCATCGTTGTAGACTTAGTAATAGTAATATTGGTATATTTCTCGGCCACGGTCGATACGCACGCGCTAGCGCATGATCATGGTGTAATACGTTACTCAATAAGATGAAATATTTACAAATTCTAGGTATGAAAGTCGAGAGTATCAGAGATGGAAAAACAAAGACAGCAACGGTTTGAATGGATCATTCTGACAATGGTTTGCGCGGCAGTTTTCAACCAGTTTCAAATCCAGGCTAGGCAGTGGTGCGCGGTAGAGATATCAAAAAATCGTTAACGCAGTGCCAAGAGGCATTATGAACAAGAATGATGCAAGCCAAGGAAACCGGAGGCCAACTAAGGTTCTGCAGATGGAGTAAATTTTGAACAAGAAGAAAAGGGGGGAAAATCGACGCATGCAAGGAGGATAGCTATCCATGAAGACAATGCAGACCCTGAATGACGGATTTATCGGAGTTCGGCAAACGGAATGAGTTTTGAAGCAGGGGGACATGAGGCCAATTTCGTGAAAACGAACACCGGTGGATGTGGGAGAAACAGCAGTCTATAAAAAGGTGAGTCTAGATTCAGGATCAGTAACATGCACTATTCAGAAATGAGAAAACGCAACTGGAGGGTCCTCGAGATGTGGAGAGTCGATTTCCAGGCAGCTACGGTATTTCCTGTTGTGTGGTTTGATTTCGGTCCCAGTTGCTGTGGTAGGTTCCACTTCAGTCCGTCAGTACGAGTCAAAGCGGCATCCTTGGTTAGCCAATTTGGCGACTGAGATAGTGGGAGACAACGAACCTGAAATAAAGGGGGATTGCAGTCTAGACGTGGTTCCAGCTGTGGGTTATGATAATATACTAAGGCAATAAATAATGGATTGGTTAGGTCCATGTGAGTGGGGCATGGGTAAAATAGGCTCGCAGTGGATATGAGCTATACTGCTGAAGGCTGACGAAGTTGCGTACACTGGCTTGGTAACAGTGTATGCATTTCAAATTATTTATGATTTGCCCGTGAGCACGGCATCGCTGGGATACTAATAAAAGACCTACGGCTTCACGATTAAGAGTGGTTAGAAATGATAACCCTCAATACCGTTTGCTTACGCAGAACGCAGTTTGGCAACGAGGCGATAAGATAGGTTTGAAATAACAGACTGAGCGAGTAGGACTAACACACTGTTTGCGTAGCGCTACGCTGTTACTGTCTCTTTCGGTATAGTGGTTATCCTATACTGAGTAGTTTCTGAGGAGTCTGAAAGTAAAAGGAACTATTGAGGTGGCAGTGGTGATACATTAGAGGTAATTGGTCACTTGCCTTGGAACATTGACATGAGTTCATCTATGCTCTTCCTCGATAGTCTATCGTACTGAGATTAAGCTCCAATGTGAGCAACGAAATCTGATGTGGATATGATTGCATGGTTATCGTGGAATCTTTTTCGTTGTTATCGTACTGCAAAGCAGGACTACACCGATGTGAGTACTGGCTTGGGGAACCGTGAGAGGTGGGAATGAGGTGGGTCCGAATTTTCGTCAGGGAAGCAAACTCTAACGGTCTACATTCCGTGCTCATGGTAGGCGGCACAAGGACCAGCCTCAGGTAGGGAGGTAGCACGATACACAACTACTGACATCCAGCACGTGGCGCTCCAAGAAGGATCCACAATTTGTTTAGACGTTCTTATTATTTTTTAATGGTTTTATCACAGTCAGGTATCTGGCTGTCAAAGAAGGCGGAGCTGCTTTTGGTGGGCGAAATTGGCTCCCATGCCCCGGCCGAAACATGGACCGCACGTAGCAAGCCGCGTTGGGAATAAGTCAACCACACCAGTCAATCCGCAGCAACACTACAGCCCGGAGACATGGGTCACATGTGACAAGGCTGGTGTGTCTGGGAGACAAAACAGTGGGGTATTTTTTTCTCACTTTTTTGTGCCGATTTCTTACTTTTTGGTGTTCATGTCTTATTGGTGGTCAACTCTGTGCAGGGAGACCATCACGGCCAGGAATATTTGCAGAAGTGCCGCGAAAACACTCGCCTTATCCGTGAAGTCAGGACACCCAGGCCGTTTACATGGGACAAAAAATGCGGGGGAGTTAGAGTCAACCACAGCCTGTGATTATTCGATGGGGTTTATGTTCAACAAAACGCCAGTCTGCACAAAGATGGGGTATAACTTGCAGCTCTAACAACGTGATTCGTCGGTACTATCCACAGATGGTTTGTAGTTTTTCTGGCTAAGTATCAAATGTTGTATAGGCCAATCGTGGAGGATGCTAGAGTTCTGTGATAGGGACAGAATTTGGGCTGTGAATGTCTGATGGTGACTACTGGAAGGAGGTTGAGGATTCTGATAGGTGCTGCTTCTTGGGTTAGAGACAGAGGCAAAGACCTAATAATAATCAGCACTGGAAACGTTCAAAGACTATCTTTCATGCTTCCAGTGGTATTTCATATAATCAAATACGACTTCTGAAGCACTGGCCTCAGTCATGACAGTTATTATGTTTAGGCATTGTAAACTGGTAGGTTTACGCTTAGGTGATAGAACGCCCGATGTACGCCGGCTAGAGCGGTGGATTAGACCGCGCCCTCACCTTTGGGATTGGTACGAGCTTTCGCGATGAGGCAAATAGCCGTAAATGGTACGTAGTCCAGGACCTAGCGACCAGGTATCAGGGGGTCCTGAAATGTAACCAGGGGGGCACCATTTGGGTAACTTGCAAGTAGCAGACCGACAGGTGGACGCATATGCCAGGTCAGTGGTCGGTGTGGTCTCCGGAGCAACGAAAGTCACAGAGGGAGATGCATGCGGATGAAACTCTGGAAATAAGGAAAAAGTGGAAGAATGCATTCTGGGATGTTGTGGATGAACGAGCGTCCATAATAAAAATCGGTGATGGTCAATCAATCTGTGAGACCAGTTTTTCCTTACAGAAGGCAGACAAGAGCTCTAAATTTTTCTGTGTTGAATCTTTCGTACACTACCGCTGTCTACACGAATTAGAAGCCTGAACCCTTCCCGTGGACTTGGTCAACGGGCGTGTGTATATCTAAGAGCAGTATGGTTTGGGTAACTCTTGAGGAAATTCTAAAATGATCGCTGGAAGTGGAACGGCATATGTCTAAAGGTAGATTATTCCATACGTTTCGGTGCACAGTGACGAGGAAGTCGGAACATAATTTAGTGTTCTCAGTGGGGGCTGAAAGAATAAGAACCCCATAACGTAGCGGATGGCTATAAACAGGCGTGAAGTGTAGTGGATTAGAAGTATATGACTAGCTTTGGAGGAGGTTTTACAAAAAGAAAAATTTCGATTTCACGCGGCAAAGCCCTTAAGTGTCTGGCTTCAAAAATAAGCTTCCTTCTTCATAAATGAGGTATGGGCTCCATCCACTTAACCGCCTAGTAGAAATTTGTTGGGCAGGTTCAGTGGAAGTTCTTCCTAATTTTCGCAAACTAGAGAAGAATAAAAGTGGTATTTTAATAGAGGCCTGGCGGGAAATTTATATGGTGAGAGAATGCATCCTCGAGGTTGGAAGGAGCGAGGTATTAGGCCCAAGCAACTTCTGGCCCTGGCAGCTCCGAGGGTCGTATATTCGGAAAATCAAATGTGCGGGAATAGCTTAGGCCAAGGTCTCCGACAATTTGTTTGCTGGCAACGGATGAACCACAAATGGCTAGGGACCCTGGAGATAGGTTGCATTTATATATAAGTACCTCACATTTTACAGCAGAAAAATTCATCTACCAAGTTGAGCACCATCTTCCGAGTGCTGATATGTCTCCAGAGATGTTTGAGACAGCAGAAGCAAGACAGTCAGGCTTGAGCCTATAGACGATCTTTATGTCGTGAGCAAAAAGTGATGGGTAGTCGTTACCGACGGAGGAGTGTATGTCGTCTACGCATGAGGAGCAGCAGAGGCCAAGGAAGCTACACGGTGTAACACCGCTTGCAACTGGGGTAGGCCTAGACCGATGTACATTTATTCAGACAAAGTGAGAGCGATCAGATAGCTGAGAAATAATCCAGGATAGCATGGGTTCAGTGAGGCCAAATTATCGGATTTTGGCTGAAAGACGAGAGTATGAAGTGCGGTAAATGCCTTTGACATATCCAAATAAAGTACTATAAGAGCCGATCCAGCGTCTGCTGTCTCAGTATGGAAATTCAAAACATCAAGTTGGTATGTTGCGCAAGATCTTGACCGAGGGAAACTTCGATGTTGGGGATTAACAATGTTTATTATGAGGGGTTACCTGGCATTGTGCTTTGACGAATTTTTCTGCTAACCGAGAGATAAAAGGTGTATGGTTTATGTGACGGTAATTTGTTACCACACGCAACGGGCCTTCCGCGTGGCGCGGGATTGCAACTGAGCATCTCCAGTTTGCCGGCTCCGGACTGAAGTTCATTCGTGGGGTAAACAGACTGAGCAGTAAGTAAGGCAAGTCGGGTCCGGATTCAACCGTCGCAGTGGGCAGTAAACCGTCAAGTCCTGGGTGAGATGATGGCATGAGAGTGGGTGATAATTAGATAGTTCGAAAGTCAGAGTCTACTACGGATAGAGCTGAAGCGGTAAGTGGACAAAGAGGAGGATGGAAAATTTTGGTAATAAGGGCCATAGTGGAGGCATAGAATGAGTTAAAGGCTCCGACAATAGTTAGGGGGGCGGAGACGGATACATTATCTGTTGCAACTACGTGCTGGATATCAATATGATTATTAGAGCTTCCGGCCTTGTGCGGTATTGGCAGACAAAGCGATCGACTTAGGTTTCGAAGATTCTTTAAACCTTGGTCGGGCAGTTTAGTTTCTTCAAGCCTTTGAAAAATAGAAATGGTGCGGGCAAGATGAAAAAATGATTTGCATGATCGTGTGAAAAGTTATAAATTTTTTAAAGTTTGGCATACTTCAGTTGCCGAGAAGTGATGCAAGATTTCCTGTCATTCCTTTGCTGAAAGAGGCTGGTAGGCTTCTCAAGACACCTATAAAACTGCATAAAATTATCGGTAACGGGTTGTGGATCACCATGGGAAAAGGCCCCTCGAATCGGCCTAACGACTGGTCATGAGGAGAAGCTTCCAGTCAGGAAGAGGAGTTGGATTGATGCTGTGTGATATCGCTGTACGCCGCGGCTGGGTGGGATTGTGGCAGCGAACCGCATTGTGGTCGCTGCTGGGAAAATCTTGGGAGATTTGGACAACTATGTGGGGGATACCGTGGGTAGGGATAAGATAGTAAATGCTTCTTTTCCTCGTAGGAGAGCGGACATACTGTACCTATTCTCCTATGCTGGTACTTGTTAACATTGGTATAAGGTAAGCGGGTGCAGATAAAAATGGCCAAGCCACCTTAGATAGGTTGAAGTCAGCAGCAAAACTTTTCACACTTGAGAGCAGTAAATAGAGGTTTTAGAATGCATAAATTAGGCGAAGGAATCCAGAGACATTTTCATCTGGTGAAGGGCGAAATAATCCAGCACGACCTAGCGAGCCGGGAACGTGAACGGCAAGCAGAAGCGAGTCGGGGACTGAGTCATGTAGAATGTGCTGAACGGTGGCCTTTAGGGTCTGCTACACGAATGCCAAGTGACCTCCTCCATGCCGGGTTTCCCCGTTTATTCTGGAAACATTATACCCTACAAGCATGATCTGCTCCATTGCAGTGTTATCGGTTAGCCATTGTTTGGTACTGAAGGTGATATAATAATTAAAACTAGTGGCTAGATATTGCAGGTGCCGAATTTTGTCCATGACAGCTCGACTATTACGAAGAATCAAAGAGACACCGTTTGTAGTATTTGGTCCTGGAGAATTTGATTGGTCTGGTAGCTTGTGTAGTGTGGAATGGTTTATATTCGTGGTCCGGATTGAAGATTCGTACGCGATTGGCTAATCAGCATTGGTAACTTTGGGGTTTGACCTGTAGGCTGTTTGGTAGCTTAGTGCTCCACGGCCAACAGAAGGGCTGATAGTGCTACTGCTTCGGGCCGTGCTAAAGAGCGGTGAATCTGACCTTCGAGAGTATGAGGGGTATTTAGAATGTCTGAATCATCGACGTTTCTATTTGTCCAAGTTTAGGTAATGATGTGAGACTCCATAGATCTACAGGCTTAGAACAGCCCCGGTTTGGGATCGCAGGCTAGGTTGGTGATATGGGACTCACGACGGATCCCAATCCATCCCCATAAAAATTGCCGTTACATCTGAATTGGCAAGGGCCGCGCTTCTCTGCACCTTCTGACAGTACTGCCAATTTTCACCTTTCAACAAGCCCTCAATTTAAACATTCCTGACCATGTACGTGGCTCCTCCGATGCTATCGGTGAGGTAGCTTGAGTTCCGAGTGCGGCATTCGGCTGCTCTAAGGGACTTCTCACCAGTGCCCTAGAAGGTTTAGTCAGGTTTCCACCAACTGATAGGCCACCAGGCCTTACCCCGTGCTCGTATGGTGCAATCTGATATCTACCGTTGGTGGTGTGAACCACCACTGCTGCCCTCTTCGGAGGTCCACCTCGGGTGGACTCGTCAGCGAACTCCACTAGTACTGGTTTCGCATGATGCTCGCCTTTGTTCGCAAGCGGCGACTCCCATTTCCTCACTCTGTACAGTAGGGTACGAAACACCTGCGATTCGCAGTACGTCATAAACCCTCCTCCTCTCTTCTGACTCCCTTGTGAAGAGATCCTTTTTGATCTGGGATCAATAGCCTGTGGTTTGGGACCCTTCCAGTAGATGAGATCTACCTTTGTAGATACTTTGTCTTATCTTCTAGCACAAGCAGCGCAAGATCTTCCGCTCTGGCCGGCCCATCCTGTTCGGCTCATCGGCCCTCGTCTGTCTCTTCTGAAGGGGGTTGAGGCAACGGCCGCAGTGCAACCCCCTGAGACTCACCTACTCACTTCAACAAATGTTTCATCAGGCGTGCCTACTACTTCTGCAAGCAATTTCACATCACCTGATTGAGGCGTTTTGGAACACATGCTAGTGGGAATATCTCGTGAGCCCTGGTTATTCTCCTGGGCTTGCAGTTTGAATGATAGTCTGACAGCTTCCTCGCAAGCAGCATAGACCCACTCAATCCAGTTAATCCTTTTCTAAAGCAGATAGGTTGCCCTTCCTATTCCTGAACACGTAGGGTTAGCCCGTCTCTTGCTCACCTTGCTCTGTGTACAGTTAAGTACAAGTTTTCACACGTGGATGAGAGGCTGGGATCAGAAATTGTGGGATGCTGACAGACGCAGAGAATATGGAGGAAAATATTTTGAGGGCCGACTAACAAACCACAACAACGTTGACACTTGGCAGTTGGCATTTTGGTGTTGCATAATCCGTCTGGCAGAAATTTCTGCCGTAAATGGGAAACGAGGCCATTCCACAGCGAATGGTCGTACATCGCACGTTAACTGATGCTCTTCAAGACCTTACTGCGGACACTAGTTACACTTCTGGGCCGGCAGCTAAATGGGAAGTGCAGGAGGTCTCTTTTTGGAGAAATGACTGATTATGGCTTTTTACATGGTCTTGGGAAGTGTCGCAGGCTGGACAACCTTGGAACAGTATGAAGGGTACGAAGGTGAGGATATTTGATTGTCCTTTCGGTATTATTGGTTGTTCATCATCCGAGCCCATCGAGCCGTGCCGATTGACACGTTTGAACTGTATTTAGATTACTGCTGCCCTGGTGTCGTTCTACGGATTTTGAGGAAAAGTGGGAAAGGATTGCTTGGGCTTATAGTCAAGCGTAGAGCGAACGTTGTTCGGAAAAAGCTCAGTCATTTGCCCTGAAGTAGTAGCTGGGGTGTGTTGGGGAAGGTATAGAGCTAGGGCAGAAGGTTTGGTCTTCCATACATGGTGAATGGGCTCAAACGAAGCATTTGTCAGAGAGGCCCGCGGGAGAAAACTCGTTCGCACCTATTCAAAGTTTTCAAGGCTTTTTGACTTTTATTCTTTTCCATTCCTTTTTATTCTGTCCACACCTGCTGTCAGCTGGGTGCACTTCACAATGGTAAACAAAAGCGCATGCTTTTCCGGCAAGCGGACACTGAGAAGTGGTGGTGTACGCTCAGTGTTTTTTATCTTCTCGCCCAGGAAGAAACGGGTATCTGCGTTATAAATGCTTTGCCCAGTTTGTGCACTGGGTATATTTACATCGGCATCCCAGAAAGTGGATTCTATGTGGGGTGTAAAACTCTCTAATTTGGAAGAAGGTGGTTTCTTTAAAAAATCCTACAGTCCTGAACGACGATGTGCGAGATGACCATTTGATGATACAGTGAAAGCTGGGGCTTTCTTGATCAAACTTCCCTGCTGGACAGGAGTGACAGATCCTGCTGAAATGGGTTTCGATTCCGCGTCTCGAACTCAGGACAGCCTTGATAGTTGTAAGGGCAGCGCAAGTGATAAAGAGGTGCCTCGACTCCTGTAATTGGTCAGCCAGGTTTTGGACGGACTTGACAGTAGTGCTGTATAACATTAACAGCGTCAGGAGCCATTTCAGCACTTTCGTCGCTAATACACGATGAAACCGCCGTTAATCAGTGGCATTATGGTAAGTTTGTCGTCAGCCCAGGAGACTCGTGTTCCCGAGATGCGGCCAATTTTCGGCAGCTAGACACATGGGCGGGAGGGCTGAAAACTCCTGTGCATGTCTGAATGGGTCAGGCCAATTCGCGGACTGAACCTACCCCTTGAATTTAAAATGGATTTCGAAGGCACTGTGATGGCGGACGCTGCCGCCAAACCGACAACTATTTTGTCTCGGCTGGTTAGATTTTCATGTTGGGTAGAGACGCTTCGATCACTGGAGTGGATGACCAGATTTAGGGAATATTTATTGACCATAAACGGTATCCATCCATTTAGCGGCTAACTTGTGAGCCCAGTAAATTCTGATGCACTACTGTTTCCAGAGTATAGTCTATTCAAGAGGATACATTTCGAGACATTCCCCTAAGATTAGGGAAGTTCTGGATGGACGGGAAGAAGACACGAAAAGGCAAATTTTCCGGACAAAAATTTGCAATCTCCAAACCCCAAGTTTTGTTGACGGCCTACCTTGAGTGGGCGGTAGACTGGCAAACTCTCACCTGAGTTTTGACGCGAAGCATCCCCTATCACTACCGGCTCGGAAGCCCATGACAGACTTGCTGATTCAAAATATACACCACTCGGAGGGGTGAGCCGGGGAAAGCCTTGTGACGACAGTTATCCGGATGCGGTTTTTGATACCGAGAGGAAAGAAAAGCGTAAAAAATATAATCCGACGTGGTGTATAACGTAGAAGAAGTACAGCCGCCTTGGGCAAGCATTATATGGCTTCACTGCCGTAGAGTGGAATGGCCCCTGGATGGCGGCCATTTAGTGACCCCGGACTGGAGTATTTCGGAACCCTAAGAGGCATGTGCTGGGAAAGGATGGAAAGGAGATGCGGGTTCATCACGATGAGCACGAAGTCCGGAGAAGTACGTTCCGAAGATGTTTTTTCGATGACCACTGACTCCCCAGGGCCAAACAGCACTTAATCCACGAAAAAGGTGTACGCTTGAATATTTATTCCAAAAATGGGTCGAACTTTTTGGGCTCTCAAAGGAGCTTTCAGTGTTGGCAGCAAAGTGTAATCCTAGATGAACTGAAGAACGAAACCGCGGCATATGGAGTCTCATGAAACTCCAACTCCCACGGGCCCCTCACCGGGGGGCATATGGGGACGCCTGGTCAGGTCCACCGGAAGGATACTGCCGTCGCTAACTGAACAATAGCCGGAAGACGATGAGACACTGGGCTACGAGATGACTGAGGTCAAGCCAACCTTGAACAATCGCCCAGTGATTCCAGTGTCCACCAAAGACCCCACCCCGAACGATCGGCCGAAGTCAGGATCGAAAGTTGGATTTCAAGGGCCGGCGAGCCTCCGCGGTAGCTGCCCACATCGGTGGGAACAGGCGAATTACCTGGACAGGATGTTTTGGGGGCGGTGGCCATGAGAATTTAGATCAATCCTGCAAACCCGAAAAAAGGGGCTAACCAAAGAAAGACCATTCAAAGGGGTGAATTAGCCATGATCTCCGACGAACATGCTCACTTGAGTACGTGGCCCTTGCATCTTGTCGTGGAAGTCGTTGGCGTTCCCGACAGCCTGATAAGAACGGTGAAGCTTGGGACCGCCAATGGATCGTTGGCTCGTGACGTATGCGGCAACAGTTTTATGGGCAGTAAAGACCGACTAATAGACTCCTTGGATTCAATCGCCTAATAGCACTCAACCACAATTAGCAAACTCACGAGACTGCATCGTAGCACACGTTTGTATGGTACCAATTCATTGTACATGTGCACAGACGTATTCACATTGGTTTACGAGCACCCTACTGGCGGGTAGAGAGTTTATCACCGGTTTTCAGTAGGTTATTATAATGTCCTGAGTGTCCAACGATTATATGCCACCCACTAGGCAATTCCCCAAATTTTATTGTTGCCCCACACACATACGAGTCCACTGGTACTCGTATACACATGCGTGCAAGGCGGTTCACCTCACGCTTCTATCAAGACGGGCGGCTTGCTCTCACACGAAATGCTCTCAGCGTATCAAGCCATGGGATTATACTCCGAGGACGACAGCATTGGAATGATGAGAGCGCTGTGTCCGAGTTGGAGCGGGACGTGATACATGTGTCCCGAAATTCACGATGAGCTCATCATGATTCAACAATCTTGCTTTGTTATTGACACCGCTGAAATCGATTCCATACGTGATCACCACTGTAGTTCCTTAGCAAACGCATTCTTACACATTGCAAATAAAATACAAAAAGGTCCCATCATCGTACAGAAATTCCCATCACTTTTCTGTCTTCATCCTCAAGTGTAGACTGTCTAGTAGTATTCGGGTCACCACTGGAAGACACATTCTATTCCAGGTACTTCACATCTGCAGTTCCCAAAAGGCACACAGGTCAATAATCCCGCTGCGATGGCCGAGGCTTTCTACTCGGCCTTCTCTTATGTTACGACTACCGACTCCGGAACCGCCCACTTTCCAATAGCGCTCTTTACCGCATCCACTCTGTCGAGAACTTACGCTCAATAGAGTTTCTGATTAGTTCCGTAACGTGAAGCCCTCATCTCGCTCCAGCTTTGATAAAATTCTACCGGCGATGCTTCGTTTTGGCGGGTCTGATGTTCGAATTCTATTTTTGAATATCTTCAACTGATCTCTGAAACTTGGACTTTTCCCGTCACAGTGGAGAACATCCACCATTACCCCTCGCCACCAAAAGTGTCCTCTTTTTGACCTTTTGAATGACTGACCGGTTAACCACTCACTCGTGGCTTCTAGACTATTTGAGCACTTAGTTAAGAGACGCCTCTCTGAGTATTTATTGTTTAATGACTTGGCACATAAAGGCCAACAAGACTTTCTGAAAACTCGGTATCGTACCACCTGTGAATTCGACCTTTTCATCATGGTCGCTGCAGCTGCAGACAGTGGGATATCCCTAATTGCCATCTTCTTGGACGTGACTAAGGCATTCAACCGCGTCTCTCACTCGCGGCTCCTGACCAAGCTCGAAGCTTCTGGACTTAAGTCCCCTACTCTTAGCTGGTTCACCTCCTATCTTCCCCACAGCAGTCAAGTCGTCTCCATTGACAACCGCCCCTCACAACTCCCCCCCCCGTTACCAGTGCTGTCATCCAAGGAAGCGTGCTCGGACCACTTCCATTCCTAATGTATATTATTGACGTCTTCTCTACAGTTCCTCACGGACCCCGTTCCTATTTGCGGATGACACAAATATTGCATATGAGTTCTCACCCCTAAAACTTAGTGACGCAATTTCCAACATACAGTACGATCTAGATCGCCTTGGCCAACGGTGTTACTCCTGGAAAATTGAGTTCTGTGTTCAGACATGCAGCTTCCTGACACCACGCTGCCACGTCCTTCCGAACGTTTTTCTTTTACTTAACTCCCTTATTGCCGGCAACCAAACATTACCAGATATTGGGTTGTATAACTCCTGCACCCTAAACTTCTCGCGACACTTATCTTTTCTAGCGGTCAGGGCAAACAAATCCTTGGGACTTCTAAGCAGATCTCTCATCCTGCGCGATACAAAACTCCTATCGTATTTGCCCTATGTCCGACCTTGCCTACAGTACTGCCATATCATCTTCACGAACACTCTCCAAACCAACAAAATAGCTTGAGAGAATGTACAACTCTCATTCACGAAACAGCTGCTTGGTTATTCCACCACACATAGTTATAAAGAGCCACACTGAGCCTCTTTGGCTACTCTGTATGAAGCTTAACCTTCGCTTCCTCCATAGGCTTATTCATTGCCTGGATTTGTCCTCCACCGATACTCCATGTGTCCAATCACCAGCTCTTTACTTCCTCCTTCACAGAGGTCCGTGTCTTTTTATTCCGAACGCCAGGCTATCCATGAGATTTAATTTCTTCCTGCTAAAATATTCCAGACTTTGGAATAAACTCCTTATTGGAATTCGTCGATGTATTTCCATTACTTACTTTAAAACATCGATAGCACATTACCTCACCTTCGGTAATACCCTGAGGATAACTGGCACTATCAAGCCCGAGACTCGTGCTTTTGAGGTAGGACCTGAATTCTAGCAAATCTTTAAACCTCATTCTATGCGTGTTTCTTTTCCGAGAAACTTCCTAAACTCTGGTAAGTCCTGAAACTCACAATTCCTTTCTTATACAAGCTTTCTCAATAACCACATTGGCTGCTACCAGTCGCCATCCGGCTGTCATCATTGTCTTTACCGCACGGCCTATAACTGTTCCTCTTCCCTGCATCCTGCTCCATAGCATCCCAATTAACTGACGCATATCTATTCACATTCAGGTTTGCCCATTTATGATTTTCCGGACTCACTGGTAGCTCACGCTAAGGTTCAGATTAGCCTGATATTAGATCCTGAGACCTAGCTTTTTTCTTTAGAGCAGCCGGTTCTCCTCCTGCTCAGTCTATTGATAATGATAATGATAATGGTGCATTTTGGATAACCCCGAGGCGTGCTGGAAAGCAAGATCAAACTGTATGGTTGGAAGCAGAGTCCGAATTCCAAGAGGATGATTCAGGTATGTGCACTCGATATAGTATGGGAGAAAGTATTTAAGTTGCTCCATATGGCGGCGCCCGGCTAACTTGAACTCAAGGTCGGGTGGCCAAGCCGGCAGAGTCAAGGTGGATTTGGTCGGGACTAGTACTATTATTCAAATATTACGAAAAAAGGTACTGCACAACGGGAGAATCAAGTAGAATTGACGGAAGTTTTGTTGACCCTGAGGAAAAAGAACTTTCCAAAGGAGGCGTGAACCAGCCATAGCGCTTTGCGGAGTACGGAGAGGCTTCGAATTGGAAATCAGACGATGAAAGGAATAAATTCGCGGACAAGGAACAAGGAAAATCCTTCGAAGATTACCCTTGTAACGTTTTGCAACCGAATATCGGCTGAGTCAGTTAAATACCCAGTGAAGGACTCATTTGTAGAGAGGTGTTACCTAGGTGATGGTGAAAGAAGTGGCCGGACGTAAACATGTAATCGTTGAGCAGATTGTTTACTTTCAGATAGGTGGAATGTGACGCATCAACATGGAAAAGGGGAACTGGGCGGTAGATCAATGTGTGATGTGTAACCATGGTAGTAGTAGATACACGGTTTGCAAAGGAGATGAGTACGCAAGTAACAAGTAAGTATTTGCGTAATGATTATGGTTATCTAAGGGCTGAACATGACGACCAGAGAGTTGCAAGGATCAAAGTTGCCCGAGAGGATTTACCAAAATAGAATACCGGATATGAAATACACCGCCCAGGTTCTACCGAGCATTGTCGGTACACCTCTCACCACATCTACAGCTGACACAAATGCCAGAATGCAGCCCCCTTCTACTTCTTTTCCAGAATTTACCCACCAAGCACTTTGTTGTCCATCCTATTCCACGAGCACCAACATGGCACATTTCCTAGCTAGATATAAAATTTGGACCGTCGTAACGGTGTGACGTCCGCATCTCACTCGATTGCTCTCCTGCTGGCTTTGATCTCTGGAACCCCCCTTAACCCAGCTACCGGATCTCTGACTACCCCGCTGTAAGCACTGCTACAACTAATCCTAATCCCAACGGTGCTGGACGGGGTCAGATCCACGGCTTTGGCCGGTGCGCTTCGAGCTTGCTGGGCGTCTGCATCGATGTGCGGGCTCAGCTAGGTTGGTAGACTGCACCTCTTGTCATAAAAAACGGTTTTCAGGTTAGGTGTCCGGAGCACTGTCAGCCCCACTCACCAAAACCACTTGTGGATAACGGAACCTCATCACCATGCCCTTACTGCTGCCGCAAACAGGTTATCTGCTCCATCATCTGCAACGACTGCTCTCCTACCAAGCCCGCTCTCAATATTGGAAGTGCAACTTTCCTATTCAACCCCGGCAAATTCACCATATCATTTACGTGCTAAATAACGTGTAGCGTTCATTCACATTCTCCAGATCTCTTCTCTCCTTGGCAACACATAATAGCCTATATAATGACCATCGATTTTGGCAAGCACACCTCCGCCCACATTCTTTGAATCCCAAGTATGTTTGCTCTCCCGTCCTTTCAGTAAACGTGCCCGTTTATCATGTCAAAAAGCTCGGCTATCATCTACTCGCTGGCACTTATACTATCACTGTTCATTTCCTCACCAAATTTCGACAGAGGTTGAACTTTGCAGAAAAGTATTTCGTAGTTCTCTAGAAGTCAAACCTGTGACTAGCAATAATTTGCCCTCTGTATCAGTCCGAATGCTCGTTTTCACATTGCCAATCCATCTCCGTATCCTGATCTCGGTGTGCCGCTTGAACCCTACACATTTGTACTTCTCAGATATATTTGTCACGCAGGTTCGCCGGTGTTATACCTCAAGGTACTTGTCAAAATGGTCAACAAGTTGTACATCTACAGCCCACTTGCAATAACATCACCCTTTCGTGCTATTTGTCCATGCAATCATTTCCGAAGCATCCAGGTCTGGTTTATCACCTAGACACCACCTTCATGCCGATAAACCATTATCCACCTGTTGAATGCCCACCTGTCCTCCGTCGACCTTTCTTTCATCGCTTTGAAACTTCCCTTCTCCCACAAGATGTGCCACTCGTTCGACTTCCGTGAATAATTTCCCCTGATATATATATATATATATATATATATATATATATATATATATACAAATATGTATATATAACTCGCCATCTGTTCCCTCCGGTGATAAACTACTCGCCGTCCAGAGGAATAGGTCTAACAGTCTTCCCATTCTTCTCACAAGCCCCTCCCTCATTCAACTGTCTCCTCTTAAATCAACTCGCTTTAACTCACGGAATAAGGTTTCGACCTTAAAAAATACCCCTTGCTACAATGCATCGGTGATCCCTACAAATTCACCGTGCTCACTGCCTGTCAGTACCAAAATACGGCCTCCACATGCCGTCCAATCTGCCACACGTCGTACTTCTCACCCAAAAACTATCTCCACTGCTCCCGCTTCTAACTGCTCCATATTTGGTGTTCCACCCAACTTGAGTTACCCCTACCACAATGTGCAGCTTAACCTACCACCCTACACCCCTATTCCTCACACATTTTCAACCCTGCCCTCTGCACTCCCCCTCAGCCAATACTCGATTCCGACTGGCCGGTATTTCTCGACAGCTCCTGATCACCCCTGTCTGATATCGACCCGCCAAACCCCACAGGTTTTCCCCTTTGCTCCGATGTTTCCCCCTCCGTTGATGCCCAATCTCTCTACCCCTCAGCAGTCCCTCTCACTGCAACATTTAATCCAGCTTGGCTGGAAGCCACCCCATCTGAACCTCCACTAGCCCCAACATCAACATATTCCCCGTTGACCCTAACCTCCGCTCCTTCCAATCGCGATAGCCTGCCTCCTTCCAAATTACACCACCCCTCTGATGTGCCTATACCACCTCCCACAAATGGTATATCTCTAGCCTTATTCAACTCGCGTTCTATTCTTGACAAACTCCCGCACCTTAAAAAACTTGTCCTTACAAATAATTACGACATTACCTTAATAACGGAATCCTGGATTTCTGAGAGCACTTCCAATGATCAAGTATCTTTGGTAGGGTACTGTCTTCTAAGGACCGATTGACCGAACCGGCGTGGTGGTGGGTGCCTAGCCTACGTCAAGGAAGCCTACACCACGACCCCTCTTTTACATACGGCACTCGATTCTATTCCCGATTCTCTCTGGTTCACTGTGAACCTCCAAACCAGTTCTTCACATTGGCTGCGTGTATCGATCACCAAATTCCCCCAGTTCATTGTTTCCACTTCTCATTAGGTCTTTCGAATACCTCTCTTTGCTTCCTTCTGGAACCAAGCTTATTGCGGGTGACTTTAATCTCCCTCACATCTGTTGGCCCACCCTCTCGGCTCCTCCCAATCTTATGGACCTGATCACTAGCATTCATCTTGGCGGCTGGACACAACATGTTGTCGAACCTACCAGAAATGGGAACATACTAGATCTGGTATTTACTCATAACATGCCGCTCATCGACGTGACCGTAATACGGAATTTCCCCGGTAGTGACCATAAAATGGTTATCTGCCATCTGCCCCTTGGTGGCCCACCTAGTCCCGCACACCCCCCCCCAACAATACATTCATAAGCAGAAATTGGGCCTTGCTAGTCACGCTTCTTCGGCAGAAAGACTGGGGTGATTATTTCCTCACCCAGGACCCTCAGCATGCTGCGGATATTTTCTACTCCTTTTCCGATTGTCCGGATAAATTGTCCAATACTGCCCAGGCTGTACCTAAAAAGAGGTCGTCTGTCTCGCCACTCCATAAGAAGTACCATAAACTTCTCAAAGAACTACATAATTCGAACGACTTTTCACTTTTTATTCGTCTAAACCGCCTCTCCACACTTATTCAACGACAAGATAATACGCGACTTCGTGACCAAGAAGCTAAGGCTTTGAGTCATCCTAACAAGTCGCAACTTCTTTCTATGTTGCATAAGTCTAGAAACGCTGATGTTAAGGCCGACTTCCAACTTCTAATTCTGGATAATAACTCATCTATCACCTCCCCACCTTGTATAGCCGAAGCCTTCAATGCATTCTTTGCTTCAGCCATGGCTCCAGCTACTGTCATTGCCCCGCCCCCATCTTCACCACTTACCGACTCTGTCCTTTCTACGATACCCTTCGATGCCAGGAGTATTTCCAAGCTACTATCCAATAGCAAACCCTCTCCTCGATTAGGCCCCGATGGCTCATCACCAATTGCACTCGTCAATGGTGGACCGGATCTCCCCCTGTTGTTGCTTAACCTTTTCACTCTTTCACTTAATGGTAGCACCGTACCTGCTAATTGGAAGCGCTCGGTAATCGTTCCCATTCATAAAAAAGGACCTTTACATGAGGTATCCAATTATCGCCCTATAAACCATACCCCCATCTTATCCAGAATAATGGAAAAAATAGGTAAAGATAATATTATTAACTATTTATTAAGCCTCAGTCTTATTAATCACAACCAACATGGATTCCTCCGTTCACGGTCCTGCATGACTTGCCAGTATGATTTTCTGAATCTCGTCACCGACTCTGCTGAAAGTGGGAAATCTCTTGTTGTTTTTTATCTTGATTTATCCAAGGCATTTGATCGTGTCCCTCACCCCCACCTTTTAACAAAGCTACGGTCATTTGAGATTGTCGATCCACTTCTTTCTTGGTTCTCGTCTTACTTATCTCATCGTTCACAGGTTGTCTTAATTAACGGGCACACCTCTAATCCTAAGCCTGTTACTAGCGGTGTTATTCAGGGCAGTGTTTTGGGCCCCCTGCTTTTCCTCCTATATATAAATGATATGTTTCCGACAATACTTAATGGCACGCCGTTTTTGTTTGCGGACGACATTAAGATAGTCTACACTTTCTCGCCTGGCAACCTCAGTACTACTATCCCTAAAATCTCTGCTGATTTAGCCGCTCTTGATGAATGGTGCTCAACCTGGGCGATGAAATTCTCCGCCGACAAGTGTATTTTCCTCACTTACAAATGCCAGGTTCCTCCTGGTTCTTTATGCATTGGCGGTTCACCCATCGACAGCCAGCCTTTAGTAAGAGACCTTGGCTTAAGTTATTCTTGCTCTTTCAACTTCTCGGAACATGCTGTCCTCCAAACGGCGAAGGCTAGAAAGTGTCTTGGTCTTCTGTTCAGATCCTTTCAGCTTAGGCAGAGCATTCTCTACATGTACAAATTACATGCCAGGCCCCTTCCCGAATATTGTCCCCTAATTTTCACTAGCATGAGAAAATCCGACAGGATTATTATCGAATGTATTCAAAGAAGATTCACAAAACAGCTTATCGGTTGGTCGTCCAACTTAAACTTCAGGGAACGATGCTTATCTCTCAAAATCGAACCACTATGGCTTCGTCGCATCAAGCTAAATTTGATATTTCTGTACAAGCTATTGACTAAGCAGTCCTATTCCTCCAACCAGTTGTGCTTCTCCCCGGATACTGGATGTTCACTCCGGAATAGACAGTATACTATTACCACACCCTCCGCGAGGACTGTTCTACGCTCTAAGTTCTTTCTCTTCGCGTACTCCAGAATCTGGAATAAACTTCCCTTGCACATCAGATCTTCTCGGTCAAAGTATGCATTCGTGCATGCTATTGATAAATTCCTTACTGTCCCAACTGTTTTGCGCTTATTCAACGTTCACGTAACCGAACGTCAAGCTTACGAGATAGGCCTTGACTTTTAAGCCATTGCTCTGCTTTCTCTCTTTACCTTACCTTCCAAAATAACCTCACCGCTTTAAAAATTCTGATTGCTTTGTTTGACCGCTTCTCCTAGCCTTCGCCATCGACATATGTAAGCATGTCTGCGTCCACTAACTGTTTTTCCATACCAACTTATAGGATCCTGCTAATTCAACTTTGAAATAAATCCTTTCAGATGCGCTCGCATTTATAGAGACCACCGTATTACTCCCCACAGGTTGTCAATATCTCTCACTCGCTCCACGATTTATTAACTTTATTTAGTTATATTGCGTATGCGGCCCTGAAACCAACCTCAACATTGCCATAAAAACTGCTTCAGTATCCAACCCCTGGTTGGATTTATATATATATATATATATATATATATATATATATTGTATATATATATATATATGTACATGTATATATATATATATATATACTCACTACTGTCCCATAATTATTAACAAAATCATGGTGAGTAACTCAACGCTCCTCGATATCTCTTAGCTTATAATGCCTCTCTTCCGCACCAGGTCCCACCACTCATACTTCGCTCACCACCTCTGCGATTTCGAACTGGAAAATCCAGTCTGATTCATCGCACTTAGCGTGACTCACTAACTGAACTCAACACCCAGTTATGACGTTACCATTTCTGCTCCCACCCTATCCCCCAGCTAAGGTTCTTCTGTAATTTCATGCAGAACTTGGTCTTTACTCCTGCTCAATGACCACTCTAGGCGAAATACTAACTTTCCCATTGAAAGTTCTAGCCACACGTAGGCGTTTCCCCTTTAGTCTCACGTTTCATGGCCGCAATGTGCCTTTGGGATCCGCCGCACCGATGAGCCCGTGCTAAACCTTTGTTCTTCTTTCCGTTAACCGTTGATCCTCGGCTGCGCCACTCTATCTCACTTTCCTTGCCGTAGTCTTTCGCGTCCGATGATCGCACCCACGTATATATATATATATATATATATATATATATATATATATATATATATATATACCTTGGGTATGCTCCACTCACTTGTCCCCCTTCCTAACTAGATTGTGCCATTTTACTACACACAATTTGCGTATATATAAATAAAACCGTTCCGTCCTTTAGCAATGAGTGCTCGCTCTCAGTTAATTCCTGGCTCAGGCTAGAACTCAGCCGTCCCATCCTGCTTTTTTTGTGCCTTTCTCGTACTTGCTACACGGATTACCATTCCTTAGTAACTAGGCTTCACTTCTCTACGCACATGCTCATGGTAAGTTAAGACCCCATTCCAACCGGAATCCGTATGCCTCTGCCGAATACCAGCACGTTTGCCCCCACATGAAAAATCCTCATTTTACCACTGTGTTTTCCCCCCTTTTTTACTGTTTGCCGTCCTTTACCACAGCTGGTGAACTGACCAGACTGTTTTCTTCCTATTTTCTCATTCTTTTTCCAGACCATACCATCTACTATTGTTTTATTCCTGGTTCCCAAACGGACACCCTCTCCTCATCCACCGCCTACTTGATATCGCCCTAAATCTCTACTATCACCCAACTACCCTAGAAGGCTACCAGTCTCCGTCTAGGGATCCCTAATAGACCTGTCCACTAGCCAAACGATAACTAACTGTTCGGATAACAAAATGTTCATTTTCTTGCTTCCATATAAACGATAATCATAACCCACAGCTGGAACACTCTCCAGACTGCCGCACTCCTAATCTCTTCCAGATTGCATTGGTTACTTGGGTATCCATCGGCCAAATCGACGTTTATTCCGGATTACCGTAAGGACTGGACGATTTGATCAATGGTTTAAACCTATATTCTCGCCTGCTGATGTTACATGGGGCACCGTACATGGATTAACAAAACCTCATGAGTCTCACCGGATCGCAGAGGTGATTCCTGACAGCAACCATCAACACATCCGCTCAACGTCTATTCCCAAATAATCCAACCCAACAGTTCAATTCTTCCCGCGTTGCAGTACGAAATCAATGGCCGGAACCCAGCCTTCGCAGCTGTCAACTTCCTCAAACCAGCCCCTTTTTACCTGCTTCCCACAACATTCTGCCTGCAACCAAGGTCTTTACGGAACAGAATACCAGCCATCTGCAGCCAACCATAATTTGATTACCGATTTTCTATCAAATACAAAAAAAACATTTTACACTCTTCCAACTCCTGCCTAGCCGAACCATTGACGTTTGTCTCCACTAATCCGTTTCATTGACGGCTTTTCTTTTCTTTAATAGTCCGTTATATGTCCATACACCATTCATGCTCTTCAAAAGTTCACTGAAGTCCCTGCGAAGCCTTTCACCTTCATTTGAATTTCCATATGACACTGTAATCACCTGCACAAAAGGTCCGTTTTATTATCACCTTTGAATCACTCGCCTTTATTTCACATGCTTCCCCCTAATTAGTTACCCAATGCTGGATCAGTGTCCAATATCCCGCTGGTATCTCTGACTGCACTTTGAAAGCCCCACGCTTGCTTTACTTCTAACAATGTTCTTTTGCATCTCTTACGCCCGGTTACTTGTTAGTGACCGTCTATTTGTCGCTTATATCAGCAATTCCACGACTGTCCAGCTATCCACACCGCCCCCAGCGATTTCGAAACCGATTCGAAATTCCCGCCTCAACCATTACCACTTTTGTTTACTCAAACACTACATGACTTTACTGGTGTATTTCGGTTGCTGTGATTTATAAACTTAGAATTTGTGAATACCTCACATTGACATGTATTGCTGTATACTCTGATCTTGCCTTGTGCATGTGTATTGACCACGGTCAAGAAATATACTATAACTATAACTATATATATATTTACAATTACGTAGGTGGCCAGCATTCATACTCTCTGTTGCTACACCCCAACCCACTCAGTAGCATGTCATGCTGCTCCAGCTTTACGTCATTATGACAGGATACACCTTCTGCAATATTCAATAAAAATGAGTACCTAATATTCATCCGTTCCATCGTCTTCTCAGCGAAATATACATCTTTGTAATCGCCGTAACTTTCCGCACTCCATATTGATTTATCTTCTGTTCTCACACGGTTATTTCTCGACCACAAAACCTACGCAAACAGTTCACGACCCATCACCTCTAGTCCCCTGGAATTCCCACCGACATCACTCGGTTGTCTCACCACTTCTCCGGAGTTCTTGCCCGTTAGCTATACAATTGAGTTCACCGGTATGGCACCTCAAATTTCAACTGCCGTGTCCGCTGACCGCTCCTATTTTACTTCAAATCTCGTGTTCCGATCACCTTTTCGTGCGGAAACCGCTGGTTTCATATTTCACTTCCACACTGTAGTATTTTCTGCCGTTTGCAACGGTCACCCGGACAGCTCTGTACTCCCCACCCCACTCCCACTTCTGCACGCTATCCGCCTCTGCAATCGAGATTCACATCGGTCCACAACTATTATTTCATCTCCTTCTTGCTCTGTAACATACCTACATTAACGTACGTGATTTGCTCGACGTCTACCTGGTCTCCTCTCGCTATTTCTGCCATCGTCGCACTTGAAATCCCGCCAGCTGTCATTCCGTTTGGTCTCACGCTGGTCTTGTGATTGCATCCGCTGGCATCATGCCATCAAGGTTTCCAATTTTGCGTTTGTGCACCTTTCAATGTTTTTTGTCAGCTACTCCGCCTTGAAACCTTGTGGATCATATCTGAGTTCCTGGGCATTTTGCCTCCATTCCTGCTGTAACGACCGGTCGTGGAAAATCTCCCTAAAACCTTTGCTGTTCAGCGTTTCTCCTAACATCACTCACTTGCTTACACTTTTGACGTGTCTTTACGAACTGTTTGTTTTTATGGACCAATTGTTGTTTCTTCGCGCCCGGAGCGATACTTCGTCATATCCTTGTTCTGGATCTGCGTGACGCACGTGCTCCTTGCTCGCACGCTGAAATTCGGTTTCTCGTTTGTTGAGTCCTTGTGATCTCATTATCGAGGTTTGTATCTTTTTGGTATCACTGTTTATTCAATAATCTAGTATCGTAGAATATCACGGATAATCGCTATTTGATTTCGGGATCCGTTGCGAATTTGGCCACGCATTGCTCAAACGTGTGTTACACCTGCTGCACGTGATTACGTATCTCAACTACGAAACCGACTTCACTCGCCACCGAGCTATGTGACTTCCTGACGCTCAGATTGAATTTCTACTGTCTTCTCCGCCGACCGTTTCATTTCGTTCTGAATCCGATTTCCCCTTCTTGTTCCTCGTACCAGACTCATTGGTCCTGTGGCTGTCGCCTTACTCGTGCCGTGTGACCTGCCTATCAAAATAGTCATCAGATCACTTATCTGCCCTCTACTCCATCATCGCTTCTGTGCAATATTCGTTTCTGCAATCGCTGCATAATGCACTTCAGGTTGATTTACTGTCATAATTCCATATCTATGTTGTTACTTCGTGACATATCCATATCAATGAAGATAAACCGCTGAACACTTACCGGCTCACCGCTGGCTCTTTCTCTCTTCACCGCTCTTGAAGTCCCTCCCTCTATCAACAGGATTTGTTGGTCTCTTCCCTTGTGATTCATTATGTCAGCATCTCACCATTAATTCTACTACCTTTTTGGCTGTTGATTCATGGTACTCGATATCTGAGGATCCTTTCGTGAGCATCCTGGCGTTTTGTATCCCTATATTGTCACACCGTGCTACGTTCAAACGACTCTCTGAATTCCCTTTGATGAACTCATTTTCTTCTTCCCTCTTCGGTTTTTGGCAGATGCCCATGAGTCAGCTGGAGTTTTAATTCTTGTGACTATTTCCAGTACCATTTACGCATAACTTCCCCTTTCTTAACCGACTCAAAACACCACCAGCCGATTCGACCATTCGACCCTGACCCTCAAATTTGCCGGGCATTATTACAGTTTAGTCCTCCTTAACACCCTCTTTGTTACACTGTGCACAGATTTTGTACCCTTTTGTAAATTCCGATTCCAACATCACTTGGGTCCTCTGGTCATGCTCTCCAGCATGCTTTGGGCACATCCAAAATACCCCATTATTATTGTTACTTACCGATCGCCTTCTCGAATAGAGCACGCTGACTTGGAGTCTGTACACATCCTCGCCCTTAGTGCTTGCCGCCGAGAAGCTGTTCCTGCGGACGATGCAGAGGAAAATATTGTCTACCTGGCCACCCTATCGGGTGCAACCTTGGATGTGCGAGTAGATTCCGGACGCCAGCGGCGGCAACTACACTCACTGACAGCAAAGCATAGGTAGGTAGGAAGGATCATTGCCATTATTCCAAACCATTTGCTTTGCTAGGAGGGCGTGGTAATAATCGGTTGTGGAAAATCCTTCGAAAGCACTACAATATCGTGTTTTTTGATTGAACCCGCCTCAGTGTTTCACTCCGGTTTTGACCCTACCATCAAGCCATAAGTCATCGGCTCTGTTTGACCAGCAGCCTCAAGTGAAAAATGATTGGAGGCCTGCGAACAAAAGGAGACTGATGAGATACAGAGAGGGTTCTGACTGCTACTCTCTCCAAGCAGTCCCTGCCGGGCCTTATCCAGTCAATGTTTGAGGGAATACACGAGAGTGGCTTCAGTTGTCTTCCCCTGACGTTATTCTGCTCGTTTAAGACCCCATAGCAAATGACTGGCTTTCAGTCTCAGTTTTTACACGGTCTTTCGCGAGCTGGATCCTGTGTAATTGCAGCTGGTCATTCAAAGATCAGATTCATTCATCCTACACTTTTTTATCATAGAGGCAGATGGAGTCCCTTCCATCTGGGCTTCCTCACCACAGCTCAGCAACTTAAATTCGGGGGGTGAGGAAGCCCCAGGCCACTACGTCTTCAGCAATACTTCCAGCAGTCACTTGAAAAATATGTCGCCAGATTCTTCTGCCGATTCCGCTGGGAGCGCATTATATTGGTCACCCCCGAGGTGGGTGGTACTCTAGTGATAGGCTCACCGACTACAGTCCATTTTAGGTTAGTGAGTGTCCCCTCGACCCATCACATCCACGAAAAAGCGGCTGTGCATGTAATTCTGGCCCAAAGTCTCTTTGGATGACGAGCCTGGTAAAGATCAAGTGCCCACGGACTCTCCGATGTGTCACGGCACACAAGCCGGTGATTTTCAGCTGATCTTCATAGCTGTTCCCGCGCAGCCCCTAAAAAGACCAGATGCACCTCTTCGCACTCTCTTCAACTTTGCCAGTTCTGCCGCCTTGCAACGGGAAGCGGCTAGTCCTCCGTAATTTAACCTCAGCCGCAAATGTGATGCATGAATTACCTGGAAATAGTTGAGTGAGAGATGGCCGAATGATCGAGTAATCGGCTCAAGGTTACTTAATGCGGGAGCACTAGCCTTGTAAGTCATTCTTCGCTTTTGGTGACGAGACCGCCGTCACTCTAGTATCTTTTTCACAGGCAGGACGGCAAAGAGATGTCTCATGCAAATAGAACATCACATTATGGAAGAACCCGTACTATGAGAGTATTAAAAAATCGTTCAGGATGTTCCACATGCTTTGTGAATGTGGCAGTGTTTGACAGTACTTCGTTAGGTTCGTCCAAAAGCATATCCTCTGCACTTTTGCTTTTATTCGCTTGGCATTTGAAGTTGGCTTTAAGTCGTCTCTGACAGTCGTGCTCGGACCACGGGAATTTGAAATTTTGGGCTTTTTACCTACCAGTCCATTCGGCGGCAAAAATGATGTTTGTATATATTTGTGCTTTTTGCAATTTTCAACTTAGTACTGTGGAAACTACGAATCATCCTTGTTCTGGCTTTGGGACTTGTGTGAATTGGCTATGCGTTGCTCGATTTGCGATTACTGTGGCTTACAATCCCACACTCTCGCATGTGGTCATCTGTCGGTGTTGACCGTGAGGGTCACAGATCGGACCATCTATCCGGGGTCTTGATTTCCCCTCGGAGTGCAGGCCCATCTGCTTTCGACATGATCGTGCGCCTGATCTTAATTTCGTCCCCTTGGTTGAGACACGGCGATCGGAAAATAGCAGGTAAGTCACTGATATAGGCCAAGAAAAGGAACGGGCCTAAAACCCATTTCTATGTAATGCCTTTAGTGGCAGCTTGCAATATATATGTTAGACTGAGCTACCCTTACTGCCAATGTCCTCTCCCTAAGGAAGCCCTCGATCACCAGAAAAAAGTTGATTCGAAAAACCATAGCCTTCAGCTCACCTATAAGATGGTCATGAAGAACCTTGACAAAAACTTCAATGGAATCCACGAGATTTAATTTCGTTAGGTGTCCCTGGACCCTGGTGTTTGCCCAGCACTCTAGTGCAATCAGCAAGTTTGTGAGGCAGAAATTAGGTTTCCGAAAACTATGTTGTTCTCGGCGTAGTAGGTCGTTGACACCGATATGCTCCCGTAGCCGCGTGACCAGCAGGTGACTCACAACCTCCCTCAACACCTATGTTAGGCTGACAGATCAACAACTGACTGTCTCGACCTTATCCTCATCTTTTTGTAGTGGAGCAAAAACAACAGCTTCCTTCCATTTCCAAGGAGTTTACAGCGGATAAAAATGCGTTAAACGACTGTGTGACCATCAGAGTTAACACACAGACCAGCTCCTTTGCCTGCTACGGGGTGCGCACAATCAGATCTCGGGGCTCGGTTACCCTTGATTGCACGCATGGCTACCGCCACTTCTTCCTCAGTGATTTCCCGACAAGACTTACGGGGGACTTCCTCCGCAATATATTTAGGATGATTATGCTTCAGTCCTGGAGAACAGACTGACAAGTAGTGTCTCGCCCATATCTTCTTCTTCAGTAACAATTAGCCAGTGTCCATCCTGTAGTGCTCTAAGGGCGATTGTGGCTGCAGTCCTTGATTGCAGATGTGCAAACGGGCGTTCGGGTGAGCGAACCAAGTGAATTTCTGACACCCCTTCAAATGTGGTCGCTTTTCCCGCCTACGTTGAACGCACTGATTACGGATGGTGCGGTAGCAATCATAACCCTTTCCGATTACGTGACACAGTTTCCATGCGCGATTCCGATGCCTCAATATACTTCTGAGGCGTAAGGCCAACCAAAGCTGGCCTTTTTTATGGGTTCACTGTCATATAGATAGGGCAGAAGTTTGGAGCAGTTGAAGGATTTCATCCAGAGTTACTCTCCAAGAATTGTCTATCTCGTATTGGCCCTGTGGATACCACACCACAGAGGGCCCGGCCCCCAGGCTTGCTGGAGCGGAATTGGTCAACTTTTGAGTCCACTCCGTAGTTCTGGAGTGAACTTACTTCCCCCCTCCCAGCTGATGGTCAACACCGCATGGTGGCTGCTCCTTAGTGGAAGTAGGAAGTCAATCTGCTTCATATGGGAACTTCCTGGAGATATCACCGTATCCAGGATAGACTTTTGGTGATCTTTGGTTCGAGTGGGCGTGCTGACGTGTTGGTACAGGGAAAGCCCCGGCGCCGTTAAAATGACATCGCAGGAAAACAAACCCCCCTGCATTGTACCGTAGGTTTTTCCAGTGCATATAAGTCAAGTTGGAGCCGCTTAAAATTAGAAAGTCCCCCTTGCCAGCCCAAAGTTGCGTGCCATTCAGTGTTTCTGGGGCATCTGCTTCTGCGGACCAGTGAATGGCTCCTATCCATTCAAATCCACCGGGTCTTCGCTTTAGGCGACACCAAAGAGGTGGCCGTGGCCCTTCCGGAACTACCTGACGATCTAGTTGTAGCAACGGAACATCGGCTGGGATGTACGGCACAACGATCTCCTCTCCCCTAGCTTGGTTCTCGTCATCGCTGTACAGCTTGTCCCCTGGAAGAGTTAATTCCAAACCCATCACTTCCATGTTAGGCCACGTCTCTGTCAGGGGAACCAGCGTTGGCCGATGGAGAACCATCCGTGTCTGGAGCCCATCTCGATTATTCGACTGACTCCTGACATTTGAAGACATGGAAAATGATTGTCATTGTGTATCCGCCGTTTCTCTAGGAGCCCTCGCTGTTGATTCTGGGTTGCGTACCCAGGTTTGAGTCAAGCTTGGTCCAGTCTCAAATGTCGTCTTCATTTACTCGGTCTAAATGGCCAGCAAGACGATACGACAATGGCAATCAAGAATTCGTCCGACCCGAGTATCTAGCAGAGTGGCAAAACATTGTCTTAGATTTGGGGGTCACCAAGTGGTTTGTGGCGGAGTACTGAAAAATTTACTGACCATAAATATATGAAAACCAGCCTCAACAGTGATCCTTTGGTCAAGAAATCCTAGAACCAAAGTGGAAAATAAGGCTGTGTCAGTTAGCAACAGTCACTTTACAGCTGTTACAATGGGACCAAGATAAACAGTGTGGCAGAGGCGAAAAACTGGTGAGTTGGCCAGCAAGATAGCATGACAGAGAGTCGGAGGGAAGGTCTTCGACACTGTATCAGTTGATCGTCCGGCTAACAGTTACGAACGAATTCAACCATTGTTGCATCCCCACTGCCGGAACTGCCTGGCTGGTGATTCTGTTGGGTGAACGGCTTCCGCTGCTGTCGAAGACATCACTGCTGCACTCGGAAACCACGGGTGAAAAGACCTGTTCCCCCATCAGCCTGCGTTCACGGAGCACTTGCGTCGCAAGCCTGGGCCTTTCTCTGCCTTTAGGGTCGAGATCTCGTGGGGGTCTCGTTTTCACTCTTTCAGTTAGCACTGGTGAGGCCACTGTAGCTACTCCAGTATGCTAGATTGGGTATATGCTGTAAAAAGGGTAAAGAGGTTGCAGCGGTTGCGTGAATGAATTCCCGACAAAACTGAACTTGGAAGTCGGGTAGGCTCATCGCCCAGTAATGGGTGTGACGAGTTTTTCAGTCAGAATAAGTAATCAATTAAGGCAACGATGGAAGATGCTGAGGAATTAGAATGGTATCTGTATAAATTCACAAGGGACGGTGTGCTGACAGGAAAACTCACAAAGAAACACCAGCCAAGAATTGGAAAAATTATCAATAATACCGGATACGCCCTTGAACCAAAAGTTTTATTGACCCGGGAAATAGCAGAAATGTTATTCCGAAGGAGTGGTGAGGTGTCCTCTGAGGAGAGGAATGGCGTAAATTAAACAAAGTCCGATTTATCACGACATGGTTACTTAGTGTCCGGCCAGAGGTTATGGAGGAAACACTCACAATGGGGTGTGGTGCAGGTGCCCTATCATGGAAACTTGGTGGAGCACAGCGACAAAGGCTGATAAGTGAGTGAAA
Organism: Fasciola hepatica; assembly: GCA_948099385.1. Lineage (NCBI taxonomy): Eukaryota > Metazoa > Platyhelminthes > Trematoda > Plagiorchiida > Fasciolidae > Fasciola > Fasciola hepatica. Next base: position 1,483,670 of record CANUEZ040000124.1, read on the forward strand.
TGGCATACCAGTAAAGGGTTTATTTTAGTTAATTGGTGAGCACAAGTTGACGAAAAAAGAGCTTGAGGGAGTTGATATAAGGTGATCTTATGAAGTCGTTGGGGTTGAGCATAAGTGAAACTGTCAAGAAATGCTGACGATCGCTTAACGGGCATGCCGATAAGAGTCTGGTATGGGGCGTTAGAGACAAAACCGGACGGTCAGTAACCTGGTATACATATAGTTCATCTCCAGCAAAGAGTTAGATAAGTTGCCTTCAAAGTGCTATTAAGCGTAGATGCCCAATAGTTGAAGATTGATGGAAAAAGCGACACTAGGAAAAAGGTAAGCGAAATAATATTCAGCTGTTGGCTTATCTGCGATGACTCCGAAACTGACATGAGGAAGACAGATTAACAACGAAGTGGGAGTAATTGCTGTATATATTTTAGATATCGGACGGAATCAACTAGAAGTTGTACATAACTGAAACCGTTCAAACGTTCAGATGATTGGGTGACTGCATACGTTGAAGAAAGTCCGGTCTGAGACACTGGGGAAAGAACGGATTAATGGCATCCAGCTAAAAATGCTAATTGGGAGCTTAACGGGTTGTGGTGAGAGTATCCGATCGTGATAATTTGGTAGAATGGCGACTGAGGTTAGCAGATGAGTGAAACGTAATACAGTTTTGGATTCGTCTGGGTTCACCAGTGAATAGCATGGGAACATCAAAAGTGGGTACCAAAGTGGACGCGGGAGATAAAAATATATTAGACTAATAGAGTCTTGTCACAGTAGTTCATACAGGAAACTGTCAGGGCTTGCAGGCGGTTGCATAGCTGGGGACGCCGGAGATGGTCTGATATAGGACACTGCGGAAACATCAACCATCGATGTCCCGGGCTATGGATAGCTCATGACCAGTGAGACTGCCAGGAAATGAAGAGGAATGAACAACAATGCATGAGAAGGATGAACATGACGCAAAGAACGGAGAGCTGGTGTAATGCAAATGAAGCGCTGGAAGGAGGACCGCTTCATGCTTTGTGATGTTGTTACCGTCTGAGAGAAATCATACATGGAAGATGGTTTTGTTTAGATAAATCTGGTGGTGACAAACAAATTGCCTAACGGATAAATGATCTTTTTAGGAGTTTATCACAAGTCGCGGTTTTTATAACGAAGATTTCTGAAAAGTAAGCCGTTGAATATTTCGGGGTGGGGAAGGTGGTGTTTGAATGAAGCTGAATGAAGGTAATGACGGGATCAATTTAGATGGATGGAGAGCAGTTAGCCGGAGATAAATGTCGGAAACACAAGGCGATGGCCTATTTTTCCGATCCCTCACAAATGTGTGCATATATCGCTCTGGAACATGAACAGGTACATGATGGACTTCGTTCGGGAACGTTGGAGGGGAAAACCGGGGGTCGTATTACAACGCAAGGGATGGTGTTTTCAACCCACAATCTAGGATTGTGGGTGAAGCTAGCCTTGCCCTGGACACCCAGCCTGGAAAACACTCCCGGCAACTTGGGGTGTGATCCGCCGGCCCAGTTGCGCCTGCGCATCGTTGTAGACTTAGTAATAGTAATATTGGTATATTTCTCGGCCACGGTCGAGACGCACGCGCTAGCGCATGATCATGGTGTAATACGTTACTCAATAAGATGAAATATTTACAAATTCTAGGTATGAAAGTCGAGAGTATCAGAGATGGAAAACAAAGACAGCAACGGTTTGAATGGATCATTCTGACAATGGTTTGCGCGGCAGTTTTCAACCAGTTTCAAATCCAGGCTAGGCAGTGGTGCGCGGTAGAGATATCAAAAAATCGTTAACGCAGTGCCAAGAGGCATTATGAACAAGAATGATGCAAGCCAAGGAAACCGGAGGCCAACTAAGGTTCTGCAGATGGAGTAAATTTTGAACAAGAAGAAAAGGGGGGAAAATCGACGCATGCAAGGAGGATAGCTATCCATGAAGACAATGCAGACCCTGAATGACGGATTTATCGGAGTTCGGCAAACGGAATGAGTTTTGAAGCAGGGGGACATGAGGCCAATTTCGTGAAAACGAACACCGGTGGATGTGGGAGAAACAGCAGTCTATAAAAAGGTGAGTCTAGATTCAGGATCAGTAACATGCACTATTCAGAAATGAGAAAACGCAACTGGAGGGTCCTCGAGATGTGGAGAGTCGATTTCCAGGCAGCTACGGTATTTCCTGTTGTGTGGTTTGATTTCGGTCCCAGTTGCTGTGGTAGGTTCCACTTCAGTCCGTCAGTACGAGTCAAAGCGGCATCCTTGGTTAGCCAATTTGGCGACTGAGATAGTGGGAGACAACGAACCTGAAATAAAGGGGGATTGCAGTCTAGACGTGGTTCCAGCTGTGGGTTATGATAATATACTAAGGCAATAAATAATGGATTGGTTAGGTCCATGTGAGTGGGGCATGGGTAAAATAGGCTCGCAGTGGATATGAGCTATACTGCTGAAGGCTGACGAAGTTGCGTACACTGGCTTGGTAACAGTGTATGCATTTCAAATTATTTATGATTTGCCCGTGAGCACGGCATCGCTGGGATACTAATAAAAGACCTACGGCTTCACGATTAAGAGTGGTTAGAAATGATAACCCTCAATACCGTTTGCTTACGCAGAACGCAGTTTGGCAACGAGGCGATAAGATAGGTTTGAAATAACAGACTGAGCGAGTAGGACTAACACACTGTTTGCGTAGCGCTACGCTGTTACTGTCTCTTTCGGTATAGTGGTTATCCTATACTGAGTAGTTTCTGAGGAGTCTGAAAGTAAAAGGAACTATTGAGGTGGCAGTGGTGATACATTAGAGGTAATTGGTCACTTGCCTTGGAACATTGACATGAGTTCATCTATGCTCTTCCTCGATAGTCTATCGTACTGAGATTAAGCTCCAATGTGAGCAACGAAATCTGATGTGGATATGATTGCATGGTTATCGTGGAATCTTTTTCGTTGTTATCGTACTGCAAAGCAGGACTACACCGATGTGAGTACTGGCTTGGGGAACCGTGAGAGGTGGGAATGAGGTGGGTCCGAATTTTCGTCAGGGAAGCAAACTCTAACGGTCTACATTCCGTGCTCTTGGTAGGCGGCACAAGGACCAGCCTCAGGTAGGGAGGTAGCACGATACACAACTACTGACATCCAGCACGTGGCGCTCCAAGAAGGATCCACAATTTGTTTAGACGTTCTTATTATTTTTTAATGGTTTTATCACAGTCAGGTATCTGGCTGTCAAAGAAGGCGGAGCTGCTTTTGGTGGGCGAAAATGGCTCCCATGCCCCGGCCGAAACATGGACCGCACGTAGCAAGCCGCGTTGGGAATAAGTCAACCACACCAGTCAATCCGCAGCAACACTACAGCCCGGAGACATGGGTCACATGTGACAAGGCTGGTGTGTCTGGGAGACAAAACAGTGGGGTATTTTTTTCTCACTTTTTTTGTGCCGATCTCTTACTTTTTGGTGTTCATGTCTTATTGGTGGTCAACTCTGTGCAGGGAGACCATCACGGCCAGGAATATTTGCAGAAGTGCCGCGAAAACACTCGCCTTATCCGTGAAGTCAGGACACCCAGGCCGTTTACATGGGACAAAAAATGCGGGGGAGTTAGAGTCAACCACAGCCTGTGATTATTCGATGGGGTTTATGTTCAACAAAACGCCAGTCTGCACAAAGATGGGGTATAACTTGCAGCTCTAACAACGTGATTCGTCGGTACTATCCACAGATGGTTTGTAGTTTTTCTGGCTAAGTATCAAATGTTGTATAGGCCAATCGTGGAGGATGCTAGAGTTCTGTGATAGGGACAGAATTTGGGCTGTGAATGTCTGATGGTGACTACTGGAAGGAGGTTGAGGATTCTGATAGGTGCTGCTTCTTGGGTTAGAGACAGAGGCAAAGACCTAATAATAATCAGCACTGGAAACGTTCAAAGACTATCTTTCATGCTTCCAGTGGTATTTCATATAATCAAATACGACTTCTGAAGCACTGGCCTCAGTCATGACAGTTATTATGTTTAGGCATTGTAAACTGGTAGGTTTACGCTTAGGTGATAGAACGCCCGATGTACGCCGGCTAGAGCGGTGGATTAGACCGCGCCCTCACCTTTGGGATTGGTACGAGCTTTCGCGATGAGGCAAATAGCCGTAAATGGTACGTAGTCCAGGACCTAGCGACCAGGTATCAGGGGGTCCTGAAATGTAACCAGGGGGGCACCATTTGGGTAACTTGCAAGTAGCAGACCGACAGGTGGACGCATATGCCAGGTCAGTGGTCGGTGTGGTCTCCGGAGCAACGAAAGTCACAGAGGGAGATGCATGCGGATGAAACTCTGGAAATAAGGAAAAAGTGGAAGAATGCATTCTGGGATGTTGTGGATGAACGAGCGTCCATAATAAAAATCGGTGATGGTCAATCAATCTGTGAGACCAGTTTTTCCTTACAGAAGGCAGACAAGAGCTCTAAATTTTTCTGTGTTGAATCTTTCGTACACTACCGCTGTCTACACGAATTAGAAGCCTGAACCCTTCCCGTGGACTTGGTCAACGGGCGTGTGTATATCTAAGAGCAGTATGGTTTGGGTAACTCTTGAGGAAATTCTAAAATGATCGCTGGAAGTGGAACGGCATATGTCTAAAGGTAGATTATTCCATACGTTTCGGTGCACAGTGACGAGGAAGTCGGAACATAATTTAGTGTTCTCAGTGGGGGCTGAAAGAATAAGAACCCCATAACGTAGCGGATGGCTATAAACAGGCGTGAAGTGTAGTGGATTAGAAGTATATGACTAGCTTTGGAGGAGGTTTTACAAAAAGAAAAATTTCGATTTCACGCGGCAAAGCCCTTAAGTGTCTGGCTTCAAAAATAAGCTTCCTTCTTCATAAATGAGGTATGGGCTCCATCCACTTAACCGCCTGGTAGAAATTTGTTGGGCAGATTCAGTGGAAGTTTTTCCTAATTTTCGCAAACTAGAGAAGAATAAAAGTGGTATTTTAATAGAGGCCTGGCGGGAAATTTTTATGGTGAGAGAATGCATCCTCGAGGTTGGAAGGAGCGAGGTATTAGGCCCAAGCAACTTCTGGCCCTGGCAGCTCCGAGGGTCGTATATTCGGAAAATCAAATGTGCGGGAATAGCTTAGGCCAAGGTCTCCGACAATTTGTTTGCTGGCAACGGATGAACCACAAATGGCTAGGGACCCTGGAGATAGGTTGCATTTATATATAAGTACCTCACATTTTACAGCAGAAAAATTCATCTACCAAGTTGAGCACCATCTTTCGAGTGCTGATATGTCTCTAGAGATGTTTGAGACAGCAGAAGCAAGACAGTCAGGCTTGAGCCTATAGACGATCTTTATGTCGTGAGCAAAAAGTGATGGGTAGTCGTTACCGACGGAGGAGTGTATGTCGTCTACGCATGAGGAGCAGCAGAGGCCAAGGAAGCTACACGGTGTAACACCGCTTGCAACTGGGGTAGGCCTAGACCGATGTACATTTATTCAGACAAAGTGAGAGCGATCAGATAGCTGAGAAATAATCCAGGATAGCATGGGTTCAGTGAGGCCAAATTATCGGATTTTGGCTGAAAGACGAGAGTATGAAGTGCGGTAAATGCCTTTGACATATCCAAATAAAGTACTATAAGAGCCGATCCAGCGTCTGCTGTCTCAGTATGGAAATTCAAAACATCAAGTTGGTATGTTGCGCAAGATCTTGACCGAGGGAAACTTCGATGTTGGGGATTAACAATGTTTATTATGAGGGGTTACCTGGCATTGTGCTTTGACGAATTTTTCTGCTAACCGAGAGATAAAAGGTGTATGGTTTATGTGACGGTAATTTGTTACCACACGCAACGGGCCTTCCGCGTGGCGCGGGATTGCAACTGAGCATCTCCAGTTTGCCGGCTCCGGACTGAAGTTCATTCGTGGGGTAAACAGACTGAGCAGTAAGTAAGGCAAGTCGGGTCCGGATTCAACCGTCGCAGTGGGCAGTAAACCGTCAAGTCCTGGGTGAGATGATGGCATGAGAGTGGGTGATAATTAGATAGTTCGAAAGTCAGAGTCTACTACGGATAGAGCTGAAGCGGTAAGTGGACAAAGAGGAGGATGGAAAATTTTGGTAATAAGGGCCATAGTGGAGGCATAGAATGAGTTAAAGGCTCCGACAATAGTTAGGGAGGCGGAGACGGATACATTATCTGTTGCAACTACGTGCTGGATATCAATATGATTATTAGAGCTTCCGGCCTTGTGCGGTATTGGCAGACAAAGCGATCGATTTAGGTTTCGAAGATTCTTTAAACCTTGGTCGGGCAGTTTAGTTTCTTCAAGCCTTTGAAAAATAGAAATGGTGCGGGCAAGATGAAAAAATGATTTGCATGATCGTGTGAAAAGTTATAAATTTTTTAAAGTTTGGCATACTTCAGTTGCCGAGAAGTGATGCAAGATTTCCTGTCATTCCTTTGCTGAAAGAGGCTGGTAGGCTTCTCAAGACACCTATAAAACTGCATAAAATTATCGGTAACGGGTTGTGGATCACCATGGGAAAAGGCCCCTCGAATCGGCCTAACGACTGGTCATGAGGAGAAGCTTCCAGTCAGGAAGAGGAGTTGGATTGATGCTGTGTGATATCGCTGTACGCCGCGGCTGGGTGGGATTGTGGCAGCGAACCGCATTGTGGTCGCTGCTGGGAAAATCTTGGGAGATTTGGACAACTATGTGGGGGATACCGTGGGTAGGGATAAGATAGTAAATGCTTCTTTTCCTCGTAGGAGAGCGGACATACTGTACCTATTCTCCTATGCTGGTACTTGTTAACATTGGTATAAGGTAAGCGGGTGCAGATAAAAATGGCCAAGCCACCTTAGATAGGTTGAAGTCAGCAGCAAAACTTTTCACACTTGAGAGCAGTAAATAGAGGTTTTAGAATGCATAAATTAGGCGAAGGAATCCAGAGACATTTTCATCTGGTGAAGGGCGAAATAATCCAGCACGACCTAGCGAGCCGGGAACGTGAACGGCAAGCAGAAGCGAGTCGGGGACTGAGTCATGTAGAATGTGCTGAACGGTGGCCTTTAGGGTCTGCTACACGAATGCCAAGTGACCTCCTCCATGCCGGGTTTCCCCGTTTATTCTGGAAACATTATACCCTACAAGCATGATCTGCTCCATTGCAGTGTTATCGGTTAGCCATTGTTTGGTACTGAAGGTGATATAATAATTAAAACTAGTGGCTAGATATTGCAGGTGCCGAATTTTGTCCATGACAGCTCGACTATTACGAAGAATCAAAGAGACACCGTTTGTAGTATTTGGTCCTGGAGAATTTGATTGGTCTGGTAGCTTGTGTAGTGTGGAATGGTTTATATTCGTGGTCCGGATTGAAGATTCGTACGCGATTGGCTAATCAGCATTGGTAACTTTGGGGTTTGACCTGTAGGCTGTTTGGTAGCTTAGTGCTCCACGGCCAACAGAAGGGCTGATAGTGCTACTGCTTCGGGCCGTGCTAAAGAGCGGTGAATCTGACCTTCGAGAGTATGAGGGGTATTTAGAATGTCTGAATCATCGACGTTTCTATTTGTCCAAGTTTAGGTAATGATGTGAGACTCCATAGATCTACAGGCTTAGAACAGCCCCGGTTTGGGATCGCAGGCTAGGTTGGTGATATGGGACTCACGACGGATCCCAATCCATCCCCATAAAAATTGCCGTTACATCTGAATTGGCAAGGGCCGCGCTTCTCTGCACCTTCTGACAGTACTGCCAATTTTCACCTTTCAACAAGCCCTCAATTTAAACATTCCTGACCATGTACGTGGCTCCTCCGATGCTATCGGTGAGGTAGCTTGAGTTCCGAGTGCGGCATTCGGCTGCTCTAAGGGACTTCTCACCAGTGCCCTAGAAGGTTTAGTCAGGTTTCCACCAACTGATAGGCCACCAGGCCTTACCCCGTGCTCGTATGGTGCAATCTGATATCTACCGTTGGTGGTGTGAACCACCACTGCTGCCCTCTTCGGAGGTCTACCTCGGGTGGACTCGTCAGCGAACTCCACTAGTACTGGTTTCGCATGATGCTCGCCTTTGTTCGCAAGCGGCGACTCCCATTTCCTCACTCTGTACAGTAGGGTACGAAACACCTGCGATTCGCAGTACGTCATAAACCCTCCTCCTCTCTTCTGACTCCCTTGTGAAGAGATCCTTTTTGATCTGGGATCAATAGCCTGTGGTTTGGGACCCTTCCAGTAGATGAGATCTACCTTTGTAGATACTTTGTCTTATCTTCTAGCACAAGCAGCGCAAGATCTTCCGCTCTGGCCGGCCCATCCTGTTCGGCTCATCGGCCCTCGTCTGTCTCTTCTGAAGGGGGTTGAGGCAACGGCCGCAGTGCAACCCCCTGAGACTCACCTACTCACTTCAACAAATGTTTCATCAGGCGTGCCTACTACTTCTGCAAGCAATTTCACATCACCTGATTGAGGCGTTTTGGAACACATGCTAGTGGGAATATCTCGTGAGCCCTGGTTATTCTCCTGGGCTTGCAGTTTGAATGATAGTCTGACAGCTTCCTCGCAAGCAGCATAGACCCACTCAATCCAGTTAATCCTTTTCTAAAGCAGATAGGTTGCCCTTCCTATTCCTGAACACGTAGGGTTAGCCCGTCTCTTGCTCACCTTGCTCTGTGTACAGTTAAGTACAAGTTTTCACACGTGGATGAGAGGCTGGGATCAGAAATTGTGGGATGCTGACAGACGCAGAGAATATGGAGGAAAATATTTTGAGGGCCGACTAACAAACCACAACAACGTTGACACTTGGCAGTTGGCATTTTGGTGTTGCATAATCCGTCTGGCAGAAATTTCTGCCGTAAATGGGAAACGAGGCCATTCCACAGCGAATGGTCGTACATCGCACGTTAACTGATGCTCTTCAAGACCTTACTGCGGACACTAGTTACACTTCTGGGCCGGCAGCTAAATGGGAAGTGCAGGAGGTCTCTTTTTGGAGAAATGATTGATTATGGCTTTTTACATGGTCTTGGGAAGTGTCGCAGGCTGGACAACCTTGGAACAGTATGAAGGGTACGAAGGTGAGGATATTTGATTGTCCTTTCGGTATTATTGGTTGTTCATCATCCGAGCCCATCGAGCCGTGCCGATTGACACGTTTGAACTGTATTTAGATTACTGCTGCCCTGGTGTCGTTCTACGGATTTTGAGGAAAAGTGGGAAAGGATTGCTTGGGCTTATAGTCAAGCGTAGAGCGAACGTTGTTCGGAAAAAGCTCAGTCATTTGCCCTGAAGTAGTAGCTGGGGTGTGTTGGGGAAGGTATAGAGCTAGGGCAGAAGGTTTGGTCTTCCATACATGGTGAATGGGCTCAAACGAAGCATTTGTCAGAGAGGCCCGCGGGAGAAAACTCGTTCGCACCTATTCAAAGTTTTCAAGGCTTTTTGACTTTTATTCTTTTCCATTCCTTTTTATTCTGTCCACACCTGCTGTCAGCTGGGTGCACTTCACAATGGTAAACAAAAGCGCATGCTTTTCCGGCAAGCGGACACTGAGAAGTGGTGGTGTACGCTCAGTGTTTTTTATCTTCTCGCCCAGGAAGAAACGGGTATCTGCGTTATAAATGCTTTGCCCAGTTTGTGCACTGGGTATATTTACATCGGCATCCCAGAAAGTGGATTCTATGTGGGGTGTAAAACTCTCTAATTTGGAAGAAGGTGGTTTCTTTAAAAAATCCTACAGTCCTGAACGACGATGTGCGAGATGACCATTTGATGATACAGTGAAAGCTGGGGCTTTCTTGATCAAACTTCCCTGCTGGACAGGAGTGACAGATCCTGGCCACCTGATGCTTCTCGTTCTTGGTGAAGAGGCAAGAGGTGTGGATGGTCACCTGTAGGAAAATCTAGTTGGAATCGAGACATGTTCCTTCCAGGACATCTGAGAGAGCTGAACATCGAAAACCGAGCTCTTGGAATGAAAGCCAGGCCGGCCTATAAGGGAGCTTTAAAGCCCTCCACCATCAATGATTGGGTTGATAGATGGATGATTAAGGCTTTTTATATGTTCGGGGAAGGCTGCCAATTTTTCCCGTCGGCTGTGTTGCGGTCGGTTTATCGCACCCACGGCCTGACTTCCTTTAATAGTTTGGGTTATTTTCACTCAGAGGCGGTAAGATGGAGGGATCGGCGGTAAAGAGATGACCAGGGCTGTGCGTGGCATTTCTTCCAGATAGAGTAGAACAGCAGCTCGGCCACCGCCGGAGTCCTTTCGAATCACTGAATATCCGTAGATGTCTACTTCTCCGACTGAGTCACCTTAGACGAGCTACATTTTTGTGTTACCCATAGTGTGGGGGTTCCTGTCTGCCACATTTGTCTAAGCTCTGGCATCTAGCTAGAGAAGCTCAAGCAGTCGTTAGCTAAACTTCGAAGAGCGCACTCACAAGAAATTTTAGTGGACGAAAAAAGAGGTGGATGGATGAGGACCTGCTCTGACCATTTTAGTGTGTGTGATGTCTGTTGTCAGTTCCGGCCCCTGTGAGGACTGCTTCGGCAGGTTTTCTCGGTTTGCGCCTCTGGGGGCGAATCTTATTCTTTACTATCCAAAAATGCGTCTTCAGATATTGGGTTTCCCAGAACTCAGCCGAATGTGTTGAAAACGATAAAAAATGCAAGAAGCCAGTGTATCTCCCAGTTCTGTTTGTTTCGTAAAGAATCCCAGGTCAGCCCTTGGAGTGTTTACAAGGGGATGATTCTGCTGGCCGGGAACTGTTTGGGCATACGATTTGTTCTACCCACACGAGGTCCTGTGCAAAACAAACTGAACTGGCCTGAATCCTCGTGAGTTTAATTTAAAGCGCTGCCTGATTCATCTGAAGTCCGGTGATCCAAGATCCTTGCCATATCACTTAGGCCCCGGCCGCCAGTCCTGTGACATGACCTGACCTGTAATCTCAGCGGTGAACCTCATGACAGAACCTTAGTCGCACGAAATTTGTGGTTACGAGTCCGGTACCCGAAGTTTTCCTACCCAAGGTATTTTTTAGAAATCTTTTCTTTAGTTCCGTGTCATCTCTGAGAAAGATGAATTGATCTACCAATTTTATACCGAAATTCTACGGAAAGATGGTGTGTTATGCTTTGTGCATTTAAATTCGCCATCTGATGAGTAGTTTTGTGCCCAAGTAATTGACGCCCCTGTTGAGTTTTGTGAAATGTCAACGTTTATGTTGCGCCACTTTGAGGGTAAAAGGGCAAAGATAGAGTAGGAAATTGGCTATCATCTTTAGTCGTGGGTTCATGTCCATCGAGTTATGATCCCGGTATAGTATATTTCGGTGGTTTTCCTTCAGTGTGTTTGCTGGAACCTCGATCTACTTATGGTTCTTCTGTACACAGTTGCATACCCTACCTTGCTATCTAAAGCATATAATGAATATACCTGTCATTACTTTATTCCGAGAAGATTCAAATTGCTTGTTAGTGAAATTAGAATATCCTTCCCTTCTACCGTAGGTGCAGTCAGAGTCAGCTGAACATACACCAGTCTCCACTGTGGGACGATGATTTTTGGACGAAGCTGTGATACATCATTTCTAAGCACTAAGGATGCTAATGACACTTACTCAAATGTTGCATTGTACTGACGATGAATTACTTACGCAACAGTGGTGTGGTCACTGTTTACGTGACATAATATTCGTGAACAGTTGACGTTGATGGCATGTTTTAAAGTCAGGTTCTTGTTGGACGACATTTCCTAAGGTAATAATATATATTTATATAAATTTGTGCATTATACACTGATTGATAGCCTTTCATAATGAAGGGGTTCAGTCTCAGTACCTAATTTAACCTGTATTACACGGATCGTTATCAGATCTTAGCCAATTTCCTCGGCACCGGTCTCTAGCCACGGTATTCTCTCACCGTCAGTTCCTCTGGAGGAAAAGTGCATCCATGGACTCCCAACGGCCGCCATAGGCAAAACGAATTCATTCGGATTACTTTTGCCACACGTAATACATCTCTTATTTTGCTGTACGAGACCATCAGGGAAGTGTCGTCTCCAAAATCAACCAGCTAGCTGTAGATTGCAGTTCTCGTTACACCTGAAGAAGGCTCGTCCCGCCTAAAACAACCTACGAAATAGAATGGAAAAGTAAGCCACCGTCCCGAGGCTGCCACATCATCACAATACAAGGGAGTTTTCTCGAGCTGCGTATTCGGGCCTATGTAGCAGCCACAGCTCCATATATGTAGCCAGCATTGTGTGCGTGAACTGAACTCCAAGTAGTCCGTTAGCCTTACAAGCCTCTTCAGCCCATTCTGGTAATGCGCACCAGGTGATGACATTTATTCCGTTGCTGTTCAGTGTAACCGCGGCTGACGCAAGGATGTAGCTGTGCGCCGCAATTACCGTGTCGCTAATGAAAAGGAAAATTAACCCTTTTTCGAGCTTTTAAAATGTATCCTTACGTGTAAATATATATGTTCTATTTATAAGTAGACGTCTCTAGTTAGGTGCAGTGCCTGTGTATTTCTCCCTCGAGCAGTACGCACACAGTTTTGAGCGAACCTCAAAACCGAAAAACGGTTGATTCGTAAGCTCTACCATATCGGATTTTTAAACGAACAGCAACATGAGACATGCGAACCCCAATCGTGTGATCACATGGGCTCAAAAACGAGAACCAGGCTTACGGCTTCAAAGAGGCAATCACGTGCGTCACGCATGTCCAAGATGGAATATGGCAAGATAGTGTTTTGGAAGCAAACAAACAATGGTTGGCCCATGGAACATGAAGGGTATGGAAGCAAGCAAATGTTGTGTATTAGTGAATGATATCACGAAAACACGAAACTATAGTGCATTCGTAGGATTTTCTACAACCAATCGTTACTACCGAATGATATGCGCCTCTCATGAACTTATGCTACATCAGGTCGTATTGCTTGCTGTAATCGATATAGTTTTCATTCAGCTATCTTGGGAAACATTAAAAATTACAGTTTCTTAGGGCATTCCAGTAATCCAGAGAAACTCAGGGAATTTTTTCTCAGAGATAAATCCTAATCTGGCTTTAGTTCCCCATTGCTTTTCTGCCTCACTCACAGTGCCTTTTTGATACTTCAAAAGGCCGCATGCAGTAAAGAAATCTTTCAATAATACCCCATCCACTCATACTCTGGTTATCAGGTAAAAGGCTTATTCAAACCCCCATGGACGTGAAACAATGCTCGGTTGACCTCTGCTACTTTGTAGGTCTGGCGACGGAAAGAACTACCTTGTTAGGCCAAAGCATCTCGAAAATAAATTCTTAGCTTCTAAATGTGGAAGATATGGTATCTAAACTCGCCCCATACTGTACATCACTAAACGCGTCGAACATTCTACCTTACAAATCCTGACAGCTGCTGGCCTCTTTATTGACTCTGTTGCGTCAATAGTTCTCGTAAGAGTGGGAAACACCATTAATACATTCGTGTTTATTGTCCTGGAGAAAATACCCCTCGAGCATGTCAGGCATACGTTATTGAATGCTTGTGGTGTGCCCACCTTCCTTGTCAAATATCAAGGCTGGGTAAGCGCGCTAGGCTATTCAACTGTCCAATTCTTATTCGACTTGTAATTGACCTTTCTGCCAAAGAATTCAATAAAATGCGTAAAACTATAGCTTTTAATTCCTCCCATAAAAACATGAAAAAGCAGAAGACAAAACCCCTCTTCATAGGGAAATTATAAGATCTCTCTCGACCTCCCCCACTAGAAAGACGCCTGATAGTCCCGAGTCTTTGACACAGACTGCTGATCGCTCCGCCGCTTCTTCTCAAATTCCCACCTCTTTATCTTCAAACGCACCTTCCGCTTCTTCACAACCCTCCACTGCCTCGCCATCTGTTCCCGCACTGAACTCTTTAAATTGTAATCTTATTACGATCGATTTAGACATTTCCGCTTCTCCCCTCTTACGGCCACCTGGTGAAGGACGCCAGTCATCACCTCGCTCTCCCACTTCATCGCCTGTTGAGAGCATCTCATGCTCCGATTCTCTCTTCCTTCCGATGATAAACTACTCGATGCCCAGAGGAGAAGGTCTGCCAGTCTTCCTACCCTTCTCACAAACCCCTCTAGTTCAACTGTTTCCCCTCAAATCAACCCGCCTCAACTCACCAAATCTGGTTTCGGCCCTAAAAAGTATTGGTGGTCCGTACAAGTTCACCGCGTTTGCTGCCTGCCAGCACCGAAATACAGCCTCCAAAAGCCATCCTTTCTGCCTCAAGTCGTACTCCTCACCTGACAACTATCTCTACTGCTCCCGATACTAACTCCTCTATATTTGGTGTTCCACCCAACTTGCCCTACTTCTGTCATAAAGTGCAGGTTAATCTACCGCCCTACACCCCTATTCCTCAAGCACTTTCAACCCTACCCTCCGCACCTCCCTTCAGTCAACACTCAGTTCAGTCTGGCCGGTATCTCTCAACTGCTTCTAATCGCAGCTGTCTGATATCGACCCGCCAAATTCCACAGCCTTTTCCCTTTTCTCCGACATTTCTCCCTCCGTTTATTCCCGGTTGTTCTACCCCTCAGCAGCCCCTAGCACTGCAACACTTACTCCAGCTCTCCTGGAAGCGACCCCATCTGAGCCCCCACTAGCCTCAGAGTCAATATATTACGCTTTGGCCCTGATTCTCACTCCTTCCAATCACGATAGCCTGCGCACTTCCAACTCGCACTACCCCCCTGAAGTGCCTGTACCACCTCTCATAAATAGCATATCTTTAGCTACATTCAACACTAGTTTTTATTCATGGCAAACTCCCTCACCCAAAAAAACGTGTCCTTACAAATAAATACGACATTATCCTTATAACGGAATCCTGGCTGTCCGAGCGAACTCCCAATGATCAGATAAAGTTGGTAGCGTACATTCTTCTAAGGACCAAAGGAACGAACCGGCCTGGCGATTGGTGCCTAGCCCATGTCAAGCAAATCTATACCACAACCCCTCTCTTACATACGGCGCTTGATTCTATTCCCAGTTCCCTCCGGTTCACTATCGCCTTCCAAAGCACTGTTCTTTATATTGGCTGCGTGTATCGCTCGCCAAATTCCCCCTTTCCTTGTTTCCTTTTCTCATTAGATCTTTCGAACAACTCTTTCATTCCTTCTGGAACCAAGCTTATTGCGGATGACTTTATCCTTCCTTAAATTTGCTGGCCTACCCTCTTGGATCCTCCCAATCTTATGGGCCTGATCAATAATATTCATCTTGGTGGCTGGACACAAAGGTCTCCGAACCTAACAGAAACTGAAACATACTAGATCTGGTATTGACTCACAGCATGCCTCTCATCGACTTGTCAGTAACGTAAAACTTCCAGGGTAGTGGCCATAGAATGGCTACCTGCCCTCTGTCCCTTAGTGGTGCACCCAATCCGGCACACCCCTCCAACGACACATTCCTATGCTAGAATTGGGCCTTGCTAGTCAAGCTTATTCGCCGAAAAGACTGGGGTAATTGTTCTCTCACCCAGGACTCTCAGTTTGCTGCGGGTATTTTCTACCCATTCTTATCCGACTGTCTGAACGAATTGTCTTATACTTCCCGGGCTGTACCTAAAATGAGAACCCTTGTCCCGCCACTCCTTAGGAAGTATCATGAACTTCTCATGCAAATGCCTAATTCCAACGACTTTTCAGTTTTGTTCGTTTGAACCGCCTCTCCGCACTTATTCGACGACAGGATAATACGCGACTTCGAGACCAAGAAGCTAAGGCATACAATGGCCCCAAGAAGTTGCAACTTCTTTCCACGTTGCATAAGTCTAGAAAAGCTGGTAATTAGGCCGACTTTCAGCTCTCGGTTCTGGATAAGAACTCATCTATCACGATTTCACCTTGCATAGCCGAAAAACTTCAATGCATTCTTTGCTTCAGCCATGGCTCCAGCTGTTGTCACTGCCCTTCCCCCATCTTGGCCAGTTACTGACTCTGTCCTTTCTTCGATACCCTTTGAAGCCAGGAGTATTTCTAGGCTACTATCCAATGGCAAATCTCCCCTCGACAGGTTTCGATGGTCTACCGCCAGTTGATCTTGACAATGGTGGACCGGGCCTCGTCTTTCGCTGCCAAACCTCTTAACTCTTTCATATAGTGGTAGAGCCGTACCTGCTAACTGGAAGCGCTTGGTAACCGTTCCCATTCATAAAAAGAGACCTTAACATGAGGTATTCAGTTATCACCGTAAAAACTAAAGCCTTATTTTATCCAGAATATCGGGAAAAATAGAGATCACATTGGTAACTACTTATCAGGCGTCACCCTTACTAATGACGGTCAACATCGACTCCTCCGCTCACGGTCCTGCATGACTTGCCAGTATGATTTTCTGAATCTCGTCACCAACTCCACTGAAGGTGGTAAATCTTTCGTTGTTCTCCACCTTGACTTATCTAGGACACTTTATCGTGTAATTCACACCCACCGTTAAACAAAGCTACGATAATTTGGCATAATCAGTCCATATCTTCCTTGGTCCTCATCTTACTTATCTCATCGTCCACAGGTTGTCTTAATTACCGGGCACACTTCTAACCCTAGGCCTGTTACTGGCTGTGTTTTTCAGGGCAACGTTTCAGGCCTCCTTCTTCTCCTCCTATACATAAATGATATGTTTCCGACAATAAGTAACTGCACTACTTTTTTGTTCGCGGGCGACATTAAGATAGTCCACTTTTTCTCTTGGCAACCTCAGTACTGCTATTTCTAAAATTTCCGCTGACTTAGCCGCTCTTGCTGAATGGTGCTCAACCTGGGGGAGGATGTTCTTCACCGATAAGAGCATTTTTCTTATTTAAAATTGCCAGGTTTCTTGTGCATCGGCGGTCCACCCACCGACAGACAGCCCTTGGTAAGAGGCCTTGGCTTAGGTTTTTCTTGCTCTTTCAACTTCTTCAAACACGTTTTCTTCCGAACGACGAAGGCCCAAAAGTTTATTTGTCCTCTGTCTAGATCCTTTCAGCTTAGAGAGAGCATTCTTTATATGCACAAAGTACACGCCGGGCCCCTTCTTGAATATTTTCCCCTAATCTTCCCTTGTATGCAAACATCTGACAGGATTATTATCGAATCTATTCGTAGAAGATTCACAGAGCAGCTTATGGGTTGGTCGTCAAACCTAAACTAGAGAGAACGATGTTTGTACCTCAAAACGGAACCATTGTGGCTTCGTCACATCAAGAGAGTCTTGGTACTTCTGTAAAAACTATTGACTAAGCAATCCTATTCATCCAACCAGCTGTGCTTCTCCCTGAATACTGGATATTTACTCCGTAATAGACAGTATAGCATTACTACACCCTCCGCGAGGACTGCTCCACGCTTGAAACACCAACAAGGCTATAGGAACTGCATCAGTAACTACGCTCAAATCCGCCATACATACATATAAATATGCTTATACACTCATTTCAAATTCGATGGTGACGTGTATTAACAAATCAAAGGAGTACCAATGGGTTCACCAATATCCGGATTTCTCGCTGAAGCTGTAATGCAGGCCCTGTAAAACACCGCACTACCAAGGATCCGGCCTAAGCTTTGGGTTAGATATGTGCATGATACTTCCGTCATCACAAAACGCCCGGATATTGAAAACAGAAAAAAAACAAATGTTAACATCTTCAGAGACATGAGATTCATCATGGAATCAGAGAACAATAGAGAATTTGCATTTTTGGATATGCTCGTGAGGAAAAAGGCCAAAGGCACAGTGGAGACACCCGTGTGTTGGAATCTAACACACACGGATCAGATATTAAGATTTCACAGCAATCACCGATGTCACCATAAAAGGTCATGTACTCGGACCCTGTTCAAGAGAACCAAAACCCACTGCAGCACAACTGAACTGAGAACTCAAAAAGAAAACCAACTCTTCAGAATGTTCTGGCTAAAATGATATCCAAGAAACTTCATAAGAAGAACCGCGTATGGGATGAATAGGAAAATAAATTCAAGAACAAAACCAAACTGAAGGATCACACTACCATACATCAAAAACGTCTCTGAAACAACTGCAAGGCTGCTTCAACCCCAAGACATTACAGTTGCCCGCGGACCAACTAAAACCGTGAGATAGCTAGTACCAAAACCAGAAGAACAACTCAAAACCGAAGAAAGAAGAAACATTCAAAACAAAGTCAAGTGTATGGACTGCAACAAATGCCACATCGGTCAAACCGGGAGAAAAGTTGCCACTCAAATGCACAAGCATAAACTGGCCACAAAGAGACGTGACCCATTCTCTCTCATATCCGTCCACGAGGATCAAAAAGAACACAAGTTTAATCTGGAGGACGCTAAAATGTTGAATCAAGCAACCACGAGGCACGCAAGGGAGGTTTTGTAAGCCTGGTACTCATCAAACAACTTGATCGGTAGACGTACTGAGCTGGATCACGCGTACAGTCGGATGAAGAAAATACAGTTGAAGTGAACAAGAATGTCGGAAGCGGAATCAGTGGGCCATAATCATTCAACCCGTATCATTGAATGTGGGTTTTTCACACTCATACATCTTTGGAACTGACTCGCCGAGAATCCAAATATCAAAAACGAAAACGACAGCACAATTCGAAAGAATTCAAGCTCACCAAACGGGACGTCAACCGTCAAAAGTCAAGGTCAGCGTATTAGAGGCGAAGCCGAAAAACAAAGTCGAGCCTTGAGCACAACGTCGTCTGCAAATCTCAAGGTCAGGACTAATGAAAAATCTAATAATGTAAGGGATCACCACCAACGGCGCACATGCACCGACGATGTCACCTCCACTGGTGGTGAAACGTTTGTGATCTAAAGGCCAAGATCAGCCAAAAGAACATTGCGGCAACCAACAACCTGAGCTGCAACCAACTCAAACATTTAAGCTGTTGAAATATATATATATATCTATATATATGCTATATATATATTGTATATATATGTATACTTGCATATAAATAAAAATATGCATACCTATAACCTTCCTGTAATTATTATCACGAGCATGGTAACCAACCTAACGCTCCTCGACATCACTTTGCTTACCTTGTCTCTTTTCCACATCAGGTCCCACCACATACTTCCATCACTACTCCCGCGACTTTGAACTGGAAAATCCAGTCTCATTTCTCGAACTTAGCGTGGCTTATTAACTGAACTCAACATCCTGTTATAAAGTCACCAATTCTGTCTGTGTCTGTCCTTTATGTCACTTTCCATGGGCTAAATTTATCTTTGGGATCCACTGCGTCGACGAGCCCGGGCTTCACTTTGTTCCCCTTTTCCTTCAATCGTTGATCTTCAGCTAGGCCATGCCCAGACTGCGTTTATTCATCTCATTTCCTTCTCCAGTGCTCCTCAGTGCCGGTCAACCACTCCGGGCACCATACTGTTCACATTCCTGGCTGATGCACCTGTTTAATGATGCCTTATGGCCGACTACCACTGGCTGTTCCCGTTGGCTCCGTTGTCCATGTTCCCACAACGACTAATTGGTCCTGGACCATGTACCCTTATCGTGGTGTCTCAGCCCTCTGCCCAACTATCAATGAACACTCATTCCAATCCCAACGGTGCGGGTAGTGGTCAGATCCCCCACCTTGGCCGGAGCACATCGCGCGTGCAGGCCATCTGCAACGATGTGCAAGCCCAAATGGGCTGGTAGATCGCATCTCCTGTTTTCACTTCATAAAGTGTTTTTCGGGTTGGGTTTCCAGGCACGGTCAGCCCTACCCGCTAGCGTTTGTTGCGGATTGCACGCTCCAACTCGTTTCGCCCTACCGCATTCATCACTGTCGGCTGCGGATTGCATCCTCCTACCGTTCTTTCGCAAGATTCGCCCATCTACCATTCTTGTTAGTACTCTTATCACTTCCCTTCTGTGTCGTTCTACCTCTGTTAGCAAGCCTAACATTCCCGTTTTTGTTCTTATTATTTTCCACCATGAAAGCTCTCAGTGCATGACGTCAGTCTCGCCCTAGCAACTTTACACTGCTTGAACCCGAAATATTTCCTTTTCCACTTATTTCGCTCTTGTCGGCTCCTAATCTGTATCCACTTGATACTTCCATATACTCATAAAGCTCATTGATCACACAGCTCACGGGCTACCATCTAGCAATGTCTTTTTTGTCCATCTTATACCCCCTACCATTATGCATCAGACACTTTCTTAACCATGATCAGTCGCCGTATAAGAACTTGCCGTTCCAACATTTGCATTTTTACGACCAAATTTATTATCTTTTCACCACCATTTTTTCCCTGTGTGAATCCGCAATTCTTCCTTGGATCTTCCTCCTAGGCAGTGTCTCGATTAGCAACTGCTTGCTCAATCCATTTGTGTAATCCCTGCAAGCAAACAGTTATCCAGCTACATTCTCCTAACTCCGACGCCCAACTATTTCTCGTGCCTTTTTTCATCACAGGTTTTCCCGTCCGTGTTCTTTTCTTCTTCTCAATCTTCACCGTGTTTCATCTGCAGTGAAACGATCTGAATCATCTTTTCTTACTTGGTTTTATTTGGTCAACACTCTCATCTGATTCGTATATTGCTCGCCACAGCCATCTTTAGGCTGCACTGCTTTTTAGCGTTCCACCTAGCATTAAATCATCGTAAAGTCATCATTTCCACTTACCGTTACAAACCATATGATCTGCTAATACCCGGTCTTTCTTACCCTCCATTTATTTTGTTTCTCTCCTATGTTATTCGCCTTTACAACTGCTGCACCTTTGCGCCACATTCCTTCTAACTTGCAAGCTACCCTTCTTCAGAGACTTTGTACATTTCTCCGACCACCCCGTACTCCCATTCGCTCTGCTTTCTCCAGCCTTTATTCGCGGCTATTTTGCTGCATAATGTACCTCCGCCCAATAACGTTTCACCCATTTTCGACCTTCGCCACAAGTCACACCTGCACTAATAAGATTGTTAGATTCATTCTTACCAATTTTCGTCGGTTCTTTCCCCCATATCCCACCGTCTATCAACTTCCGCTCACAGCCGTCACTCCTGTGCATCCAAAGTCGTTTCTCTCTCTCAGTTGATCCTTCCTGTTTACCTTTGATAAGCAATCTCATCAGGGTTTGTCCAAGTTAATTCCATGCCATTTGACCCAACCCTACCTGTCTCTTCCAAGCACTGTTACTTCATTGTTCCATCCCTTCGCTGCTTTTTGCTCCTGCCCTGATATATACATACATTTGTGTCCACATATTTCCTCTGCTTCACCCTGTTCTTGGCCGGCCAGTTCTTCTGCCACCATGCCACCGCCCCTCATGATATTTCCATTTTTCTATATCCGCGCCTCATATTTATCTATCTCGGTCCTTCCGCACCATTGCTTCCATCTGGCCCACTCTTTACTTCTTGCATTATTCGCTGTCTGTTTCCAAATTGACACCGTCCATTTATTGCCATAAGGTGCAGCTCATGGCCACCTAATCTCTAGCCATACGACTCAATTTTTGTTCTTCCGTTCCTCTCCTTTTCCTTTTTCCTCATCGTTTCTCGTGATGATAGTTTCTCATGCCGATTTTCAGCCCTCCTCAAGTAAATTTCCCAGGTTCCGATTTCCTCTACTTGGCCCAGCCGGCTGCTCCATCTGACCCTGGCTTTCAAATTTGCCGGACATATTTGCACCCATTCCCTCCATTACTCCTGAGTGTGCTTACATTTATCTCCCTCTCATCTCCCCCTAATTGTTCCTACCCTTTCTTTGTCTTGCTTATTTCTAAATTTTTCTTAAATTTTGTCTGTCAGTTTAGTCGCTTGTAAACATTTTGACCATGCGTAAAGCATGTTCCGGGGGTCTCCGAAAAGAACCATTTTTATTATAATATTATGTCAGCTTTCGCGTTATATGTTGGTAGTTGGTATGATATTTCTCCATCAGGAGCTCATATTTTTGATGTCTGTTCCCACTCATTTGTATCATCAGGTGTGGAACTGTTATTATAGTTTGCATTCTTCCAGCCATTCTCATGTAGCTGCAAAACTGCCCAACAGGGCTGTTTAAAATTATCCTATCTATACATGCGTATATATATATATATATATATATATATATATATATATATATATATCGGCAACTGTGTACGTTTCAATAATCACAAATGAAGCGACGCTCAGCAAATTCACGCGAATCCCCAGTACAGAGCAAAGTTGATTCGTAGTTTCTAGGAAACTGAATTAAAAATCACACTAGGCACAAACGTATACAGACCTCAGTCATGCGGCTGAATAGCCTCAACATTGAATCCCAAATGTTCAAAGTTCTGTGGCCCAAACACGACAGTTAGAAACGTTTCGAGGCCAAATTTGAATGTCTTACACCAAAAGAGATTTTCATCAGTAGTGTTTGGACTAGCTCAGCAAGGCAGTGTTAAATATAGTCATGTTCACAAGGCTTGTGGAGCATTTGGGAAAGTGTTCAATAAAGGTCCCTTGCAAAACACTTAGCTCGTAAACGCCGTCGACTACCATACGAAATCTGCACAATGCTCAACTTTTATGTGCACATATGTTAGCTCTTTACATATTCTATAATTCAGTTGCTATTCTCTGAAACTTCAAAGATTCCGCTATATGCTTGCTGGTATTGTGCACGTAAACATAACTGCACCATTGGATACAGCTAGTTTCCCACTCTACTTATCGAGCAACCAACTCAACTGCCATGAAACAGCATACAGTGGGGTGCGAAGGCGATAAAATGCACCTCCGGCCAGGCAGTATTTTACAGAATTCCCCTTATATACTCGTAACTGCTTCAGCCGATACCTGATGTGTACGGACTTAGGCATTGATCTGTGGCCGACCGGAGATCTAACAGTGCACTGTAACCGCCCGACAGTGCAACCATCGAGGCTTGGCTGCCATCATCAGCATAACGAATCCAATTGCCTCCACTATGCAAATGGCGCATTCCAATAGTCTTCAAAAGTTAAACGAGCCATCCCGATTACGTCCGTCACGAGTCACACTGTTTATGCCGCACTACACTGCAAGCCCCCAGTGGCCCGTTGTTGGGCGAATGAAAGAAAACTACCTCATCAATATTTGTGATGAACGACAACCTACGTACCTGAAGGAAGGCCAGACCTCTCAAAATTATGTAGAGACTGGGAGCTCCTGAGGCCTTTCTCGCGTTCCCTCATTCCTGGTCGTCCATTTTCAGACCAGAGATTGCAAGCACACACAGGATTCGTCAAATTGCATGGCAAATGTGCCAAGTGCGTACGGAAACGATATATGGAGTAACCGCAGTAGGAAGCTTAAAATTACTAGTACCGCTGACCGAAACCCGACGGAATCACCCACAAAATGACGGTGAACCACGACAACCGAGCTACACGAACAACGCTGACAGAGTGGCCTGGAGCAGCTGCGCATCCGTTCACATACGACAGTTGCCACAATCGAGTGTGGCAAGCTAGTCGGCCGATGAGGTGAAAGACACCTTCCCGCATGTGACCAGCAAAAACTATTTTCACCTGGTATTCACTAACCTCACAGTCATGACATTTAGCAAAATCCTCATGCCGCTGAAGACCTTGTCAACCACCGAGGATGTATCGGAGGGTCCATCAGTACGTACGGACTACTTCACCAAAAATCAAATGAAAAAAGCCCGAGATACCCCATCAGAGCCTTCTTTCCTAGCAAGTCCCCGTGAACTGGAAAATACCTCTCCGTGGACTTGACTTGTGTAGCTGACTTCCGTGAATTATTCATAATGATGATAATGATGACGGTTTATTTCAGAGACACCCGCACATGCTTCGCTGCTTGATTGTAAGCCACCGGCGACGTCACAAAAAGGAGTCTTGGATACTCGGTTAGGTATATGCAGTAAAAAAGTGTGCGGAATTTCTAGTGGTCGCACGAAGAAACTTTCGGCAAAATAGTATTTGAAGGTCATGCCGTCACGTCACTCAGCACTGAGCAAAGTCGGCTTTGTGATCCAGCTAACTAGCAAAGAGAAACAGGGATGGAAGAGCCATGCCCTAGAATTTGAATAGTATCAAAGTAAAGTCACAAGAGAGAGTGTGCTGCCAGGAAAACTTTCGAAAAAAGAACTAACAAAAAATGGAAAAATTACTAGTAACGCCGGATGCCTGCCTAAACCAACAGTTCTAACGATCCAGGAAATGGTTTGTGGCGGATGTGAAGGGAGAATCCATATTCATTGCGTCAAAGTTTCTGCAGATAAATATGAGAGGGTAAAACCATGTGAAAACACAATTAATAAAACCGCGTCACCTAACTGTGTTTTGACCCAGCCTCAACCCCCATCGAACCCTCCGTCCGCCAGAAGGCCACAGGCGGAGACTTGCGCACCAAATGTTAACCCCTCGTTGTCCTGTCCCTCGGTCTCTGACACAACCTCTGGGGCTTTTGGCCCAGTGAACGAAAGAACAGCACGAAGGACAGTCCTGCACATGCGACGGCAGACAATGCTTTATATCTAGCACTGTCTGCCGAACTGCCGAAACCAATGAATCCATCGGTTGACGCTCAAGATGGCACAACCGAATGAAAGGAGGTCTCATCAATCCCAAAGGGGGATCTGCCACTCCGTGAACAGGGCTTGCTGGCACTCAACTTCCGGGGGGCCACTGCAACCTCCCCCCAAGATGAACGGGATGATGATCTGATACGCGTGAGACCGGTCCTGAAAAAACCTATTTATAGAAAACGAAGTGGGGCTGGCTGCAACAATTCGAGTCAGAGCGGCTTCCAGACTCGGGAAGCTTCAAGAGCCCAGAAGGCCGCAGAATCTGAAAGTTGTTCTTAGCTCTCAAGAGAATTTGCGAGAGGTTCTAAGACGGTCCTGCCGTCCGAGGATCGTCAAACAATGAGTCAAGCCCGTGCACAGATAAGGGAAGGAAGGGAAAACGCTGAAACAGAACTTTTTACCAGGGCTTCTCTTGTGGTTCGGAGGAGGCTACAGATAAGCTGGCCACCATTGCCACCAGCGAGCTCTTTCGGCGTGCATAAGTAGGTTTTTGGACAAGGGACAGCTGTGCGGCATTCGCCAAGCTGCTGTTGAATAGTGTACATGGACTACTGAAAAAATGGCACATGCCGGGTGCCACTGCTCTGGCTGGAAACCTGCCTGTCATTGAGCCTACTGAAACATGGCTAACGGGAGGTATTCTCGACTCAGAGTTCTCACAACCGGGTATGTGCTTTTTCGCGTAGATGGAATTCGTGCCAAAGGTGGGAGGGTGTTGCCGTGTACGCAAAACATTGAATGCCAGTACGCCCTCACGACACCTGTGTGGGCCAGTGTGGGTAGGGAGGGGCCCCGTGAGGCAGAGCGAAACTCCCCAGCAGTGGCTGCGTGGTACCTGTGAGCAGCTACCGCGCTCCGGGGATAGAAGTGCAGGGTATTCCGGATTTCATGCATTGATGGGTGACAGACGGCCACTGTGTGGTTCTTGGCCATTTTTACGCTGCTCTTATTGCCCATGTATCAATCTGCTGCGAAGTGCCTACGACAGGCTCTTCCGCTGTCTGCTTGAGGCAGTTCGTGACCTCGGCTTGAATCAGCATATACAAGAACCAACCAGGGGTCAGGCGGCTTGGGTATCAGCCCTCAACCTAGTGCTCTCCCCGCGAACATCTGGCATAGATGGAGTCGATCTTCCACCCTCATTGGGCTCCTGCGACCACGCGATGCCATTTATCCACTGGAGGCCCGGGTCGCCGCTTCATCAGGAGCCGTGGTGCGGACCGGACATGTGCAGCATAGCTTTCTCAGAAATGAAGGAAGCCTCTGTTGCCCTGCCACGGGATTTGGTCGTTGGTGACGAAGTGGATGAGGCCTGGAGTTCCCGTAAATTGGTAGTAACTGGAGTGATGGGCTTGTTTCCACCTTTGCACGGGAGACAAAGGTGGTACCAAGGGAAAGCCATGGTTTCACAAAGACTTACGTGGGCAGCTGCGACAAAGGGGCTGAAACGGGCGACATTTTCGAACTTCCGGCAGGGGATACCGCAGTCAAAGACAGACTCAAAATTAGTGGTCATCGCCCTAGACTATGAAGAGACACGAAAATCAAGAGTGGCCTGCGGCCCCTTTCACCTCAGCATCAAAAAGGCTTTTTGCACATCCGTGAAGGAGAACTAGGGCTCGTCCAAGCAAACCAACTCTGCTGCAAGAGGGAGATATCCCGAGCTCCAATTGATTTAGAGCAGCACTGTGGCCGTCGCGCTGTGCTGAAGGTTATGCCACGGAGTGGTCATTCTCACCCCGGCCATCACCGAGTGCAACATTTGCGGCATTTTGATCGTTCGTAGGAAGAAATGTTGTCGATGCTCTGCGAGGACTACGGACACACGTCACCCGGTTTGGGTGAGGTTCATCCCTCGGTCCTTCGGAAACTAGCTGAAGTTATCGAGCTTCCACTGGAAGGATTGCTCAAATGCTTGATGGAACAAGGCAGAATGCTATCCCAATGGAAAGAAGCCATTGCTAACCCCATGATCGAGGGTGGTAAAAAGGCGGAAGCTGCAAACTACCGCCCGATTAGTCTTGCGTGGGTTGCAGGAAAGATTATGAAACTCCTAGTCTCGACGAAAAGGCAATATAATCTTGATGTCCATGATCTTACCAACCAAAAACAGCGTGGTTTCTGAAAAGGCCGATCTTGTCTGTCCAACCTACTAAACTGAACTCTGAGCATGGGCTAGAGAGAAAGGTCACTATACAGACCTTTAGAATGCATTCGACGAAGAGCCGCAAAACCGGCTTTTCAATAACTCAAGATTGTTAGAAGTCGCAGAACAATTTCCTAAGTGGGTCGAAGACTCCGTGAAGGGGAGGTCCTTCTCTGTGAAAGTAGATTCATCATAATGTGAGTGGCGTGAGGCCTACAGCCGAGTACCACAAGGCTCGGTCTTGGGCTGACTGCTGTTCCTGGAGTCCATCAACGACTTGCTACGGGGATTGATGTCCACTTGTCTGGCCTAGACTAACGATCTGAAACTCCGGTACTTGAGGAAGACTTCAGCGGATCTCGAGGTTTTATGAGCAGACCTGGTGCCTCAAGGAAGTGGTCCAAAGTGTGAGCTCTAACTGTCAATATCCGAAAGTGTGCTCAGCTGCAGCTAGAGAGGCAGAGGCCCGATTACAGCTACTCTTTTTACCGAGATACCCCTCGAGTACACTCCAGTCAAATGGACCTGGGAGTGAAAGCGACAGACACGCCTGAAACCGGGAATCACACTGAGAGCTGTGTGTCTCGTTGTGGCCCAACTATGGCGCCACCCATCAACAGTTTTGGAAGCTTCTTTATGAAGCTTTCAGACCACTATATGCCTCACACGTCCGTCCTCTACTGGAGAGCTGCTGAGCCGCTACGCATCCCTGCCCGGCCTCTGAACTTGCGAGGCTGAAACGAGATCCACTAACCACCGCTTGTCTAGTCGTTGAAGTAGGATGAATCATTTACGACTGTCAAATTAGGTGAATCTGTCTGTTTTCGGAAGCATATCGAAGAGTGCGAAGTGACCTGATATATATCCGACAGAAACTTCGGGTTGCTGATAGACCTCCTTTGCTTGGCTGCTCGTGCACAAAAAGCACTTGACGACGCTCGTGAAACTGCAGTTTACTGGACTACTTTTGGTTTTCTGTCCCACCTGGTAGGCAACCTAATTGTGGAGCTGATTGCCAGCTGACGAGGTGAAGGAGGAAAATTACAAGCTTTTCAAAAGGAGAGTTGGAGCACATCTGACGGAGCATTTGCGTGAAACCCTGTCATATGACTATGGCCAAAGGCAGATGGCGATAAGGCCCATATGTGAAACGCTTCGCGGCCTCTACTTTGAAAAACTTAAAGCTCGATTCTAGCACCCTGGTGGCGCAAGTGGTCTTCGAACTGTGTGGGCTGTTCAGGCAAACCTTCCACTACGACAAGGTTTTGGCTAGAAATGTTGAACAAAACCTGGACATTACGGGCGCTCAAAACCCCTACCCGTGTCTATATCTGGATAGGTGCCGACCAGCTGCGTCCTGAATAAGCAGTATTGAGGGCTACGGAAACAAATCGCCAACACAGCCAGCTAGACACACATTTGGCTTCAGCCACACGAAGTCGTATTCAAGCAGAAATGAGCTGACCAACGTCTATCAGGTATTCCCACTAGCATGTGTTCCAAGCCACCACAATCAGGTTATATTAAGTCGCTTGCAGAAGTGGTGGACAAGCTTGGCGAAACAATTGTTGAAGAGAGCAATAATAATGGTTTCTTTGGAGACGCTCGAGACATGCAAGGTGCATGATGAACTGTTTACAGTTGATGGAATGGACAAAAAGCCCTTGAAAATGTGGAGATATACATGGTAGAAGTTGGATAAAAGAGGCTTAGAAGGGAGAGTAACGTGGGATGATAGTATGGCAAATGTATGCACACCAAAGAAAATGTACTGAGTCTAAATGGACCCATAGGCGGATTCAAATAGACGCCCGGTGAGTTTGAAAGTCAAGGTTAGTAGAGGATCCGGCTGGTCCATGTAGGGACATCGGAAAGCTGACTAATATACATGAGAAAGGCTAAAAATCGGCATAAGAAACTGTGTTAGCGGGAGACAATGGAAGAAAGTGGGATTCAGTGTAAATTATTAGATAGCAAAGAAGCATTGGTACTCTGCAGTAGATGGTCGGCAAACAGGGCGCAAAACTCGTTGTAAAACGGGGAGCGAGCGAAGTAAGACGTAGGGGGCGGATCAGATAAAAAAATGTTTCATAAGAGTTTGGCACAGTAGATGTGAGACACAGATGTAGAAGGAATGAATGCATATCATGGTGGTCAGCGAGACGATAACAAGAGAGGTGGCCTGTGAGGAACTGCAGTATACAGAGCGAATGCATATATACATATGTGCGCATGTCTATATATGTATATGTATACAAAAATGTACATATAAGAGGAGCTGGATCAATAACAGTGGAGTCCCAGAAGAAAATTATCAGTTATTAGTAGGGGCAAGTTAGGCTAGGTCGAATGTTTATAGAATCAACTTTGGTTTATCACGGTGAATTATCTTCATGACAGGTGAACTCGGCGGATCAACAGAGAGAGCGGAGAATGCGGAAGCACAGAAAAGATGACGACTGAGGGGCAGTTCAAAAAAACGGAAGATGAAAGAAAGTATCGAAGAGAAAAGGTAAGGATTGATCTAATAATCTGATTGATGCAGGTGAGACATGTGGTGTCAGTCGAGAATGGGAGAAGCATTACTAAATGGACCAATATTGTTCAGCGGTAAGATGGTGGCGATGGAGATGGCCAAGCAGAGCAGAGCGATTGTGCATACAAAGTGGAGACATTTGCTTGGGAGGTGAAGTTGTCCGTGGTTCAAAGTGCAGCAGCTGTGACGGCAAACAGCGTGGGAGAGAAATGAGCAGAACGGGTGCCAGATGGACAGGATAACGGCAGATCCAACGGACTGATACTGTGAGTGAGAACAATGACGAAATGTTGGCTTTACATTAAGTGAAAAAGCAGAATAGTCCAAACGGCACGCATAAAATGCCCATGGCAAACAATAGGCAAAACGGGAGATGGGAGCACAGGCCGAAAAATACAGGTGAGACATAACCAGTAGGATCATCACATTGCAGGTGGAACACTAAAATATCAGAGGGGGAAGAAGCGCCGGGACAGGTAAACCGGTGGACGAACATAACGCATGAACAGTGAGTGCGCGTCGGAGTCGGGGACATGGAATTTGGGAGCAGCCTGCATGCATGCAATCGTAAAATAGGATGCAGGTGGACGATACTAATCATAGCACTGCCACGTGGAAGGGCCCACAGAGGAATCGCAAAGCCAGGCAAGGAAAATAGAGTGATGGTGACTGGATAATAAATGTGGCTGTGAGAGGAGCAGAGGTTGGAAAAGCATTCCTAATATGAGAATTGGTCATGGGTGCGGGTGGAGCTGGTGTGTAATGGCATTAGTCATGAGAAGGGAGAACGAGGCAGGGTTTGGCATAACGGCAGTCAGTGAGGCTTAAGAAGGTGATCAACTAGCTTTATAGGTATACGGTGATACCGAATGAATAGATTCTACAAGCCGGCAACGCCGACGTGTGTGAAGAAATAAAATATTGGCGGTCGTCGGCGGAGTAGAGTGGGTAGGACGATAGCGACGTGCAATGAGAGGTGACGTGGTGAGAGTTGATAGGAGCAAGGACAGAATGGGTGGGTGTGCA
Source organism: Fasciola hepatica (assembly GCA_948099385.1). Lineage (NCBI taxonomy): Eukaryota > Metazoa > Platyhelminthes > Trematoda > Plagiorchiida > Fasciolidae > Fasciola > Fasciola hepatica. Next base: position 1,513,986 of record CANUEZ040000124.1, read on the forward strand.
TACCATAGAAGGACGAAAAAATGGATGTGATAAGAGTGATGACAAGAGTGATAGTTGGGCGTACAGTGGCAAACGAGGATGGTTGGAGCATACGATCTGCAGCTGACATCATTAGAGTATGCGATCGACAACCGGTGCCAGCTGGTGGGACTGGCCGGACCACAAGAGGCTGCACGGCGGCCGTTGCCTCAACCCCCTTCAGAAGAGACAGACGAGGGCCGATGAGCCGAACAGGATGGGCCGGCCAGAGCGGAAGATCTTGCGCTGCTTGTGCTAGAAGATAAGACAAAGTATCTACAAAGGTAGATCTCATCTACTGGAAGGGTCCCAAACCACAGGCTATTGATCCCAGATCAAAAAGGATCTCTTCACAAGGGAGTCAGAAGAGAGGAGGAGGGTTTATGACGTACTGCGAATCGCAGGTGTTTCGTACCCTACTGTACAGAGTGGGGAAATGGGAGTCGCCGCTTGCGAACAAAGGCGAGCATCATGCGAAACCAGTACTAGTGGAGTTCGCTGACGAGTCCACCCGAGGTAGACCTCCGAAGAGGGCAGCAGTGGTGGTTCACACCACCAACGGTAGATATCAGATTGCACCATACGAGCACGGGGTAAGGCCTGGTGACCTATCAGTTGGTGGAAACCTGACTAAACCCTCTAGGGCACTGGTGAGAAGTCCCTTAGAGCAGCCGAATGCCGCACTCGGACCTCGAGCTACCTCACCGATAGCATCGGAGGAGCCACGTACATGGTCAGGAATGTTTAAATTGAGGGCTTGTTGGAAGGTGAAAATTGGCAGTACTGTCAGAAGGTGCAGAGAAGCGCGGCCCTTGCCAATTCAGATGTAACGGCATTTTTTATGGGGATGGATTGGGATTCGTCGTGAGTCCTACATCACCAGTCGTCCTCATGCACATCGGTTGGGACGATCGGTATAAGAAGCTTGCTGTCGCCTCGGGAGCAACGCCCGAGAACCGGCTAGGACTAAAAAATATTGCACACCTAAGCGACGGATCAGGCGTGTTTGTGTTTCACACCAACGTGTGTACCATTAGAAGCAAGTGGATGGAACTCTCTGAGACCGTTGCGGGGCACAAGGTGTCAATGAAGGCCGTCAAGGAAACGCGGGTTTCCAAGAAGGCGACGTACCAGGATTGTTAGGTAACGCCTTCGCAGTCTATAAGCAGGATAGAGAACAAGTCTGCCTTAGTGGAGCGGTAGCCATCCTCATTAGGTCAGGTACAAACCATCTCGAGTCTCGGACCAAGATATATACTCGTAAATTCCAGTTGTGCGCAGATACAATCATCATGCTGGGCCGAGGCTTTAACGTCATTTGTGCCTAAAGTGAACCAAGTTCAGACAGCGACGAGGATGTTCACTCACCCTAAGTAAACGAGTGAAGGACGCATAAATCCCTCATGGCGGTTTACCTCAACCTTTCTCACGTTGACTGAGCGGTTGGAGTCTGCATGACGGAAAAGCAGGAGGAGAATTACTTAGAGTAGCTTCATGCAAAAGCTTCACGCGAATATATTAGGGAGGATGCTGGGCGTAGATCCGGGTGCTTGCCTTCCTTTCTTTGTGTAGCAACAAAGAATCTTTCCACTGATATATCTGGGCCGCAACGCCGTGTACCGCTGGGCGGAAGTGATCACGTGTGTCAAAGACGCCCTGTGCCTGTGGCACCCCAAGGTACCCTGAATGCTGGCTAGGAACTTCGGTAGTATGGATACGGTTAAGCTTTGCAATAGGGTAGTGGGGCCGACATGGGACACGGTGGAGGAGGCTACTTTCGAGGAGCGCCGGCAGGCCATGAAGGGATCCCTGAAGGCCCTCCAGGAGGAGTCTGAACCATTGAAACGGAGGAGTGGGGAGGGAAATCCAGTGTGGTGGAAGGCTGTAATAGCCAATAATAATAACCGAAGCTGGAACCTTTACCATTGCGAAGGAAAGCGGAGGAAATTTTGCGTAAGCAGCTGCAGGAAGCAAACGGCCACAATTCAGCGAGTCCAGATGGCACCCACCCTGCTGTCATGAGGCCGTTTTGGGATATCATAACCCCGTTAGCATGCGAACTGTACAGATCTATGTCGGACCAGAATAAGCTGCCTCAAGACTCAAATGTCGCGGCCGTCTTAGCGATACATAGGAGTGGACCTAAATCAGCTACGGATAACTACAAGCCGGTGAGCCTAACTAGCATACTTTTCAAAGTTCTTAGGAGGACCATCAGCCCCTGCCCGCGTCAGTGTCTACTGGAGCAATCCATGCTGAAATCATCCTAGCACAAATTCCTAAATAATTGATCTTCTTTTGCCAATCTCTTGCTCTTCTTGGGTGAAGCGACTGGACAACTGGGTGAAGGCAAGCATGTTGAATTATGTTATCTTGACTTTTGCAAGGCGCTCGACCCCGTTAATCATTGCCTTTTGCCGCGCAAGTTGGTGATATTCGATGCAGGTGGACCAGTATGCTGATGGCTGGCGGACTTCCTCTCCCACGGGGCGTTTTACGTCAAAGTAGGGGGCAGGTGTCTAACAAAGTGAGTGACACCAGTGGTATATCCCAAGGACCCGTCCCAGGCCCCGTACGATTCTTGATGTTTATCAACGACCTAGCGCATGTCCTGCATTCGCCTTGTATCATTTTTGTGGATGACGTGAAAGTTGTTAGGTCTGTGGGTAGGTTCGACCTGGGCAGGGATAAAGGAACCGTTCTGGACTGAGCACATAAGTGGAAATTACCGATGAGCGCTGGAAAGAGCCACTTCTCGTCAAGGGCAACAGAAAGCCCAACTGTCGCCCACTACCAAGAGCTTTTCACCATAAAACCAGTCAGTAGGGTCAAAGGCCTTGAGGTCCTCGTTGGCAGTGACTTTTATTGGTCGAACCAGTGCAGAGTTGCCACACGGAAGGCTCCTGGCGAGCTCTTCAGACTGCGAGTAGCATTGTCTTGTAGCAGCCGGAAACATTCGCATCCATTTACATGGCCATTGTAAAGGCCGGTCGTGGAAAATCCCCATTTTTCTCTCGCGATTCAGTGTTTTTCCTAACATCACTTATTTGCCTGCACTGATGACTTGTTTTTACGAACTGGTTGTGTCCGCCAGACGGATATTGCTGTCAGTCATGGAGCAGCAGCCGCCCGACGACGAGACTCTGAACACCGTCATGACTGAGGTGGAGCGAATCCTGAACAACCGTCCTCTGGTTCCAGTAATGAACGGCGACCCCACCCACCTGGCGCTTACCCCGAACGACTTATTGACGTTAAGGTCGAATGAGGGTTTCCAAGAGCCGGTAAACCTTCCCGGGAGCTACCTCCACGGATGGAAGCAGGCGAACTATCTGGCCAAGGTCTTCTGGAGGCGATGACTGCGGGAGTACTCATCGGCTTTGCAGACTCGACAGAAGTGGCTGATGAAAACAAGGCCATTCAAAGTTGGGGATGTGGTTATGATCGCCGAAGAACGCGCACATTTCGGCACTTGGTCTTTGGGAGTAGTTACGGAAACCATCGAAAGCCCTGACGGAATGATAAGAACGATGAAGGTGAAGACAGCTAACGGAGTGCCCATTTGTGACATACGCAGTATTAACCTACTCGAGAGCGAAGGCGGAGGAGCTGATAAACCCGAGGCCCAGTAGATCTTTTCACACTAGTCATCCAGGTGGATAAAACAACACCATATATAACACACGGTCTCCGTCAAACACGTTACAGTGCTCGCGATCTTTCGTTGACATTACAGAAGGTTCTTTCCGATATGTGGTGATGAATGCGATCCCATTGTACATCCCGACACACACACACATGCACGACGCACTCTGCATACCGTAACCCCAGCAAACATGTGACAGTGTTCGTTGTTTGCTTTTTGTTGACGTTACCGAATGCCTTTTGCATATGTGGAAGTAGCGGAGCTTAGGTCACACACATGCTACATTTTACTCGTTTTCTTGCCACACGGTCTTTTTCGACACTGCAGAAAGTCCTCCTTTGATGTGTAGTCATACCTGTGATTTCATTGTACACCCCGGCATACACACACTCACACACACTCACTGAAGCACATACATCCAGGACAGGACGGCCCTTTACGAGCACAACATCTATGTGACCCTTCACGCCCGTCATCGGTCATTTGCTCTTGTGGAAGATGTAGACTAGCCTCAGATCTATGTAGCTAATGGGTTAGGTGCGACCAGTATTAGAACGTTGACGACAAGTATTAGGTGCGCGCATTGACAGCAGGGCCTAGGCAGGGAGACAGAATCAGTTCCTTTATACCGAAACTTTGACTCCGCTAAGGATCCAGGAGGATTTTGGTGGGCGGTGTGACAGCCGGTCGTGAAAAATCCCCATTTTTCTTTCGCGATTCAGTGTTTTTCCTAACATCACTCATTTGCCTGCACTGTTGACTTGTTTTTACGAACTGGTTGTTTTTATGGACCAATTGTTGTTTGTTTGCACCCAGAGCGCTACTTTGACACATCCTCGTTCAGGACCTGCGTGACGCACGTGCTGTTTGCTCACACGCTGCTATTAGGTTTCTCGTTGTTGAGCCCTTGTGATCGTATTATTGAGGTTTGTATATTGTTTGTGTCGATGTTCATGTAATAATCTAGTATCGTAGAATATCACGGATAATCGCCTTTTGATTTCGGGGTCCGTTGCGAATTTGGCTACGCATTGCTCAAACGTTCGTTACAGCCATAGCACGACCTTAGTTAGAAGGGGATGCAGTGGCTTCGGCACACTTTTACAAGAAGAACACCACCTGCTTAGAGAAAGTTCAGTACCCCGCGACTTGGATGGTTGAAAGGCAGAGGGTTAGGACGTACACATAAGGACTTTGTGAACTCAATCTTTTCTTGTTTGAGAAGAGGAAAATTCGAAGGGATCTCATAGAATCGTTTAAGGTAATGAAGGGATTTTCTGGTCTGAGGCCGGATAGTCTATCCTGAGTGGCATTAGATTCCAGAACGAACGGACGCGAGAAGAGCATAGCAAAGGTTCGAGCTAGGTTGATTACCAGATCGTACTTCTTCAGTAGCAGTGTGGTGAACAGCTGGAACGGTCTGCCAGGTTGTATGATGGACCTAGTAGGTATATGTGCAAACCACACCTTTTCACTCACATTTTGTTCTTTTTGTGCTGCAACTCTGTTTTTTTATGGTGGAACGTAATTAACAAATACGCTTTTTTTCAAGTATACACACTCCAGTTGAATATATGCAACAGCTCAAAAACTTGGAACTGGTATACGCCCTGAAATGCAACTTCGTTTTCTGATTGAGGTCTCTTCTGGCTCTCGTTGAACGGGAGATCTGAATGTGATCAATGGACCTTAGTAAGTTCATCCCTCGCTGTTGGACTCCTTTCTAATTCTGCTGAGAACATTTCTGTCCCACCACATTCCTCTTCCAATCCTTGTTAGGTAGTATCACCTTAGATGACTTTTACGTTGACCTATTGTATAACATAAACTGACTGATACACTACGAAGTTTGGTGAATCCAGTTTCTCCGTTTTCTTACGCCAGCCTCTGTTCTCCTGGTCTAGATGCCACAAATCTAAACATGTCTAAGTCGAAGCCGTCGACATTCACTCGGCCGTTACTAAACTGTCCGTTTTTGCTCCGCCCAATCCTCGACTATATTTCAGACAAATAGATGTTGTATTTGCCACTCAACGCATAACCAGTGAGCTCCTCAAATGCTCTCGCTTTGTCCAGGATCTCTGTTTTGTTGTTGCCGTCGGCGTGGAAGGTTTCCTCTATCCCATTCCATGGGAAGCCCCCTTTACCAAGCTCAAAGGAGAAGTGGTTCAGCGCACCAGAAATTCAGCTTGAAAACTGTCTACTGTGCTGTTCACATTGGCTGAACTCGAAGACCACACGTCGTCCCACCTCATGCCTTGGATGCGGTCCCTGCTGACTGGATGCCAAATAGACAACGCCATTTTATTGGAATTATGGATCGATAAAGTCCCATTCATGATGCGACAGTTCTCGTCTCTGCTGGAGCCCAATACCCTCTCTCGACGAAGTAGCCCGACAGGCCGACGGGACACTGGAGTGTTGCCCGACTAGTAGGCCGTGTGTTTACGTGAAATCTTCCGCCTTAACCCCTAATACTACGTCAGCCGAGGCAGCTGCAACAAGTGATTCCACCGGGACACCAACAAAGGCCGCCCCAGACAACTAATGATCTAGTTCTCCAAATTCTGATGCCACGTACCGTCCGTGGTGTGGCAATAATGACGTAGTGGACCTGAAAGAGACCGTTCACAGTTTAAGCAACCAAGTGAGTGCCATGTGCAACGCATTGGCTCCTCGTCAAAACGTCTCGCATGAAGTGCATCGTCGACCCAGATCACGGTCAAGAAATCCAAGGTTTCAAACCTGATGTTGGTACTACGGCACTTTCGGCCCACAGGCCTGCCGCAGTGATACTCCATGTTCCCTCCGTGCTTTCACAGACAGTAAAACGAACAAACCAGCCAGTAAGGGCAACTGTTGCTGCTGGCCTTCCACGAGATTGTCGCTTATTTCGCACCGCTGACAGTTCCAACGGAGCCCCCTCCCTCGTCAATACCGGGCAGAGATAAGTGCTATTCCTCCACCCAAAAATCAATAATTTCAACCTTCTGAATTCACACTACAAGCAGCAAATAGCAACTGTTGCCACTTTTGCCTAACGGTCAATCACTATCCATCTAGGTCCCCGGGGAAGCTCTCCAGTGGGTCTTGGTCCAAGCAAGCTTTCAAACTCCCGCTGTCGGCGCCAATTTCTTCTCACTCTTTGGCCTGACAGTGGACCTCGTAAGTCACAAGCTGGTAAAAGCCACGACGAAGCTTTGCTCCGTTGGCCTTGAAAACTTAGACAATTCCATTGATATTCGCCTGACGATCCCGAAATCGCTATTTGCTGACATTTTGAGGTAATTTCCATCCCCACTAAACCGTATCAGTTCAATGATCCCGTCTCCCAAGCAATGTGCCACCACATCACCACTAAAGGCCAGCCGGTCAACGTTCAAACTCGCCGACAGAACCCCGAGAAGCTCCTTCTTGTGCTACTTGAATCCAGACATGATGAATCTCGGCGACATCAGGCCATCTCCAAGCCTATGAGCCTTGCCCTTGCACCTGGTCCCCAAGTCATCTGGATATTGGAGACTCTGTGGAGACTGCCTTGCTCTGAATAAAGTCACTGTTCGTGACAGGTATCCAATCCCACATATGCAAGATCTTCCAAGAAATCCCCTCGGGATGACAGCCTTTTCCAAGGTCGACCTTTTCAAGTCATATCACGAAATTCCGATGGCCGAAGAAAATTTCCCGCTGACCACCATCACCACATCCTTTTGGTCCGTTCGAGTTTACACGCATGCTTTTGGATTGCAAAAAGCCTTTCAAACGTTTTAACTTTTTGCCAGCAAAGTTCTCCGAGGTCTACCATTGACATTTGGCTATATCGACGATATCCTATTTGCCAGCATCTCTCCATAAGAGCACGCCGTCCATCCGTGTCAACTCTTCCAGGTTTTTCAGCAATACGCACTTCATCCGAACCCCAGTAAATTTGTGTTCGGCCTTCTGTCCCACGACTTTTTTGGGCACCGTATCGATCGAAACAGTCTGACTTTCCTCCCGGACGAGAAGATAAGCATACTTTTGCTCCATGCCCCTAAGAATGTCACACGGTTTCGCCGCTTCCAGGGAATTTCGAACTATTACCGTCGTTTCATTTCCTATGCGGCGTTCATCGCTGCGCCTTTAACTGGCCTTAACTAGTCCAATGTCAAGGCGATGGATCTCACTGCCGAGGCCGAGACAACTTTCACAAGAGCCAAAGAAGCTCCCACGTACACCATGCCGCGTCATCCACATTCGGATTCATACACGGAGTTGACCTTAACAGCCGTTGCATCCAATACCGCGGTTGGAGCAGTAATCCATCAAGTTGTGACCAATCAACTACAAACTCTGACCTTCTTTTCACAAAAACCCCAGGCGGCTCGGACACGATACAGCATGTTTTCTTGTTAAATATTAGCTATTCGTTTGTCCATCGGTCACTTCCGCCACCCTTCGGGAGGACGACTAACTCGTGTACAAGCGGACCACAAATCCGTGGCACACGCACCTCATGCCAAGCATGATAAGCCTTCTCCCGGAGACATCCGCCACTTGGGTTATTTTTCTCATTTCACAACAGACATTCTTTATGTGCCCGGAGTTGATAATGTTGTGGCAGAAACTATATCCAGACCTGATTTCGAGGAGATGCGAACCCAGCTTGACCCTACGGAGCTAGCAGAACTCCAGCTTGATGATCTTTTCCTACCCGACCTGCTCACATCATCCACGATCCAGCCTAAAGACTCTCTTCTACCCACAGCCGAGTGCACAATCCGATGTGTCTGGTCTACCAGTAGCAATCGTCCTGTTTTTTCACTCCCCGCTGGAAAGTCCTCTCCGATCACATCCGTTCATGATCCCATTCTGTCAATAGCCCATCCAGTAGGCTCATTTCTGCCAGAAATTTTGGCCCAGTATGAATTTTGACAGTGCATTATGGAATAAACAGTGTTTACACGCCCAGAGGAACAAAGTCTGCAGTCAAGCATTTCTCCTCCCAGTGCAACCATCATCCCAATATGCTCTCCACACATATTCACGTTGATCTCATTGGCCCACCTTCATTATCAAGAGGTTATAGACACATATTAACCGTTGTCGATCGCTTCACAAGTTGGCCTGTGGCAGTACCTACTTCTGACAACTCAGCAGAGAAGATTGCGAAAATACTACTTCAGCATCGGGTAACCTCTATTTGGTGTACTGCCAACAGTCACCACAGACCGTAGCAGCCAATTTCAATCGACCTTTTTAGTGAAATCACTGGATTGCTTGGCTGTTAAAAAAATAAAAATTGCGAACCGCTCTTCATCCAGTAGTATGGTAGAGCTTGTACGCCGCCAATTGAGAGCAGCGCTGATGACACAGCTAAATCCCAGTCGTTGGATCGACAATCTACCACTAGTTCTCTTGGGTCTGCGGCCATCGTCCAAGGGCGACCTCCATAGCACGTCGGCTGAACTATTTTTCGGAAACTCTTTGGCCTTCCAGGTGGGCTTGTTCAGGCCAGCACTGCTGATGTCCCTGACCCATTCCAGTTTGTTCGACTATTTCGAGGCTGTACATCCCATCCACTTTCAAAGCCCACTCGTTAATCCACCCACACTTTTGCACATGGTGACTTACACACGCCAGCGCTGGATTTTCTTCGTGAAGACCCTGTATGCAAGCCACTCACGCCTCCGCGTGATGGTCCATTCAAGATGCCTGGTCGAAAAAGGCAAGTATTTTGTAGTTCGGAAGGGCGACAAGCCAGACGTTGTTTCCACCCACGGACTGAAAAGAGCGTATTTTGATACACCACCATCAACGGCAGCAACGATAGCACCATGATCGATACACAAACCACCAACAAATTCTGCTGAAAATCCGACGCGAAAAGTCAAGCCGGACACTAAGTCACTCCCACCAGCGTCACCAAGATTACTACCAAACCTGGAAACTAGCCGTTCTGGCAGAGAAGTTCCATATCCCGTCCGATTTTAGGAGTTTGTTGTTTGACGTTTTCCTTCGTTAGCAAGCATTCGCCAGCGGTTATTCCGATCAGAAGCAACTCGTAGCCCAATTAACTAATCTGAAGTCAGAAGGAGATTGATCCGCTGATTCCACGGTATTGAATGAAGAAATAATGCTTACATAAAATTATGTACAAACCGCAACTGTACGGCCAAAACGTTTACCAACGAGGACCACAGTTCGGTAGAAGTCACTGCCGGATAGGGCTGTCATGGCGGGCCGAGTTCAAATCGAAAGTATGCCAAGGCCCATGAATAAAATACAAGCAAGTGTTTAGGCGTAGTGCTTGATGCTTGCTGTAATTGTTCAAGAGTCAATAAGATAAATAGTATAGTCTCAACGAATGCAAGCACGTGATAACGACTGTGGAGGATTCGCACGGGTACTTTACGCTTTCTGCACCTTTTTTGCTATGCAGCGTTTATTTTGCACAACAAATGATGCGGCTAATAAGTCGTGCAGTTATTCGTAGAGTCCATACTTTACACCGTTATTCTGTGCTTTTGGTACTGCATCCCTCTGCATTTTCCACGGTGGAATGTAAACAATCGATACACAGCTTTAAATATACACACTCATGATCACGATGAACGAAAACTCAAAAGCTTGGAACAAATTTAAGTCCTCCGAAGCAACCTTGTTTTCTGATTTGGGGCCGTTCTGGAACTCGGTAAATCAAAGATCTTAAAGTGATCAGTGGGCCGTTGTAAGTTCTTTCTTTGCTGTCAGTCTCCTTTCTAATTCTATTGTGAATATTGCTGTCCAACTATGTGACCATATTCCTCTGTCAATCCTGTTAACGTAGTGTCATTCTAGACAGTTTTTACAACGACTCACTGCACAACGCAAACTGGTTTTTAAGCTGCATCTTGCAAACACTACGGTCCAAAAAGGGGCCCTAGATCCCAAGTGGTGTGAGATACTGTAGTGGCTTTGGAGGCACCAAACTCACTAAAAAGCAGTTGCGGGCTAGGAAATTATTTGCGCCTTGTTTGTGTATGGGTATGTGTAGTTAGGTCTATTTAAGAATGACAACCACTCCCCAGGAGCGTCCACTGGCAGTACCGGGTCTTCCTTCGTCGGTAGGCAGTGTTTCCCTTCGAATGTTTCTCCTCATTCACACAAAGTGGCTGACAGTTGGAAAACTTTTACTTCAAATTGCCTCCATACATCCAGACCCGATTCAACCAGTGCGGCATGATAGTCTTCGGTCGGGAACATAGGTCTGTTTTAGAGGTCATGTGGAACATTTGGGGGATTCTCGTCGGTCATCCACTGAGGTAAGCAACAGGTCAAGCAAAGGTTGACCACGAACTTCGACGGGCCAGGGATTCAGGCTAGCCTGAGTTCCTTCAATTGACTGGTTGTTTAATGTCTGCTTGTTCAAGCCCTCCGAGCACCTGCAGACACGACAATATTGCCATCTGACGCCACGCGACTTCAGGGGCAAAGCATACTTCAGCCCGTCAGCTCCGGCTATTTGCTCCTTCAGTCTCCCGCCTGCTGCCAGCTGTATGGGATAACCAATAAAATAACCAGAACTCACTGATTGCCGTCTTTCTGCGCTTTCCATATATTGGAAGGGAATCAGGTCCACATAAATCATGCGGAAGTGTAAAATATTTCCTGGTAGTGGCTTTTGAGTATGTACCCTAAATGGATAAAGGGTAGCACTATGGCTCGTCTGAGGTGTGTTGTGATTGACTCTTTTCTCCATTGCGTACCACCTCAGCAAAAGCTGAAGATTCATAGTGCCTCTCACAGTTGATGTCCGATGAGGTCTTGCGTTTCCCTGTCATTTTTAGCGGGGGTTCGACGAGATACACTGTGCAGGGTCGAGCGCGAGACTGGTGTGAATAGCATGGAAAGAATGGTGAACGCTTGATTTACCCTGGGGTACGAGCCGATCTGGCTCTGCTGCATCCCCCTCCGCAGCCAAATGAGTTAAATCTCTCAGGGAAGAGCGTGCGTCATTACCTACAGGAATTAAACAGCCATCAGCCAGCGGATCCAGGTGGCATCCACCCAGTTATCATCAAGCCGTTGGCGGATATCATAGCTTTTCGGCATGCAGGCTGTACAGGCTTATATCGGACCACATTATGCTGCCTCAGGACTTAAATGTTGTTGCGGTCGTGGCAATACAAAGGAGTGGACCTAAGCTGGCTATGGATAACTATAGGCCGGTGGGCCCAACTAGCATCCTTTGTGAAGTCCTTGAGAAGGTCATCCGTGCCCACGTCTGTCAGCACTCACTGGAGCACTCCATGCTAAGTCCGGCCCAGCATGGATTCCTGAAAAGCAGATCGCGTCTGACCAACCTCTTGTGCTTCTGAGATGAAGTAACTCGACGACTGGATGAGGGTAATCAAGATGAGGTATGGTACCCCGACATTACGAAAGGCTTTCGACCCCGTTAATCATCGTCTTTTGCTATACAAGATGGAGACGTCCGGCACAGGTGAGCAAGTATTTAGGTGGCTGGAGGACTTCCTCTCCCACAGGAGGTTTGGCTCTAAAGCAGGGAAAGGATGCCGCATTTTTGATGAATGTAACCAGTGGTGTACCTCAGGGATCTGTCCTAGGCCCGGTCTTGGTCTTGTCGTTTACTACCGACCTGGAATCTACCCTCCAGTCGCCTGGTATCATTTCTGCGGATGATGTGAAGATTGTTGGATCTGAGGGTAGGGAAAGGGGCTTAGGATGGATACAGGTACCAACCCGGACTGGGAATGCAAATGCGACACACCTCTGAATGCTGTTTTCAAGGGCAATGTAAAGCCAAAATGTCGCTTATGTCCGGTGCTGGTCACCATAGAAGCAGTCAGTAAGGTTAAAAACCTCGGGGTCATCATAAGCAGTGACTTTAGGTGGTCGGACCAGTGCATAGGTGCTGCACTAAAGGCTGATGATGGGCTCTTTAGACTGCGATCAGGACTGTCTTGCCGGCGGCCGGAAATATCCGCACCCACTTAAATGGCTATAGTACGACCTCACTTAGAAGGTGGCTTGTGGGCTTTGCCACTGCTCTGCAAAAGGGACGTCGCCCACTTATAGAAATCTCAACATCTTGCCAAGCGAGAGGATGAAAGGCAGAGTGGTTATACGTAAGGGCAGAGACTCTGTGACCCGAATCTTTTCTCGATGGAAAGGAGGAGAAGTCGAGAGGACTTTATGAAAGTGTTTAACGTAATGAAGGGATTTTCTGGCCTTAGACAGGATAGTCTTTTCCAAAACGCTTTAGATTCCAGAAAAAGGGGATAGGAAAACAATCTGGCGGAGGTCTGATCTAAACTGATGCCTAGAACGTGCTTCTCCAGCAACAGGGTAGTGAACAGTTGGAACGGTCTGCCTGGTGGAATGATAGATCTGCAGACCATCCAGCCCTCCACAGGTGCCCCACGTGGCAGGCGGTACGAGATATTTCTTTGCAGTAAGCTTTGATTATGTTAAACAGGTGAATGAAGGGTAGCGCCGAGGTATGTCTGCAGTGCGTTTCAATCGACGTATTCGCTTATTGCCCAGCGTCTCAGTGAAAGCTCCAGATGCCTAATGACTCTCGCAGTCGATGTGCAATGATGTCTTCCATTTCCCTTCATTCAAAGACATACACTGTGCAGTTGTGTGTGCATAACTGGCGTGCATACCATCGACAGAATTCTGGACGCTCGATTTCAGTGGCCAGTACCTGTCCTGTACAAACTGAAGTGACCTCACTGCGGCAAGGCTGCGCCTCTCGTGGTCCGAAATTCTCTCTATTTGAGGTATGACATATTTCTCATGATAGAATCTTCCTTTCCACTCAAGCTGAACGGACTGCAGGAAAGCTGAACATCTCCCACTGTCCATTGGTCTACCTTCCAGATCCTCGGCAGTTCAAAACGCAAGATGCAGTCAAGACTGGTGTCCCGAACCCTTTCACGTTGTCCAGTGGTCTATCTCCCAGTTCGACGGCAATACCAGATGCAAGATACCGTCAATATTTGTATTTTAGCTCTTTCCCCTTTCCCTATTGCTTAATTATCCACCGAACTACCTTCCTGCTCACTGGTGACTTTCAAGCAACAAGATAACTACAAAATCCGGCAACATTTGGGCTTTAACCTCGTACCCGTATAATACATCAGGACCTCAAGACAAATGAACTGAACGGAACTTAAATTCGGTCTTCCAGCGGTGCAGTTGTCCCCTTCAGTGGGCGGCTGCTTTTGAAATTTTTAGACTACACAGCTCGTGACCCCTATTTAAGTTAATCTTTATCTGTACTGTTTTCATCCTGAATAGTGTCAACTTCCCCCACCACTGATATAATCACTTCCTCAGACGAAACTACTTTACCCATGAGGCAATGTGACTCCCCCTCCGTGGCCAAAGCCTCATTCCTCAATCCAGACGAGAAGGTCTTTCATATTGCGCTGGCAAAGGATGTACTAAAAAGTGCAGTATAAAGTCAGGCAGCAGAGATAGTTGAGCTAACGGTCACTGTCCGCACCGTTAAGGATGAGTTGACTAGCCTGAGGAGCTTGGTTATCAGATCCCTCCCGGTGTCCCGGGCAGCCGATCAGGTGGGCAAAGCATCTGAGTAGCAAATTCCTGATGTCGCCAATATCATGCAAGACACCGAGGAATGCTCCAAGCGAGTCATCCCTTGGGCCGCTTTCTCAACTCAGATCACCCTCATGACACCTACGCCCGGGTGTTTAACCGCCATAAGCTCCTTTTCCCACTTAAAATTCGGTCCACTTGGCAGGTAACCAAACGCACCAACCGGGTACACGGTATTCTCATTGAAATGGGCTCCAAAGAGGCAGCCAAACGGATTGCTTCCTAGGCCGCAAAGCTCAAGGAGGAAATGAAAGGGCTCAAGGGAGTATCCACTGACAATCCACTTCACCTAGGGCTCCGCAGTGAGAAGGCTAAGCCAGCGACCCCACAAAAGGCCGATACCAAGCTCAAAGTGCTGCCTGTTGAGCAGGTAACTCGCCTCGAGGATCGAGCTCCATGTCCACTATCCGTTGCTTCCCTACTCACTCCATCTCCCGTTGCGGAAAGTAACCCCAGTAGTAGACCTGTTGCTACTGAGCATCTGACGCCTACAAAAAGTATCCTTAACCACAACATAGCTTATAAGACAGTATTAACGGACGAGACTCACCCATCTTTGAGCCCAGACACAAACCTGCAACCTGTTTCAGCTGAAAGCCGCAGTGAGGAGGTTGGCGCAAAAGAAAAGATATCGGATGCTGTCATGCAGAACAGGATCATCAACAAGAAAACTGAGAGCTGTGAATCACGCAGTATGCACGAAAGTAAACCACAAAAAGCAGCCCACCCATTTCGGAGGCCGAAGGATGTAGACCGTCCGCCTGGTGTGATACCCCCCAGCTTACTAGACGTCAAAACTTACCAGTCTCCCCAACAGTCTGTTTAATCTCTGGCCCCCCAATATCTTCAACTCCTATCCCCCCCCCAGGACCTCCTTTCCATCCCCAACTACCCCTCTTTCCCCCTCCTCAAACCCAAAGTCAGCTGTCTCTGGAGATTCCGCAGCAACTCAAGAGCATGTGCTCAAGTGTCTTTGCAGCAATCGTCTGAGTGTGCTGAACAAGATCCCGGGGCTTCCACAGCCTGTAGTGAATAAGGAGCTTCAGATCATAGCCCTCACAGAAACCTGGTTCACCCCTGATATGCTTGATGTCGAAATATCCATTCGGGGTACTTCACAGTAAGGCAGGACTCCAGCAGAGGTCGTGCCGGCGGGATTATCATGTACTACTATAATTCTATCCCACCTCGCACTATACTGACAATCCCTACCCTTTCATGTGTTGATTGTTTGTGGGTTGTGTTTACCCTCTCTAAGATTGACACCTTACTGCTTGGTGTCGTCTACTGTCCCCCAGCACGCAATTCAACCGATAGCCTAGGTCTCATAGATTTATTAGGCTCCCTGAAAAGCTATACAGACTTCACCCATCTGTTAGTCACAGGTGACTTCAACTCACCCAGTACCGAATGGCAAAGAGCTGATGCCTCTGATATCACCCTCGGTAAACCCCTCCTAGATCTTGCGCTAAAGAACTCATGGGTGCGGAACGTAAAAGGTCCGACCATATATCGCACAGGACACGCCCCGTCCCTACTAGACCTGGTCATCACCGACGAATGGTTCCAAATAGAAGAGGTGCACTACCTGCCACCTCTCGGCAAAGGCGATCACATTCTTATTGTGTTCGATTACATTGTCCAATGCCCCCCCCCCCTCCCCTCAGAAGTAAACATTCTGAGATCCCTCAAAGGGACCAATTTTGACTAAGTCTGTGCATTTATTCGCTCCCAGCTAAATTCAGCTAACAAAAGTAACTCCGTCGATGAAATGGCAGAGAATCTCACAGCTGATCTTAGCTGATAGGCTGTTCTTCCCCAGAATTCGTCTTCCACAGACTGGTAAGACCCCCTCGCCCCATTGGGCGCATTCTAAACGAAAGCGCAAGCCTCTTTGCCTCTTTGCAAAGCCACAGGCCTCGCCCGTGATGCAGAAGATTTCAGGATTATGGACAACATACGCAAAGACAACATTAGGTCCTATCAGAATGCAGTCCAACGATCTGTACTTTCTCGGGCATGGACCAGTGAGGAAGTTTTTTTCAGTACATGCGCCGTCTGAGGGGCACAGCTCCGACGCCACTAGCTCTCAAAGATAGTGCCGGATCCCCAATCACTTTTTCCAGCTAAGTAGCCTACGCCATCAGCTCCTACTTTCGTACTGTTTTCACCTCCTCAGCCATACCATCCCACCCTACCGTGCACCCGATATCTCTGGTCACTACCCTTAACCGCGTCACTATTCTCATTGGTGCAGTCGCAAAAGGTTTCCGACGGCTCAACGAATACTGCTCCATGGGTCCTGACCAAATCCACCCCCAAATTCTCAAGGAAGCCGCCGACAAATTAGCTGCTCATTAAGCCTCGCTTTTTCAGCGATGTGCTGACGATGGAGTTTTCCCCCAGTAGCTGGAAAAATGCAGTTATCGCACCCATCTACAAGGAGTGTAATATGTATCTTGCTTCTAGAGACAGACCCATAAGTCTCACAAGCATCACCAGAACAAATTTCGAGGGCATTCTTAAGAGTGTGGTTCTTTTCCATCTGCATGAAAATAGGATCCTCTCCCCGTCCCAACATGGGTTTCTTCCTGGCAGATCATGCACCACCAATATGCTTACTGCCACGGATGATCTGACGAAAGCCTACGATGGTGGCCAGCTCTCACGAGTCGTATACCTCGCTTTTGCTAAGGCCTTCGACAAGGTCCCCATGCCCCCCTTCTTTATAAGCTGCAAACATACGGGATTACAGGCTCCGCGCTGGTCATCCTACGCAGCTTCCTTACCCACCGCACCTTTGTGGTTAACTTGGGGAAAGTTTTGTCTCAACCCTCGCCAGTAACCACTGAGGTCCCCCAAGGGTCGTTCTTATGTCCTCTTCTTATCTTGATCTACATAAACGACTTTCCGACAACCCTTCCTGCGAACATTGTCATGTACGCAGATGATGTAACCCTCTGCAGTTCAGGCGATGAAAACCTGCAAGTGGCAGTTGATGAAACAAAAAGCTGGTCCGAGGATTGCAAACTCCCAGTTAATGATGACAAACGCGTGAGCATGTTTTTCGGCGGAGAGGCTGATCAGACGTTTTCAATTAACGGGGCAACAACACTGCCTAGGGTTGACCGACAAAAGATGCTCGGTTTCTGGTTAGATTGCAACTTGTCCTTCTCTCATCATCACCAACTTGCGAGCAAGTCTGCCCTTCGAGTCCTAAATATGATTCGAAGGTCCCTCCTGCGCATCTCTAGAGAGGAGTTCCCCATAATTTTCGGCAAGTATATCCGACCTCTGTTGGGGCACGGTAGTCAGATAGTGCATTCTGGTCTTGTCCGAGACCGTGAGATCCTAGAGAGTGTACAGAGGGCCTCCACCAAAGAAGTATGGGGTCTGTCCCACCTACACTATCCCGCCTACCTCTCACTCCTCAAACTCTATCCCCTTGACATAAAACGAGTAAAAGGCGATCTGTTTTTGATGTTTCGCCTTTTTGAATCAAGTCAAAAAGGTTGCTTCCTCTCCGTCTGTCCAGCCTCTTTTCTACGTGGTCACAGCAAAAACGTTTTTAAACCGAGACCATGCACTTCACTTCGAATTACCTTTTCTAGCTATAGGGTTACTACTCTGTGGACCGCACTTCCGAACAACAGAACAAAATTATTTTCAAAAAACGTTAGACACCTACCCTGGTCTCTCCCAGTAAGTCCTTTTCCACAGAAGCGAAATAGATGTCTTTTACTGCATATATGTTCGTGAATGTCGCAGCCCCTTTCCAATTAAGACACTGCCCACAATGAGACACTGCGTGATGTTATGTGTATTTTGTTTTTGTGCCGCCCCCGCCCCTCCCTTCCCCCTCTCTTCTTTTTACCCTCGTTTCAGCTCGGTGAATCCGACAGAAGATCATAGATTTCCTCGAGAACCGTGACAATTGGGCTCAAAGCCACGAACCCGCGTTTTACCTCAAGACTTCTGGCCTTAGACCAGATAGTCTATTCCAATTAGCCGTAGACTCCAGAACAAGGGGACACGAAAGGAAGTTGATAAAAGCCCGATCTAGGTTGATGGTTAGATCGCACTTCTTCAGCAACAGGGTTGTGAACAGTTGGAACGGTCTGCCTGGTGAAATGGTAGATCTGCAGACAGTCCAATCCTTCAAATGTGCCCTAGATCGCAAGTGGTACGAGATCTTTCCTTGTAGTGAGCCTTAAGAATATCAACTAGATGGATGACGGGTAGCACTGTGGTCCTTCTGGAGTATGTTTTAGCAGACTTTTTCTCTCATTGCATACTGTCTCAGTGAACGCTCACGATGCATAATTTCTCTCGCAGTTGATGTGCGATGAGGTTTTCCGTTTCCCTCTCATTTTTAGCGGGGATTCGACGAAATACACTCGGCAGTGGTGGGTGCATAACTGGTGTGCATACCATCGAAGGAATTCTGGACGCTCGATTGGCCGTGGCCATTACCTGTCCTGTGCAGACTGAACTGAACTGAACTGAAACTAAACAACTGAACTGAAACCTCAAGGGCGTTGGTTCACTACCGATCCCCAGCCATCGCTAGGTTGTGTTATGGTCAGGTTGCAAGCCGCCATGTTGTCGTTCGAGTAATGAGTGTTGGTACCGTTGATACACTTAATGAGCTTCGGCTCGTGGAATGTTCTCTCCTCGTGGTTTGCAGGTCGAACACGCTTAACCTCCCCGGCGGAAGATCACTGCAACTTGCATATGGTTGGGTTTGTAATTTTAGATGGTTCACCATCTGGTTCAATCCAGATTGTTGCTGGTACGTGTTTTATCCGCAAACTAAGTGTCTTCTCACGCTCGATTATCTTTCAAACTATGAATTTCCGATAGTTATCCTTATTTCACCCATTTTAAGCGCATGAAATAATATGATCTGTAACTTGGTATTCGAAGGCATTTCAGTGTATCAAATAAATACATTGGAATGAAGTGTGCATTCAGCAGTGCTCATTACTCCGATATTCGGTCTTTTTTATGTCGGTCTGCTTTTGGTCCACAAGAGAGGATATTGAGCAGACCGGTCGAAAACCGACCTTATGAACGAGCTGCGTGCTACCACAGTGAGACGCATTGTGAAGCACACAGGCGCTGTCTGATATCTTTCCAATTACGAAAGACCGTTTCAAATTTCTCGATAGTTTTGCTGGCATACCACCTGTGTGCATAGTGTTATAAAGACACGCCAAACTATTTGGTCACGACGCGGTGCCGAATTCTCTCTTGTCGTAATACTCCTACTGACGCCTCCGAGCCGACCTGAGGTGTTTGGGAACTAGCTCCTCTCCGCGTTTGATAGATCCCCGTGGTTTGCTCACGTACTCAATTTCCAATGTGGTAAGGTCAGTGGTGATGGGTAGGTGAACACCCATGGTCAGCCGGATCTCTTGACCAGCGCATAACAAACTTATTTTCTAATTAGTCGACGAATGGACCGTACTACGGTAGGCTGTTAGGCGTCAGAAGAAGTATTACGACAAGAGAGAATTCGGCACCGCGTCGTGACCAAATAATTTGGTGTGTCTTTACAACACTATGCACACAGGTGGTATGCCAGCAAAATTATCGAGAAATTTAAAACGGTCTTTCGTAATTGAAAAAAACGTCAGATAGCGCCTGTGTGATTCACAATGCGTCTCACTCTGGTTATCCATTGCTTGTGGTTCACTTTAATAACCTGAAACGTTATGAAAATGTAATTCGTCGGGATAGTGATATAGTGCCTCCGGCACAATTAAAATCAGAAGTTCCTCCAAGGGTGGGAAAGCAGTGGCTCTGTAAAAGGAGCCAATCGGGGAAAGTGCAGTGTTACGGAATTTAAAAACGGTCGCATAACGTAGGACTCAGCGAAGTAGCTCATGTTCTTTCTCTGTCCCAGCGGAACGCATCAACCTGGTGGACTCCGAAGATAACTGAAGACAGTGTGTTTAATACCGGAGACTGAATCGTAATGAACATTTCTTCTCTTACTTTAATTGCATTTATGGTGTGCCACTTTTCTGGATAGACTCTCATTGCGACCAAGTCGTCGTCTTGTTGGGCGTCACAAATTGTAACAGAAGAGCTTGCATCTCTGAGAGTGGTTAGCAGTAGAAATCGACTCCCGTGGTGGAAGCCTACAGGCTACAGTCATTCGAGGGCAATAATGGACGATGTAGAAGTTGTATAAAACTCAGCTAACATAGAATAGCTGTAGGACGAACAGGAATAAGAGCTCAAGTGATTCAAAAAGTAGAGGAATATTCCTTTGAGCCTCAGGTTAGCTGCATCCTAAAAACATACAAGGGAAAGTGTAGTAACTCTGGAAAGTGCACAGGGACGTTTAGTTTTCAGCGATAAAGACGATGCCGACACGCTCTTGTCACTCTTCAAGAGCGTATATCCACCAGCAAATAATGTAGGAGAAAAAATGAAGGGTACACAACCGCCTCCGATACCCGAACTTAATGTAGAAGAAATGTACACAAAGCTGCGACTTTTGAATAAAAAAAAACCCGCAGGACCAGACAGGATTCACCCAGCCATCGTTCAACCTCTGGCTGAGGTCTTGAAGGCACTGTTAACGCAGCTGTATGAACCATTTTGGTTGCACAAACGAAGTCCGCAGCTACGATTCCCGTCCGATGAATGAAGTTAGCAGAAAGGTAGGAATTGGTGTTTTTGATAGTTATATTGGTTATCCTGCGGAGTTGACAGGAGAAGGGAGGTTAGGCGGGCTGATGGCCAGAGCTAGAGGGCCAGGGTGCTCCTTGTTCCCAAAGCCGTGCGCCTCAAGATGATCATGATGCTGTGTAGGTCGGAACTAGGTAGATTTAAACAAGCAGTATGCAAAAAACCGGTGTATTGCAGGAACTGGGGCTAACATAGATTCCTGATCTATCGAAGAGTTCGGTCATTGTTTGCCTGACCAGTTGTCTACCTTAATGGATGACTGGTGAGAATCACCTGCATTTCCTCCAGGGCTTCCGAAATGAGCCCACGTGTCCGGGATGTTAGAAAAATACTTTGAAGTGCGATTTTGTTTACCTGTATGTCACCTCATGTGATTATGAAGAATGATTCGAGAAGGCTGCTTATGCTAGTTGAAAACCTGGTACTGGAATTGGATGCTCCTGAGGAGCGGCGATCGTTCTCCTGGTGGATCTAAGGACAGATGTCTATTTATAAACAAGGCGCACCTAAGCTTTAAGCTTGCAGTTGCATTTTAGTGAGTTTAGTGTCCGCGAAGAGCAACACCTTTTAGAGAGGGAAATGTGCCGGGAGACTGAAGGAAGGCGACAGTGATGAGAGCATGAAAGACCAGATCCTGGCTAAAGGCCGAAAATTGCCGACCGGTAGGCGTAATTTCAGTCCTGTGTGAGTGCTTGGAGCGAATAGTTAGGAAACAGATCTCTAGGCAGTTGGTTCAATATAACCTCACATCAAGTACACAGCATGGGTTTGTGACATTATGATCTTGTCTAACAAATTTCCTGCTGTTCCTTGATGAGGTGACCAAGTGCCTGGACGAAGGACAGTTGATTGGGGTCTGTTACATGGACTTCGGCAAGACTTTTGATTCCGTGAACCACAAGTTTCTGGACGCCAAACTGCAGTCTACGGGAATTGTTAGAAAGACAAGGCAATGGGTAAATGACTTTCTAACAGGGCGGACACTTAGTGTTAAGGTGGGTAGTCATGTCTCGAAATCGGAAGTTGTAACTAGCGGGGTACCACAGGGCTCGGTGCTCGGCCTTCTGCTCCTCATCATCCTCAACGATCTAGCACGTTAACTTGCTAACCCTAGTTTAATGTTTGATGATGACGTCAAGATAGCTAGAGTAGATATGGAGCTTGACGTATTAGCCGTACAAAACTGGTCGCACGTGGGACCTCCCGCTAAACCTCGCCAAGTGCCCGTGCTTGACCAAAAATACAGTGGCCAGTAGGAATAATGTGGGATCGTTGCAAGTGGTCTCTCAGGTCAAGGACTTGGGCGTTGTACCAGAGAACAGTTTCAAGCCGTCGACGCAGTGAATCGCAGTAGAAAATATAGCCAGGAGAGAATTATTTCGAGTCAGCTCCACCATGTCGTGTAAAAGGCCGGAGATTTTCGTTTCGATCTACCAAGCCATACTTAAACCGCACCTGGAGTACTGCGCGCAGGCCTGGGCACCGTACTACCAAAAGCATATAGACTGTCAGGATTAGGTGCGAGGGTTAGCTACTGGATTGATGACTGGGCAAAGAGGAGATAGCTACACACCACCTCCGTACTCTGGATTTGTTCTCGATGAAAAGGCGGCGCGTTCGCGGGGGTTTCATAGAAGAGGCTGTCAGGTATAAGTCGAAAGCAACTTTTCTCTCACCCCAGAGAGAGGCACAGGGGGCTTAGCCTTAAATTGCAATTAAGGCACTCAGAGCTCCAAATGAAGGCAAATGACTTCTCAAGCAGTGATACCCTATTAGAACAAGCTCCCAGAGGGCGTCGTAAATGCCACAACAGCCAAGGCCTTCAAGAAAGCAGTAAACCGGTGTTACATGGCAGTATGTTTGGTAGTTTTGGAGTCAAGTACAATCTACTCACTGTTTTTTTCCCTGTCACGGCTAACACTGCACAAAATTTTTGCCTTTCAGAAAAAGAAAACCATGCAGTGTTGGGAGCTATGGAAGCGCACCGACAACACAACTATCTAGACACGATTGGCTCTATCCACACAAAGTCCTGTGCAAACTGAATCGATGTGAACTGAACTTTCTGTGCCTTTGCAGATCGTGCACGTGCAACCCCCACGGGAGAGTGCTGGACCGAGCAAATCCGACGACCCTGGTTGTCTCTGCGTGTTAGAAAGTTAAAAACAAGAAACTTTTTTAAAGCAAGCTAATAATCCAGCTCGAGCGTACCAGACCGGATTGAATACTGAATAGTCAATAATTTGTCGGATTACTCCCTTTTGCCGATCAGGCAGTCATCTACAGTCCGACGAAAATCGGGTCAGCGGATCAAAAATCAATTCGGCAAATGTTTTTACCAACCTAATCGCTTAACAAGGCTTGTACCTAACTGGGCGCTCGATTTCGGGAATTTTCAATTTTCACTTTAAACACCACCTTGTAATTTCCGTAAAAACATGTCCTTTCTGGCGAGCTGAGTTGTTGTCTTCTGATCTTCCATAGAGGGCTGAAGCGATTGGAGTCGCAAGCTGAGGTCGTGTGTGCAGGTCTCCACTCGGGCCGTAGAAAAGAATCCGTGGATCATAACTGTGTCCGTGTCGAACCGACATCGTTGTCGTCGTTTCCGTCGTGTCGTGACCGCGTTCGTCACCGTGTTACATTTAGTGTTGTGGGCAGGATGTGCTGAATGTCGTCTTTGTGCGGTCTCCGTCGGTTGCTTACTCCGTGAGTCGCACGAGTACAGAGCACTGAGGACAGTGTTATTTCGTTGGGGGGAGCAGTATGAAGCATTGGCGTAAATCGACATTTCTATTCTCTGATATGTTGGCACCTGCTTATTCACTTACTGAACTTCGGCTCTTCGGGTTTCCATTCTTCCTGTGCCTTTGAAGATCGTGCACGTGCAACCTCCACAGAAGAGCGCTGGACGCAACCTATCTGACGACCCTGGTTGCCTCTGTGTCTGTGTCGAACTGCCGTCATTGCCGACATTTCCGTTCTGTCGTGGGTGCGTCCGTCACCGTGGTACATGGTGTTACGGAATTTGATGACGTAGGATTGAGCGTACTACCTCATGTCCTTTCTCTGTCCCAGCGGAACGCATCAACCTGGTGGACTCCGAAGATAACTGAAGACAGTGTGTTTAATACCGGAGACTGAATCGTAATGAACATTTCTTCTCTTACTTTAATTGCATTTATGGCTTGCCACTTTTCTGGATAGACTCTCATTACGACCAAGTCGTCGTCTCGTTGGACGTCTCAGTAGTGTATGTGGTGAGCAGGCTTTTGGCAGCCATATTGGTGTTCTGGTAATGTAAGTGATGAGCACACTGGCGAGCACCAGGCTAGGTTTCGTACCGGTCGTGGATACATCGGTCAAATCCTCACCCTCCGACAGCTGTTAGCACCGTCACGCCTTCCAAAGACCAACGATCATTTTATTTCTAAATATTCGCGCGGTCTTTGACTCTGTCGATGGGTCTACATTGCGGCACTATTTGTTAAAGAACGGTGTACCTGAGAAGTATGTGTCAGCCCTCAAAGAGTTGTGTCGTCATACCTCAGGTCGTCCCCGGCGTCCTTTTAAACTGGCCACATTTAATGTGCGCATAGGACAACAGGCGTGTTTAACTCGTGCGATGGAGACCCTTGCCATTGACATGTGTTGTATTCACGAAACTCGTATCCAAGACTCCATCTCGGTTATTCAGTTGGTGCCCCCATCGAGTCCAGTAAAGTTTCACTTGCATTTGTCTGGGAACCTTGAGGTTGAGGCTGATGGTCTTGCTAGCGTAGGTGTAGCTCTCAGTGAGAGGGCTAAAGCTGCTCTACTCAACTGGATCCCAGTTGACAGTCGGTTGTGCACGGTGAGCCTTAGAGGTTCGTGCAAAGTGAGCAGTCGCCGTTCCGATAGACGCAATTTGTTTATCGTCTCGGCTTATGCCCCTACAGATTGCAACCCAGATGCAATCAAAGATGTTTTCTAACAAAAGTTACGCGACCTCCTACATAAGCAAAACGGGGTAATATCGTAATTCTAGCTGGAGACATGAATACTAGAGTCGGTCGGCTAGCTTTGGACGAGGCTCATTAAGGAGGTCCTTTAGGCCTCGATTCCTGTCGTTCAAAAAACGGGGAACGGTTGTTGGCTCTGTGCTCAGGTCACCGTTTGTTCCTCGCTAGCATGAACTTCAGACGTTCTAGTCGCCGTGTTCCACAGGGCGCCCCCCTCCCCCGTCTTCGAGTCAGAAATTGACCCAGAAGGACCACGTCGCAATTAGCTACAAATGGCGTGGTTGCATACAAAGCTGCCGATCGTACTGGTGCACTCCCCTTGACTCCGACCACGAGCAAGTCTGTACTAAGCTGTCCATGTTCTTCGGTCAGTGTGCCAAACGTATAATGCAGCAGCAGTCAGACTGCGATATACTCTCTGATCCGTCCTGCCTCTGAACTTTCCGAAACGTTCTAGCTGAAAGCTAAGATCAACGCCACTAAATAACATCAACCAGCACTGGTCGCTTATTAAGAATGCTTTGTATTCTTCCGGTGAGGTGAGTTGTGGCCTGACTTGTCGCGTCGTTACACCCTGGATTTCCGCTATATGGAGGTCGACATCTGTACAAGCTTAACTTGGTGATTCGGATCAGCTCGAACGGGAGCGGGGTGGCGCAGTGGTAACACACACGCCTTCGAGATGGGAGGGCCCGGGTTCAAACCCTGGGTGTGGCGGAGGATATGCACCACTGATGAGCTCTAACAAGAGCGAAACTCGAGTCTGCTGCTTCCGAGTGCAGGTTGGTCGGATGACCTGAGGTTTGCGCGTGAAACGTGGAGTCCAAAAGGACAGTCAATCAAACGAAAATTAAACAATCCCACACTACTCGCAAGTAATTGCGTGACATATTTCCGCTAAGCCTCTGCGCCTTCTTGATGCGCGCCAGTCCATCCCGGCTGGTAGTGGGCATGACGCAGCACGGCTGACAGCGAGAAGTGAACTCAAAGCCAGTCTTCGTAGGGATCGCGAAATCTGGTGATCTCAGAAAGCATCAGAGATGAAACGTGCTGCCACTGAGGGAAATTCCCGCAAGCTGGTTCATCTTATCCGAGTCACCGGTAGGGAGCTATCAGGTGTGAGCGAAACGATCTGCGAAGCTGACGGTTCACCTATCCACAATCTGCAGCGATGTCTTTTACACATGGCGGAGCAATTTAAAGCACAGTTTAGCTGATCTCCAGCGTCAATCTCTTCCATGTTTGTTCCGGCCTACGTCCCGTGGTCTGTTTCGACAGATCCACCTTCTGAGGCGGAGATCCGCAAAGAAATCCAAGCCCTGGGACGTCACAAATCGCCGGGCTCCGGGGGCTTTTCCCCAGCCCTGTTTGAAGGTGGTGGGATGGAACTTGTTAGGGAATTTCAAGCTTTTTCCTCCGAGCTCCCGGCACTCCAAGGAAGTTCTCTTCTTGTGGGAGGAATCGATCGTTGTCCCCATCTCCAAGAGGGGCTCGCGCAGTGACTACAACAACCATAAGGGTATAAGCCTAATCCCGATAACGTCTAAACTGCTACCGTCTGTCATTCTCCGCAGGTTATAAAACACGGGTGATGAGCACACTGGCGAGGACCAGACTAGGTTTCGTACCGGTCGTGGATGCATCGGTCAAATCTTCACCCTCCGACAGCTGTTAGCACCGTCACGCCTTCCAAAGACCAACGATCATTTTATTTCTAGACATTCGCGCGGTCTTTGATTCTGTCGATAGGTCTACATTGCGGCACTATTTGTTAAAGAACGGTGTACCTGAGAAGTATGTGTCAGTCCTCAAAGAGTTTTGTCGTCATACCTCAGGTCGGGTTAGGGCTTATGGCCAGCTTTCGCCACCGTTTGCCGTCTCCAGTAGAGTACGACCAGGCTGCCCAATATCCCCGTTTCTCCTCAACGTTGCTATAGAGGATGTCCTACAGTACGCTTTGTCTGGTCTTCCAAACGGTTGGGTTGAACTCCCCCCAAGGAATAGAGTCTTTGACTCAAAGTACGCCGATGATATCGCCTTGCTGAGCGACAGTACACAGGCAATTCAACACGCGTTGAACCGCTTGGCGACTGAGGTGTCCTGATATGGTATGTACTTTGCGCCTTCAAAGTGCAAAGCACTTGTTCAAGACTGGCAGGAGCCTGTGTCTGCACTCACCCTTCGTGGTTATTGGTTAGAGGTAGTCAGTAGCTTTAAGTATCTAGAGAGCTTGATCACAGCTGGTGTTGGTGTTGGGGAGATCACATCACGAATTGCGAGAGCCAGAGCGGCTTTCCATAACATGCATCATCTGTGGTGTCGCCATGACATCCGGCTTTCCCTCAAGGGAAGGGTGTACAATGCCACAGTTCGCAGTGTTCTTCTTTACGGTTGCGAGACCTGGCCCCTACGCGTTGAGGATGCTCGGCGGCTTTCTGTATTCGACCACCGGTGTCTCCGAAGCATTGCTCGTGTCTGGTGGGAACATCGGGTGAGCAATGACGAGGTTCGTCGTCGTGTGTTCGGTGCTTATAGTCGCCCCCTGACAGAGATAGTCGCTCTACACCGCCTCCGATGGGTCGGACACGTTTTGCATATGCTTGCCCATCGTTTACCTTTTCGTGCTCTTTTTGCATATACTGGACAAGGTTGAAAGAAAGGGCGTGGCGGTCAGGTTATGACTTGGCGCAGGGGTATGGAGAAGTTAGCTTCGACTTTGGCTTTGGTTGGACCTTTCCGCTTTCTTGGCTGGGGCTCAAGGATGAGGATTGTCGTTGGTTAGAGACGCTGAGAGATATGACTCAGAACCGAATCCAGTGGCGCGAATGCTGTGTGGCCTGTCTGTCGACTTCCCGTTCCCCATAAACAATTGGGAAAGTTTACGAAACGTGTACGATTAAAATACTACAACTATTTGCTTTTACTTGTAATCTTTATGCTGACTCTATATTCCCCGCCCCTGAACTTTGTGTTTTTCCTCTTTTGTTGTTGCGTTGGCACCATACTTGTTCTCAAGGCGGTGTATTATATATATATATATATATATATATATATATATATATATATATATATATATATATATATATATATATATATATATATATATATATATATATATATATATATATATATATATATATATATATATATATATATATATATATATATATAGCGTACTCAGCCAAAATGAGGAGCAGAACTTCGACGCAGAAGTCGTAGCGTGGTAGGATTCATCTCGGCGCTCACTGGTGCAGGAATCTGGATTGCTGTGTCTGGTTTGAGCCTCAAGTCCGGTGTCCTGACCTATTGCATTTTCCTACTGGCTAGACCGTAAGTTACACTTTTTCTGCTCTACTCGTGTGTGTTGGTGCGTTTTGACGCAATTACAAAGTTTAGACTGATGGATTTTTTATTTTTGTTATGTTTCTGCAAATTGGACACATGCAGTTCCCCGGCGGAGGTCGTTGTTCCTTGTGTGTTACAGTTTGCGACCCTGCGAGTGGGAACGAGTGATATGGGAGACCGTGTTGATAGACTTGGTGCGGGCCGCTGAGATAATTGCATTCTGCAAATTGTGACGCGTAGTTGGTGCGGCCTGTTAGAGGTGTAATTATGATATACTTCCCCTGCGTGTGCGACCAACATTCGTCGGTTGTGAAGACAGGTGTAAGATCGATGGGAAAGAGCTACTCATAGAGATCGGACCATGGCATGCGCCAAAAAAATGTAGCGGAACTTGCACCCGAGTTTACCGCGTGCACGAAACGTACATCCAAACAAGGGATAGATGGGAATGTTCACTACAGAGACCTCTGCCAGAAGACCGCCCGCCAGAGCAGCTTCGATTACGTGCTTTCTTCTTGTTTACCACTAATTTTGTACATGTCTGCAAAACGAAAACTTATCAAAAAACGGTTTGCCCTTATAACAAAATGAGTAAACCGTTATAAAAGTAACGGGATGGTGATTGGCACTTTCAATTAGACACTATAGAGCCGCCGTAGCTTGCTACCGAACCCCTAATCCCCGTGAGTTCAAAGTAGGAGGTAGTATTTTCCTGGAACTTGCGGTGGTGCTGTCAGTGGGATTCACCATCCGCCCACTCCAGCGAATGGACTAGTACAGGGTTTGTTATTGGATAGGGATTTCGGTGGACTTAGGCCTTTCGCGCTGCCGACAGAGTATCTGTACCAAGTGCAGCGGATCACAAATATGAAAGACATACACAGGCGTATAGTTGCACCTTCGAAGATAACACAGGTCTGGAGACGGGCACTTTTTTCTTCTAAAAGCACTGTATTACGTGCAAAAAGACAGAAACTACGGAATAACATGTACCGCATCCGCAAAACGCACCGACATTTTAAATAATTGACTGCGGTTGGTGGCCTGAAATGGTTACTCTAGGCATGCTTGGTTATCCGGCTGGGTTGCAGCAGGGAGTCGGATACTTACTTACTCACTCTTACACGACTGTCTCCTGCCAGAGGATAAGTCGGCCCTCATGGATATCGCGAATCATCGTCGACCATGGGAGGTGGTTGGATGCGAGCTCAGAGCGAGTTATGGCCCACTTTTCTTTTCAGTAATGCAGACCTTAGACAGCATGTAATTCTAGGTGCTCTAAGTCTTTCTTGATGGTGCTCAGTCACGTTTTCACTTTATCTCCAAAGCAACAGCGCCGTCCGGTACATAGCGCAGGGCAGGGTTTTCATTTGGGTACTCCCGTGTCGGGTCGCCGGAATATATGGCCGAACCCCAGCAGGCGGTGGCGTTGAAGAAAGGTGGAGAGTTGGCTAGTGTCGCAGCATCGCCATCTTATTTCGTTGTTTGATAGTATTTCCTGCCAGCTTGTGCAAAGAATTCGGCGCAAATACTAGCCTCCTGGTATCTTCAGGTCGTAGTGGCCAGGTTTCACGCCCGTACATGAGCACGGGTCAGATAGCGGCACAGAAGATGCGAATGTTCGTTCAAAGACGAATTTCGCTCCATGACTATAGCACACGCCAGTGCTGTAAAAACACTTTTCTTGCATTGTCTATCCCTGACAGTACCTCGTACTTCGCCTGACCATTCAAAATTAGAGTTGACCCCAGATACTTGAACGATGGTACATACTCGATCATCTGACCATTGATGGACAACTGCTGAGCTGACGGACAAGGGCAAGCCGAAAAAGCTTTGTTTTCGCCAAACCGACTTTGGGGCCAATAGTCTTCGTGAAGCGATCGAGCTAGTCGAAAGCTGATTGAAGTTTGGCAGGAGAATTTCCGAGCACGACAATGTTGTCCGCAAATTCCACATCCGAGATATGCACCGTCAGAGCCAGTTGTTCATTGTCTGGTCGATTATATGGTTGCACAGCACCGATGAGAGAAGGAGCAGCCCTTTCTAACTCCGGAATTGATTGCAAATGTCGAAGACCCTCACCCATACAGTCGGATACGTGCGTTAATGGAGGCCTAGTGAGCGCTCAAGATCTTTGAGAGTTTGACAGGAATACCGTCAGATTCTAGTAACCCCCATAGAGATTCACGATTAACCGAGTCAAAGGCAGCCCGGAAATCAACGAAGTAGGCTGCTGGAACTTGCAGCGATGTTCGAGTACATGACACAATGTGACTGTTTGGTCCACACAACCTCTGTCACGGCTAAAACCCCCTTGGTTCGGTCGTGTGCGGGAGTCGCTCGCAACTTGAAAGCGATTGAGTAACAGTAAGCAGAAAATCTTTGCAGCGACTTCAATTAAACTGATCCTTCGGTAGTTCTCGTACACTATCTTGTCTCCTTTATTGGGAACGGGTAGCAGAATAGGGGCATCCAGTCCGTTTGAAGTGTCTGACCTTTTCATATACTGCGAAATAGCATGTGGAGCCTGTCTATCAATGATGACAAACGGGTCTTACACACTTCTGGTGGTACGCTGTCCTCTCCAACAGCTTTCCTGTTTTTCATTGGGTTTGCACTCTATGCGATTTCGGTCATACTTGGTGGCTCGTAGTTGACGTCATCCACCTCTACACTCGGGGAGGGTGGAAGGTCCGCGGTATGATCGGAAGATCGGTTGAGAAGTCGGTCAAAATACTCTACCCGACGTTCGATTTTTCCTCTCCGTTCGGGGATAATCTGGCCTGCTTCATCACGTAGGACGAATTCATGCTTGCATCACCCATTTGAAGCACTCCGATTGAGTCGAAATAGTTTTCCGAAGTCACCAGTACCGGAATCGGTCTCTATCTTCTCTGCCACTTCGATGCAGTACCTCTTATGATCGGCTCTAGCTGAGCGTGAGATCTCTCGTTATAGTCCTCGGTGCTCAGTGCTTCCCACTACTCGGGTCTCCTGGGCCTTGGCTGATAGTTGCGAGGTGGTCTCTGAAATCCACTCTTCCAGACGTTTTCCGGTTTCCCTTAGCTCGTTCCAAACAATCTTCTTGACCGCCGACTTGATCACCTTCCACTGTTCTTCCGCGGAGGACCCATCTGTTTGCACGCTGGTTACAGTAGCCAGTCGGGCTGCGATGACGTTCGAGAGAGCGTTGCACTTTTTGGGTATTTCCAGGGCTGCTTCATTGATTCGGCTCGGTGGTGAGACTTTGGGGCGTGCAGACAGATGGATTTTTAAGCGCGCACGTACAAGGACGTGGTCTGTACCATTTGTGTTTCTCGTGTGTTTCTGTGCCGATTTAAGACGGTCCATGTTAATTGTGTCCCTCTTCCACCACAAATTTTGTGAAGACTGTAATATGCAGAATGTAACGGGGTACGTACTTCGGCTCTGAGAAACACATGGGTGCAATCCTGGAGATATGAGTACACGCACACGTGCGCTTTCGTGCTTTATTTCGCGTGGCGCAGTATGTGCAACTCACACACTTGGTGCGGTAATCTGGCAGCTGTCCGAATAATTTCACCACTGAAACCCCTTAAGATCGATTACAGCCACCTGGTCGTAGGCCTATACACTGATGGAAAACATCGCTTGAATCTGTGCTAAAGAAGTTCGTATGCTCTTCCGCTGTGACAAGTGCTAAATTCTACACTTGAGTATGCATGTGTGAACGTCGTAGGCTCTACAGTTAGTTTACGGAAGGACATTGGAATCATTTGACAAAGTACCAGGGAATATTTAGGACTTCCGGATGTACTGTGTGTGTCGATATGCACTCTCAGTTGTTTGCGATAGCCATCTACACCTGCGATGATGGCTATTGCAATTGTACTTCTAGCGTTTGACCTCAAAGCTGTAAAACCTCCTAGGTCAACTTGGTATTATCACTAGAATCGTCACACCACAGCAGTAGAACTCTGAAGCGACCATGACTCTTAATGAGATAGTCAACCAATGATAAAGCGAGGGCTATCAGTTCGCACAAGAATGGAGTTTTTGTGAGGAGGATTGCATCCTGAATCGGTTTAGGGCGAATGCAGGTTCACATTATAGTGAAAAGTGAAACCGATATCGAAACTAGTTGGTACCACGATACCTTGCATTCACGTCTCGATTACTTTAATGAAGTCAACAGCGCTGTGTACGGATGATTTCTTACTACTTCGGAATCATCAGCTAACCGCAGGAATGTTGCTGTAAGAGAAAGCAATGGAGAGAGTTTGTAATGTGACGCATGGTGATTTTTGCATGAGCAGTGGCTGGTTGTAAAAATTCCAACAGTGCCATAATATTAGCTCACGGCTATCGAACGATAAAGCCTCAACAGCTTCAAGTGAAGAGCTATCAAGCTGGCTGGAACACGTCCTTGTCTTGTGCAAAGATTATGACTCAGAAAACAGTTTCAACTGTGATGAGATTGGTTTTTATTTTAGAGCCACCCCAACACGTAGCTTGGTTTTTGAAAAGTGATCCGTGGTGCTGCATTCAAAAACGCAAAGAAGGAAGCACTAAAGCAGAAAACAGTTAACAATCGGTTCTTTTATAGTAAATCCACTTGCTACTGAGGTTTCGTTTCGCGCCTTAATGGAAATGCGAACAGTTCCAATAATCTCACTTGAACCTTTCGGAAGTTTTTGGGGTGCTGAAAACGTGGCTTTACGCTTCAACAGTGTTTTGCACTATTTTGTTTAACGTCAGTCCCAACAGCGAACTCCGACTATCCGACAAATTCGGTCGGTTCCCACGATGTTCTCTTTAAGGGAGGTGGGTGGGGGCTAGGTCACCATGATTTTTCACACCGGCTTGAGATCATATTGCCAGGGCAGCAACAACAACAATTACGAATCCCACCGAAGTCAACGTCTCCATTACGACGAGACGGCATCTTGGTGTGGTGTGATAGCTTGCGTGCCTTCATGACTCGGAAAGCCATACATGGTGGCTTCTTTAGGCCGGAGATGCAATCATGCCTGACAGGTCAATGGGTAGAGGCCAGACGAAGTCCAGTCTCTGAACCAGTTATTGGGAAACACCGGGTTCTGATCACTATGCCCTTGGAGAGGACACTTCAGCGAGTAACAGTAGAAAGAAACAGTTTACCGGCATAAAATCCCTACTGGATGGACGTGCGAGCCGAGTACATGGTGCCCCCCTCGACGGCGGGAGAAGCCATCGTACTTCATTGGACAGCTATCACCCGCCTAAGCTGGACAGCTCGCGGTCCAAAGGATGCTGCCCCGTCCACGTTCCGGTTGTTCGATTGGGTGCTTGGGGCCAAAGACCGAATCCGAGGAGTGAATCAATAACAAAGTACCATCGGGGACAAAACAGAATGCACGCACCAATCAGGTCTCACTTGACAGACCAGAAGAAGTTTGTTCACGGGTTCTTTGGTCACTCTCCCGTGCTGGGTTGACGCCTCACTGCCTTGTAGGTGAGAACTTTGTGTTTCTGACTCCGGTCAGGGTTCCAAATAAACTCCCTCTGCGGTGTGGGCACCAAATATGATATGCCCAGGAACCTCCAGTATCTTTCCTATAAAGAGCCTTACCAATTTTCTCGCCCCGAGGTTTAAGACCGATACAAATGCCACGGGTAACTGCGGCTCACAAAAAAACAGCAATTCAGGAGTTGGGCATAAATCGAATGCACTCCTTGAACCTTAATGTTTACTTCACGTGACTGCTTTTAACGTTCGCACACTATATCATATAGGGCAACAGGTTGCCCTTGCTTGAACTTTTGACACTTCTAAAATAGGTGTATGCTGTGTCTCCGAAACGCGCATACAAGACCCTATTTAATGAAACTTGATTCAGTCAGTCAAAGTAGAGTAGAACTGAAGCCTATTTACAAGGCTTTATTTATCTCATAAAGCAGGTGTCATCTTAAAACAGAAAGGAGGAGTTACTTAGTTAAGATATCCATTATAAATAACCAAACAATTTGAACAGTCACTCTCACTCCTGTAACCACGCTTCGCACCCCAGATACAACAGCAGTCTTTCACTTTACCCTTCATGTGTCATGGGATTCGGTTTTTAGTGCTCGTACTCAGGCCGGCGTTGGAATCGCTTTGAGCATGAGAACTGAGCGTGCACTCCTAGATGGGATCCCAGTCAGCAGACGTGTATGCCGTTCGGTTAGACGGTTCTGGTCGTGGCAGCAACAACAAACTGAAGCACCGATGCTTGTTTGTCGTGTCTGTGTATGTGCCCGCTGTCTGCAGTTCCTCTGAAACCAAGGACGAATTCTATCAGGATTTGTCTCAGCTGCTTCGAGGCGTGCGTTCAGCGGATGTGATGGTCATTTTTGGTGACTTCAACGCTCAAGTTGGCCATTTGGAGGATTCGGCGAGTCACATTGAAGTCCCTTCTGCTATCCCGGCCGATTATACCGATAACGACGATCGTCTCATCCGGCTGTTCTCTGACCACAGATTGTTTCTGGCGAGTACAAATATCTGCCACATAAAGCAGCATAGACTGGTACAGCACCCTGCCACGTCTTCACGACGTTGGACTCAGATTGGTCATATTAGATCAATTGAAGATTTTCGTTAACTTTGGTCTGCATCTTTGGTTGCACCGACGTAAAAGCCACTTATGCCGCACAATTGTTTCTAGACGATAATTGACGATCTGCTTTTCAGGCGAAGCTGTCAACACGGCTATCTATGCAACTGGATAATCAGGACCTAGAGGAACGCTGGCAACAAATCAAGGAAACCTTTTATACTGCTTCTAGTGCTACTCAAGACTGTGGCTCAAGTAGGCCTCACAAACGGTGGATATCTTTGACATCAGTTGCTCTGTTAGATCTTTGCAAATCTGTTCATCCGGATTTCACATTCAATGAAGAGCGTAAATTTCTGAGACGTCAAGCGACTGGGAGTCTGAAAAATGACCGTGAGCACTGGTAAATTGCGAGACGTAGGGAAACGAAGAAGGGTTGTTTCTGTGGGCACTACTAGCGCTTTTCACCGTTTGATTCGAAGTACCGGTCCACGGAAACCTGTTGTTAGTGAGTTAATCGAGGAA
This sequence comes from Fasciola hepatica, assembly GCA_948099385.1. Taxonomy (NCBI): domain Eukaryota; kingdom Metazoa; phylum Platyhelminthes; class Trematoda; order Plagiorchiida; family Fasciolidae; genus Fasciola; species Fasciola hepatica. The sequence goes on from CANUEZ040000124.1 coordinate 1,549,388, forward strand.
TCCGTCAGGTTACTGATTCGTTCTCAGGAGCTTCGTCTGAACCAATGGGTGAAGCATTTCAAACAATAATTCAGTTGGCCTACTTCGACGGTGGACCTTCCGAATATACCTTCCAGAAAGCCGATGCTGTTAAATAACAATCCGCTACCAGAAATATACGTTATACGGGGAATAGTTTACTTGAAAAGGTACAAGGACGGAGGCGAAGCTTTGGTTTCAGAGTTTATAAAACTCCTCCTGGTAATGTGGGATAGTGGACAGATTCCCAGGAAGTGATATAAATCAGTGATTGTGGCGATTTACAAGAAAGTTGACAGGTCCTCTCGTTAAAACCACATAGGAATTAGCTGGGTAAGTATCGTATCAAAACTGCTCACCGGGATCATTCTCCACCGATTATTCAGCACCCACCGAATGTGTACGCGTGAGAATCAAGCCGGCTTCAGACCGGGTCGAGGTTGTATCAACCACATCCTTACTCTTCGGCAAACTTTAGAGCACAAGCACATCTTCCGTATGCTCACAGTTTTCCTCTTGATCTGAGAGCGGCTTTTGAGTCAGTCGACCGCACATTTCTCTGGCGATGCCTCATTGAAGGGTGTGCCAGATAAATGTATTTCTCTTTCCCAGCGCTTGTGTGCAAACAGCCTAAGCCAAGTTCGTATCTGTGGTTCATCATTAAAAGTGGTGTTCGTCAGAGTTGCCTTCTTTCCTCCTTCCTCAGTTTTGTATTTTAATCAATTCTTCAGATTGCCTCATCCTCGTGTGAGAAAAGTGGCATCGATCACGACTCACGCAGTAAACTGTCTGACCCGGAATACGCGTACGATATTGTTCTTTTCAGTGAAAGTCCAGGTAAGTTGCAAGCTCTCTTAGGTAGCTGAACAGCAATGTAACGAAGTTTGGGATGCGTTTTGCACCTTCAAAGTGTACAGTGCTGTTGCAGGACTGGGTCGGTTCAACACCAAATCTTGTGTTGGCAGGGGAAACTCTAACGGAAGCAGATAAGTTCCGTAATGTGGGCAGTCATATCTCACCAGGTGGAGAAATATCGGATGTAATGTCATCGCGTATACAGAAGGTGCGTTTGGCCTTTGTCAGCCTCAGTTATCTGGGGCGTCGGCGTGACATCCGACCTTCAGTCAAAGGTCGAGTGTACACTGCGGCCGTTAGATCCGTTCTTTCATACGGTTCAGAAACATGTCCGTTAAGGGTAGAGAATAGGCGAAGACTGTCGGTGTTTGAGCACCGATGTCTTCCGACCATCACTCAAATATGGTGGGAACACCGTATCAGGAATGCGGAGGTTAGGTGTAAGGTGTTGGTAACCAGAGGTCAGTCTCTGGGTCGAGTACCGAATGCAAGCAGGTTAAAGTGGCTGGGACATGTGTCACATGCCCAGCGACGGGCTTGTTGGGGCCTTATGTGGTTCATCACTTCAGGTCTCTGGGTCTAGTCGCCGGTTATCCCTAATAGTGTTATTGGCCTTCGTGGCTATAGGGCATATACCCCTTCCACCGCACTCATGCCCAAGCATGTAATAAAAAGTGACTTCATCGGCGTACGCTTTTCTCCGAAGCAGGTAGTGGTTGGAAGGTAGGTCGAGATGGTCAGTTCATGACATATCAAGCAGGTTCGAAAACTTTGACCGATGAACTTGGCCAAGTGGGCTGTGTTAGAATTCCGGGTTGGGGTCCATGTGACCCGCCTACCAAATTGTTGAAAACATTAGATGATATGGGTAGGTGTTGCGGCCAATAGCGTAATCGCATTCGAACTCTGTTTATCTTCAGGATTTCCTATTATTTCTTCGGTCTTCCGGATCTTTTTTACTTTATGCTTCTGTTCTTTTTGCCCTTTACTCGATGATGATGGAAGGTAGCAACCAGAACCAGAGCACAGTAATGCGAGGCTAGTAGCTGAGTAAACTGAAAGAAACAAAAATGAGAAACGAACGGTATAATAGAGTAAAGCAGTCAATCACTGTATCATTGGCGACCTCCTCGGTCGTTTGCTCCTTGTACTATTGTTTTACTCTTTTGCGCAGTCTAATGTAAGCCTTTTTATTCGAGGATGCACCTATAGCCTTTGTGCAGTGATGCGATTTTTACAAGCGGCAGCGTTGGTCCAGATGAGCCGGTGGCCAATTATATGGTTTGTTTGTTGCTTCTGGAAACCTTGTCGCGTAAGTGGTACTCAACAAGGAGCTGCGGACTCACCAAATCATCAAACACTGCCGCTGACCTTCCACAATCGCTTAGTTGGTTAGTCCACCTCATTCGCGGGTAAATGTGGCTAGCGCCTTTCCCCTATCCGCAATCTGCAGATGAGTTTTTTTTTCTGTAGTGCGTTTTGAAAAGACATGCAGTGATCCTCTGTAAATTGTATATAAATCAACGGCCCGACGGTGGACGGGTGATGGTAGATTGGACGTTGAAGGCGAATGACTTTATGTTGAACCCAGTGGAGAGGAGATAAAGAATATAAAGTTCCACCCCACACAAAACTGCAGTACTCGAGTACGGAATGAATTTGAGCCGTGTGCATTAATAGGAGGTGGGCGGGCTTGAGGAAACGTCTGGTGCGGAATAGGAAACTAATCTTGTGCGAAGCACGAGAAACAGGAGAACATATGTATGAAAAATGAAAAGAGGCGATTATTGAATGACCCAGTAGAGTAACCGAGTTGGTCGAACGAAGAGGAACCGAATCCAAATTGCGGTGGGGAGAAAAAGAAGTGTTTGAGAGAAATGAAGAGAATAGATATTTCAAAAGAACTGAAAAGAGCTGATTGTTATAGCAAGAGCACAAAGGTCACGATCGATGTTTGTGATGACATGGCGGGAGGTGGAATACGGAAGGGAGTATTGCAGAGTAGCGTCGTCTGCAAGACGTCAGTAGGGTTGGACGTAGTGGATAGGAGATTACTTATCAAAGGCAAAAAGAGGGTGGACAAGAGTATAGAACGTTAAAAAACATCAGCATTCATGGAGGAAAGGTTGTGATTGTACCCCATCGACTCGGACAGAGCTGGTCCGATCACTAAAAAATCTTGATTTCTACAAAACGATGGGAGAATACCCAAACTAACAGTTTAGACGGTAACCCCTTATGCCAGACACGGTCAAAAACCTGCAGTATGCTTAGCGAGACCAGGTATATTTCTTCGAAGTTATTGGGCGCCACCAGATTATCCGTGGCCCGACGAGACCAGAATCCTCATTGACGATCACTTAGCTATCCTTCACGTTCAACGAACGGTCGCAGTTGATCAGAAATTATGATCCCCATTAGTTTCAAAATCACAGAAGTTAGATAATTATGGCGGACATTTTTGGGGTCGGAGGAGCCGTCACTTTTGTGAATAGGAAATATTACGGCTTTTTCCACGAAGAGGTGGGCAGAAAAGATCGCACAGAATTAGTGCTAACTCTGGGTAACACATTCAGAACGATGGATGGACTACCGTTCGGGCTAAGTGGTTTGTTTTGGTCGAGTGGTTGTATAGTCTGGTTGTGATACTGGAAGTAAAAGGGTGGCTAGCGGGAGAGGATGGAGGCGGAGGAATAAAGAAGTCAGTTAAATCAAATCAGAGACAAACCGGGAAGCAAAAACCTTAGTTTTCTCATGGGGTTCACAGATTAGAGAGCCAGAGAAGTTACATATTGGAGAGAAGTTGAAGGGGCGAAAATTTCGGGAACGGCGATGAACCAAAATGTTTGACCATCAGTAGCAGAAAGAGCTTCGTAATGGATTAAGCGGTTTCTAACTTTCTGAATGGAGATGATTAGTGTGCGACGGGGAGAGATTTACGTCTCTGTTAAAAATAGGGCGAGGTGTGAAGAAGATTGAAAACTTTGTGCTGAGCCAATAATGTAGTTCAAGCAACGAATGTTGGTGGATGGGAGTTTCTTCCTTGCAATACGTGCTGAAAAGACACGGGCAATGATTGTAAATGTCACAAAGTCTTTTGCAAAGTCGGCAACCTAAGGCTGGGACTTGTAGTGGCGATAGAACCGTCTGTCATTGTTTGGCCTCAAATATGCTGCTTTCTATCGAGGTATGGGCGAGTTTCTGTTTTTAACAGCTATGTCCAGTCACACCCACTATCGCCGATGACGACACTCTGCAATCTTCTCGTGTCACCGCCAACATCGATCGTTTGTGTTACATAGCTGAGTTCCGACCTTGCGCAAATCTTCACTTGATTCTGCGTAACTCATGTTTCTTTGAATGCTTCCGAAACATTCCTTCTCATACACCGTTCTTTTTTCTCATTTTAATTTTGCTTCGTTCTCCGAGTTCACTCCCACGGTTGGGTCTTTCAATATTTTCTTCCCCATTCTAGTTTTCACACTCGCAAGATTTGTTCCCTATTCCACTCCAGACGCTTTTTCGTTCCTATCCTCCTTCAAATTTCAAATTCGTCCTACGCTAGAATATTGCAGTCACATGTAAAGTGAGTCTTCGTCTTCTGGATCGGGTTCAAAAGAAAGTTATCACCTGATCAACGATTCAGCAATCTGCAGTCGCTCGTCCATCGCAGAGCGTTCTTTTTCACTGTCCCTATGGTACCGCTTCCATCATCTTGGTTTTCGTTTATCCTACGTCCTACTCACTCACACGCTCTCTTCGGAATCAGGTCTTATAAGATGGTTTTGACGTGAACATTACTCTCCCCAAGCTACCCTTACAGTATGTTATCCAGCGGTTGGGTTTACCTCTTTTACTGCAATCCACCCCAAATGTAGTGAAGAAGCGTCTCCGTTTCACAATTTCACTCAAACCATCTTTCCGTGAAATCAAACTGTGTACACACTGGGATAGAGTAGTTTATTACAGTATTTTTCGTAGTTTAAGAGCCATCCATCACAAATGAGTGAACTCTACATAAAAATATAAACTATACCATTGATTTTACAAAAGAAACAAAACTATAAATCTAAAAGGTCTTTGGATAGTTGTATAAACGTGAAATTGTGCTATCGTAGGAACCACATGCTGTTGTTGTGATATCGTGAATGGATTTGTAATGAAAGAAGCCCATACATCCTGGCAGACTGTGCTCCTGGTACTTTCGTGGGCTTTTCCCTGTTCTCTTCCAAATAAACTTGTACCGAATATTTAAACAGTTAAATGCCTTTTCAGCGGGGTTAGAAAATGAGCTATACGGAGGAAGATAATGGGAAGAATGTCTAATGGCCAAACAAGCTTCAGATGCCCGTCGATGTATTGAATCATTATCAAAAGTAAACACTACCTTGGTATTAGGCTGTTAGTGTTCATATTAGAGTAGCATGCTTTCAAGAATCTGCTGAAGATCTGGTTGTTTATTTTCGTGTGACATTCACACTGTAACATCCCAAGGGTCAGAATGCATGCTATGATAATCAAATTCGCTCTTTTATTTCACGAGAAGGCTTTTATATATGGATTTTTTTTAGAAAATCGCCCGATCGACCGAGAGCACCAAACTTTATAATTGGTTTCGCCAACATATAGCTTTTCTGCATGTTGAGCACTATTCGTCTTGACATCAATGCTGTTTCTCTCGATAGATTGGAGTGTGAGGTTTTTCCTACTTTAGCCATGGCTATCAGCGAGTCGATCAATAGAAGTTGCGCTAATGGTCATTCCCGAACTTTCAGACTCAGTTATTGTTTCAATCCGAGTGAGAGTTATTGAGGAATTCTCGTCCACGATGTTTCAGGGCTTGGCGATAATATCACCCGAAAATTTCCTTTTCTTGAGGCCTCGTTTTAGCCCAGTTTCTTGATCTCTTTTTGCAATGCCTCTGCATGTTTTTATGTTTAGTCCGAAATGTTGATATATCAGCTTCAAATCATCATCGTTTCTTGAACATTGTACACTGCACCTGCAATCTTTATCGTATGCCTGCCCATCGTTTACCTTTCGCTCTCTTTTTTGCACGTACTGGGAAAAGCTCGAAGAACCGACGTGGCGGTCAGATTAGGACTTGGCTCAGGAGCATAAAAACGTTGGCTTCGGCTTTGGCTTTGGTTGGGGCCCAAGGATGAAGATTGTCGTTGGTTAGAGACGCTGAGAGATATGACTCAGAACCGAATCCAGTGGCGCAAATGTTGTGTGGCCTGTCTGTTGACTTCCCGTTCCCCATAAACAATTGGAAAAGTTTACGAAACGTGTACGATTAAAATACTACAACTATTTGCTTTTACTTGTAATCTTTATGCTGACTCTATATTCCCCGCCCCTGAACTTTGTGTTTTTCCTCTTTTGTTGTTGCGTTGGCACCATACTTGTTCTCAAGGCGGTGTATTATACATATATATATATATATATATATATATATATATATATATATATATATATATATAGTGTAGGATCCTGTTGTTGCACCTACTGGTCTGTTTATTCATGGAGTTCTCTTTTCCATGCTTTGTAGATTGAATACATGCGACGACGACTTGGAGCCACCCAAAACCAATGTTTAGATGTCATATCCTCTCGTGCTATTCAATGTGGTGCTTACATCGCATCACCTAACTAGGGCATTTGTGCGCATCAAGCCCACTTAATCACGCCGTAATCCGAGCAGGTAAAAACACCATTCGAGGCCTTCCCGACTTCGGAAAGCGACAACCATATGCCATAGTAATTGAATGGTTCTATATGCGCATGCGGTATCTTTGGCTTTCCGGTCTTATTAGGCCTTAAGGTGCTACGTTGACATTCACCCGAAAACCCTGTTTGCACCACCTGGAATTCAGATCCTCGCTAAAACATCCGCCTAAATGTGAGTCAAAATATCTGACATTCCGCTGTTTACACAAGCTATGGAACAGTCAGTCCAGATAATGCTGACGGATAGCTTTTAAACTGTGGTGCAAGGCTCTTAAACTGCGACGTTTGGCTCTCAAACTCCGGGAAATACGGTAGTAAAAATATAACACTGTATTTCAGTTGCAAATTTAGCATTGGAGGACGCGTGCCCGGTTTGCTTGTGATGCTTTCTGTTCAACTCTTCCAGTTATTCGAACTTTGTCTCATTTCTTGAAGATCTTTAGCTTTGTGAACTGAATCAACATGTTGATTGTGGGCGAAAAATTTGGGTGGCGCATCATCATACAAAGCTGCTTTTGCTTATCCCCTTCGGACTTTGTCTATCACCGCATCCACCCTGACGAATTCCCCGATTATGCCGTTGGTTTTTTAATTTACCCCCAAAGCACCGACTGAGGCAACAATAAATCACTTGTTCGTTTTGTGGTAAAAAATCTTCGTGCATGTGCAATGTGATGGCCACTTCTGGTTCCATTATTTCCACAGATTGGACTGAAAATCAAGTTGGATTTCGGACCGCAGTTCGCATGAGTAATCAAGCAGATCGTCGTGGGAACACACTGATTTCTTTCAAAAATATTTCACAACCTGAGTTCACTGAACTTTTGAACCAAAGCGTAAGTTCGTTTCATCCATGATAAATTGCTTTTAGATACTTTTGGGCGTCGGTTCCTTTAGTACCGTTTTCCGCATTCCGTGGAACGGGGAAACAGCCGCATTGAAAGTATATCGGAACGACCAGGCAACGGAAGATGTTTGCCGTGAGATATCTCTGTTAGCGAAATGTGATCATCCGAATATTGTGAAACTAATTGGTGCTGGCCCGTCGTTCCCGGAGAGGATTTCCTTTCTAGCGATGGAGTTTGCGGAATGCTTCTCCGTCAACGACGGTAACTCATATTTCCTTGGGTATCTTGTTTTATTTTTAGATTGTTTTCTGAACTGTTTTTTGTTACTGATGTTCTGATATAATTGTTCCTTTCGCATGATGGCGTGAGATGGATGTGACTAACCAACGGGGCAACAAAGCTGCGACTGTCTTCTCATGATCCACAGCCCACTGCAGGACCGTTACAGCAATGATACCAATATATTGGTAGTGGCGTAATTTCCTTCTTAAGCTGCTGGATAGTCCGTTCGTTTATTTTTACTTCATGTCTATTTATCAGTGCGATGGGAAAGTAAGCCTATGACCCATGGGAGTATTTACCTAAAATTGAGTTGTTATATACGCTGGTTCCCTCCGTTTAGGAATGGTAACTTTCTTAATTCCGATTTTATCCGCTTGTTAAATGTTTAAGGTTTTGCATTTCTCAAACGCTGATATCTAGTTCATTATCTGTAGGATTTCTGAAGCGCTCGGATTGCACAAAATTAAGCGGTCTACTTTCGACTAGGCCGCTTTTGCAGTCAGCCGCAAAATGTCGTTCTCGTATGAACGTTCTTTCCCTCCCACAGCCCGAATATTTGCTTGCACGACCAACAGGTAGTTATCAGTGAATCTTCCACGTTCTCAACTATAGTGACGGTCAGTCAGAAAACGCCTGCATGTGATTCAGCGTGGCAGATACACAACAATAGGGCAATGGCGTTTGAAAGCATCAGCAAAAAGTTGGCGTTAAAGAAATGTTGGGAGCTGGTATTAAATGTGCTTGCACAAATTAAGCAGAACAAACGGTCAGTTTCATTAACTGGGTCGTAATAAGTGGAAGCTAATATTCAAGACAACGAGCAGCTAATCAACTGTAAACAAATACGTTTGGTTTAATTCAGTTCCGATAACCATTCACTGGGTGCAATGGTTCTGACTGCCGTCTCACAACAGTAACTTCCATCAGAAATCATACTAATCACGTTTCAGTGCTTTTGGAAATTAGTGTTCATCATAGTTCAAGTTGGTGGTTTTCAACAACTTCTGATTGCTAGCTTAGCGTTTAGATCGCAAACGTTTCATCACCATTCGAGATAACAGAGTCAAAAGCCTCCCTTTTGTCGGAATGACGAAAATCCAGTCCAAAGGGGCCTCCTAATTGCACCTCATTTGGTGGCAGCCGACCTATTCATTCAAATCCCCCGCTAAAGTTGCTGTATCCTCCCGGTTTGTTTTACGCATGGGGTCATGCAGTTTCTCATAGGAACTATCAAACTGCTTGCAGGCTGCAGTGCGTCGGTGCAAAAGCCAACACAACGAATACCTTTCGTTTAGCGGAATACTAACTGCACACTTTGCACAAACCTCAAGGTCTCTCTGCCCACAACTGACTGTCGACTAGATCCATCCTGGCAACCCGACCTTGACCCTAGCACACAGCTATACTAACGCCCGCCTGGCCAAATGCTACAGCTTCAACGTCTCCAGGAAGTTTCAGGTAAAACTCCGCAGAAGGTTTTGAAGGGGGCGTCAGTTGGATGATAGAGCCGGATTCTTGAATGCGAGTTTCTTGGATACATCAACCGCCATTGGCAAGGGTCTGGAGCGCACGGGCCAACTCCACCTGTTGTCGCGTATGAATTAGCTTTCGTACGTTTATGGTGGCTAAATTAGGCGGGCATCAAGGACGAAAAAAGCATTGACTGGCGTTTGATTGTCGTTTGGTGATCTTCGCAAATCACTAGTGGTAGAGAGAACATAAATTTGACTTAGACCTCTACCTTATGCACTACAGCTAGTACAAGTGGACAGGACTGCTGTTGGGTACGGATTACATGCAGAAAAGGTGGACAAGGGAGATACTTTGTGCGGCTTGATATTGGATTCAATGATTTATGAGAGATGCATCAAAAGACTAGAAGTTGAGTTCGTGGACTTCATTTCTGGTGTTGCACGTACTATACTACTCGGCCGCTCGTTCGAAGTAGGAAGACGATCGACAGAACCTCATCCGGCCTTTTCGGTTAGCAATGCATCTCTAGCCCTTCCCCAACCGAGTGCGACCTGCAAGACAGCAAGATTATTCCAGATGAGCCGGTGGTCAGTAATGGCTCACACTTCCCCTGTGAAATACCTTATCGGGTGTGAAATACAACAAGGGGTAATGGCCTTATTTAGTAGCGAGTCAAGTTGGCCATGTCACGATGCTGTATGTTTTCTAACCATAGGGTTTACCCCTTTCACTGTAATTCACTTCGTGTGTAGTAAAAAATATATACGTGGCGTTGCGCGAGGTAGCTAAGTAGGTAGAACCTTGCTGCAGCTCATCCCCACATCCGCGGCTTAGGGAAGCGCCAAGTAGCTTGCAACTCTGCCCTTCACCCGGGCGTCCAAATAGGGTACTGAATTCACCGGCAACAACTATGATGTATGTAAAGCTCACGCTGCGGAACAGTTGGAACGAATCACCGTAGAATTCCTCTGTAGCTTCAGGAGCTACGGGCAGTTGGGGAATACGCAGGAACGACGGATAAGTATCAAAGTACCAGTATTTTACTTTCGACAAGTACAAAATCACACGAACTCAATGCAAACGAGTGCTGACTGGGGTCCGGTCCAGCAGTGCACGTCTATCCTTCATGCTCAAAGCGATGCCAACTTCAGGATGACGACGAGCACTGGATACCGAATCGCCCGGTACTCGGAGCGTGAAATGAGAAGCCGAGGTTGTATTTCGTAGAGAATTGTTTTCATTGAAGTTTTTTTCTTGTATGGGTGTTTCAGAGACACAGCACACATCTATTTCGAAGATTTCAATAGTCCTAATTAGGGTATTCTGTCACCCCGTTTAGCTAGGTGCGTAAAGGTTTGAAGCAGTGGAGATAGTGTTTAGGCCCGAGAATCAAGCCCTTATTTTCAGCTGTTCCAATGCACTATCTGGTCGCAGGTTGACCAGCTCTGTCTGTCAGAATATATCCCCGCTAGCAGTTTACAGAGAACTGCCAAAACTCAACTGCAGCGAATCCCACAGACCTAATAATCTTCCCCCACATGTATTTAAGCTAAGTGCACATAAACTCATACAGGTAATAACACAATCATTTAGTTGATGCTTGAATTGTGAAAGGATTCCTGACTGATCGAGATCAGCTTCCAATACACCCGTACCCAAGAAATGAACAGTAAAATTCCGTCCAATTGCTTGTACCTCCATCGCATTAAAGTTGTTTGAAAAGCTATTACTCCAAGGATTGTCAGGTGATTTCACAATACAAAACCTGAACCAGTTCGCCTACCGCCACTTTTGCTCTGCCTTGAATGCTGTTGCTTCTTTGACTCAGAATGTCCTGTCTTTACTGGACAAGAAATCAGAAGCTGTGAGTACCTGTCTTCTAGATTACAGTGAAGTAGTTAACAGTGTTTATAGACGAAAACTTCTCAACATCCTCCCAGATAACGGAATTCGACCCGCAGTTTTGGGGCCGTTATCTGGTTATTTCTCCAATCGGCTACAGTTCACAGGATACGGAGGCAGAACTTCCGCGATCTCTGTTCATCCAAGGGTGTCCTACCGGGCACAATCCTCTTACATTTTCTATTTTAAGCCTACACCTCCTTGCCTATCAGTGACTGTTTTTTACCATAAAAAATGCAGATAATTTTGCAGTTGGGTTACCCTATTCTGATGCGTAGGCTATGGTGGACATCCAGTCTGGTCTCTTAGATCTTGACCACTGGTTCAAAATTCATAACCTAACCTTAAATCCCCGTAAATATTGAGATGTCCCCCCCCCTTTTTAAAATCCCCGAGTATGTGAATGTTTTAGTTTTCTGTCCAGACATTTACGTAGGTGGTCGTCAACCACTTGTCGGGTACATTCGGGTTGCAATTACCCGTATTTTTTGTTGGTTTTCAATATGTTACATGCATTTTTATCAGTTTGGAAAGACTGACCTACTGCATTCTGTACATGGAAGCAGTTGATGTAACCATTTACCTCATTCAACTTTTATCCTTGCATCCATATAACCTCACTGACTGTATCTCTCTCCTACTTATTTCCCCGAACTACAAGCTGATAACCTCACCACAATATGTAGGTCTGTCACCAATTACCGATGGTGTTCGAGTGGTTTAGAGTGTTTGATTACCACCTCGAAGGATGTAGGTTCGAATCCCCGTCAGCACTGGTTAGTTTGGTGGTAGACAGTATGCCACTATCGCCCGGTTCGTTACCACATCTGATCTATTGGGGTTTTGTGGTCCTCCAATCCAAGTCTCAGGGTCTAGTTGCTGACTATCCTTAACATTGCAGTATGCCTTTTTGGCTATGGAGTATAAAAGCATTGCACTCACGCGCAAGCATGTAATAAAGAAGTTATCTTATGTAAACGGCGTATTTTGTAGAAATATAACACTTCTTTGCACTGAGTACATCAGGTCAAAACGAGGTTTGGAGTGTATCAAAAATCCGTCATTTGTTGTGGTTTTTTAAATGTTCTGATGTCAAAATAGTGTTGTCGATAGTGATTTTAACTGGTCGACGTTTCGGTAACCGCGGGTCACTTTTTTCAAGGAAAGTTTTTCAGTCAAATGATTCTAAGTTATTCGTCACAAGCTAGCGGATGTTCCAATCTGTGAGTGTTTGTGTGTGTCTGTGTGTGTGTTTGTACGAGCACGTGCATTGTTTAGGTATACGGTGGTTGGAGGAATCGGGTTTCCGTTTCACTTATCCCCATTATCAGTGTCACTTATCGCGGGATCACTTGAGTTCAAAGCGAAATTGCGATCATGTGGGTGTTTGTTCTTCGATGGGCTTATTGCTGTCTAGATGGTTGATACTCCTGACCCGTCATTCCGATTAATGCACGTAGAGTGGACGCTGATTGCCAAGGTTTCGGTGTGCAGGTGCCCTGTGTAGATTCGAATTCCGATTTGGAGAAGTTTGACGTTATTGTACCAGTGGAAGAGGAACAACGAAGCAGATGCCCGAAGATGGGCTAATGACTGCAGGTTGGAGGATGGGATTTTGTTGAACCCAATCAAGAAGAGAAAGAAAAGTAGACGAAGCTCTACCTCACATGTGACTGGAGTATTCAAGCGGGGGTCGGATTTGAGCTTTGTACAGCAGAAGATGAGCTGGTGCGAAATAGAAACCCAACTTTGAGCTCACCACGAGAAATGAACTGAGATGTGAAAGGGAACTAGCATAAAGAAGTTATACATAAGCCAAGGGGAGAAATAGGATCTGTGGGGTTCGGTACAGTTGAATCATAGGATAAATAAGAGGAGAATGAATGATGTTTCGAAGAAATTGAGAGAAGTGAGGTTTTGAAAGCACTAAGCACAGCATGGTTGTGGAAGCCACAGGGGGTGATGTGTTCGAGGTCGGAGTCTAGAGGTATACTGACTGCGCTTTAGTAGGGGTTAGAAGATCATTGATGGATAAAGGAAAGAGGATGGGCGCAAGTACTGAACCCTGGGGATGTCAGAATTCACAGGAAATGGCTGGGATAGGACCCGATCTATTCGGATGGAGTTGTTTCGCGTACTGTGGAAATTTGATGTCCACAATACGACAGGGGGGAGAACTCGAACATGGTCAGTTTCGTCAGAAGACCTTCGTGTCATACTCGGTCAATAGCTTTGGAGGTGTCGAAAGAGACCATGTGTTTCTCCGTCGTTGCCAAGCGCAGCCAACTAGGAGTGTGAAATGAGAGTCAGGAGGTCGCCGGTGGAGTAGTGAGGTCAATATTCGTATTGGCGATCACTCAGCATTCCTTCACATTCGGGAAACGTACGCAGTTAGTCAGAGATGACAGTTTCGAATACTTTCGAAATGATAGATGTGAGGGAAATTGAACGATTGTTATCCGGGTCATAAAGATCACCGCGTTTGGGAATAGGAAAAATTATGACGCGTTTCCAAAGCGTCAGAAAAGTAGAAAGTTAGAGAGAGAAAAGACGGCCTAAATGAAGGACCAACTCAGGGGCACATTTTAAGGATGATGGGTGGTATACCATCTAGATCGGGTGGTGTGCGCACGTTCAGAGAAAGCAGCACTCGGCTGATCTTCCTAGCGTCAATTTGATGTAGAAAATGGGGACAGAGAAGTGAAGAAATCGGAGGAGTGGGATAAGAGGGGAAAGTGGAGTTGAAGGCAAACTGAGAAACCAGAAATCTCAGGTTTCTTATGTGGTTCTTAGACAAGATCACCAGAGGAATTACGAATGGGAAGGATATCGGAAGGGCAAAAGTTGCGGGAGACTGCTTTGAAAAGGAACCAAATGTTCGGTGTCCGATGATGCAAGCGTTCGATTTTGCGGCTGACGAAGCGTTCCTCGGCCGTCTTTATGGTTGACTAGTTTTTGTCCCTGGCTCGCACGAAGCGATGATGGGAACCATGAGTGGCGAAATGTTGGACAGTTCGAGCGTATGGTACGATCACAGGCGTGGTTGAACACCTGGGGGGATCCGGGTTTGGAAATGTGAGGAATAAAAAAAATTGCATACCTTGAAGAACAATGCCAGTGAAGTTAAAAACAAAGTGGAAACGTCTGAAGTGAAGCTGCAATCGTTCCGAGGATAAGAAGCTAGGAAATCGCGAAAGCCGTCCCAGTTCGCTGAACTATATGTCTCGAGGTGTGTAGAGGATTGGAGCCAGTAAAATTGATGAAACAGGGAACAATCCAGTAGTTCGATAAATCAAGTGAAGGAATAGTGGAAGTGCATGAGAAAAGTGAAGGTACAAACGTGTGAACAAATCAGGGACGTGGTCACGCACGCCAGCTCGATCGGGGATTCGTGTGGAGAAGTGTAATGACCGAATTGCCCGAAATGAATGCAGAAGACACACCAACTGGCAAAGAAATGTTTAGATATGTTTGCGTATAAACTATGGCATTTAAATAAACCTGAACTACCCAAGGCAATGCACATGCACAAGTGCCGATCCACGAGTAACATGATTAGTGGGCTCAAGCATTGTCGCGTGATGTGGGAGATCATGCCCGTACTGTGATAATTTATCCAGGTTGCACTAAGATGAGTCACACGCGCATGGTGTATTTGTTTGTGTGCTTAAATGTATGGGTGCTGATTGATGTGTACGCCAATGAACTCTTCGGTAAAGGTAAGCGCGGAGCTTAGAGCCATTGGTCAGCATTAAATACCGGTCATGTCCTCTAATTTGCTTCTCTATCATCCAATTTTCGCGTACATTTGTAATTTTATTATTTACTTTGTGGTATTTGCTTCATTTTGTTTATTAACAAGGTCTTGAGTAGTGAGCTGCGAAATTTGTCCGCACTATACACTGTACAAATGAACATTGATTGGTCCGAATGGGTTTTCTCAAATTTCGGATGAATAGGACAGAGTCACCATAGGAGATCAGCAAATTTGGCACAGGTTGTTGACCATAACGAAATGTTCGGCTTCATGCCCCAGAGCCAAACTGTCAGATGAGTGAATCAATCTACCCCATTTGTGAACATTGAGATCTAAGATGGTAATGTGGCATTTGGGATTTGTCGCAGACAAGTGCTCAGGGTTTGAATACGGGTGAGCCGCTACTGTTGGATGAATGGTAAACAACACAAAAGTAGTGACCAAAAAAAGGTAGAGCTTCAGCTACATCAACTGAAATTCGTGATTGGAAATGTCAAGATTTCGTAGTCTGAACGTGGCGACTGACTGGTAGACAGAGGCACAGACACCAGCTTTAGGTGAAAAAGAGGAGTGAGGAGCATAGTTAGGGAATCGGAGATGGATGGTGTCTGATGAGTGGGAGATTTGAGTTTCGGTCAAAAGTAAGGTAACATGAGAAGGTTGGAGAAACTTGTGCACGTTTTCAGTTTTATGGTCCAGTCCGCGAATGTTAGTGAGGATGATGAGTTCCTACTTGTTTTCGGAGGGAGCGGAAAGATCAAAAACGTGTGCGATTGTATATTTTCATTGTTTTCATGTGGATTTCTCTTTCCTCATTTCACGTTTAGTGAGATGTGGTGGATAGTGGTTGTCTTGGAGGATGCTGTTCAAGCGTTTCATATGTTCCTCCTGGATGATGTGGTCATTACAGAGGCTTTAGACTCTGTTTTCTAAAAGCGAAACGACCAGTCGCTGTACACAGTAAGGATGAGCTGAGTCAAAGTGTAGATATTTGTTTATGTGTATAGGATTTCAGTGAATGATGGTGGTGGATTTTCGAGAATCGTTCACTCCCAGATGGCAGTTTAGAAAGTTGTTGACTCTGTCACTGTTTTCTCTCTCAGCCGCGATTGATGAGACAATGGAGAAAATCATATTTGTACTTGGGTTTGATAATCACGAAAGTGTCATCTACGTATCTCAGATATACACGTGGGGGATTGCGAATGAAGGTTAGTGCTTTGGATCCAAGTGCATGTAGAAAGAGATTGGCAATAATTGGAGATACGGGGGATCCCATGACAACGCCAATGGTTTGTCTGTACAGAGTTTGTATGATGTGAAGTACGTAGAAGTAAGACAGAATTTAACACCAGTAATGATCTCGGAGGGATTCAGTGTATATCTTTCTTTTGAAGGATTATCAGAGAATAATATACAGTGTGGAAAACCTAGTTTGTCTATTATTGGAACACTTGTGTATAGGGAGATCACGTCAAAACTCACGACGGTTTCATCACTTTCTAGTTCAGCATTTTGTAAAATGCTGGTAAAACCAAATGCGTCAATAATGTGACTTGCCACCAGTTTTTGATATGATTATAATTGAGCACTGAGATATTTTTCTGATCTGTATGTCCGCAAAAAGTATAACACACAATAGGGCCAACGAGTACATCCGGTTTGTGAGTTTTTGGTAGACCACAGAATTTCCCGGGTCTATTCGTTTTTGGTGTTAAAGTGAATCATAGTGACGTTTCTAGTTTTTCTTTCAAGCCGAATAGGCATTTGCTCGTGTGGGCCTTCGTTTTCTTGATGTGACGTTCACTCTTTTTTCTTCAGTTAGTAAATAGGGAGCAGTTTTCAAGTGTTCTGAAGCTTGTGGTTCATTTTTTGATCTGTTTAGGATGACTGTGACAGCCCCCTTATCGACCTTTGGATATGAATAGAATAATCCTGTTTCAAGACAATGCCTTTCTTTCTTCTGATGTTATATTTGTTGCATTTTTAACCTCGATGCTTGAGGATGTTTCATATTCTGAGCCTCGCTTTGTTGGCATTTTCAGTTATTCTTTATCAAAGCCTGTTCCAATGTAGGCACTTCTTAGATCATCAACGGCTTTCTGTAACCGTTGTACTTCTGTCGATGCCCGCGATCCGTCTCATGGGTTTTTCACGTGACTTTCTAGATCCACCACAAGTATTCGTCTAGATTTTGTTTTCGACCCGGTTTCGGAGGTTTTTTGATTTGCTAGTTTTTCATACTTATGTTATGGTGATTTGCAAGATTTAAAAGTGTGTACTCTTCGTCGTTCGATGGAGCATTGTAATTCGACGATCTCTGGTGGCAATAAGTGATCCAAACAGTCATCAGGATTCCGCGTTCCGAAACACAGCCTATTTTTGGTGTGCAGTCATGAATACGTAGTAGTTAGATTTTGACGAAGAGGGCGCGTCGTTTAAACCTTACCTAATCTGAAGACGTGGAAGTTGTTCGTCATTCTCTGTCTACGACTCTGACCTCGCGAATGGCAGCCAAATATAGACCAAAGTGATAAGTTAGATTATTCAGACCAGCTGCAAACGTCGAACGGTCTCTCTAATAGGTCAGAAATTGACGTTACCTCAGCTATGAATCGTATCCACATATATTTTGAATATATCTATATCTTTTTCACATATAACCGATTATCAACATCAATTTTTTCAGATGCACATTTCGCACCTATAAAGTAATAAATACATCCGAAAATATCAATTACTCATTATCATACTACCAAAATACTCGTCCTTGCTAAGGAAGCAGATTAGCCAAATGGAAGCAGACTAATTCAACCGGTTGAAAAGCCCGCGGCGGGCGAATCTTAGCAACCACTTCAGAAGTGGCGCTACTTCAAATCACTTCCGCAGGTTATTTACATCCTACCATTTGCGTTTGATACCATTACTACAATCAAATGCGGAACATCCGATCGTCACACTTTCGCATTTGTTCAGCAAGCTTTACAACACCATTCTTTAGAAAAAGTAGTAAATCGTTCCAACATTTCTTGATGTCATTACTCCGATATTTTTGATCCGACTGGCTTGCTGCGGCATGGCTTAAGGTTGTGCGTCAACGCTAAACGACTATGGGTTGTGACTAAAGAATGGTGGATCGCGGTCAAAGAATTGCTGATTTTAGCTATAGATTGATGGGGAAAGGTGTAGAGTTTGTGCCTCCAGGTCATGCCATGTGCATACACCACGATAAACACCGTTCGTTGTGAATAACACTCAATAATCTCTGACTTACGATTGAGAAACGCAAAAGCAATGGTGGTCTGTGAGAGATTTATTAGTTTCCGGAAGTACCGATACGGATTGACATGAGAATGTAATAGTTCCGGTAGGAGATATTGAGGTGGCAATGATGTCCGTTCATACTGATCGTATGATTAGATCATATCTAGCTGAGGATGGCGGTATCCTGGAACATCTTCGGTTAATTAGGGTGTTCGTGACCGAAGGTCGATAAACGGGTGCATACCAGGGTAACTACGACATAATTTGATCGCGTTTCGAAAGACTGTTCGGCGGAGCGGGGTAGTTTATGGAAAACAGGTGAAACTTGTGTTGACCACCTAGGTGTAGCTAAAAGTCAATGAACCAAGTAAGGATGAACTAGCTAGCTGTTTCAGTTATGGCTGTAATACCGTGGATGATCTAAACTGATAACAAACTGTGGACCAGTTGTCTCACACCTAATCTGCGGTCGCGCTTCCCACTGATTTCACTGTGAAAGAAGCTTTGTATCTGGCTGATCTATCGATGTATAGGCAGGAAACTAATCTTTACCACCAATATACTGAGGTTAACGGATGTGGACAGTAAATTGTTCGACAATGTCTTTTAGCTCCCGATTAGTGCCCATGTTTTTTTTTATATCTCGTACTGCTACCGATGGGGTTGAATTAAATAGCGAAATGTTGTTGTCATTCAGAAATTCAGTGGGCTAGTTCACTAGAACTGTTTGCTTTTAGCACCAACAGATTGCCACTTTTCATCTTCGTTAAGTTAACTAAGGTTGTGGTATCACTGCAAGGTTTGTCGCGCGAAACAAAGTACTCTTCTGTTACGAAACCGTTTCGTCTAGGACGGAAGATACTACTGGATCGTTATATAACTTCAGTGAACTTAAGCTAGAAGACAAAATCTTTCACTAGAAGACCGGCACAAATGATGGGAGAACAACAAAGCCGAATAAAATTCGCCAGCTTGTCCAAGGCTCTTCAAAGTCACCTGGTGTAATTTACCATAATGATCGAAGAACTGTTCATTTATGAGGTCTTATGAACTGTGTCCAAAGTTACACTACGACCAAGTGATCATGCACATCATAATTACAGTTACTATATATCCCACGAGAATAAACTAAAGTGATTTCCATCCGTCCCTATTTCACAGTTTGATGAAGCCCTTTGAATGAAATTAATGTAGTCATGAGACTAAACACTAAATATTTTGCCGGTACTCGGATTGGTGATTGATTTCACTAATGAATAGTATACCACTTATCAGAGACTATAATAAACATGAAAGGATAAGCACCATTACGTGATCAGTCCGGAACATGGAAGGAAGGCGGTAAAAGCCAAACCAATGCACTTGACCATTTAGGGCGCTGGGCTTCTAAGTGGGGTCCACGATACTCATCCAACCGGTAACTACAGGCAGTAAGATATGGCTACGATTGATAGCAAGTGAAGCTCTATCGAAACAGCTGACTCATCGAACTGATACTGTTACTTGTAGCTCGCTACGTGCTTTATTATACTGGCGGTTGTTTTTATTTTCTAGAGGCGGTACCGCTGAGCAGCAGCAATCAGAAGCGCTACGATCAATAAACTCTTAGTGGTTTTATTTGTATTTTATTGTATATTCTCTAAATGACCGTTTGCTGCCCACTTCAATCAAACTATCGCATCTGGAAACATAAGCCGGTAACATTAAGTTGCAATACGTATTCCCCAACATTTCGATGCATCTTTACCAGCGCACATGGCAACCAAGGGGATTGTTTGTAAATGGTAAATCGAATATGAACATCATCATCCTCATCGTTCAGCGTTGAACAGTAGGGCAAGCCCTACTGGCCACTGCCTTTCTCACCATGTTGCACGTTGAATTAGAAAGTATGAATATACAAGATGGACAGGAAGTGAACCTACATGGGTGGGAAAAGAAAAGAATGCCCTTGTAGCCAACACACGGAATACACAGTCTAATTGTACAAATGCACACTGATCAGTCATTCCGATTCGATAGAAAGTGACAACACGATCGCCACTGCTTGCGGTTCGCTGCCATATCCTTCAATGTCTCCAGCCAACTGGTAGAGGGATCTTTTGGACCCCAACCACGAAGAGGTGAAGCACCTACTTTTCCTAAGTTTGTTGTACATTTTCTCATTCCTCGTTTCCAAGTCATCTGTTGACCTCCACGTGGTCTCTTCCACTCCTGAGGAGGAACAGAGAATAGGGTACGGTGAGGTAGACGTGTGTTTGCCGTACGTAACACATGCCCCAACCAACGAAGTCTACTAAGTTGAATATGCTGTGACAAAACGTTGTCCGAATTAGTACCCAATACTCGCTTTCTGACTTCATCATTACTTACTCGGCTATTCCACCCAATCCTAGCGATACTACGTAAACATCAATGGTCAGAAACCTGGAGACGATGAATATCTCCCACAAACGTGAAAATCAGACTAAGCCCGAACACACAGCGTTATTCATTCAGCGACTGCTACCAGACAGTGGGCTAGTTAACAATTACTGAATTCATTAAGCATGATCGCTGACTACCCAGTTGTCGGTGGTAACGGCTAATTGCTAGTGCGGACCAGTGCACTTGGCCATTTAGGGCGTATCGGGCTTCTACAACGGGCTACACGACCACGAGATCCATCCAATCAGTGATCATATCCAGGAAGATATCATTGCATGACTTAAAGAGACACTTGTATTTTCACAACTTAACAATCCAAATGAAACTGCTATTTATAGTTTTTTTCACTCTTGATCACTATTTTTGTATTCGAGTTGGGTTTCTGCTAAGATGTAGGAAATGAACCACCATAATCAGTGAACTGGTAATGCTTGTTGCAGTAACATAACATCCGCTAAAGTCTCTCCAATCCAGGAGACCAATGTTAATCTGCACGATTGAACCGCCAACAGGTTAGTGATAAATACTGTGCCAGTGGATGACACCACCGAGTGAATTCCACCTTAATTGTTATTTTACCCGGGTTTTTCATGCAAGGAACTGTAAAATTCACCAAGGTGCCCAGTTTATTAACAGCTAGCTTGTCCATATTTGTTGGTATACCACTAACAGTGCCGTAGTAAAACGCTGACAGCTTTATGCAATCACTTCACAGTAAAATGAACCATTTTAAAGCTTTGATTAGCACATCTCAAGCGGACAGTTCAACGCATTTTTCCGCTAGTTATCCAAGTCTAGCTACTGCTGTCGTTTTCAGTAGCGTACATAGAAATTCGACCCTCCCATTGAGGGATACGCTGCCGGTGAACAATGCAAATTGGACTTCTATGGAATGCAAAGAAAGCTGGGACACTTCAATCCAGTCGAATTATAGTTTTTACTACTGGCACAACTGTCAGTAGCCAAAATTCAGGTATCCATTGTTGGTTAGGAGAAAAATCCAATAGAGCGTGCTGGTAACCGCTGGAGCAAAGGCACCATTATTTACTAGTTTTGACTTCTACGAATGTTTTCCAAAAAGATCGAGGAGTGCTGAGCTGCCCATACCGTCGTGGTGGATTATGGTGTTTGTTCATTTGTTTGCTACGTAAATTCGAGTGATTGGGAGCTTCATTTGATATGTGAGCCAACTAACACCTCACATAGCATCTTCATACTTCGTTGACAAATAATTGAGTTCCACTGTTGCCGTTGGATATGCCAGACACTTGTCGTCCTCGTCCACCCACCTCTAATTCCATCTGATATTGCTAATGCGAGAAGGGTGGTAGGGTGAATGGAGTACGCGGTAGACAGGAACAGTGCGGAATGTGGAATGTGACTCGATAGTGCTAAGCAATCTTGGGGATGAGAGTGATAGAACGGTTTATTGTTCTTCTTAGGACAGAGGGATGAGGACACAGCACCATTGCGAGATAAACGTATCTATACCATTCGATTTTGAGGTTGAACAGCTGTTACTTCAAGTAGATCGTACGTAACTCCGCGTAAAACCATCGAGTTTTTCACTGGCAAATAAGGTACAAGTCACACATTTTATTGACCAGTTCAGAAAACGGGCTGAAAGATGTACGAGTGATTACATGAATAAGTCGAAATAAGATTCAAATTCTGCATTGATTATATGTGAAGAATTACCAGAAGACAAAAGGACAAATTTAGTAAAAGTGCGTTGAGAAACGAGGGAAGATATAGTTTTCGATTTGACGCACAATTGCCCGAGCTTACGGATTTGATAGATGAGAGAACACAATTCGCTCACAGTGGACAAAATGAGATCAGTCCTAATGCCCAACAAGTGCGATCACTGCTCTGAGCATCGGGAGAAACCCCAGGTAGTCCACTCCTACATCCATCTAGAAAAGATATTTGAACGGTAGACTGATTCTCTGTAGGAGCATAGTGACTAGCCGTGGGGAGCCGGTTGTTGTCCTCCAACTGGTTCGGAGAAACTGAACTTTGGCCTCCGACTCAAGGAAGCTATCCTTCATAGCTGTTTGGGTCGTGCAAGTCAATACAGAACTTCAAAGCTTAATCTCGTCGAAATGAAACGGCTTAAAAATTAAATAACGCGATCTATGTTCCACCGGGAACCCCAAGAGTGATGCGCGTAGATTGGGGGAGAGGGAGTCGGGTCCTTTCGGTAAGCAATTGGCCATTGGGATCATCCGACCAAAGTACAACACGGTGTCAGATGCAGTATTACATCCAAGTGTGAAGAGTTCAAATTCCGGTTGGGGCATAATTTTTCAACCAACAATCACAGTATTTTGAATCGATAAAACAAGAATGGTTGGCCAAGAGTTAGAGAGCAACGTAAGAAACAAATCGAACGGGGCAAGCAACCGCACTATTACTACTCAGTAAATGAAAATTTTTTGGCTATCAGTATACGATTGGGGTTAGAAAAAGTAATATTTGTTAACCCGAGAGAATTACCATACACATTAGTCATTACGTATGGACCCATGGAGAATGCAACTCGTCCACGAGACGACAGTGACACGAACTAACGAAAACCAACAACATCCGTTGATCTGTCAGGGTAAATTGAACTGCGTTCGTGTACAGTAGATGGGTAAGGTTCCTCTTTATGTCAATTCACCATGGTTTGAACAAGGACAGAAGAAAACTGGTGCTTTAAGTATCCATATCTTAATTGGCGTTCTACCGACTTCAGTGCTACTGTCAGTAGACATATATCTGTTTCTTTTTCTGCCGACTGATAGAGAATTAACCAGTCCAGCGGTGTCGTTAGAAAGTTCCTCGTATGCCATTGCCTTGCCAATTTTTTTCCAGTACTGTACAAACTTCCGGATGTGCGCTATGAATTAGCTCATTGCTTGCATTGGATTGCCCGTGCAGCCGATGGCGCAGACTACCTACACTACAATTGCCAACCTCGAGTCATACATGGTGACTTGAAACCAGCAAATCTGCTTTTGTTCAACTCCGGTCTCAACCTAAAATTGACCGATTTCGGCTCTGCACGTTCACTCGACTCGAGCGAATCCCGTCGTCCGGGCACACTGGTATACACCGCTCCGGAAATTTCGTGCGTTCGGGAAGGTTCGTTACCAGACATGTACCTGTATATTCCACAAAGTTATTGCACATTCCTAAACTTCAGCATTCATGTGTTCCAGTTTTTGTAGCACTATCCGTGCGTATAACTTACATCATGATCGATCATTACCTTCTGAATCAATGAGTAGTTTTCAGTCTACTATTTTCAGTGGCATCTAAATGATCCGTAGTACTTCGTCGATGTTTGCACGAATCGAGTGCTTATGTTCCTGGATAATGCATGGTTTATTGTGGCCTTTCTACTCATCAGTCACAAGCGGATCGGATTTTTCACGGAAGATTTTGCAGTTTGTGATCTTTGATGTTCGGGTATAGAACTGAAACGCTGCCGACCATCTGATAATAGTCTACCCATCGAAGATCACGGATATAGCTGACATGTCGGCACACTGCCTACATAAGTCTACCATACAGATACAGATGGATGTGTGAGTAGACTAAGCGCTCGGGACCGCTTTTGCCTTGTATCTGTAAATTCCGTGCAGTATGGAACTTTTTAGTTGCGTTTTCATCACTTTGCTGCTTAAATATTTCCTTGCATTCCATATTCCCTTGAGAAATTTCTAGACTATTTTTTCACCTCACGCTTATATTTCACTCATAGAATAACGACGACGACCGCATGTGATTTATGCGTGAGTCTCACGATTTCATTCTCCGTTGATATACGTTATGTTGTCTCATAAAACGTTTACTCAAAGTTTCATGATTTACCCTCATCTTACTATGGTTTCAAGGTGCTGCTTTTCCCAGTACCGTGTGAGTTGAAAATGAAGACTACTTCCGCTTGTTGTTCATATTTCTCCCAATAAATCAGGTGTGCATTCCCAAATTAATGCTTTCCACGGTCCAGAAACTGTTTTTCTAATGGCCTCTTCCCCGCTTTAATTCGACCGCACTGTTTCCTTCAGGTATGGTACTTGAATATACGGATAAAAGTGACGTTTATTCACTGACTGTTTCACTCTGGGAAATCCTGGCCCGTCAAAGACCGTACGCAAATTCGGCAGGTAAATGTCAACTGACAATGTTCTGGAATGTTTATCGACGCCGGCCGACTCCATTTCAACAATGCCCTCCGTTGTTTTCTAAGCTGTTAGAAAGGTACGTTCAGGTGTACCTGGTGAGATAATCACAGTCGCGTATATTTCTGGCAATATTCTCTCGCTTCGGCAGGACTGACTGTGCTATCCGGTATGGAAAGACTAACATGCAAAAACCGATATGCCAAATCTCAGTCAATTATTTTTACGTGAATAGCCTGCCCGTTTGCTCCTGACTGCCGCTACATATAGATTACCAACATAATTGTCTCTGCTTGGTTGGCTTGCTGATCGGAAACATTTGCGACTTTTAGGTTCTACCAAGTTCATGGATGGTAGACAGGGGTGGTATTTTTTCTGATTGGTCAGGAAAAACGTGGTTGAAGCGGTGATCCTAACGCACTTTAGTAATTCTCGTCATGAATCAATTTCAAGCTTGGTGTGTGTATTCATGGATGTGCATCTTTCAAATCCTAATCGTGGTGAAACCTAACCCATTTGTCTTGTCAGGGGGTCGAAGTAAACAGTAGTCAGTTGAACGTACCAATTCGGGTCAACCAGTCAACGCGCATTAAATAGTATGCCATTTTTTCGTAGCAATACACTGCCATCAGCCGCCCTGTGCTACCGCCTTCTGATTTACGTTGGCACGGTGATGCGATAGGGTTGCAGCGGATATCGATTGCACAAACCGTTCGTAGAAAAATTGCAGAATAGAACTGCGAGGGTCCACAACGCGTCCTTCACCTTCTACCGTCCTATTTCGAGCATAGTTTTTACTTCATAAGGGCCGTTGCTCGCAACCGGAAATATTTGTTCGGGATTACAAATCTGTTATTACTCTGTGAACGAGTTCGTGTTCGAGTGACTCCGACAGTGGTGAATCAAGAATTGCGAGGTTGCATACAAGACTGTCGCTCGCACTGGGGCACACCCCTTGATTCCGACCACGCATTAGTTTGCACTGAGTTGTCCACATGCTTCGGTGGGCTTTCCAAACGCATGCTGCAACAACAGTTAGGTTGTGATAAGCTCTCCGACCCATCTCGTTTATCCGTCTTCCAAAACGCGTTAGCTGAAAAGCCAGATGTAGCACAACCTAAGTAAATAACCCGGCACTGGTCGCTTTCCAAGAATGCTTTGCATTCCTATGGCCTGGTAAGTTGCGGTTTGTCTCGTCGTTCCGCGAGACCCTAGGTTTCTGCTGAATCTCTCCGCCTTCTCCATGCACGGTAACCGATTTTGGCTGGAAGTGAATATAACGCAACACTTCTCGAAACGAGACGTGCACTTATCGCGAGTCTTCGTAGGGATCGCAAAACCTGGTGGTCACAACGTGCTTCAGAGATGGAACGTGCTACCGCCATGGGAAATTTCCGCAAGCTGTTCCATCTCATTCGAGTCACCGGTGGGAAGCCACCGGGTGTTATTGAAACAACCTGTGAGGCTGTGTTGAAAAGTTAAAAAGCAAACAAAAGAACTTTTCTTCAAGCAAGCCATCAATCCAACTCCAGTGTGCCAGGCCGGAGTGAATAATCAATAATCAATAATTTATCGGATTACTCAAGACGGAACCCCTTTTGCCGATCGAGCAGTCATCAAACGTCCGACGCAAATCGGGTCAGCGGATCAACGATCAATCCGGCAAATGATTTTAGCAGCCTAATCGACATAACAAGGCTTGAACCTAACTGGATGTCCGAGTTCGGTAACGCTCGATTTTCGCTTAAAATACCACAGTAGTTTCTGTACACACACACACATTTTTGGCGAGTTGAATTGTTGTCTTCTGGTTTTCCATTGTGGGCTGGAGCGATTGAAGTCGCAAGTTGAGATCGTGCGCGTAGGTTTCTACACAGGCCGTAGAAAATAACCCGTAGGTCATAACAGGCTGACGGTTCGCCAGTTAACAGCGACTCGAACGCTAGGCGGAGCACTTTCAGGCAGTTTAACTGGTTCTCCGTGAAGACCTCTCCTGTAGCTCTTCCGGCACCTGTCCAGTGGTGCAGTTTCGACAGATACACCTTAGGTGGTGATCGGAAAGGAAATCGCAGCCTTAGGACGCCACAAGTCACCGGGCTCCGATGACATTCCCCCAGCTCTATTTGAAGATGGCCGGGTGCAGCTGGTAAGAGGACTTCCCGTTTTGTTCTCAAAAGTTTAGAATTCTGAGCAGGATCTGTCTTCGTACGGGAAATCGATTGTTGTTCCCATCCTTAAGAAAGGCTCGCGTAGTGACTACTCTAACCCCAGGAGTATTAGCCTCATCCCGATAGCCTTGTAGCTGCTTGCATCTGCCATACTTTGTAGGTTGTACCAAGCGCGTGAACAGCAGACCCGCGAGGAGAAGGCTGGGTTCCGTGTCTGTCGTGGATATATTGATCAAATCTTCACCCTCCGACAACTGCTAGAGCACCGTCACACTTTTCAAAGACCGACAGTCATCGTGTTCCTGGACATTCTCGCAGCCTTCAACTCCATCGATAAGACTGCACTGTAGAACTGTTTGTTGAGAAATGGAGTACCTGAGAAGTATGTATCAGTCCTGAAAGAGTTGTATCTTCACACCTCAGGTCGGGTAAGAACCTGTGCCCAGCTTTCGTTCCATTTTGTCGTCTCCAGTGGAGTTCAACAAGGTTGACTCCTCCCAGGGAACAGTTTTCGACTTGGAATATGCCGATGATGTCGCCTTGCTGAGTGATAATTCACAGACAGTGCAACATACTTTGGACCGCTTGGCGATTGGGGTACTCAGATATGGTATGCACTTGGCGTCTTCAATGTGCAAAATACTTTTGCAAGATTGGCAGGAGTATGTGCCTGCCCTCACCCCTTGTGTTGATCAGCTAGAGTTAGTCGATAACGTTAGTTTCCTCGGAGTTCCATAACAGCTGGATAGGGTGTCGGAGAGGAAATCGATTCACGCAGCTTTCACAAACCTACTACACCCGTGGCGCCGCCATGACATCCAGCTCTCTCTTGATGGACGGATGCACGTCGCCGCGGTTCGCAGTATTTTACTCTACGGTCTCCAGGCCTGGTCACTCCGCGTTGAAGATGCTCGGCGTTTTTCTGAGTTCGGCAACTGATATCTCCGAAGCATTGCTCGCGTCTGGTGGGAACATAGAATGAGCAATGACGAGGTTCGTCTTATGTAGGTGCGAATGGTCGCTCTCTGGCGGAGGCGATCGCTGCTCATCGTCTCCAGTGACTCCAATATATTTTGTGAATGCCTACTCACCGTTTATTTTTCCGTGCTCTATTCGCTCGTGCTGAGCAAAGAGGTCAGGCCATTATTTGGCGAAGACGTGTGCAAAAGCTAGCATCAGCGTTTGTTATGGTTGGCGCTGCACGTCTTCCTAGTTGAAGCTCACTAGATGATTAGTGTCGTTGGTTAGAAACATTGATGGGCATGGCTCACAATACAACTCATTGGCGCGAATGTTATTGCATTTTTGTTCCCCGTAAACACAGAATAAACAAGCAACAAAAACGTTCGGTTTTTTAATACCCGTTTTCTCGCATCCCGTTATACCTTATCCCCTCATTTTTTTGATGTGTTTCGGTTAACGTAGTTGCTTTGGCACCAGGCTTGACATATATACTATACTACTATTTTACTAATGTATGTATAGTCATGTTTCAGCGTGAACACAGCCGAACTACTTGACTTGTGAGACGTTTTAAGAAACAAACGTTTTCTTGCGTGTGTGAACTGAACATGGGGACAATATATGCGTCGGGGTCCGTGAATTTTAGAGGTTACTTTGATTTAATGCCCCATAAGTGCAGTGGTGTAGAGGACACTCATTAATTGAGAGAACCAGCAACTATGTCGCCGAGATTTTGACTACAGAACTACAAAGGGCCTCGATAGGTCGTATGTGGTGACGACGACAAGTTGCTGTCTGGCTGCGAATTCGACCGACGATGACAAGGTTTGAACCTCGTACCTCAGACTGGGTTGTTTGAGGCTGCGGCTTCCAAACCACCGTCGGTTAATAATTGAATTTTTGTGTTCATTGGCAGATCTACTGAACCGCTAGTTCTTTTTTTGTTTGCTTCATGTTAACATCGTTTGCCACTGATCGCTGTGAGAAGTGTAATTAACATCATTTTTATTATTGAATCCTTTGCCAGGGGCTGGAATGAGGATCCATGCAAAAGACCCACTATGCGTCAGATATCCACTCTTTTGGACGGTCTCATCGACCTTATACTGTCGCCCACCCACGCGATGAACCCGCTACAAATCCCTTCGGATCTGCCCCAAAAAGAGGCATTCTTGATTAGGGATACGTGGGATTTAGAACCGCATGAGCCTCAGTTCGTTCATCAGGTCTGTTTTTTGTTCTATTTACTTCTCTTTTCACTTATCATACAACGGTGTACAACAGTTCGGGAAGGGGACCGCGGCCAACGAGAGGCTGTCAAATGGAAAATGACTGGCGGTGACGCGAATCGAACCCGGGCCATTGTTGTCCAAAGTCCACAATAACCGTTTGGTCACCTCTGGTCATGTTTATTGTTCGTTCATACGGTTTTAACACTTCGTTTATTTTAACTCACTTTTCTGGACAGGTGTTTGATGACAAACTGCGTGGTATGGGGATACACATGAAGGAGAAAATAAAACTAGGACTTTTAAACTGTCTTTCTTATTGGGTAATACGTGTCAGTTCCCCAGGCGTCAGTAATTGTAAGAACAAACGCAGGCAAAAATTCACGATCATATCGTTACAACTCACGACGTGAAAACCTAGGGGATACAGACTTTGCTAACAAATCTAATCCTTGTAATTGATGTGATGCGGAGTGAAGTGGAAACGGTCATGATACCGTCCCACTGAAAAATATGATCGAGATCAGCTGATCCGCGCTGAAATGATGGATGTTCGTATGTAGCGTTTGTGCCTTCGTAGGCCATTGGCGATGGAGGGCGTGCACTGATCGCTTTTGTGCAAAGGTCCGGTAGCCTCGGCGATAGCTAGTGTGCGCATTCGGACCTGCTTCCATCGGTTTTGCCTGGCACCTGGTAAAGTATCCTGAGTGTTTGATTGGGATCTACTCGATGACCACCGTCGGCAAAATGCCCGAGAATCATGATAGAAATCGTTCCGGATCCACCTTGACTTAATGAATGTGGATGGTACCCTTTCATGTGAAGAGACAACTGCCGTGCCGTTCGACTGACGTGGGGTGTGGCACAGACGCATCTGATTAAATTAATAACCATGGAGACGGTCAGCATCGATAATTTGTTCTTGTTTCTTGCTGTTATCAAAGAAGAACCTTTAGTAGAACACCTCAGTCGTGCGGCATTGAAGGCAGTTTTGCAGCGCTTTTGAAGGGTTTTTTAACAGTATTTTACCTTTGAATGGAAGGCTGATGAATGAACCTTTTAAGCCGTGATTAACGGTGGTTTCCGGTTCTTTTCTACCATATTCCTCTGGATGTACTTGTCGGGTTTTCCGTTACTTCGGAAGTTGTTGGTGAGGAAATCAAGCTTATTTTGAAGTACCTCGGATGAATAGATTCCCTTTGTTATCGATACTAAACACTATCAAGTTTCTTCTCTATCTGATCAGTATAAAACTTTTGAAGTTTGTGTGCTGAGCAGTGCACGTCATCTTCCTGTATATTCTACGTTGAATGGAACCCTCCTCGTTTCGGGTGAGGTGTACATCAGAGAAGAGCATCTTGTCTCCCGTTTTTATCTCGCCTGCAAATTTTATCGATTCTTGCACCTCGTTGAACGTGCGCAGTTTGATTCCGCTATGCAGATTATTCCATCAACTGTCATTGCCATGAAGAAATCAGCTAGAAGGAGACCGAAGGGAGACCCGAGAGCTACACCATCATTTTGTCAATAAGTCTGTATTCAGAAGGAACTGTATATTGTACGCGTACTTCGCCAAAGTTCCTGTCATGCCTCGGTCAGTGTTCTTACGTCAATATTGTTATCTGTCAGATATTTGGTGACGAACTCGATGATTTTCACAAGTGGCACATTCACATTTCTGTCACCCCATGTCGGCACGGTGAACTATTCGTCGATAAGTTGGACGGATAGGAATTTTAGGCAGCCCATATAGTCTCAGGATGCACGAGCCCTTTGGTCCAATTCACTGTTGATCCACCTGTCCCCGTTAAGTTGATTCAATATGTTCATGTTTTGCTGTTCTTATCTTTTGCTAATGGAATAATGAAAAATTTGTTTGTGTGCCAGAATGGTTAGCAGCCTATCGGTATAGCCCTTTTCGTTCATCAATATGATACCTGCACCTTAATCAGCTCGACCCAGTATTACGTTTCTATTGCGAGTGATTTCACGTAGTTCTTCCAGATCTCTTTTGGTGACAGGTCCCGCCATGTGTTTTTGGGGCTTACGGTGGAGATAACGCAAATTGATTGATGTAGATTTTAACGCCTCAAGTTCCCCATTCGAGTTCGGTAGTAAACCTTGCGTTTGACAAAACAGGTTTTCGAACTGAATCTCCATATGGGAAGTCTCTTTCTTCTGTTTGGGACAACAAAACCGCGGTCCCAAGGATAAAACCTCACTTAGGTCCGTGATAGTCGGATTATGAACGTACCTCTCCGGTTTGTCAATAATAGTATTCAGTTCCTTAAATTGTTGCTTCATAATGGGGATGCTGGAGGAACATTTCCCAGAAACTAGATGTAACGTAACCCGTACCTGTATCAATCCCATTCGAGCAGGAAGCTGTTCAACTACCTTGTGGATTTTATTTTCTTGGCGTCAGTGTTTTTCTATACTACACTGAGTATTTCGTAATTGTTTTACGTGTTAGCTAGCAATGAATCACTGAAGCAACTATGCACACACATCCCATCAGTCGGTTTCAGCTCCACACGCTCAAAATAGATTTTGGAACCATGGTAGTTTTCCTTTTTGTACATTCTGCATTTCGGGGACCGGGACATATGTCAAGTAGGTCACAGATAGATATTATTCTACAAAACAGTGACGTTTCCATTGAATGCTTGTGCATGAGTGCAGCAGAAGGGTTATATACCCTAGAGCTCCGAACGCCCATTGCACTATCGGGATGAGCCGGCAACTTGACCGTGAATTTGGAGCGAGGGAGAACCACATAAGGTACCAATATGTTGAGTGTGGTAACGAGCCGGACGACAGCAGATTACTGTCTACCACCAAGGTGACAGGAGTTGATAGGTCGGACTGGTTGACCTTTGACATGAGTTGAGTCAGGTGGGGTATGTTAGACTTCCACGTCGGGACCCAAGAGCTCCACCTGTCCGAGGGTTGGAGAGGTTAGACAACATGACCAGGTACCGAAGTCAGTCGTGTAGTTGCATCTGAACTCCTTCGTCGTCTACCGTGTTTCCCCGATGATAAGACCTAGCCCAATAGTAAGTCCTACCCAGATTTTCCAGGATTCCTTTATTATAAGCCGTACTTCGAGAATAAACCCCGGATGAAACCGTCAGCTACTGAGTGATTCGATAAGAAGGAAGCACGCTGACGAGTATTGTGAGGTCATAATCCAACTATGTGGAATTTGCAGCTTCAGTCTTTGAAACCTGATCAAACGGCAAAGCACAATGGGAAAGAGCAGGTCTTTTCGTTTACCGACTCGTCCGTGCATCAACTGCAGTAGGGCTCAGCTAGCTTGTTTGACCGTTTTGTTGACCAAATACGCCAGGTCTGAATGTTCGTACGATGTAAACGACTCACAGGCCTTAGTTATTGCAAGATGGATTCAACAGTTGATTTGAAGCTGTCAACTAGACCAAAAGCAACAACTGAGACCCGTAAGTTGCTTACGCAGAGTGAACAATCATGCCTGGCACCCTTGGTTGTCCATTGACCAATCAGAGGACAGACGCCACTGGTGCACACTTGGTAATGAACGGATGCGGGCCACAATTAGATGCGTCACTAGGGTGAAATAAATAAGCAAAATTCTAGCGTCGGCAGTTTCTCTTCGCTTTTGTGTTTGCAATCAAGTCAAGATAAGTGCAAAAAGGAAGTTGTCGCGTCGAATACAAGAGTAGAATTGTTGAAGACTCAGGGCCATAATCTTTCTGCCTTATGTAAGGAGAAAAGTATAGTCTTCAAATGGAGAGCGGAGTACGATAACCGCGGTCAACAAGTGGAAGAAGTGAAAGTGTGGATCACGCCGGTACCTTTTATTTCCCGAACTGGAAAATATCATATGTGAATGGATGGCTGACAAGCAATCAAGGACTTTGGTTTGTCGCAGCGCTTATCTCCAAGCATCTGCTCTTGCATTGGCACCGCATTTTGAAACGACCCCAGGAGAGTTCAAACCATCTCAGCACTGGCTGGATGGCTTTCTTCAGCGACGTGAACTGTCTCTAAGACGAACAACGACACTGTTCAAACTGGAAGATATTGAAGCTAATAAAAGTGCACTTGCATTCAAGTACTTTGTTGATGGGTGAGCTTTCTCCAAGTACCAACATGATTGCCATAGATGAAACTGTAGTCTTTATGCGTCTGGAATCTCAAGCGACAGTTGATCAGATGGGCGCCTCATCAATCTACATTTCGTCCACTGGTTACGAAAGTGCACATTATAACTGTATTTTGGCAATTCATCTGGATAGAAGGAAATTCTTGCCTCTGACCGTCACGAAGGACAAGAAAGGTAAGATTGAAGTGCTTCAGGTATTTATTCTCTTGCAACCGAAAAAGCGTGGTACACACAGGCAGTTACAAGAAAGTGGATCGATTTAATGCGGCTCCTGGGATTTTTTCCATCACCTACCGCGCCGAAGACGTGCGGAACTTCCTTACAGAAACGAGAATAGTTCAAATAATGATTCTCGCAGGAATGACTTCAAATCTCCAGACTCTTGATATTGCAATCAGCGAACCTCTTAAGGACCATTTGCGCGTAGAAATCAACGACTACAATGAAAACAGAATAAAGGGAAGTCAGTGAGGAAACTGTGAAGTCTACTTTTGTGGAGCTCGTGACTTCGACGATGAATTTATGGGTTAAAGCCACTGACAGTTGTGTTACCAATGCACTGCGAGCAGGCGACATGAACGCTGAATGCTCATTTAGGTAAAGACTAATTGCTTGACAAGAGAGACTAAAGCCAATGGTTCTATGGATGCAGTCGGAAGAAATTGAGGATTTGGAGATGTATGACAATATTTCCGAAGGATGACATAACCGCACTTGAATCAACGTAGAATTTTGTACGTACATAAGTGTTGATTTTTATATCTGAAGAACGAGACATTCCCGAAGATAAGTCCTAGTGCATTTTTTGATGCAGAGATAAATATAAGATCGGGTCTCCTTTTTGAGCAAACACGATATACACTTTTTTACATTTATTTGTTCCGTGCTTCGACTTACGCGAATTCTGTTCCACTGACACTGCGAGGTAGCAATTCACACTAGAGAACAGAGATGAGAGGTTAATGATTAAAAGGAATGAACTGGATATACTCCGCGAACGTAGCTGTGATTGCCGAATCATTCCTTGCCCTCTTTGGTATTTGGTAGTGTTCTCCCGTGGAGGACATCTGCACTCCACCAACTGTGTACAAGTTGGTATGGCTTGAAACAGCTGAACAGCTCATGTGGATATATCGGCAGAGAACACAGTACTTTGCACTCTAATTCAATTTCGTTGGTTTTAACCTTACACTCAACTTTCATCTGTAGCATTAGGAGATTGCTTCTGTGAGCGGGACGTGGGTCAAACTTCCATGTATACTAGGCAGTGGTCCTCGAGCACGTGAAACATGTTTAATTGAAGTAGTCAAAGCAGAACCGCATTATGATCCGACGGCAGATACCGTAACCAACTTTCTTCTACACGTAACTGCATATCTGAATCACATGAAAAAAAAAATCCATGGTACGTATGTGAACATCTAGTGCACACGAATCTCTGAAGCCCCAAATGTTCAGTAAAGTGTCTCGAATAAGCTGCTCAGTGCGCGACCAATCCAATATTGATCAGCCTGTTCTAGCCTACATTATCAGCATTGCACGCTTTCACTCATTGCTATTATCCGTTCACGGCCACTATCCGAATCGCACGCCAGTGCATAGACGTAATACATACGTCCAGCGTTTGTCTCCATTCTGGCTAAACTGATCTAAACGACTAGATTCAACGGTTTCTTTCTTCCCGTCCCTACCATTTCTGATTTCTTTCCAAGTCTCCCCCGTCCGATTTCTCTACAGTTCCTGGTTCACTAACTGTTCCACATCATGTCGATTCTGTCACGGATGAACAGCTGAAAGCAATGCAGATTGATTCCCTGGTAATTCTTACCCATCATTTTTCGATTTCGTGGCTTCCGGTATTTCATCACAGTTTAATGAACACAATACTCCCGCACTGCGTTATTCGTTTTCTGGAGATAATTGTCAGTGTAGTGGTATTCGTTTTGAGGCTGTCTATGGATATTTTTTCTGCGACCTGATTATTGATATTGTTGTTTCGATGAACAAGCCTAATTATGTCATCTCTTCATCTGGGTTGGGACTGTCGCGTCTATAAGGGAACGGAATTACATTGCCACTTACACAATATCCAGTCCGCTGATATCCACTGATCTCGCAACTTCCGTCGATTTTCATCATGGGGGCGTCCAGTATATATCATCGTGAGTAATAGGAAATTCAGTTTATATGTAATGACTTATCATACAGTATAAACGCTTAACTCACTACTGGAAACCATGGTAGCATTGCACAACTGTTTCATCTTTATTGGAAATCACCATCAATGCACGTTTTCGGGCCACCACTGGAACTCAGAGCCGGAGTGCATGATTAGGTCGAAAACCTAATTGTCAGGGGGTCGACCGCTGTGTGAACAATCCGTGGTTACCCCTCAAAAGCCGGTGATAGAGGAGTATTATATCATGAAGCGATGCCCAACAAACCGCTGGGAGCGGTAGTATGGACTTCCACTTAGACTGCGTTTTAGAGAAGCCGATGCATGAACGTAAACAGATCTTCGCGCTCTGTGTTGTCTTACCCTCCGTTATTCAAGACGTCACGAACCGGCAGCCCACTCTTCCAGTCGATTGCTAGTTGACGAAGTCTTAGGTGTTCGCAATACGAGCATCACAGACTCACGAGGTCCGTTTCACGTAACCGCTCCCAACTCCCAGACTGGTATGATTTTTTAGTCGAAATTGGCGCGATAATCAAAGTTAACTCGGTCTTTGTCGTTTCGTTGGACCAAGCAATCACGAGTTATCAACTGCGGGGTTTTTCGCTAAGTAGCGAAGATAGATGGCAGTGAAGTGAAGTTGGTGCATCGCTGGACGACAGCCGTACCGTTAGTGTTTGGATGTATACTCGATTAGGTTAATGCTCGTGGAGAATCAAGTTCCCAAATCAGTTTTCCACAGACAGCTGGTTCAATTTGAGCAGTCGATAAAGGTGCACTTCGTCCGATGGATATAGTTGTTATCACATCGAAAACTGTGATGGTAAACCAAGCGAATGAAAGCAAGGCGAAAACTGATAAACCTCAGCAGATGATGAAGTACCATCAGTATAACCATGGAGTGGTAAGATTTCTTGGACCTAACTCGGAAAGTCTAAAATGACCAGGGTCTCTAAACTGGAAAAGTACTACCACCGCCCGCGTTTTCGTGACACCAGATAGATGGATCACTGGATTACTCAACCCTACTCGTCCCCTAGTTTCTATAATTTCGGACAGTTTTTTGTTACAAAACAATATAATATTGAATCTCCAACCTCCACGGACCGTAAGGTGTTTTCTCATTCAGTGGAACAATCGACCAGAACGTAAGCGTGGATCTGTCTTTGTATAAGCGTACACATTTGACCAACGTCTTTTTTCCTCTCCCCGTTTCGAAGCAGGATGAAGACACACCTGATGCAAAACGGCAGAAGAGACCCAGTAAGACTGAAGAGCCGCTGAGTATCGTGTGCAACTGGGAACGAGACTGATCTTCTGCGGCGTCAAACGAGGGACAAAGAGAATGGAGTTGAACCAAAAAGTCACGTTTTCCAGACGGGGTTCGCCGGTTATCCCGTAGCCCCTTTTGACTGTCTCGAACTGTCTGTTTCACTAATCGGTGCGTCTTTTTTCTCACCCAATAATTATTTAATGCAAGTACATCAATTATCTTCGTATCGTTTCAAGCGCGTGGGGGAACCAATGAAATTAATCATCGGTAATGTCACTGGTTATATTCCATTGTATCTACTCATTCAGTTCAGTTTGAAAAACAATGCATCGAGTGCGACCGTTCTTGGTATTGTTTTGCACCGGAAGCTCACTGGGGTGGCAAACCAATTAATAGTCTGGAACTAGTGAGCATAAATGTAAACAATCAACCATATTACCTACTATCCGGCTTTTCCTACTTCGGAGAAGAGATTTCGGTTCGCATTCGATTCCGACATGCCCCCCCCCCCTGTTCCATAGCCAGATGGTTCCATTT
The DNA here is from genome assembly GCA_948099385.1 of Fasciola hepatica. Lineage (NCBI taxonomy): Eukaryota > Metazoa > Platyhelminthes > Trematoda > Plagiorchiida > Fasciolidae > Fasciola > Fasciola hepatica. The sequence continues at coordinate 1,586,606 of CANUEZ040000124.1, forward strand.
GAGTTAATTCTGATGCGCGTTGGCGTTGACCGCAATCGTGCACCAGAAGACGCAGGAAAGTACTGACGCTGATAGTTTGGTTTAGGGAACTTTCGAAGATAATAAGATGGTATTTGGATCGACCAAATAGTTCCAGGCGTTGCCAGTCCTTACAGTGCTCTCAATCCTATGATACTAGTTTTATTCCACTTGAATCAAGAAACGCGCATTAGACACGAACTAGACGATTGGTGGTCTTAGTAGGCTAATCAGGTAGCAGAAGTACTTAACCTCGTTCGAACAGTGACATGGTAAATAGTTGTTGTTTTCTAAGAAGTTGTGGTTTGCTTCGCACATTATGGTCTTTGTAGAAGGAATTCAACCGCTATTATAAAGCCTTTCTAGGTTTCTTTCGCTCGAGTCAGCTTACCCTGGAGTCCCGTCCGCCTAGTAGACGCACTGTCAATAGACGTGAGTGTTACTGAACACGGTTCTATGATTATTGAACGTCAGCAAGTAAAATAAACGAGAAATACAACTGAAATTCTCCAAGCGTACCGACAGCAATGGTTCTGGGCAGTCACGTGCAAAATACGCGGTATAGAAAATGTGTAGTTTAAACAAAGGGCACTCCCGATGAACTGGGAAATAAAGACAAATTCAAAAGGGGAAATCGAGAAAGGTATAGAAAACACATAAGTTATCCTTGAACGCAAGAATTCCACTATCTAAAGTGTACCAAATTTGACCAGTCAGAAAAAGCTAAACACTCCAGTAAAAACCGATGCAGCAGATAATAGACATTTAAGAATCGGCGTTTGCCTACTGTCAATAGGAAGTAGTGTAAAATGACGGAACAATACGCACCTTGATGTTAGTGATTTAGGCAAATAATACAAAATCGAACGACGCATACGTGGTAACTAGGAAAAGCACACTAGTGCATCTGAAAGCTTTGGTGCATTGGTTGAAAAAACGCACTTTTCGTACCAACTATGAAATTCTACACGCGGTTGCAATCTCAGCTCAGTGAAGACGACAAAACAAATCGTATATTCACCTGTATGCGGTAGTTTATTACATTACATGTTAATCTACCATTTCCAAGGGCGAAACAATGGACTATGATTATTGCGCCCCGACCGAATTTGAGAGAAACTTTACCAACGAGCAACTTATACATAACGGTACACGCGTTTTTATTCTGGCCTAGCACAAGTCAGTCGTATGAATTATTCATCTTCAAATGCGGCACATAGAAACACGCTTACTACTGTAGTACAGAACATAATTCAACAAATTAAAGGCGGCGATAAGTTGATAACACCTTTGCCCAATAGTGAAACCCAATGTCTGCTGCAATCGGCCGATTTTCAACAGAGCGAAATATTACTGGGACATTTCGAGCTATGTTTCGACGATAAAAATGAAAGATACGACCAACAATCAGGTTTTATACACCAGAATAAGGGGGTCTTTGTTTAAAAAGCAGTGATGACACTATTTGTACATAGTATTGAGTCGAACGTGTTTCACCCGGGGTTTGTTTTCGAGAACCCGTTTCCAGTCAGTAAGCAAGATACGTAAAATCACTTTCAATGATGAGGCCGTCGTCGCGCTTCGCGGTCGCGTTTTCTTCGAGCAGCCAGAGCAGCCGACAATTCCGGATTGAATGCTGAGTTGAATGGGATCTCACGCTCGTCAGTTGGCACGACTGGTTGCGCTGGCTCGGCGAAAGCTTGTGATAGACCCCTCGCCTTGGCTAGCACCAATGCGGCTCGTTCGCGTTCTTTGCGTTCCCGTTGAAGTCGCTCGGCACGTAATTTGTCCATGCTAAGTCTTTTGGCCAACTCAATCGCGGCCGAACTGGGACCGGGAGTGGGTTGAACATGTTCGGAAATGACTTCTTCTGAAGAGCATGATGAGGATTGTGTCGACTTGTGCGAATGGGATCGGTGCTTGTGTTTTCTTTTGTGTTTGGTCTTTTTATCTTCTCCAGGCGAATCAACCATAGAAGTCATGGATAAAGAACTGTTCATGCATTTGGACTGCTGTGAGAAATTTTAAAGGGGATAATTGACAGCAAGAATTCATAATTTCCTCACATGAAATATTTGTTCATTGTCTTGTTAGTTTCATTGCTCACGAGGGAAGGGTTAAGTGTAAGCAAATGGAGTTAAACAAATGTAAGGAAAACGAGGTTTGCAAGACCGTCTCTGTTCGAACAATTGGGATTATTATCAAAGTGGGTGATGTAATAAGATGACAAAGCGTACCTTAAATGTCACTTAGACTGTAGACGGGACATTTGTGATCGATACGCCAATACCGAAGCTCAACAGCTTGTGGAAAACCGACCTTAATCATGAACAACAGTAACAATGGGGGCAAATACAACACTGATCAAAATCAATCAGACACTCGACTAGTGGACAGAACGGCTTCGAAAAAACGAAGAGTTGAGCCCATGAAAACAAAAAAGAGCTTGAACGCAGCTACGCCACCGTCCCAGATACTTAGCCATATCGCCCAATGTCTTCAACCGCTTGGTAGGCGGATCCCGTGAACTCCGATCCGGAGGTTTGACATGTCCAAGTCGACCAAGTCCACTGGTCAAGGTTTTCATACCTTGTCATGGACTGACCACCTCGACCTACCTTCCAACCATTACCTGCATAGCAGAACAGTGCACCCCAAAGAAGTCTATCGGTGGGCATGCGTAACACATGTCCAGCGATCTCGACCTGTTATATTCAGTACCTGTTCCGGTGACAGACCTTTGGCTCTCAACACATCACGCTAAACCTCAGCATTGCTGATACGGTGTGTCAACCATATTCGAGGAATATTACGGAGACATAGAAAGTTTTGGCCTGTCCCATTCTTGTACCGGACGTGTTTCTGGGCAGCATAAAAGAATGAACGTAACTACTGCAGTTTACATTTTACCCTTGATGGATATCCAAATATCACACCGGCGCACAGATGGCTGAGATTAACAAAAGCCAACTGCGTCTTCTTTGCACGCGGTGACACTTCATCCGTTACATGACAACTTCGTGAGATGTAAACACCCACGCAACAAAACTCATGTACTTCGACTAGAGCTCCCCGCCAACACAAGGTCTAGTGTGGCACGAACCCAGTCCTGCAACAGCATTTTACACCTTGAAGGTGTAAAACGCATCTGAAACGTCGTTACACCAATGTTCAGGCTTGCAACTTACCTGGATCTTCGCTCAGAAAAACAATATCGTCCGCATATTCCAAGTCAGACAGTTGAATGCCTAAGCAGAGATCGATGCCACTATTCTCAAACGAGGACACGTCTATATCGAGAATCAATTCACCTACAAAACTGAAAAAGAAGGGCGAGAAAGGTCAACCTTGATGAACACCACTTTCCGTGGTGAACTCAGGTGAGAGATGGCCGCAAGCACGAGCTCGGCTTCGGCTATTTGTATCCAAGCGCCGAAAAAAGGAATACACTCTTGAATAAAAGGTAGCGCCAGAGAACTGCGCGATCGACTCAGTCAAATGCCGCCTGATCGAAGAGTAAAGGTGTGGTCGATACAACCCCAACCGGTTCTAAAACCGGTTTGATTCTTAAGCACAAACCTTTCATGGGCGTTGGAGAATCGGCGAAGAGTAATCCTGGCGATTAGTTTTCATGCGATGTTTACCAAGTTAATTCCTCTGTGGTTTTTAGAAGGGAACCGGTCACCTCTCTTGTAAATCAGCAAAATCACCGAATCACACCGTTTTCTGGAAATCGTACTACTATCCCAGATTACTGACAGGAGTTGCCTTTACTCTGAAACCAAAGCTTCGTCTCTATCCTTGAAAAAATTGAAGATAAGCCATTCGGCCCCACAGCTTTAACTTTCCAAGTACACTACCTCCCGGATAACTTACATTTCTGATGGAACAGTGATATTTACTTGCATTATTTTTCCTGCAGGCATATCAGCAAGATCCACTGCAGAAGTTCGATCATCGAACTGTTCTTTAAACTGCGCTGTCCAACAGTCCAAACGACGTTCTTGAGAATGAATCAGTGAACCGTCGGATATCTTAGTTATCTCACACCGGGCTTCCATGGACCAGTACTTCGAATCAAACGGTAAAGGTTGCGACTATTGCCAATAGATGCAGTCTTCACAATTCCCCTGCGTTCCGCAACCTACTATTGCTCGCGGTCATCTCTCAAACACCCAGCACCTAGCGGAGCAAATGATTTCGAAGATATTCATCGCATGCAAAGCCCACATAAATCGTCTTGCGTGATGATGGAAACAGCGTGGAAGACTTCTTTGATCTGTAGCCACAGACCAGTTTGACCTTAGACATTTGATTGCATTGATAACCGCGTAGACAGCCCTACTTCGAGAGCAGATCGTCGGATATTGTCTAGAAGGAACTATATGGGACAAGTGGCTTTGGCAATGGCGCATCCACAGACGAGAAGCCAGCAGTAGCAAGCACGTATCAAGGTGTGATGTTAGTTCACAGGCGTATACCAGAATGAACGACCGATCAAGGCCAGCAGTGACTAAGGGCAATATGGTCCATCTGAGTCTAACCTCGTGGAGACGTAAGAGAACGGCGCGTTAGTCTATGGAACTTCTTATGGCAAAAGTTCGTACATGCTCGAGCAGAGCTGGATGAGACGATCGCCGTTATCAGTGAGATGGGCACGGATACCAAGCGGCCTCCTATGTCTGTCGGAATCTCCCAAACAGTCAACCTGGTCGCTGAAATCCCCAGCAATCACCACCACGTCCGTTAAACGCACCCTTTGAAGCGGCCGATAATTTCGATGGGTGGTGGTCGAGCGGTACAGAGCATTTGCTTACCACCTCGGAGGTTAGAGGTTCGAGTCCCCGCCATCACCGGCTTCTTTGGTGGTAGACCATAATCTATTGCCGCCCGGGTCGTTACTAGACCTGACCTACTGAGGCTTTGTGGTTCTCCACTTCAAATCAAGGGTCTGATTGCCGGTTATCTCTAACAGTGCAGTCGGTCTTTGTGGCTATGTGGTATACCCTTTTCATTGCATCCACACACAAACATGTAAGAAAAAAAGAATTCATCCTTGGGCTCAGAGAAACTGTGGTCGGTGGGGACATACACAAACACAAGGAACAAGCATCGAAGTTTCAGTCTGTTGCTGCTTGCACGCAGAGAATCGTCAGACCGAATTGCACACTAACGAATACTGACTGGAATTTAGTCTAGCAGTGCACGGCCAGCTCTCGTGCTCAAAGCGATCTCGAAGCCAGTTTGACCACGAGAAAGGGAGACCAAATCATTTGACACGCGAGGAGTAAAGCGAGAGACTGATATTGTGTCTGGAGTGCGAAAAGTGTTCCCAGAAGCGGGATCTTGTATGCGCGTTTCGGAGAGTCAGCATACATTTATTTTGAAAGTTTTAAAAGTTGTAGCGAGGGCAGCTTGTTCTACCGTTTGGTAAAGTATATGAACTTGGGAGGCAGTCAAGTGAAGTGAACACACGCTTAAGAAGTGTTTCGTCTATGTCCTGCTCTTGAATTACTGCCCTCTTCCGAGCCGCAATAACCCATGGCTTTTTGCAAATATATCGAACTGAAAGAGGAAATTCTTTAGACCATTTAAAGGGAAGGCGCTGAATGTTTCTGGGTTGACCATACTTCACGACTTCCCACACAGCAGAATTTTACATTTGGAAAACCTAGCCGGAATCTTTCACTCAACAGTGTGACCCACAAGGCAGCTGGGCGTCAACCCATCACGGGAACCTGACTGGTCTGTCACGTGGGACGCACAGTGTCTTCGCTGGTGTTTGGTTTCCGCCCCGCACTGGGTACAGTCCTTAGCATCATGCAAACTATATTGCCGTGGTCGTGACAAGTGATTCTTTCATGGTTCCCATGTACAAATCTTCCCAAGCCCCACACCTTTTTCCACACCCTCGTTTTTCACACCTGTCTTTTCACGCCATGTAGTTACATATTTCATACTTACAACTGATACTATTCTCAGCAGCCAAAAATAAGCAATAGACTTTATTGTTTAGCGAGGGAGAGTAGTATCGGTAGTATAAAGTGGAATTCGACCACATGTCAGAAATTCGACCGAATTGCGGTGATCCCGAATTCTCCGGACAAATCGTACAGTGGCTTAAAATTGACTTGCGCGACTGCTTCGCTAATGTGAACGGATTCGTCAGGTGAACGTTATGCGGTGCATGGGTAATATAGAAAAAAAAATATGGGTTGTGTGTGACCTAACAATATTGGATAGGTCTAAGAACATCCGCTAATACTGGTCTGGAAGGGGCGATTAGAAAACGACAGATAAATCTGCTTGGGGGGGTAGAATAAAAACACAGCATCATGCCGGGATTAATGTAGATGTAATATTTCCATCTCCTGTCATGCGCGAGTTGATTAAATAGGCAGGTTAACACTGAGGGTGAAATTAGAGTAAATTCAATTAGCACAATTGGCGGCAACCCTTCTTGACCACTGGCTGTATCGCATTCGATCTTCATTAGCTCTCCATGTAATCAGAAGGAATGTATTACTAATGCACTTTTCGTTTGAGGTTAGACTTGAGCCCAGAATCATTTTTCTACATTGAATATCGACCAAGTCTGCAAATTCACTTCACTGTCATCTAATTTTCCCGAAAACTCTTCGGTCAGTGCTTATTATTAATTTCGTGTTATTCACATTAATTGGCCGACTAACGAGCTTTTGAGCATTAAGTTACGAAATTCGACCTCTTCAGGGTGTACCTCGTATATTTGTGTATACTTTACTTGTGAGGAAATAGGCATTGCATAGTGGTACTCTCCAAATTCGCACGTCACTATGCTCCCAGGAGGCTTTCGATTGTTCATGCGTGATACTATACGCAATGAGAAAATATATCATGTTACCGTTGCCGCCTAAAGTCTGTGGTTATTTTTGTCACCGTGTGATAATAACATACCGAATTACAACAGGAACGGTACTCTTTATGGTGACGGCTTCGAGATGCATTGTGAAATCTGTATTTATTCTGACCGTCCACCGATCGGATATGACTATGGTGAGTACCGTGGAGATTCGGTCAATGTACATATCAATAGACAAAATACCACACAAAAAAATGAAAATAACAAGTTAATAGGAAGAGATATCATGAACGCGTAATGAAGTGCATGAAGTAACCCGGTGAAATGTTTCTGATTGTCACACTAAAATCACTGTTTATTAGTGAACCAATCCCTTAGAACAGCAAATTCTTCCACGACAAAGCAATTTAACAGCGCCTAGGAAAAAAATTAACAAACCATCCCGAATTGTAGAAATCTCACCGATTTAGACGGCACAGAAATATCGTTCGGAAACAATTCTGGCATTGCTGCGATACAAGATTCAGCTCGCCGTAGCAGTTTAGCTTCTTCCATTGACTTTTCCTCGCGTTTTTTTTCAAACCATTCGGAAACTTTGTTCATTTGTACAAGCGGGTCAGCGCGGAGTTTTTTTTTTGCCTCCCATTCTTCTTTGGTTCTTTAGCAGAAACAGGGCCAGAAAGTTCACATACGGAATTACGTACTTTAACTTTTCTTCTTCGTCTTTCCGTAGTCTTTTGGGGTGCAAGTCATACCATGGTTTTTGGCCCCCAGAGTCCACCAAGCTTTGGCCAAGGTAAGTAAGCAACCCAATCGACTTTTCTGCCGCTTCTTTTTCCGATTTTTTCTCTGCCTCATACTCTTTATTCCCTTGTATTAGGCTTGTCTTCGGTAATGTGAACTACTGCGTAGGGACACTTACGGAACGATCGGAAAGTAGAACAGAATGTTTTTCGATGGTGTGGCCACTTGGAACGCCCAATGATGAACGTGAGTGCTTCCGTAAGGCTTCTGTTCTAGCTTCTTGGTCCTATACGTGCAAGTTAAACTGTGTTAAGTAGTGAAACATAACAAACCGCAATCAATGAACGAAATTCATCTTGTAGCTTTTTCTCCTCGAATTCCGCCTCATCCTTTCTCACTCGTGCTATGTTTTCCTTGGTTCGCACGTGCCATCTGCAGGATGTCAGAAGAACTATGGATGGCTGACCTTTTCTTGGGTAAAATATTCATTCCGAGTAGAGTCACGCCTCAAAAAGATGGGCACAAGCGTGGAAATTCACAAGAACTGAAATTAAAAAAGTAAGCTGCTTCACTGTTTACCAATAGTGATGCACATAGCAACTCATACCCATTGTCTACTACATACTGAAGTATGAACTGCAATAAAACCGCAATAAAAAAATCTAGCCATATGTAGTGACAAATAACCGTACAATTTGGTCCGTCTTTTTGAACAGCACATATGGGCATGGGAGCGTAGGGCATATTGTGTTAGTGCCGCTGATTGAGACATTGTTGTTGCTCAGTGTCGCTTAGCGCCTAGTAGGTGACAACAAGCATAATTCGAGCATCACAGAGGATGCATATATAATGGAAGTTTAAGAATAACATGGAGAAATTTCATGGTACGCATTTCGGCGCTTTCAATGGCTTTAGCATATCGAATAGTGAACGGCAAAAATCAGGCTGTTCATACTTAGCAGCATCATGGACCAATCAGTGTCTATGGGTATTACACCAAAAAGTGCATCGCGTCGCGTGGTTATTACGCTACAATCAGTTACACACCACGGCATGGACGGCGCGAAAAACCCAAATCATGAAATATGGACGGGTGGCGGTTAGAAATCTTTCCATAACCTCTCCAACCACACACGTAAGGCTGAATGATTATTTGCTGCTTGTCGTTTTATCACCCTTGAAAATCGGGACCACGACGGCTTTCTCCTACTCGGATGGTAGGCCCCTACAGCACTCACTGGCCAGGGAGGTAGGAAGTCCGAGAATGAGTATTTAGCGAGTGCCGTTGGTTGGTCAACTTAAGCTGCGAACAGCAGAAGAAATCAAGCGACGTTTTCGCAACTTTTACACCACTTTGGCCATTGTTAAAGAACAGAGAAAAAGTTGTGCTGGCAGGGGAGTTTGTGAACATTCTTGGTCTTTTGGCTACATGACACCTCGATAGCTAAATTAGTTTTGAGTAATTATAACCAGATTTTGCTGTTTTGTTCTTTTGCTTATAGACATATCGTACGTGCCAAAACATTTTGGGAGCTACAAGAGTGACGGATATGGCACACTGCAGTACGCTGGGAGCAACACTCTTCCGTGGAGGGTACTTGTGTTAGATCTGCAAGAAAACAGAGAGGAAACTCCGTGAGCCGACCCAAGATGCACGAGTATCCCCTTCGAGCGCCACCTGAGAATCTTATGGTCATAACCAAGTTAATTATTATCATGTTTTTACACCACTACATACATGCGACCTTGAATTGCGGAAATGCGCCGTTGTGACTCATACCTCAAACTGCACTGAGTTCTGTATTTAATCCAAACTTGGGATGACGGCTCCTAATCGTTCACTGCACTAAGATATCACAATTGGCGTAGCGGCCATTGGTCAAAATCATGCAGTTTGAAATGCTCCTGTGCAAAATCGGACTGTTTCAAAAGATTCGAATTATCGTGTACTGCTTGTGACAAAATTTTAGATGAATGCAAAACCACCGTTTTTTAGTGTTGCTGGAAAAGCAGCATTTTCTGTGAATAAAAATGTATCATTTCCGCAGAAGCCTGTTTCTCTCAAGTACGAAAAAATCAAGACTATTGTGCTTCGGCATACACAACCGGTTGATTTCAAAATCGATAAACGGATCAAGTTTCATTAGCTGCAACAGAAAGATCCACAGGATATTCGTCAGTTTATTCTTCAACTTCGAACCCAAGCTTCACGTTGCAATTTTGGATTGCTGGTATCAATTGTCAACAGCAGCAATAAAAACTGCTTCTATTACCCAGACCTACGCTTTAGTATGTTCGAGAAGACTGTGAGCAATATCCAGATGCCAATAACCTGACAGAGGCTACCGCTTCAGCTATGTTGTATGGTTCATCGACAAAGTCATCCAACGTACGACCAGTATATCGAAAATCCAACATAAACCCCAGGACTCATTCTCGGGAGCAGATCTTTAGCCGCACCCAACCTTTTGTAAATAATTCGCTCGGTATATGCGATGCTTGTGGTAAACTCCACTCCCGCTCTCGCAATGTTAAATGCCATAGATGTGGTAATCTAAGACATATTTAAACTATATATATATATATATATATATATATATATATATATATATATATATATATATATATATATATATATATGTCATTCAGCTTTGCTTTACGTAGGACGTTGCGTAACTTTTGATAGAAGACATTTTTCATTGCATCTGGGTTGAAATCTGTAGGGGCATAAGCCGAAGCGATAAACAAGTTGCGTCTATCGGAACGGCGACTGCTTCTATTGCACAAACCTCTAGGGCTCACTGCGTACAATCGACTGTCAACTGGGATCCAGTCAAGTAGAGCAACCTCAGTCCTCTCATTAAGAGCTACGCCTACGCCAGCAGGACCATCAGCCTCAGCCTCAGGGTCCCCAGATAAACGCAAGTGAAACTTTGCAGAAAAATTGGACGGGGGCATCAATCGAACGACCGAGCTGAAGTCTTAGATGCGAGTCCCTTCAATACAACACACGCCAATGGGAAGGGTCTCCATCGCACGAGCTTAACATCCTTGTTATCCTGTACGCATCAGCGTTAGCACATTAAATGTGGCCAGTTTAAAAGGAGACCTGCAGCGAAGAAGAGCAACAGCTGAAAAAACGGATTCGGTGGGACTTGGAAACTAGACGAAGGAGGACGCAAGAGAACAACAGGGCCTCCTCCAAAGACACTACCGCAAGTACGACCGATTGCAGTTCCCGAAGAACATGGAAATGTGTGTACGGAGGTGAGGCGTGGGATTAGAAAAACCAGTGCGTGAGGCGTGAGAGCGTCAGTGCGAGTATGTCTTCGGAAGGCGCAACGAACGTTTTGTAAGAATACCATCGTTTGCATTGTTGTTAACGTTGTGGGCTATTGTACTACTCAGTTTCCCAGTCCAGAGTAGGCATTTTTATTCGAGGATGCACCTCTAGCCTTTACGCAACCAAGCGCGTCCTGCAAGGCAGCAGTGTTGGTCCAGATGAACCGGTGACCAATTGTGTGATTCATTCGCCTCTTCCGGAAACCTCTGGGAGCCAGTGACTGATTGCTTAGTTCATACGCCCTCTGTATGAGGCTAGGCATCTTGGGTGATTAGCATATCGCTCCGCCACAGATGCCGGTGAGCATAAAGCTCACACTTCAAACGCCATCTGTAATTGGTTTGGAATCATGGTTTAGCCAACTCCCTGGCATATTGTTTATCGTTTCTATTATATAACTTCTTGTTGTCCCTTTTCAGCTCCCATACATGTATCGTATGTTGAATAAAGCCTGAATTGTGGATCTCCTTCGTTCTCCGTCCACTCTCGAGTTAAGCTGTAGATTACGCACACAACACTCTCCTAGACCGACTTTTAGTCAGTTAACCCAGTGGAGAGCGCTGAACATCCGCTTTCGTCCTCCCACTTTAGTGGGAACACCTCTGCCACGAGAAGGCAGTGTGTAAAACTTCCTCAGCAGAAGCTATTTGGGATGCGCAGTCATCTGAGAGCATTTCAGGGCGAGCAGTCAACTCGGAGTCCGCGACACCCACCGCCGACCATACTGGGGCATTTGAAGACGTGTAGGATGTCGTGCCGAACAACAAAATCAGTTGACAAAGAAAGTTAATGACAACAGATGTGGATGCGTTTGGACAAGCGGTAATACTCATCAGCGATACCTGTTGTGAGAAACTGAGGTAAATGGACCTTTGAGATCCATGCCGAGTCTTGTACTTAGTTCTGTGGCAGTGATTATTTGTCCCAGTGATGGCTTGAAGAATCGGGGTTTTAATCCCATGCATATTCGGTAGTTGGAGATTGCTGCTTTAATTTCTGTGGAGAACGGCAAGTTTCTTGGGCGAACAAGGCGGAGCATTCTGGTGACGCCGGCATGACATAGGGAACAATGGATTTCATGCAGGTTAGGGGCCGTAAGTGACGCAATGCAGCTTAAACGGGACAAAGCGTCCGCTTCTTCTCGAGGATACTTTATGTCAGAACTGAAGCTTGAAGGATCGATTCTCCAACGTTCAATTTTGTCGTGATGCATCAAACATGAATGCGACAGATTTTTGATCCATAAGGAGCGTAAATCAAGTTCCCACCAGATAATGTCTCCATTTCATAATGGCTTCCACGATGGGATGGCACAGGCTTCCTTTTCCAGCGCAGGATGACGTCGTTTATGGTCTGTTAGAGTCTCGGAGAAGAATGCAACCGGGTGTCCATTTTGGGTTAGAGTGGCGGCAATAGCAACATCTGAGGCGTCCATTTACACGGCGAAAGGGAGAGTATTATCGACTGTAACGATCATGGAATCCTCGATTTCTTTCTTTAGACCCTTAAAAGAATTAAAAACCTCAGCAGGCAGAGGAAAACTACTGTTGTTGATCATAGCACAGATCTTGTCGGGAAAGTGCGAAATCCATTTTGAACAGTACGAAAACAGTTCTACCACGCGTTGCTGAGATTTCAAATTCGTGGGAGGTACCAGACTTCGCAGAGGTTAAAGACCGTTGGGATTTGGTCTAATGGATCCCCGGAAAATTTCATATCTTAAGAGATGTATCTGGCTGACGCCGACTATGCTCTTGTTTTCACTGAGATAAGGTAGTACTTTTTGGTAACCCGAAATAGCTTATTTAGGTTGTCGTCATGTTCTCCTGTGGTATTCCCACAGACAGTCAAATAGTCGACATCTGCGAAAGTCGCGTCTAGTTCTTCGGTTTGAATTACTTCATCGACTGCTTGGTTGGAGCATGTTTCCCCGTTAGTCGCTTTGAAAGAGATGCGACAGAATTGGTAAAGATCCCCACATGCTTCGGAAGCCGTATGGACTTTTTCTTCGTCTCTGATTGAGATCTGGTGACCAGCGCTTTTTAAATCCAGTGTGCCAAACAAGGAGTACTTTGCGATCTTCTCAATCATACTGCCGATCCTCGGCATCGGATATGCGTCCACATAGGTACATCGACTGATGGTTTGCCAATAATTAATGACCATCCGTCTTTTGTGTTGTTCATTCGTAGTAATTAGGACTTGAGCCCGCCATGGGGGAGTGAATGGCTCCATGATTGATCTCTGAAAAGCTTCGGAACTTCCGCTGAAATATATGACTCGTCTGAGATAGAATGACGTGGTGATTTAGTAGCAATCGGTCTGAAGTTAGCAGTGGAGTCACTGAACGAGGAACGAGCGTGTATGTGAGCGGCAGTCAAACCACAGATTACTAGCATAGGTGTGTCGCCTCGAAAAGGAATTTAGACAGTCTCACGAAGTCGGAGGAAGTCGCGGTCCAAGAGGATGTTTGAGCAGAGATGATAAGAACAGAGAGTTTGATCCAAGGATATTTTTTATTAAATGCTCTCATGAGTGCAGTGGAGAGGGTATATACCCCGTAGCCACGAAGGCCCACTGCACTTTAAAAGATAACCGCCAACCAGACCCTGAGACTTGGAGTGATGGAGAATCACATAAAGCCCCAATAGGTCAGGTATGGTAACGATCCGGATGACTGGATTACTGTCTACCAGTTCTGGTTCTTGTACTTCAGATTGACAACGAAATGACTAACAGCGTGACTAATTTTTATATTACATGCTTGCGCATGAGCGCAGTGGAAGGGGTATTTACCCCATAGCCACGAAGGCCCATTGCACTATTGGGGATAACCGGTAACCGAACCCTGAGACTTGCAGTAGAGAACCACATAAGGTCCTAATGGGTCAGGTGTGGTAACCATCCGGATTAGTGTTGGCCATTCTTATTTGATTGCAAGAATGCTCTACTTTCCACTTGTATTTCTCGATAACCGAACCCGCGATGTAACTCTCTGAGCTTCCAGTATCAATGAGAGCTTTCAACGAGACATCATTGACGACTACCTCAGTGGTGACATCGACCAGACATTGTGATGCTGCTGCTACGGTGATAGAAGATAGATGAGTCTTGGTGGCCGCAGAACACGCCTTTACCGACGTTTTAGAGCGACAGACGCTTCGAAAACGGTCTTTCTTATCAGTTTTTATATGTGGAATCCTGTACTGGACACTTAAATTGAGGATGACGTTCAAACCCACAAAGGTAGCGCTTGCAATATAGGGCTGAAGCTGTGTACCGTCGTTGTTTTTTTGGGGGGTTTTGACTTCAACTTATTCGGCTAGAATCTTTTACACAGCCGTTCAAATGATGAATTTATTTCATACGAGTGAGAATTTTCGAACGGTACGTCTAGTGAACGAGCCTGATCAAAAGCGGCCTGCGCGCTAAGAGGATCGCTCTCAGGAGTCGTTGACGAATACTGGGCGACTGTAAGCTAACCTTAAAGACATCTCGGATGGTATTATTTATGTGTGTTTCGGCAGTCACAACCTTGAAGCTGCAGTCTCTGACCAAAAACTTTACCCTTTGCATAGACCCATCCAGACTTTGATTTGATTCTTGTTTGCAAGTAGCAAGGACGCATCGAAAGTATATTTTGTTCTTCGGGTTCACATATGTGGCTTCGAGGGTCTTGATGGCGCAGTGGAAAGTAGTGCAATCAACTATGCAGTCATAAACAGGAGATATATAGCTGATCAGGGTGTCCAGTTTGCTAGGCTGCAGATCGTCGATCGGGTTCAGAAGGCTAGAGAAAGTTTTGTACCAGTGAATTCATTATTTGGAGGCATAAGTCGAACCAAGGTCGGCGTTGGATCGTTCAGAGTATAGGATATGATCCATCAAATAAATTGTTATGGTACATGATTGCGCCACAGCGTCCGAGAGGAAGTGAGAAGATAGAAGGCCTGAATATTAGGCGTTATTCGACAGATAAATGCAACATGACAGCTGAAATTCATAGAGAGCATGTAGTGAATTTATGGAACAGAAAAGGCGCATTAAATGCACAACTGACGAAACAATGAGAAATATACCACAATGCCGTGCCAAGCCACTTTCAGTATCCGTCGCAGACATCAATGGTCAAACACTTCCTGCTTTCTGATGTCCTCCACGCGTAGCGGCTACGTCTCGCAATCGTAGGTCATTATTGGACGGATAGCGATCCGGAAGATGCGGACTCTGGTCTTAGGGCTAACTTTGTTGCGGGCCCAGAGTATTGCGAAGCTGGAGGAACGCAATCCTAGCATTGTCAATGCGCAACTTGACTTTATCTTTGGCTAGACCGTTTGGGTTAACCGTGGAGCTCAGATATTTGAACGCCGGGAGGTGCTCAATTTGTGCGCCGTTCATGTACATCGAGAGAATGGACTGTGTAGTGTATACTTACTTTACTTTTATGCGATTATCTCCTACTAGAGGACGTGTCGGCCCCATGATTATTTCGTATCATGGCTGACCATGCACGGCGGTTGAAAGCGAGTTCGGTGCAGATCGCCATCCAGTTTTTCTTCCATGTGCGAATAA
The DNA here is from genome assembly GCA_948099385.1 of Fasciola hepatica. Taxonomy (NCBI): domain Eukaryota; kingdom Metazoa; phylum Platyhelminthes; class Trematoda; order Plagiorchiida; family Fasciolidae; genus Fasciola; species Fasciola hepatica. The sequence goes on from CANUEZ040000124.1 coordinate 1,602,124, forward strand.
TATAAACTGACCGTAAGCCTAGGCACTCCACATCCTTCTCGATAGTGTTAATCCAAGTTTTTAGCTGGCCCACACGGCGACAGCGCCATCCAGAGCAGGGTTCAGGACGGAGTGTCTGTTTGGTCGGTTCCGTCTCGGGACGCCGTAGGATATGATCCAGCCACTGCAGTCGACGACCCTGGAGGAAGTCGGAGAGTTTGTCAATTTCGCAGCACCGTTTTTTAACTTCAGCGTTGGATACTCTATCGAGCAAGCTTGTCTTCGAAATAATTCGCAGGCACCAGTGCTCAAACACCACCAACTTTCTAGTATCTTCAGCTGTCAAGGGCCAGGTTTTGCAGCCGTAGCTGAGTACGGGGCGTATATCAGCACGGTAGAAACGCATCTTGGTCCGAAGGCTAGTTTCACTGCCCGTCCACAACGCTCGTCGTAGCTGGAGAAATGCTTTTTGGCGTTGTCTATCCGGAGTACTATTTCATCCTTTACCTATGTGTTCGGAAGCAGTGTAGAGCCGGGAGACTTGAATGATGAAACACATTCGATCAGTTGGTCATTGATGGACAGTTGTTGAGCTGTTGGCCCTAGGCGAGTTGACATACTTTTGGTTTTCGTAGTGTTTATTTCTAGCCCGATGGACTTTCAGAAGAAACCGATTCGGTCGAGGACTGTTTGGAGCGTGACGGGATGCTCCGCTAGCACAGCAATATCATCCGCGAACTCTAGGTTCGAGATGTATATCTCCTGACTCAGTTGGATACCGGGATAGTCAGTCAGTGCCTGTCTCATTGTCCAGTCGATTGTGTAGTTGAACAGCACCAGTGAGAGGGGGAAGCCCTGTCGAACGCCCGTAGTGAGTGTGAACTCAGATGACTCTTCACCATGCATAGGGACCCGCGCCCTAATGGACGAACAGTATCCCCTCAAAAGCCTTGCGAGTTTAGCGGGCATCCCGTCGGATTCCATTATCACCTAGAGACAATCCCGGTTAAGTGAATCAAAGGCGACCCGAAAGTCAATAAAACAGGCTACTGTTGGCTGTTGGATCTTGTAGTGTAGTGTAAAAATTTAGTCCACGCAGCCTCTACCGCGGCGGAAACCCTCTTGGTTCGGTCGTGTGCGGTGGTCTCTCGCAACTGAGAAGCGGCTGAGCAGCAGCACGCAGAAAATCTCCGCACCCATGTCTATCAGGCTGAACCCCATATAATTGTCGCACACGCGCTTGCCTCCTTTTTTGAGATGGGCAACAGAACGGATGTGCCCCTATCAGTCGGAAAGATTTCTCCTCGCCATATGGAGCCAATAGGGTTTGGAGTCTGTTGATCAATGACGACAGACAGCACCTGTAGACTTCAGGTGGAATGCCATCTTCTGCAGCAGCTTTTTGTTCTTCAGCTGATTGATGACTGTGGCAATTTCAGTTGTGTTCGGCGGGCATCGTACGGCTCTGCAAGAACTAGGGATTGTAGGACCGTCGTGTGAACTGATGGTCGGTTGATCATCGATCGAAGTTCTCTACCCATCGCTCTATGTTTCTTTTCTGTTTAGGCATAAGCAGACCGGCTGTGCCGCGTAAGTGACTCCTGTTTGCAGCGCCTACCCGATGCGTTGCGAACAAGGCGGAATGGCTTACTAAAGTCACCGAACCCTGCTGCAACCTCCATTTTTTCAGCTACTTCTATTCAGTACCACTTACGATCAGCCCTAGCAGGCGCGAGGCCTTGCGTTGCAATCTGCGGCGTTCATCACTTCCTGATATCCGGACTTTGTGTGCTTTAGCTGACAGTTGGAGTGTACCTTCCGAGATCCAGTCTTTTAGACACCTTTCAGTTTTCCCTAGTTCTTTTAAAGCAGCTTCTCTAACCGTCGATTTGATTACCATCCATTGTTCTTCTACTGGAGTTGGTTACCGTGGGTAATCATGTGGCGATTGCGCTTAACAGCGCTTGGCATTTATCTGGCATTTCCAGGGTCGGAATGTTTAAGCGGGTCGGTGGGGAGGCCTTGGGGCGTGCGGATAGGTGGATTCTGAAGCACGCACGAACAAGAATGTGGTCTGTGTCGTTTGCGTTTCAAGTCACTGCGCCGCGGTACGCTCGACAGTCTTCTACAGACGAAGCCCAACGAGACCTCACTAGGATATGGTTGATTCGATGCCAAGTGCGGCCGTCGTTAGAGTACCATGTCAGTAAGTGCCTTCTAGGGTGCTGGAAGCGTGTGCTGCAAACGACCGTTCTGTTAGAGTCGGCCAAACTGACCAGGCGTTCACCATTCCCACAGCGTTGGCCAAGACCAAATTTTCCCAGGACGTGCAGTGTTCACCAGTCCGATGGACCTGTGAGAGCGTTCCAGTCTCCAGCGATGAACAGAATGCCACTTCTCTGAACCCGACTGATTACCTCTTGGAGGCTACCGTAGAATTCATCCTTCGTCACGCTGTCCGCCGCGTCGGTCGGAGCACAGATCTCAATCACCGTTAAGTTCTGCGGGGAGCCCTTGAAACGTGCCAAAGCCAGTCTTGCTAAAATCGGCTCCCAAGCGATCATTGAGTTGTTGGCTTCATTGTCAATGGCGAATGCGACGCCGTGACGCCCGGAGTTGTCTGTCGGGCCGCTATGATGAATCCAATAAGTTGTCTCTTTTCCTGGAACTTTTATGCACTGAGTGTCGGAGTTACGTATGCGGACTTCTTAGAGACAGGCCAATAACGATGTTATAGTTGTATAGTGTTCTCATTGAGGCTTTGGCTGCCCACGTCTAATAGTGTCCGTACATTTCAACAAGCTATATAAGCCTGATTCCTACAGTTGAGTATTCCAACTTGTTGTCTTGACACCTCGACCGCTGGAGCACGAGGCGCGTCGCTTGCCGGGAACGCCGTAGCATGATCAGAGTGCATGTTTACAAAAATATACATAAAGATTCACAGGAATATGGTACGAGGCGGTGTCCCCAGCACCGCTCGGGACTGTTGTACTACTCGGTCACCCAGTTCGGAGTGGAAAGTAAACTGACGGTACCTTACCCGGCCTTTTTGTTCGAGGATGCATCTCTAGCCTTTGCACACCCAAGTGTAGACTGCAAGGCAGTAGGGTTGTTCCAGATAAGCCGGTGGCCTGTTGTGTAGCTTATTCGCCTCTTCCGGAGTACCGGGTCGGGTAGGTTATACAATTTCTCTTTGTAGCCGTTAGATCAGTAGATCTCATCCGCCCACTCAGATGTATCTGGCATCGTTTACCGAACACCATATCGCCAAGGTTTCAAGACCTCGGTTACCCTCAACCTGGTTTAGTCCGCCTGTAGAGCGGTTTACCGAAATGTGGCCGCTGATGCACGCTCCAGCTTCGTGGGGGCAGCAGTTTGGATCTGGGTGAATGATGGAGACCAAGGAGATGGAGGATGCCGCAAGAGACACGACAGTCGACCAACTCAGAGATGCTACCCCTCTCAGACACCCCATACACCCCTGTGTAGTGTATGTCATCACGACGAGACTGCACCTTGACTTCGTGTGATGGCCTCTATCACCCAAAGAGCTATACAGGATGACTTCTATAAGCCGGAGATGCAATCACAGCTGACGGGTCAATGGGTAGAGGCCAGACAAAGTCCAGTCTCCTGGTCCTCCAGGTTGGGGGTCGATTTGGGCTGGCAACTCGGTCGGTAAAATCAGTGGAAGAATAAGTGATCCAAGCAAATGGGCTTCCACTCAGCCACCCCGCTACTTTGTGGACAGGTTCTCGTTAGAACTAAAGGCTTTGAATGAGAAATCCAATCGTTCTCCTACTTTGCGGCTGGACACCCGTCCAACATCTCTCACGAACTGCACGAATACAAAGAATTCCATACTGCATCGGTCGTCAAGCCGGATAATCAGGACCGCGCTGCCCATTGTATCGAGCCGGGTGGGTAGTGATAAGTGGGCTACTGTCTAGAATTCCTTCTCTTTTATTCAATCTTTGTCTTCTTTTCCCATAATATTCCCACTGATAACACGACCGATACTCGCAAAGGTTTATTGTCAAATAGTGCCGGGAATAATCCTCGTTCTGGTAACTCATTTTCTTAAGCCTCGTCAGTCTCTGATTCTCAGCTCCTTCAACGTGCGTACTCTCATGCAGACCGGTCAGCAGGTGTGCCCAGCGCTCACAATAGATTCTCTGAAGATTGATGTCTGCTGCGTATCTTAAACGCTTATACGGAGTTCGCGCAGTGTGATATAAATAACTACACTTCAGGAGACGGAGCTCCTAGAGCTGTGGGTGAACGCGGTGTAGAAATAGTCTCGACTGACAAAGCTGAGGCTGCCCTCTTAGACTGGATCCCGGCTAATAGCCGCTTATGTGCTGTGAGTCTCCAGGGGTCAGTGGGCGTTCGAAAGGACAGTTGTGTTAAGCGCAGTTTGTTTTTTATTTCGACATTCGCCCCAACAGACTGCACCTCTGAAACGTATGAGGATGGGTTCTACGATGAACTTGCCACTCTCGTTCGCAGCTGTAAAGGTACTCTAAGCCAGATAGATCCTATTACAGTAAGCTACCGGTGTCAGTTCTGTTCAGAAGTGTAGGTCCTACTGGCCCACGTACGCAGAGTCAGACCATCCATTATTTTTCCCGCGATTATCTCTCCGGCTCACTCTTCACTGATGCAAAAAGCAAACCCGGTTAGCCGTGCAAGGTTTGTGTGATCTAGAAGTCCGCACCCGTTATAAACAGATGTAAGCACATGAGCTAGGATCCACGACGTACAGTAATGTAGATGAGCATTGGGCTCATATTAAACAGACGATGCACTTTGCAGCAAGTTTTGCCTGTGGTCCTAGATCCGTTGTCCATCAAAGACACTGGATCTCGCAAGAGTCGCTGAGTATATTGGAGCAAAAGCGTCAGCTCTTGAACTGTAAGATGAATAAAATACGTAGACATCTACAAAATCAAATTACGAAAAGCTTCAAAAAGGATCGCGAAAATTGGTGGGTCAAGGTAACCGAAAAAATGGAAATAGCAGCTGCTTTAGGTAACACTTCAAGGATCAGTTTAGGTGGCCATGCGCTAATGTAGTTAATCCGACATCAACAACTGCGATTCCTTGGGGAGTATCACTTGAGCCTCCATCAGAAATAGAAGTAGAGTCGAGCATTCGACTACTAAAGTGAGGGAAAGCGGCCGGTCCTGACGAACTCCTTCCAGTTCTTTTAAAAGTCGGTGGTGGTGCATTGATAAAATCACTTACCACCTTGCTCCGTGACGTTTGGAAGGAGGAACGTATCCCGCTATTATGGGGTATATATAGATATACAAATATCTCACCCTGTCTGGTTTTGGACTGAGCCAAACAAAACATGGTACAATCGGAGAGGAAGGGGTAGATAGTCCGAGTCCATGCTTGGTTGTGGGTACGATACTGTCAGGTTGCCCAAGCCAAGGCAAGTGATTTTCTTAGGGACCCACAACCGGAGTCTTTAGCTATTCAAAGCTTAATCTGCAATGCAGCAGGGTCCGTACCACACATGCGGCTGGTGACTGGTTGTTCAGTTCATACGCCCTTCGGGTGAGGCCAAACATCCTGGGTGCCCAGAGCACTTCTCCGCCACAGATACCGGTGAGCATACCGCTTTACGCCTCATACGCCACCCGTGGTTGGTTTGGAATCAGGGTTTATCCAACTCCCCTAGACTGACTATTAGTCAGACAACCCGGTGGAGAGCGCCGGGCATTTGATTTCGTCCTCTCACTTTAGTGAGAACACCTCCGCCAAAAGAGCACAGTAAGACATCCTCAACAGAGGCTGTGTTAGACGTGCGGTCATTTGGGAGCATTTCGAGAGGCGTTCAGGACGAGTAGCCATCTCGGAGCCTGAGACACCCACCCCCGACCATACTTAGGCATTTGAAGACTATTATGGGGTGAGTCGTTGACTATACCCATCTTCAAGAAGGGAATACGCCATGACTGTAGTAATCATCGTGGGATTAGTTTAATTCCGATAGTCACCGAAGTATTAGCCTTGATTTTGCTGTGTCGTCTGACACCAGCTCGCAAGAAGAACGCCAGCGAACATAGTAGACAGTAATCCACTGTCGTCCGGATCGTAACTATACCTGACCTATTGGAAGCCTATGTAGTTCTTCGCCACTACAAGCCTCGGGGTCTGGTTGGCGGTTATCCCCGATAGTGCAGCGGGCCTTCGTGGCCATGGGGTGATTGCCCCTTTCACTGGACTCGTGCGCAAGCATGTAATGGAAAAAACAGCAGGCCGAATTGCGACCAGGTCAAGGATGCATCGACCAGATTTTTACTCTTCGTCAAATACTGGAGGTGTGTCACGCACAACGTCAACCCACAATAATGGTCTTTTTAGACTTGAAAGACGCCTTCGATTCAGTTGATCGAACAGCGCTTTTCAGTGCTCTTCATCGATACGGTATGCTCCATAAGTTTGTGAATCTACTGAGGTCCTTATACTCTCACTTTTGGTCGTGTAAGGGTTTCCGGTGAACCATCCGGTCGGTTTGAAACGACTAGCGGTTTTCGACAAGGATGTCCCATTTCTCCACTCTTGTTTGACTGTCATGGACGAAATAATAGACATCTCCAGGATGTGGGTGTCGAACTAAGAAATAGTGGAAAGCTATGTGACCTAAATTACGTAGACGACGTAGTCTGCTTGTTCGACTGCACGGAACATGCTCAACGTGCATTAGATAGACTCTCAAGAGCTGTAGTTCCATTCGGCATGCGCTTTGCACCTTCAAAGTGTAAAGTGATATTACAAGATTGGACGTCAACGATTCCGAGCTTGATGCTCGATGAGAAGGTGCTGGCAGTTGCCAACCACTGCACCTACCTCGGCTGCAGTGTGATGACGGATGGGAGCACGGTAGTAGAAGTGAACACGCGTATATCCAAGGCTCGAGCGGAGTACGCTGGACTGAAGCAATTGTGGCGCCGACCTGATATTTCACTGAAGTTGGAAAGTCGTGTGTACTGTGCCACGGTGAGTTTAGTTTTGTTCTATAGTTGTGAGACTTGGGGTCTGTGTGTGGAAGAAATGCGTCGTCTTGAGGTTGTCGACCGCTGATGGTTATGTAGTATCGCTAGAATTGGGTGGAATAGCTGAGTGAGAAACGATGAGGTCAGAAAGCGAGCATTGACTACTAATTCAGAGAACTTTCTGTCACAGCGTATCCACATTAGTAGACTTCGTTGGTTGGGGCACGTATTATGTATGGCAAACACACGTCTACCGTACCGTACCCTACTCTCTGTTCCTCCTCAGGAGTGGAAAAACCACGTGGTCAACAGATGACTTGGAAACGAGGAATGAGAAAATGTACAACAAACTTAGGAAAAGTAGGTCTTCATGGTTGGGGTCCAAAAGATCCGTCTACCAGTTGGCTGGAGACAATGAAGGGTATGGCAGCGAACCGTGAACAGTGGCGATCGTGTCGTTACTTTCTATCGAATCAGAATGACTGATCAGTGTGCGTTTGTACAATTAGACTGTATATTCTGTGTGCTGGCTACTAGGGCATTCTTTCCTTTTCCCACCCGTGTAGGTCCACTTCCTGTCCATCTTGTATATTCATACTTTCTAATTAAACGCGCAACATGGTGAGAAAAGCAGTGGTCAGTGGGGCTTGCCCTGCTATTTAACGCTGTATGATGATTTTAGTCTAGTTCAGACAAACAATAACCATGCACCGTGTGCGATGGCTTTAGTTGCCATCTAGCGACAACCACAAAAGGACGGTTTAGTAGACAATCTAAGTGTTCGGTCCATTCCTATATTTTTTTACCTGCTCAGACATAAGCAGTCCGGTAGTATCACGAAGGGATTCTGCCGAATGTCGCTTACCGTACGCAGTGCGGATTAGACGGAAGAGTTTTGAGAAGTTCCCACAGTTAGCCGCAGTCTCCATGGTTTCCGTGATTTCGGTCCAAAAGTTGTTGCGGTCGCTCTTGGCCGGACAGATGGCCATTTGTCGGATATTACGGGAGTCTACATGACCATTTAGACGGGCATCTCTAACCTTTCCGGGTTACTGGAGAGTTGTCCCTGAGATCCAGTCTTTCTGTCATCGTCGCGCAAAGCTCAGATCATCTAAATCGGATTGTTAGATTGATATTTTAGGTGAAATCCACTGACTTTCCACCTGCACCTCTTCCCCACCTATGAACGTGGTGGCTAGATGGGAGATAATAGCGTCTGAGACCGCTTGTCGCTTTTTGGTCGATTGGCTAGGTGGATCTTGAGCGTGCACGGACGAGGGTGTGATCGGTGCCGTTTCTGTTACTAGTCTCCGTGCCTCGGTCAAACCGGCAATCTTCAGTCGAAGATGACCAGCGTGATCGAATGAGAATATAGTCGATCTGGTGCGCTGTGTGGCCGTCACTGGGGCACCACGTTCACCAATGTCTCCCGGTGTTGGTGACGGCTAGGCTGTTGAAGCCTGCAAAGTTGACGAGACATTCACCATTGCTACACTGTTGTTCAAGACCATATATTCCCTTAATGTGTATAGCTGCTTGGATGTAGGCACGAGCGCGGGCTTTTCGGTCCCTCATAACCAGGAGAATGTCACGTTCCGGGACGCTATTCATCAACTCTTGCAGCCTGTCGTAGAACTCGTCCTTTGCACTTCTTCGGCTGCAACTGTCGGGGCACAAACCGCAACAACCGACTCGTTCATGGGTGCTGCGCGAAAACGCGGCTCTGAACCAGAGGACATACTTTCTTTTTTGCATGGCACCAGCTATTCCTCATGGATTGAATTAAAGAATGCTTACCTGCAAATTTATTTACGTGAGTATTCTTGTGAGTTCACTAGTATCAGCATCCCCATTTGATTTGTATACAGGTTTCCCTTACTTGGATCGAGTTTTTCTCCAGCTATCTTTCAGTCTATTTTGAACTCTATCACTGAAGGCCTCAAGAGCGTAGAATGCTATTAAGATGACGTTATTTATGAATCTACCCATGCAGCTCGACGATAAGCTTAGAAAGCTACTGCAACGTTTGTTTGAGCTTAACATGGCCATTAACCCACCTAAGTATGTATTCCATTCTACTTGAGATTTGTGCATGAAAGATGGAGTCCAAAGGGCAGTCAGCCAAACAAATATCACCAATCCCACACAATACTCCCAAGTAATTACGTGATATATATAATTCTACTTTTCTTGATTTTTTGGGATACCATATAACTCATACTGGGTACCAACCCATTTCTAACCGCCTTGCTCATTCGCTTGATAAGTGTTCCCCGGAATATTACTAAACCGTATTTTTTGGTTGGCTCTCGACAATAATTTTCGCATTTCGTCCCCAACTTTTTATCCTTCTGTACTGTCAACCGGTAACTTTCCGTGGTCAGACAACCAAGAACAATTATTACGCTCCATTTTACAATACTTAGAAACCAAAGTAGTTGTGTTTGCCCACTCCAGAATCGCATTTCACCCTCATCACCGATGCATTACCTACTGGAATTGGGGCTGTGCTAGAACAAGATGGATCCCGTTGTCTGTGCTTAACATCGACTTACTACTGGCAAAAAAGGCTGTTTCCAGACACAGTGCGAAGCTTTGGCTGTCTACTGGTCTGTTAAACGGTTCCATAAGTATCTGTCTAAATAAAAATTCACCATTAGTTCTGACCAAAAAGTACTCCGTTTTAGTAGTTATCCATCTAGATCACTACACCAACCCACTGCTGCAATAATTCGGCGACGCAAATGGCACTTTTTGCATATGATCATGGCATTCAACATCGTGGTGGTAACCAAATTCCGCATGTGGATTATCTACCCAGATACACTCAGTCAGGCGCGCCATGTAATTCTGATTCTTCACTTGTGCAACCACTCCCTGTGAATCGACAACATCTAATTCGCAATTCACATCCATACTCCAAATCTATTTTATCTGTAGTTAAACGAAAATGGAATGCCAACATCAAGCGTTGATTTCTTGAATTTTCCCGAGGGAAGAGGATTTAGCTGTGACACCAGACGGAGTTCTGTGCTTAAATGACGGCATTCTGTAAGAAGACCTGGATGCGTTCATGCGCTAATCCTCTGTGCGAACGCTGCACTCAATCTTGTTAAGTGTATTCACGTGCATTCGGATCGTTTTCAATTGCCAATGAGCTACAACCCGTCCAGAACCGTGCCATGAGCGCCATTTAGCGGTTTTGGTGTCTGTCTCGTTGAAAACCAAAATCCACACGATGTGTGCTTTGATCTGGAGCACTGTGGGTCCAATCTTTCAGTCATTCGGGAAATTATCGTTCGATGCCTTTCGCATGGTGTATAACTATCATGTGCGCCTTCGCCTTCAGTGCGGCGGAGCTGCCGAATCGACGAAGTTGCAAAGACAGCAGAGGTCTACTATTTGTCTCACCTCTGAACTACGTGGTATCAGCTCTGAAGGGTGTCTAGGAACGACTGGTAAGAGGAAGCTCTTAGATTCATTACACCCGATAATGACTGCGAAAGAATCGTCGTATAAGGCTTTATTCATCTGGAGACGTAGTACGTGTTAAAACGTAGAAAAGAATACACGTTAGATCATCTACGAAATGCAGACGGCTTGAAAGTAACGTTTGTGAACCGGAAATGTTCACAATGTTTTACTCGGCCGGGGAAATGTCAATCAGTTGGGAGTGTACATGACTAGGACCCACTACAATGGATGACTAGGATTCTCTATTTTGCAAACAACAGGGACCGGTGCGCTGCTGGTTGATAGCGATTTCGCCAGTAGTAGATGATGTACCAGAGTCTGTGTCGTCAGTTCGGACATTAGTGCTTGGAATTTCAGGGGTTTCTTAGTAGACAAGTTAATTTTGTTCCTTACGAGTTCTTCTGGAGAGATACTCAAGGGTGCCAAGTGTTGTGGTGAAACCGTATCTTCACGTCCGTCTCGATGACGAATAATAGCGTATTGAGGATTGTAACCAATGAGATCAACTTTCTCCACCAAGGAGTCGTTGTTTGGCGAATGTGCTGACGCAATAATACGAGATCAAGAGTTGTAACAGCATTTTATTCTTCTACTGACTGTCCTTTTCACCGTGTTCTACTCCCTTCTCATATTTTTGTATCTGTTGGTGTTGCTTTGAACCCCGATCAGACTGCATCCCGGAAGACTCTTGAACGTTTCTGTACAAAGTTAACCCCTGCACAGCTTTCAGTAGCTCCCGAGAAAAAGGATCTGCCCCAGCTGTGATTTCGCCTGAAGTCCGATCAGTATACACGGCACTGAAATCACCCAGGCAATCGAAGTCGTAGTGCCGCAAGTTACGTAGTATGGGGGATGCAGTGTTCTTCCGAGGGGGTTGCGCGTGCACTATCAGCCCAGACAACGAAAGGAAGCTCGATGAGCCGGAGCCAAGTAGTTGCAAAAGTAAGCATTAACATTCATACCGACAAAGTCTTGAAAAAGTTCAGGGGTATGAGGCTGGAGCCAGAACGTCCTCGAACCTTGTGATCACCTTTTTACCTGAATATCACCGATGAGCTGAAAGATAATTCGCTGGGTAATGAGGCAATGGGGAAAATGAAAGATTCCGAATACAGATCTTGATAGTATCTAGCACCTGGCGTTGCCGGTGAGCTGGAAAATAGATCACCGGCCAGCGGGAGGGGGTTGAGCTTCGCGCAATTTCGTTCAGCTTGAGCGGCGTAAACGATTCCGTCTTTGAAAATTTATCGGACGTCAAACAGAAGTTGAAGGGTTGAACTGTCATCCACAATCTGAAGGAGAACAGGAAAATTAGCGGACTCGCCAATAAATATGGGAATGACGACCTGCGCCTCATCACGTTACACAACCGTAGGAACTGCGGGATTTAACTACTATTTACAATGTGGAGCAAAACAGAACTCATTGGGAGTTTGTTGGAGATTCTTGGTGCATAAATATACTCTGGCTCCAATGTCCGGTGCAGTGACTTCCGTGGGAGTCGCACGTAAACGATCTTCAAAGACAACGAAAACTCGGCGAGCCGGAGCTCATTGAGTGCAAAGGCAAGCATCACCACTTACACCGATTAAGATGGGAGTGGCAATCTGTCTGAGCGCGTTATAAACTGTAACACGCAGGGGCAATGCTCTTCCGACGAGGGTAGCATGCGCGTGATCTGCAAGAGCACAAAAGGAAAAACTCCATGAGCCGAGGCCCAGTAAGTTCAGTTCAGTTCAGTTCAGTTTGCACAGGACTTTGTGTGGCTAGAGCCAATCGTGTGTCCAGATAGTTGTGTTGTCGGCGCGTTTCCGTAGCTCCCAACACTGCGTGATTTTCTTTTTCTGAAAGGCAGAAATTTTGTGCAGCATCAGCCCTGGCAGAGTAAGGTAGAAACAATAAGTAAATTGCATCCGACCCTAAAAGCTACTTAACATAACTCGGGGTATACTGCCACCCAACACAGGTCTACTGCTTTCTTAAAAGCCTTCACGGTTGTGGTATTTATGACCTCTTCCGGGAGCTTACTCCAATAGGGTACCACTCTATTTGAGAAGTACTTCGCCCTAAGTGTACCAACAGGCACCAACACTCACATTAAACGAACAACATGATGGCAGCCTCCAATCTGGCCGCCACAAAAATAAACCCCAGCCGGCCGTAGAAAGTCAAGGATTGAACTACCATCCACAATCTGAAGGGAAAAAGAAAATTAGCTAATTCTTGGAAATTCTTGAGGGAAATGAATGTCTTCGAACTTCAATCGAAATTATGTGTGACAGGTGTGTCATTAAACTACTCTTTTCATTCATCCTTACCGCCGTAGAAAGTCAAGGATTGAACTACCATCCACAACCTGAAGGGAAAACGAAAACTAGCTAATTCTTGGCCGTAGCGAAAAGCTCAAGAAGGCCGCCCCGGTCTGACCCCAAATCAAACCAAATCGGGTCACTGTATGCCAAGATTGTGCAGGTTCCTGCACCCTGAGCTCCTTGGATCACTTAGTGCTGCTACAAAAGGAAGAACAGATTCCTGTTCCGTGCCTTGACAAAGATAAACGGAAAAGGGGACCCCCCATAGGTGCGCCCCAATCTTGAAGTCTTGAAGTAAGTTCAGTTCAGTTCAGTTCAGTTTGCACAGGACAGGTAATGGCCATGGCCAATCGAGCGTCCAGAATTCCTTCGAAGGTATGCACACCAGTTATGCACCCACCAATCCCGGGTGTATTCCGTCTAATACCCGATAAAAATGAGAGGGAAACGGAAAACCTCACCGCACATCAACTGCGAGAGATATTATGCATCGTGAGCTTCCACTGAGACTGTATTCAATGAGCGAAAAAGTCTATTAAAACATACTCCAGAGGAACCACAGTGCTAGCCGTCATCCAACTAGTTGATATACTCAAGGCTCACTACGAGGGAATATCTCGTACCACTTGCGATCTAGGGCACATTTGAAGGGTTGGACTGTCTGCAGATCTACCATTCCACCAGGCAGACCGTTCCAACTGTTCACAACCCTGTTGCTGAAGAAGTGCGATCTAGCCATCAACCTAGATCAAGCTTTTATCAACTTCTTTACATGTCCCCTTGTTCTGGAGTCTACGGCCACTTGGAATAGACTATCTGGTCTAAGACCAGAAAAGCCCTTCATTACCTCGAACGTTTCTATGAGATCTCCTTGACTTCTCCTCCTTTCCGACGAGAAAAGATTCAGGTCACAGAGTCTCTGCTTGTAGGTCTTACCCCTCTGCCCTTCAACCATTCGCGTGGCGAGACGTTGGACTTTCTTCAGGCAGGTGGCTTCCTTTTTGTGGAAGGGTGACCAAGCCTGCATGCTACCTTCTAAGTGAGGTCGTACTATAGCCATGTAAATAGGTACGAATACCTCCGGCTTCCGGCAAGACAAAGCCGACCGCAGTCTAAAGAGCTCCCCACGAGCCTTGTGCGCAGCCGCGTTGCACTGCTCCGACCATTTGAAGTCACTTTTCATGATGACCCCAAGGTCCTCAACCCTACTGACTGCCTCTACGGTGAACAGCCCTTGATCATGAGCGACAGTTGGGCTCTCTGTTTCCCTTGACAGCAAATGGCTTTTTCGAGCGTTCAGAGGTAAGTCCCATTTGTATGCCCAGTTCAGGACGGTACCTATTTCATTGTCCAGGTCCGCCCTACCCTTAGATCCAACAATCTTCACATCATCCGCAAAAATAAAGCTGGGCGATTGAAGAGCGGATGCCAGGTCATTAATAAATAACAAGAATAGGACCGGACCTAGGACGGATCCCTGGGGTACACCACTAGCGACGTTCATCAAACTGGAGCACCTGTCCCCCACTTTGACGTAAAACGTCCTGTGGGAGAGAAAGTCCTCCAGCCACCTATATACTGGCCCACATATGCCGAACGTCTCCATCTTGCATAGCAAAAGACGATGATTAACGGAGTCGAAGGACTTGCTAAAGTCGAGATAGCATACCTCAACTTCCTTACCTTCGTCCAGTCGTCGAGTTCCTTCATCTAAGAAGCACAAGAGTTTGGCCAGGCAAGATCTCTTTTTCAGGAATCCATGCTGCGCCGGATTTAACATGGAGTGCTCCAGTAAGTGTCGGCAGATGTGGGCACGGATGATCTTCTCCAGGACTTCACATAAGATGCTATTTGGGCTTACCGGCCTGTAGTTCTGCACAGCCGACTTAGGCCCACTCTTATGTGTTGCCAAGACTGCCGCGACTTTCCAGTCCTGGGGCAGCTTACCCTGGTCCAACGAGGGTCTGTACAGTCTGCATACCGATGGAGCTATGATATCCACCAACGGCTTGATGATAGCTGGATGAATGTCATCTGGGCCCGCTGACCTGTGGCCGTTTAACTCCTGTGGGTACTTACGCACGCTTTCCTCCGAGAGGTCTAGCTCGTTTAACTGAGGAGAAGGATGCACCAGAGTCACATCTGCTCGTACCCCGCTCTCCATTCTGTGTACACTACCAAAGTATTCCCCCAGGGCGTCTGCTTTGCCCTGGTCATCAGTGACAATACCGTGGTCTCTAGTGGATAGCAGACCTACGGCATTTCTTGTTGAGCCTTTAGACCGTACATAGCTGCAGAATTTTTTCGGCTGTTGTCTTAGAGACTGGGCCAATTTGAGCTCAAATTCCCGCTCGGAGGTTCTCAAAAGGCTTACAGTCTTGTTTCTCAGCTTTGTATGGCGGTTCCAGGCTAGCTGACTGTCGGAAGCTTTGTACTGGTTCCAGCAGTGGTTTCTACGTCTGATGTCCTTGGCTATTGCAGCCTTCCACCACATGGATTTGCCCTTCCCACTCCTTCGTTCTAAGGATGCGAACTCTTCCTGTAGTGTAGTCAGAAATCCCTTTATGGTCTGCCAGCGCTTCTCGACAGTAGCCTCTTCTGTCGTGTCCCAAGTCAAGCCCATCGCTCTACTACGAAGCCTATCTATGTCCATACTACCGAAATATCTGACCAGCCTTGAGGGTACCTTGGGTTGCCGCATGCATAGGACTATTTTGACACACACGTGGTCACTCTTACCCAGCGGCGCACAAAGGTGCAGTTCAGACACGTCGTTGGGGAAGTTCGTTATTGCTAGATCCAGAAAGGATGGAACGCATCCAGTCCTATATCTGGTATTTTCCCTAATATGCTGGTGCAGCGGAGTTGCATACAGCCATTCTAAGTAGGTTTGCTCCTCCGATCCCGGCACACAGACCTCAGCCACCCAGTCGATGTGCGGAACATTGAAGTCACCCACTATGAAGGTCTTTTGTGCGTCCTTAACTAGTTCAGTCAAAATCCGCAGCAAACAAACGTCCTCTTCGTGGCCTGTGCTTGGTGCCCTGTAGTCACGGACAACGTTAACCCTTCTGCCTGGAAGGGTGATCGCAACGGCGCATAACTGGATATTGCGAGTGCATATGTTGGTCTGAGACTCAAGGTGGTTCGTACCTGACCTAACGAGGATGGTTACTCCACCACCAAGGCGATCCTGTTCTCGGTCCCGCCTATAGACTGCAAAACCGTTACTTATTAGGCCTGGCATATGGTCTTCTTCAGAAAGCCACGTTTCCGTGGCGGGAACTATTGACGCTTTCTGCTCGTCAGCGGTTTTGGCGAGTTCCGCCCATTTGTACAGTATATGTCAATGTGAGGTATTTACAATTTATAAATTTATGAATCACACGGCAACCGAAACAATATGGTAGAGTCATATTGTCTTTGAATGAACTAAATTGGTAGTGGTCGAAGTGGGAATTGCGAATCGGTTTCGAATTCGTTGAGGGTGGTGTGAATAGCTGCACAAACGTGGGATTGCTGATATAAGCGACACTTGGACGGTCACTAACGAGTAACCTGGAGGAACAGCTGCCAAAGAACAATATTAAAAGTAGAGTACGTATGGAGCTATCAACTTGCAGTCAGAGATGCCAGCAAAATATAGAACACTGATCCAGCATTGGGTAACTAATTGTGGGAGAAGCGTGTGAAATGGATGCAAATGAGTCAAAGGTGATAATAAAACGGAATTTTTGTGCAGGTGATTTCAGTGCCATACGGAAATTCACATGAAGGCGAAAAGCTTCACAAGGATTGCAGTGAACTTTTGAGGAGCATGAATGGTGTATGGACGTATAACGAACTTTCAAGGAAAGGCCGTCAAAGAAGTGGATTAGTGGAGACAAACGCTACTGGTGCGGCTAGGCAGAAGTGGGAAGAGTGTAAAGAAAAAAATGTTTTTGTATATGTGATAAAAAACTATTAGCCAAATTCTGGTTGGCTGCAGATGGCAGGTATTCTGTTTCATGAAGACCTTGGTTGCAGATGAGGCAGGTAGTATGTTGATGGTAGCAGGTAAAAAGGGGCTGGTTTGGCGAAGTGGACAGCGGTGAAGGCCGGGTTCCGGTCATTGGTTTCGTACTCTGAGATCCGGTGAGACTTTCGTGAGGGATTGTTACTCCGTGCACGGTTCCCCATATAAAGTCGGCAGGCGAGAGTATAGGTTTAAACCATTGATCAAATCGTCTACTTCTTACGGTAATCTGGGGCTAAATTCGAGTTGGCTGATGGCTACACAAGTAACCAATGCGATCTGAAAGAGATCAGAAGTGCGGCAGTCTGGAGAGTGTTCCAGCTGTGGGTTATGAATATCGTTTTGATGGAAACCAGAAAATGAACGTTTTATTATCCGAACAATTAGTCATCCTTCGGCTAGCGGACCAGTCTATTACGGATCCCTAGACGGAGACTGGCAGCTTTCTAGGGTAGTTTGGTGATATCAGGTAGGTGGTGGATGAAGAGAGGGTGTCCATTTGGGAACCAGGAATAAAACAATAGTAGAAGTTATGATCAGGAAGGAGAATGGGAAAATAGGAAGATAGCAGTCTGGTTAGTTCACCAGCTGCGATCAAGGGCGGAAAACAGCGAAAAGGAAGGAAAACACTGGGTGTTAAGGTGAGGATTTTTCATGTGGGGGTCAATGTGCTGGTATTCCTCGGGGTCATGAGAAATCAGAGGTATGGGGATACCGGTTGGACTGGGGTCTTAACTTACCATGAGGATAGGCGCAGAGCAGTGAAGCCTAGTTAATAATGCATGGTAGTCTGTGTGGCAAGACTCTGCTATACGAGAAAGGCGCAAGGAAAGCAGGATGGGACGGCTGTGTTCTAACCTGAGGCAAGAATTAAGTGAAGGAGAGCACCTATCATTAAAGGAGGGAACGGTTTTTTGTATTATTATTTACATGTATGTGTGTGCAAATTATCTTGTTAAATGGCACGATCTAGTTGGGGGGGAAGAGAAACGTGAGTGGGGCATACCCAAGGTATGCATACACTTATATATATATATATATATATATATATACATATATATATATATAGCTGTATACGTGAGTGTGATCATCGGATGAGTCATGGAAAGCGGTCGGACGCAGAATGCTGTAGCACTTTGGGGTCTAATACTAATCAAGTGAAGGCGAGCACCTATCACTGAAGGAAGAACCTTTTTTACTTTATTGTATGCAAATTATGGTGTAAAATGGCCCGATCTAGTAAGGATGGAGGAGAAAAGTGAGTGGAGCATGCCCAAGGTATATATATATATATATATGTGTATACGTATATGTGTATATATATATATAAGGTGGGGACAGAATTGGTGACGTCATAACTGGGTGTTGAGTTCAGTTAGCGAGCCACGCTAAGTGAGATAAATGACACTGGATTTTCCAGTTCAAACTCGCAGAGGTGGTGAGGGAAGTATATGTGGTGGGACCTGGTGTGGGAAATAGGCATTGTAAGCTAAGAGATATCCAGGAGTGTTGAGTTACTCACCATATCTGTGTTAACAATTACAGGACAGTGATGAGTATATATATATATATATATATATATATATATATATATATAGCCAACCGGGGTTGGTCACTGATGCAGTTCTTATGGCGTCGTCAAGGCTGGTTTCAGGGCCGCAGATGCGATTTAACTAGATAAAGGTAATAAATGGTGGAGCGGATGAGGCTTATTGACAATCTGTGGGGAGTATTACGATGGTCTCTACAGATACGAACGCATCTGGAAGGATTTATTTCAAAGTTAAGTTGGCAGGATCTTATAAGTTGGTATGGAAAAACAGTTATTGGACGCAGACATGCTTTACGTATGTCGATGGTGAAGTCTAAGGAGAAGCGGTCAAACAAAGCAATCAAAATTTCAAAAGCGGTGAAGTTATTCAGGAAGGTAAGGTAAAGCGAGAAAGCAGAGCAATGGCCTAAAAGTCGGGGCCTTTCTCTTAAGCTTGACTTTCGGCTATGTGAACGTTGAATAAGCGCAAAACAGTTGGGACAGAAAGGAATTTATCAATGACATGCACGAATGCTTACTTTGACTGGGAAGATCTGACGTGCAAAGGAAGTTTATTCCAGATTCTGGAGTGCGTGAAAAGAAAGAACTGAGAACGTAGAACAGTCCCGCGGAGGTTGTGGTACTAGTATACTCTCTATTACGGAGTGAATATGCAGTATCCAGGAGAAGCACAATTGGTTGGAGGAATAGGATTGCTTAGTCAATAGCTTATGCAGAAATACCAAATTTAGCTTCATGCGACGGAGCCACAGCGGTTCGATTTTGAGAGTAAGCATCGCTCCCTGTAGTTTAAGTTGGACGACCAGCCGATAAGCTGCTTTGTGAATCCTTTTGTTATTCATTCCTGTCTGTTTCTCAGGTGCAACGCCTGAGATGATGACGCGTTTTTTGCTGCTGATGTCCCCACTGGGGTGCATGAAGCCGGCTGGTGGTCCAGAATTTCCGACGACCCCCAATCCATCTCTACAGGAGTTGCCACAACATCCAGACTGTCAGGGGTCACGCTGTCATCTATCTTCGGACAATACTGCGAATTTTCGTCTCCCAGCTCATCTTCAGTTACAACTATTTGCGATCCCGCACATGGCTCATTTACTATTGTCGGGGTCTGGGCCTGAGAGCCGAGTACGGCATTCCGCTGAACTTTTTGGATTAGCACCAGTGCCCTGGCTGGTCGAGCAAGGTTACCTCCCGGGGCTAGACCACCAGGGCCTACTCTATGCTTGTCCGGCACAATCTGGTATCTGCCCTTGGTAATCTGGGCCACTATTGCTGCTCTCGCCAGCAGTTTATCCCGGGTGGCCCCATCAGCGAACTCCACTAGGATTGGTCTCGCACGAAATTCGCCTTTGTTCCCTAGTGGTGACTTCCATGCCCCCACTCTGTGCACCCTTCTTAGAGTAGGAGGGTACGGAACACCTGCGATTCGCAGCATGTCGCAGACCTCCCTCCCGTCTATGTCCCTCCTGGCTTTCGATTCCCTTATAAAGGGCTCTTCCTGGTTTAGGATCAGGAGCCTGTGGCTTGAGACCCTACCCATGGACAAGATCTGCCCCTGCAGATCCTTCGCCTTGTTTTCCAGTACCACAATAGCGGGGTCATCCACCCTAGCCAGCCCATCCTTCGCGATATTACAGTCACCCTTCTCTTTGACCTGCCTTGCCCTTCTCGGCTTCTGCTCAGTCCACTGACCCTCGTCGGTCTGCTCCAAAGGAGTTGAAGCAACGACCACCTGGCAAGCTCTCGGAACTGGTCCATTCGGTTTGATGTCTGTCCTTTCGGGTGTGGATACTACTTCCGCAAAGGACTTAATGCGGCCTGCTTGCGGTGGCTTGGGGCCTACGACTGAAGTACTACTTGGTAGGCTTTGGTCCTGCCCATGGTCCTGCAGTTTAAAGGCCAGACTGGCCGCCTCCTTGCAAGGGGCACAGACACATTCAGCCCATGGGTTCTGTTTATAAAGGACATAGATGTCCTTTGCTGTTCCTGAACACCTTGGATGAGCCCATCTCTTGCACACCTCGCACTCTATACCATTTACCACACGTTTTCCGCACTTGGGTGCTAGACACGGGTCAGAAACGCGAGTCATATCGATAACCACATAAACAAGGGCGAAAACAACTCAAGCGCTCTTTACCCAAACACAAAATACGCACTCTGACACTAGCAGGTAAAGCTCGCTAACACAAAAAAAACAAAAAAGACTAGAGCAAGAAAAGATTGCTTCAAAAAACACCGAACACTTCTCGGTAATACTACAAGGAGAATAACAATGTTCTCCGGATAAAGCGCACCTTAAATGCAATTATGATACGCTCAGTATTGTGAACTAAACTAGGTTAACTCACAAACTATTCAAAAACTCAATTTAAAGACGAGATTACTACGAATTTAAACCGCGCGGCACTCACCAGTTTAGTGTTGTCTTAAAGTGGTAAATGGACACGGGGCTAAAACCCAAATGTTCCCGGATCCGGTGACTATCTTGTTATTTGAATGTCATCAGTGAGCCAGAAGGTGGCTTGCCGGAAACTGGGGCACTGAGAAAAGGGAAAGTGTCCAGATTGCAGATCTTGGCAGTGTCTTGCTTCTGGTATTGCCGGCGGACTGGAAGATAGACCTCTGGACATTGCGAAGGGGTTTAGGACACAACTTGGCTGCTTCTTGCGTCCTGGGTTGTCGGTGATCTGTAAGATAGACCGCTGGACAGTGGACGAAAGTTCAGCTTAGCAGCAGTCCGTTCAGCTTGAGTGGCACGAAAGATTCCGTCATGGGTAATCTGTCAAACATCGAACAGCGAGATTTTGAACTTTTCACCTCGCCGGGCCTTGGTGCCTCGTGGGAATACTGCCCCTTGGCGTGTCACATCTTGCGCCCCACCTACGTCAAGGACAGGAGTCAAGAAGGCGGTAAGTTGGTGGTAAATGAAGAGATGAGATGGTACTGGTGGAAGGGTAACTAGCAACGGGAAGTGAAAGGGGCAATGAAAACTTTTGGAGTTTTGAAGTAGCACTCTGACACGAGGCTGAAGCCCAGATGACCCCGGGTCTTGTGATTACTTCGTTATCTGAATGTCAAGCACCTCGCCCCGCCTTGCAATTTTGGACAGACGAGAACGATAAAAGCCGAAGACGAAGGTTGACCGAGGTGTTACAACCGAAGCGGTGGTAACACCGACAGCAAAAGTCAAAGAGACTGATAGGTACGGCGGATACCTATCTGTCGGTTCCGGTAAGTGCACTGTCCCAGCAGCAGTCCAGCCGGTTTTTATACTCCACAACCGTTTCGGCGGTTATTATCTCCGTAGGGAGCCGGTTCCAGTCGCTTACAACCCCAAGCTCGAGGGCAGTTCCTCTCAAACGACTTAGAACTCTCTCCCTCGTCATCTTCAATGACAGCCCTCGGGTGGTCATACTATCTTTGAAGGTCAGCAGCTGCGTAGCGAACCCCCGGAGAACAAAATGCTCCTTCACTGTCTTGGAAGCTTCTATCGGGTCGCCTCTACGCCTTCTTCGTGCGTGCGAGAACAAATGCCCTAGTGTTATTTTGATTGTCAGCTCAGAGCTCCGCTCCAGATAGGAAGTTGCCCAATATGTTTACACCAAGGTTCTTTGCCTCAGTCATGTGATTTCAGAAAGCTCTTTGGCCTCCCCAGGGTACCTAGTCGGTTAAGCGTACTTGTCATCTATTAAGTGGAAGCACTTGATGGCTTTCGGTGGTAAGTTCCAGAGCGCTGACCGTAGACGCGCTGTAGTCAGATCCTGCCACATGGAATCTGTTGCTACTGAGGCAACTAACTTTGCGTAGTCTGCAAACTCAAAGCATGAGTTATCTAAGCCTATGATCAAGTCGTTTATGAATACGATGAAAAACATGGGTCCTTGGACGGAGCCATGAGGCACGCCGCTCAGCAAATACCCTTCCTGAGGATGCTACCCTCCACCGGAGCTTAAAAAGTCCCATCAGTGGTAGACCTACAAATTTTCCCAATAGTTTTCGGTGACGAGCCGAAAGCTCTCAAATTTATTAGCAGCGAACGGCACTTAACCGATTCGGATACCCTCTGGAGGTTGGGGCCGCTGACTTCTGTCGAACGAAGCCATAGTGGTCTGTCGTGATCAGTCTGTGGGCATTCGCGTGGTTAGCAGTCCCGCCTTACAGAACCCGCTCCATCACCTTCAGCAATATCGCAGTTAACCTAGCTGGCCTACGGCTGAGATAGGTCTCCCTATCCCCCACTTTGTGGATTGGGTGACCGTCGCCTTGAGCCAATCCTGCGGTAAGCAACCTTAGTTGAGGGACGCCTTGAACAGCTTGAATAGTAGCTGCGCCAAAAGTTCTTCCAGGGGCTGGACGATTGCCCCATGGATACTGTCGGGCCGCATTGCCTTAGTCCTTACGGGGCCACCCGGAACTTTGACAGCCCCAATGGATGTAGTGGCTTCTTCTGGCATTTGCGGTGCAGCTGCGATGGCGATTCACGGGGGCCTGAGGCCCCGTCGCCTCGTCCAGGCACCTGCTGAAGCTGATGCCACAGGGATTCTGTATTCTCCAGGCTGTTGGTGGCCGCTAGACCCTGTGGATCTTACGCTTCCAACGGCCACACTTAGGGTCGCCTAGGACTGCACGTGTTTACAACCACTCTTCGGGTTTGATTTGGAAGTTTCAGCCGGACGCTCCTTGTACTCACTTCTGCGTTCTTTCTGGATCCTATCCAACCTAGCTCCTTCTGTCTGATGCTGCAGGTCACTTCTATGACAACCGCTGTTTCGGTGCCTGGCCGAAGCTGACCTCTTCCTTTGTATAGCCTTTTGCATCCGGCTAGTCCACCATGGCTGAGCGCCCCTTCGACGTATCTTCCTGAAAGGAGCCACTTTGTCAGTCAGTGACGGGAGATTACACCTGTTGTGCCTCCAGAGCAGCTGCACAAGATCCTCACCCTGTTCAACCTCCCGTTCGATCTCAGCCCCCAGCTCCTTTAGTGCCGTCTGGTCTACCAGGTGACAGTTACGTCTTCCTTTGTCGGGGGGCGCTAGCCTGCCCAAGTTCCGTGTTAGTTGGAGAACCCCGTGGTCACTGTCTCCCGGCGGAACCTCAACCCGAAGACCTGAAACTTCCCGTGGGTATCTAGTGATGACTAAGCTCGAGGTGGATGGAAGTTTACCTTACCTCCTGGTCTCATCGGTCACATACTGAGTCATGCTCTCACTATGTGTGTAACCTAGCAGACTGTTGCCAAACTAGTCCCTAGGAGCTACTTCGTCTGCCTAGTATACATTTGTTGCACTGGGGTCCTCATCTGTCCGGGCTTTTCCTCGAAACCCGTGAGGAGCCGGAAGTGTTGTACTGGCTGCTCGTCTTCCTCTTTTGGAGACGGCGGGCTGCGGTACACATAGGTAACTCTCAGTTCTATTCGGTAGGCCATGAGGGCAACCGAAGGGGCTTGTATATGGGGCGGATGTAGCTCGGATATCTCCCCTGATGGTAATTTCCTCGCATGAGGGGCAGTAACCCTTCGCTCCGCTGTCCGTGTGGCCTCTCCTCATGGCTAACTACAAACTTGGGAGATATTTGGTGTACGCTCTCCTCCTGGGGTAAACCCAGGTCCCGAAGGCTCTTATCACATCTACTCCCAGTGTGTGGGCTTCAAGTTCCAACCACCTGTTGCCCACATTTGTTGTTTTTGTGCGCGAAACTAGCAGTCACGCATTCCCTCGCCAACTACTTTGATTCTCGGGGGCCCTGAGCTGATGTGAACTTGGGTCCGAGCGGCCTTCCCGTTCTTTTGGAGTGGGCTTTCCAGTAACCCCTTAGGTTCTGCTTAGGGGAGCACTCCATCGCAGCATACCGAGGTTGAGGGTTTGACAGTTCTTGGCCACCCACCTTCCTCAATGGTCTCGTTTTCGTGGTTCCCAAATTCGCTGGGCTTCACCCGAAAGGGTGCATAGCAACAGTGGCAGCCGAGCTATTCAGCCCCTGGGTGAGTGGGGCGTAGCAGAGTTGAAGCCCCTAATGGAACTAGGTGGGGTAGTCTGTCGTCCTTTAGCTGGAAAAGACGAATCGCCGGTTTGAACTACGATTGCCCCCTTGAAGCTCTCTAGGTCTCGTGCGCGGACGATGAGGAGCGGTCCCACTGTCTGGAATTGCCGAACTCCGCGACAGCATTTCTTCCTCTTCCGACTGCTGCCCCACTCTCAACATGGAGTCTGGCGAGCGACTGAATGAAGGTTTTCTCTTCTTTGTCGGAGCCCGAGAATCTGTTGCTGGAGCTGATGAGTTTTCCCTCACGGCTTTGCCCACGGGGGCCCCAGGTTTTGGCAGGACAGTCTTATTTTTCGTTCAGACTATTTTACGCTTCCTGAGTCTTGGGCCTACCTTAGGCTCGGTAATAAATTTCAAGATGGGCAGAGGTGGGTCAACGTTTTGGCCTGAACCGGTTTAAGCCTCTTTACTGGCTACATTTTACCGGAGTTCTTCGCAAATGTCCCCGCTTTCAGTCTTCGCCGGTTGGCCAACTTGGGGTGACTGTCTAATTTACCGACAGTACTAGAGGTCTTGGTGCTTGGGGTGTCCAACCCAGGGACTCTACCCCGAGTGAAGGCTGGCTGTCAAAACGGAGATTGCAGCTGTTCAGTTCAGCGGTGGAATTCGCTTGTACAAGCCCAACACTCAGTAGTTTCCGACGTTCTGAGAAAATTCAGTCTAATTCCTTACACCCGCAGCAGATGCTACATAGGGTCACCGTTGAGCCTCCACTTTTAGCCTGGAGCCACGAGTTGCAAGAGTCACACTGGATCCCTACTTCTTACTTATAGTTGGCACACTGGGGACTACCACGGTGGTTGCTAGTCCATTAATTTTCTATATGTCAGCCACTACTCCCTCTACTTTTGGCAGTAATAAATGCAAGTAGGCTACAGGGCAAAAAGTGGGCCCAACGAGTAGTCTTGATGTCTTGAGTCTTTAAGTACTACTAGGGTCCGAGGCTGTGAGCCCAATTGTCCCGGTCCTGGAGGAAATCTTTGATCTCCCGTCGGCTTCACGGAGAGGTAACGAGAGTAAAAAGAAGCGGGGGCGGCAACAAAAACTAAATATACATATTATCATGCAGTGTCTCTCTATGGACAGTGCCTAGAGCAAAATGGGAGTGTGACATTCAAGATCATATAGCGGAACGGAAGTGCAATAAAGGACATCTATTTCAATTTCTTGCACAAGGACTTACTGAGAGAGACCCAGGTATAGCTCTAACTTTTCTTGAGGACAGTTTTGTTTCGCGAGAGAACAATATCCTCCGGAAGTGCGTTCCACAGAGTAATAACCTTATAGCCAAAAAAGTTAATTCGTAGTGAAGTGCCTAGTCTCGGCTTAAAACCCTTCTGCTGTGACCACGGAGATAAAAGGCTAGACAGACGGAGAAGAAGCAGTCGTTTTGACCTGATTCAAAAAAGTGAAACACCAAAAACAGATCACCTCTCGTTCGTCACAATTCCAGAAGAAAAATTTTAGGAGTCAGCCTAACTGCGTGAGGTAGATGGGACAGTCCCCATACTGCTTTGGTGGAGGCCCTCTGTACTCGTTCTAGGATCTCATGGTCTCGGACTACAGTATTCCAGCAGAGGCCGGACATACTTGTGGAAGGTTATGGAGAAGTCATCCATAGAGATGTTCGGGAAGTACCATCGAATTATATTTAGGACTCGAAAGGCAGACTTGCTGGCAAGCTGGAAGACTGGGGTATAAGGAAAAGACCACATGCAGATGTGCCCATGTAGGTTGATGGTACTCCAATGGATCACTTTAACTTAGCTCCTCTGCAAACTCTTATCATCACTACGGGGCACAGAGCTTCGGATTTTTTCTGAGTCCTAATTTCCGTCCGAGAGGACTAATGTCCGGATTTTCAGCCTCTCGTTTTCCGGACTGAGCTTTGTTCTGTTCCGAAGTTTTTCTCGGTAATTCGAATAGCTTACGAGCTGAGAATTGATACCCAGCTCAATATCTATAGGGGAACAGGAATTTCTTCCTATCTTTGAATGACACTTAGGATCACCTCACTGCACAGCGCAGTCCCCAGGTTCAAGTTTCATGCCTTCTGTCTTCGGGTTTCAGTCTTCGTTGAAAGGATAGGGGGATGGTCCAGTCTGAGCCTCATCAGGTAAACCCCGTTGACTTGGCTATATGTCAGTGTCTTATGGAAGCCGTTTCTGGAATGTGTCCAGTTTCAGCTTGGAAATGCTGCTGTATACCTCGTCCACCCCACTGGTAGGAGGAGGGTTCCAGGAGTTGGCCACTGTTCTGGATAAACGATGTGCCTACCGCCGGCCGGAGGAACATTGCTTTCGCAGGGTGAGCACATGTCCCCGGTGTTGGCTGTTATTCCCCGGCCATAGTTTCAATTGCGATTCAGCACTTGTTTAACCTCGAATAATGCTTGTTGTGTAGGTCAGATCACCGTAAATCAGTCTGTAAGAAGGTGGGGACAATCCAGTAGCTTCCATTTCTCCTTTATGTTGAATACAGCATAGCCCGGAAATGTGACGTTTGGAAGCTCGTTGAACCTTTTTCCCCTTGGTTATTCCGGTAAACGTGCATAGGTAGACATAGCAACCATCATATTCCAAAAGCAGACACACGTAAGAACCTCGTATTAACAACCGGTGGTGGAAAATCCCCAAAAAACACTGCAGTTCCATCTTTCCTTAACATCAATCACTTATTTACACTGATGGCTTGTTTTAGTCACTGTATGTTTTTACTAACCAACGTTTGTTTGTTCGCGTCCAGCGGGCTACTCTGTCGTATTCTTTTTCTGGACCTGCGTGACGCAAGCTCTCCTTTCTCGCACGCCGCAATTCGGTTCTCGTTTTCGGAGTCCTTGTGATTGCATGATTGAGGTTTGTATCTGTTTTGTGCCATTATTCATTCGGTAATCCAGTATAGTAGAATTTCACGGAAAACCGCCTTCTGATTTCGGGATCCGTTGCGAACTTGGCTACGTGTTGCTTAAGGGTGTCTTACAGTAATTGCTCAACGTTCATGGGAAGGCCTCCGAATGAACCTAGAACGGAGCCATACTCTATCCACGAGGATGCATAGGTTTCATCAGTTTGGACCCACGTCTTTAGATTACCGGGGAAAAAAGCACCAAGGTCCCTGTCCCCGGCCGTCTGCTAAAGAAATGTGCCCTCCATGTGGAAGCAGACTGCGGCTTCCTCTCTACCGGGCCTAATGTGAACGCGTTTCTGAGGATCCATCGGCAGACGCAATGGTTGGACCAAAGGGTCATTGTTCCGAGATCCGGCTGGCGCAACTCACGGTTCTCCTCTGGCCCAATGGTTCCGTTCATTTCATTTCCGTTTTGAGGGGGACAGGTAATGGCAGCGGACAATCATGCGTCCAGAATTCTTCCAATGGCATGCACCCCGGTTATCCACCCACCACCGCCTAGTGAATTTCATCGAATCCCCGGTAAATAATAAAGGGATTCGTAAAACTCCGTCGGACATTACCTTCGAGAGATATTATGGATAGTGAGCATTCACCTAGACGGGGTGAAACAAACGGAAACTTCGATTACTGCACTCCCCAGAGGGACCGTCGTGCTTCCCTTCATCCATCTAGCGAACGTATTGATAGCTCACCTCCAGAGGTAGTCTTGTGCCACTTAAGACGCAGGGCCCCCTTGAAGGACCGGACTGTCTGCAGGTCTTTCATTCTACCAAGCAGACCGTTCCAACCGTTGACTACCCCGTTGCTAAAGAAGTGCTATTTCACTATCACCCTAGCCCGAAATTTCTCCAGCCTCTTCTCATGTCCCCTTGCTCGGGAATATGAGGCCATCTGGAATAGACTATCCGGCCTGAGACCAGAAGGGAATTTTATCACATGAAAAGCTTCTACGAGATCCCATTGAAGCCTCCTCCCTGTCAACGAGAAAAGACTGAGATCACAGGGTCTCTGTGTATAAGCCCTAACCGTTTGCGCTTCAGCCATTCACGTCGCGAGACACTGAACTTTCTCTAAGCAGGTGGCCCTAATTTATGGAAGGGTACTCAGTCATGCACCTTAAATATTAGTTGAGGCGGCACCACAACCAGCAGACAGGTACAAATAATTCCGGCTGCCGGCACGACAATGCTAGTCGCTGTGTAACGAGCTCTCCATGGGCCTTTTGTGCAGCAACGTTGCTCTGGTCCACCCATTAAAAGCCATTGCCAATGAGGACCCCGAGGTGCTTAACCCTACCGACTGCTTCCATGATAAATAGTCCTTCGCCACGAGCGATAGTTAGGATTTCTCTTGGCCTTTACAACAAATGGCTGTTTCCAGCGTTGACTGGTGGATCCCATTTATGTGCCCAGTGCACGACGGTTCCCACGTCTCCCTCTAGATCGTCACCACCCTCGGCTCCAACGACTTCCACGCCATCCGCAAAAATAAAACGAGGAGATTAAAGGATGGATGCCAGGTAGTTAATAAACGGCAAGAATAGTATCGGGCCTAGGACGGATACTTGATGCACTTCGCCGGAGCCATTAAGTGCCCCGGAGCACTTGTTGTAAAGAAGGAATACTGAAAATCCTTCTAAATGTTCAACGTGCTTTGTGAATTTGACTATATTTAACATTATCTTGGAAAACTCGCTCATACAACACACATTTTCACGTTTGTTCATCCATGTGAGACATTTGAATTTGGCCTTGAACCGTTTCTGACTGTCGTGCTTGAGCCACGGGGCTTTGGACCTTTGGGTTTTACTGTGAAGTCTATTTGGCCGCATACTTGAGGTTCGTATATATTTGTATCCTTTGTGCATTTCAATTTAGTACCGTAGAAGCTACGAATCAATCTTGTTCTGGTTTTGGGATTCGTTTGAATTGGCTACGCGTTGCTCGATTTGCGAGATTTGACTTACAGTACTCAAGTGGAACCTGGACAAGAAAATTCATTGGAAATGCCCAGACGAGGAAGCAAGGACCCTTTGAGACAACAGGAAATAACTCGGCAAGTCTCTGGGGATGGTTCGGGTGTTATTGATTCTCTAGATAATGCTAAGTTTACTAGCTCTGTCAGTGCCAGGTCATATATCTCTAACCGCGATGCGTTTGACGATATCAGTACTTATAGAATGAGAGTAATAGAATTAGAAAACGAGCTGCGGTTAGCCAGAAAGGAAGCAGAACCCCTTACACAAGGAACTGGTCTCAGAGAGCCAGCAAAGAGTCAATGTAGTTCACAATGTCAACATCGAAAAGGCCCTATGATCGACGAATATAAACCCTTGAGACAGCCTGAAACTGCCGAGGTTTTGGCTCTTGACCTGCCGAGAGTGGAGCTGTCCCACTTCGACGGGCACCCCGAGCAATACTGTATATTCTCGAAACAATTCGAAAATTTCGTTGAGTGCAAAGTTGCAGATCCTGGTCAAAGGTTTTTGTATTTATTACATTACTGTCGTGGGAGAGCCAAAAGTGCTATCGAAGGCTGCGCGATGCTTGATCCACCGATGGGGTACATCAGGGCGCGCAGAATTCTGAAAGATTTGTTTGGACAACCATTCAAGGTGGCTAGAAGCCTAATTGATGGTTTTATTGGAGGCGAAAAGGACTGAGGGCAAGGCTGAATCACTGTCGAGTTTGGTGATAAAAATGCAGAATTGCAGTATAGCACTGGGGCACTTAGGATACCAGTCTGATCTGAATGCATTGCACACACAGGAATGCATTGTCCGATGTCTATCTATTGATTTACAGAGCCGATGGGCAGAGGAAGCTGAAAAAATAAATATGCTTGAGCGAGAATCTGCGTTCAACGATTTGACGGAGTTCATAGGTCGTCAATCCCGTATCGCCAACAGTCGATTTGGACAAATCGTGCGCGAAAGTTGCAGACTGGCGCGAAGGGAACCAACATCTCAAATTGTGGAGAGGGACTGTAACCAAACCCAGTCTTTGGCTAACATGCACATGATAAGTCAAGAACCCGAGAGGTCAGCTGAATGCAAGCTATGCAACTCCCTGCATCGGTTACTAGATTGTCCGACCTTTCATGGGATGAGTTTACCCGATCGGTGGTGCGCAGTAAAAAGGATTGGCTCATGCTTTATGTGTTTGAATAACTCTCATCGAGCCTCTGAATGCAGCTTAAGAGTGAAATGCAACCAAGACGGATGCTTGGGTAATCATCACTCGTTACTGCGTGGCCTTCTCAACATTAGACCTATTCAGCCAGATGAACCCAAAATTGTCTGTTCAACGGGACATGATGATTTCAAACCGGCAAGATTAGGCATCGTACCCGTCGGTATCGTGACACCTAAAGGACTGAGGAGGGTCAATGCATTTTTGGACACGGGGTCGGATACCTCGCTGATTAATCGCGAGCTTGTAGAAAGCTGTGAACTAGTAGGCGAGCCTATCTCGCTCACTATCAGCACGATTGCAGGGGGTCATGTTAGCAATTCCAAGAGGCTGACCCTGCAGTTAACGTCTTTATCTGATGAGGGGACGGTAGAAATTCCGGAAGCTTTTGCAATAGACAGCTTGCCAATGAGACCAGTCGACTCTGTTAGATCGATCGCCAAGGATGGTCTAATCTCAGGGACATAGAGTTCGAAGAAGTTTATAGCCCCCACGTCGACATACTAATTGGATGCAATGTACCAGAGGCTCACTGGGTGCTTGAACAGAGCATAAGCAATCGAAAAGAACCATTCGCTACGCGAACGATACTAGGCTGGACACTTCTCGGACCCCTGACGAGCGAACTTCAACAATCGGCATCAATAAATTGCTCAAATGTTGCTGAGAGAAGTGCCTCTGTAGAACACGATCAGCCTTCCGATATTGAATCCAACGGTCCATCTCAGGAAAGCGAAGTTCACTCAAAGGATCAGTCGGTGCTTTTGATGGCGAATTCAAAGACGGGACGTCACAGTGGGCAACATGAAGTTGCTATACCCAAGAGACCACCGTCAAGTCACTTATTGAGAAAAGGAGAAGTTGCCCGGAGGCTTTTGAAATATCTCAAAAAAGGACACCAGCAGGTCACCCAAAGCAGCTTGAAATTTGCCGACCCAGTGACAATGTACGGTACCTGGGTGGAACTGCATGGCCGGCGGCGAAACAAAGTACCCTTTGCCAAAACAAAAATTGCTGAGCTGAAGTCAGTATCCCTAAACGCGCTCAAAACGACTGCACTGGTATTGGGTTTTATGGTAGCACGAATGCTAAAAGAGAACTGCACCACCACCGAATTGAGCATTGCCCATTGGACAGATCCTACAGTTGTGTTACATTACAGGAAACGGAAGAAACGAAGAACGTGTTCGAGACATCAGAGAGTTAATTCACTCGTAGCAGGAAACAGCGAGGAAAATGTTGAAGATTCGAACTCGAAACCACATACAAAAGACAAAGTAGCTCGCAGATCGCCTCGCTCCGAGTTACTCAGCACTTTATTGCATTTCATGCCTTACAACTAATCAACTGGACCCATTTTTTTTGAAAGGTTGTAAATGTGCTTAGTTCCAGTTTCTATCTAGCGTGCACATAAGCGAAGAGGAGAAATTCACCAGTATTTCACTTGAACAGTTCAGGTGAGGCATACTAGCTGCGAGCACATTGTGAAACTATTATTATCTTTAAAGAAGAACATTTATTTACATTCTATACAATATTGATTGTCACATATTTTGTGCACAGAAAAACTTTGAAATACTCTGATAGATGCCAGTATTCGATCAATCTCCGTGTTCATGTGTATTTCGATACTGTCCGCCGTACACTTGTTTTCGAAATTTATTCATAATCAGAAACCGGTTTTCATTTCTTTCGGAAGATTTGGTGCGTTAATTTTTTGTAATTCCACTGGTTCGTGACCTGTCAATTTTACGCGATATCTCATTAGGCGTTGCACCTGCGTTCAACTTCTGCGCTCATGCTTGTAAACAAAATTAGTCTAACCAGTTGCTGCAATGGGTTACTGCTTGTGATGCTTAGACTTATTTCGTGCGGCGAAACACTTCACTCTGCGAAGCCTTCATCTTCATCGTGCGTCTGACTATATGCGCCGGTCTCCTGATGAATATGTCAATCTCAAGTTGTGCAGCGGGATTTGGAATTGATTCCTTATGGGTTGTGCGATGATGACTACGGCAAAAACCTGTTTCACGTTCAGATAACACAGGAAGTTAGTATCCACAGGCACTGACAATAAGTTAAAGGTAGGTAGGGTGAGAATCATGACCCCTTCCTGAACCTTAGACAACCATTTTCGCGGAAGGATTTTGGCCGGCGGTGTAAAGAAGGAATACTGAAAATCCTTCTAAATGTTCAACGTGCTTTGTGAATTTGACTATATTTAACATTATCTTGGAAAACTCGCTCATACAACACACATTTTCACGTTTATTTATCCATGTGAGACATTTGAATTTGGCCTTGAACCGTTTCTGACTGTCGTGCTTGAGCCACGGGGCTTTGGACCTTTGGGTTTTACTGTGAAGTCTATTTGGCCGCATACTTGAGGTTCGTATATATTTGTATCCTTTGTGCATTTCAATTTAGTACCGTAGAAGCTACGAATCAATCTTGTTCTGGTTTTGGGATTCGTTTGAATTGGCTACGCGTTGCTCGATTTGCGAGATTTGACTTACACTTGTCCTCTACTTTGACGTAAAACATCCTGTGGGAGAGTAAGTCCGCCAGCCTCTCGTATATTGGCCCACCTATGCCGAAAGTCACCATCTTGCACAGCAGCAGTGGATGAATAACGGAGCCGAAGGCCATGGTGAAGTCAAGATAACATACTTCGACTAACTTACCTTCTTCCAACCTTCGAGTCACTTCATCCAAGAAGAACAAGAGACTGGTCGGACATGATCTATTTTTGAGGTACCCGTGCAGGGCTGGGCTTAGCTTGGAGTACTCTAGCAAAGACTAACGGGTGTGGACGCCGATAATCCTCCCAAGAACTTTACGTAGGATGCTAGTTAGGCTTACTAGCCTGCAGGTTTCCATATTAATTTTAGGTATCACCACCAAGGCCGCTCATTTCCAGTCCTGAGGCGGCTTACTCTGATCGAAGGTGAACCAGTACGGCCTGCATACCAGTGGGGCTAGGATATCCCAGAACTTCTTGAAAACTGCCGGATGGATGCCACCTGGCCCGGCCGACCTATGGACATTTAATTGCTACAGGAGATTAGGCAAGATTCCTCCTATGATTTGACACGTTTAACCACGAATCAGGATGCACCGGCTCCAAATCTACTCGTGCCGCACTGTCTGTCTTTTGTACACAACCAGAATATTCACCCAAGGCCTCTGTTTTGCTCTGGTCGTCAGTGGCGACCCGGTGGCCCTCATTGGATAATTAACCTATCACATCCTTTGTTGAACCTCTCTGCAGCACAAAGCTGAACATTTTCTTCGGCTGCTGTCCTACGCATCTGGCCGGTGTGTGCTCATGCTGCCGCTTAGAAGTTCGAAGAAGGCCCGCCGTCTCTTTTCGAAGGTCAGTGTAACGGGTCCAGGCTAGCCGACAGCCGGCAGCTTGTAGAGTTTCTAGCTGTGGTTTCCACTTTCGATGGCCTTGGCTATAGCAACCCTCCACACATAGGTTTCTCCTCCCCACTCTCTCTTCTCGATGGTGCAAACGCATTCTTGCGGGCTATGAAGGATCCTGCCATTACACTTCAGAGTTCATCGAAGGTAACCTCCTCTACCGTGTCCCACGTCCGCCCCACCAACCTGTTACAAAGCATATCCTCTTCCATACTACCGATGTTCCTGAACAGCCTTCAGGGTACCTTGGAGTGCCACATGCGCGGGATAACTTTGACACACATGATCACTTCCACCCGTCGGTACACCCCACTGCAGCTCAGACACATTGCTGCCTGGCCAAGCAAGGAAGGCAGGCACCCGGATCTATGCCTAGCACCTTCCCCAATATGTTTGCGCATTGTTTGTCATTGCTTATTTCTGCCCGGTTTTCGGGCGCAAAGCCCGAGACGACGGCAAGTTTTTTACACCAGTCATCCCTACTGGTGTGCAAGAAAAAGACTGATGGTCTAAGACCTCGGATGATTCTCAGTCCATCGGTATAGGGGTTGTCGCGACATCCAAACTTGCAAGGGTTTCGCTGTACTCCACCTGTAGACCGTACTACCAACTTTCATCATCCAGCAGGTCATCAGTTAAAACAACTTCCTGATCGTATGCTCGGCTATTTTACTGCCGTCGAAGAGGGGGCCCGAGGGCCGATACTGCATTCTGCAGTGTTTGGAGGTCCTCACATGTGCCCCAGCGGGTTCAGCCAGGTTTCCATCTGGTTCTAGACCAACAGGCATTACCTTACTCTCGTCTGGCGCAATCTGATATCTGCCGCTGATGATGTGGGCCATCTCTATCTCGGGTGGACTCATCAGCAAGCTCTGTTGGTATTGGTCTCGCATGATGCCCGCCCTTGTTCGCAAGTGGTGTCTTCCGCGTCCCAACTTTGTGCACCCTTCTTAGACCAGCAGGGTACGAAGCACCTTTAATTCGTGCTGCCACAGATCGTCCGCCTATTCGCGCCCGGCCCAGCCTTCGATTTCCCAGTGAGGTGTTCCTTTTCACCTAGAATGAGGAGTTTGCGGCTTGAGGCCCTTTTTGTCGATGAGAGCTGTGCTTGCGGATCCTTCACTTCATCTTCTAAAGCCAAAAGCGCGAGATCGTCCGCTCTAGATGGCCTATGGTTAGCTATATTTCACTTACTCTTTTTCTAGACTGTCTTGCATTCTGGGACTCTGCTCAGTCCACTGGCCGGCGCTCGTCTGCTCCAATGGGTTGAGGCAGCGATCACAGTGCAAACCCTTGGAACTCACATACTAGCTTCAATAACTGTACAGTCCTGCATGCCTGATGCTCATGAAGACCACCCCACGGTAAATGATTGCTGTTTCGGAGCTCATGCCAGTAGTACTACCTGCTGGATTTGGCCCTTCTCTTGGGCCCACCGTCTGATGGCTGGGTTGACTGCCTCCCTGCAAGAAAGGCGGGCCAACTCAGCCCATTGATCCTTTTCGTAAGGGAGACGGGTTTTCCCTTCACTCACTGAACACCTCGAGTGAGCCCACCACTTGTACACTAGGTACTCTACACCGTTTGCTGCAGGTTCTCTGATATGGATGTGAGACACTGGCCAGAGGCACTCGGCTTACTGACAGACACAAAAAATATAGGTAAAACAAAAGTTCAAGTAGAGTTTAGCCAAACGCGGAAAACTGGCACTTACGGGTACAAAGCTTTATCGCAAATGCACAAGAAACTCTTGGCGAGAAAAGGCGGCTTCACGAAAACACCGAACACTACTCGGCGGCACAACGACGGGAATGAAAGTACTCCCCGAATTAAGCACACCCCAGGTGAATTTCTGACAGGCTCGGTATTGTGAAGTAACCTCAGCTATTTCATAATAATTTTTAAAAATTCTATATAAAGAGGGACCACTGAGGATTCAAACCGCGAGGTACCAACCAGATCTTCAGATCGTCGGCAAAAAAGAGGCCCTGGGGCACATTGTCCGAGGGAGGTCATTCACAAAAGCGAGAAATAATAATGATCCGAAGATAGAACCCCGCAAGACTCCACCGGTGATAGGATACCACTGAGACAGAGACTGCTTATCCCTGGCTAAGGTTCCCCCAGTTGGGAAGTCCACATTTCAGTAGAGCATAGACCAAACGATACCGGGGGTTGGCAGTTTTGACTGCTTTTGACCAATGGGCACTTTGCCAGAAGCCTTACTGTATTCCACAAGGGTGACGTCCGTGTCATACTCTTCGGACTCGGCATCGGACCATGGTTGGCGTCCCACCAGTAAGTTAGTCGGGAACGACCAGCGTACTCGGAAACCGCGTTGCTGCGAGCACGTGCTGGTATTGTTCAAAACCTTCCTTTCGACGAGGCCGCTTCGTAATCACTTTGCAACGGACTTAAGGCCGACTGGGAGATAGTCGGCCGCCGCAGATTCATTTACACGTTTGTACAACTGTGTGACCACTGCATCCTTCCAATCTGTTGGTAAGCTTCCATCTTTTGCTCGCAGGTTGAATAACCTGGTCAATGGTGGAGTGAGTTATGAAGCCAGCTGTTGCAGCATTAGTGGGTGGATCCCATCCGACCTCGGAGACTTGTGAATGCTCACGGATTGGAGGGTAGTTTCCACCTCTAATCCCTAAATGTCCTCGAAGATGATTGACGGTAGCTGTTTCGATTCTGTGTCGATAAGAACAACTCCAGTGTGTATACTGACTGGTAGTGCTCTGCCAATGTTCCAACCTTCCCTTCACTCGTTACGGTCGGCTGCCCCGTTTATCAAAGCTGGTATACTGACTTCGGTCCTTTTAAATCGTCTGAGATAAGGAAGTAGGCTTTGAAGTGCTCTCACTGAATCTACCACAAGTGCTTCCTTGAACGCCCTCAGCCCTGTTTGTCTTGCTTTCGTAAACCGGTTACTGGCCCTGCGATAGGTGTCAAGGCCCTCACTTGTGGACCGGACAAAAAATGTCGACCCGATTCCTTCTTTCCAGCGAATGTCTGAGCCTCAAGTCAAACCACATGGGATTACGGAGTCGATGTCTGCTGGGTGAAGAGTAGATATTCATAGGTGTTAGATGCCACAATGAGTGAAATCCCAGACTGCTTTCGTGTCGTTGTCGTAGCCCGAGTTAGGCAGAAACCGGTTAACCCCTGGGTCCGCTTCTCAGGCACCCTGGAATGGAGTCTGTAAACTTTAAGTCCAGTACGTGGTCCGGGAGTCGCACAAGGACCCCCACACCAATACACTTCTGGCGCCGCGGGGAGGGGGACTTTCAATCCCATAGACCTCAAGGCTCCTAGGAGAAGCCATCAGATGTAGGATATAGCTCTGACTGGATTGCCTCCGGGTCAACATCTGAACATGTTGGTATGGAACCAGTCCTTAGACCAATGTCTGCAAATCCCGAGAGAGAGGTTTGCTCCGGTCGCAATCCCTCCTCACGTCCAACCAAAATGCGGGGCATTGAAGCCACTCAGGATGAAGCTGTGGCCTTCATACGCCCACTGCCTCAGTGAAGTCGGTACCTCTGCAGGGGCGGCTGCGGGTGTCCGACAGATAACTCCAACGGTCTTAAAGCCTCCGGCCGTTAGCTCAACTCGGCAACAAATGGCTTCACGAAGTACCTACGGGTCAGCCTACTCCTCCGACTGCCAGGTTGGAACGTTTGACCGGATGAGCAATTCCCCGCCTCCACTGAACCGGACTCTTTTTCTCAAGGTGAACAAAACTTTCTTCAATTCTGTTTGATTCCCCCGTTGCTCAGTCCCTCTTTTTGTAATATTTCAGTAAGAGTCTACTACCTCCGACCAGCTCTACCCTGACTTCGCCGAGTTGGCCACCCGACCTTGAGTTCAAATGTGCCGGGAGCAGCCTTAAAGAATGGCTTAAATACTTTCTCCTGTACAATATCGAGTGCACATACCTGAATCATCCTCTTGGCATTCGGACTCTACTTCCAACTGCACCGTTTGATCTTGCATTACAGCATGCCTAAGGGTTATCCGAAATAAGCCATTATCATTATCATTATCATGTTAGCCTAGATTGACACCACCGAAGGAAAAATAATTACAGTTGTCACGCCAAACAAATTACCTCCCACAAGAGGCTAATCGCAGTAAACTATAGGCCATGGTCGCCGGATAGGGATTCGAGCCGAGGATCCCCCTGGTGCGCTCCAAGTTTACTTTCGATTAGTTTATAATTTTTCTCATTTATCTCTCCAGCCGTAGGTGAGTTCCACGTATTGGCTGCCCTCCTGGAAGGACGGTAGACCGATCGGCCGCAAATTCATGAGCTTATTTGAGTGCCGTTGTGCAGGATTGGCCGCGAAGGGTGAGTTCCGCCCGCAACTCGGCTCTCACTTGATCCAACAGCACTCACGAAAGGCATATTAGGTAGCTTCTCATCCTTCGGTACGCTTCCGGGAGCAAACCCAATAATTCCAGCCTCCAGTCGTTGTTGATTCCCCGTTGTCCAACGGTGAGGCAGGTGAAAGCTCGCGGCACCCTTTCCTGTCCCGCTATTTCCGAAGCCGGGTGGGAGACGTAGCGGCTGTGCCGCTTTCCAGCAGAGGACGGACGAGTGAAACGCACAGGAGTTTGAAAGAGACAAAAGTCATCTTCCGAAATGTCCGAAGGATGAAGCCATAGACGCTGCTCGCCGAAGCATGCACCCTGTCAGTATGATTGCGGATTTCCATCGCAGATGACCCCCAGCAGCAGATCTCTTTCTCCGATGGACGCTCTCACAGCAAGTACTATGAAAGAGTAGGTGTTATCAGGCCTCGGTATTCTTAGCTCCAGCTGAGCACACTTTCGGAGATTGACTGAAAGGGCCTACATATGGATCACTGCCTTAGAGTATTCAAATCTGCGTGTAGTACCCCGTGATCGACCGTAACCTCCATCACGCTCCGGGTTTTGAGGTCGTTGGCGCAGGCCAGACAAGAGGAAATCAGTTCCCGTGGCAAGTCGTTCATGGACGACCTGAACAGCAATCAGCCCAAGAGGGAGCACTGTGGTCCTTCGCTGGAAGCCTCGTGCCGCGCAGAATATGACGAAATCCCTTTCACAGAGAAGGAACTCCCCTTCTCGAAGTTATCGACCCACCTACCTATCTGTTCTGCCTTTCCTGAAGATCTCAAATTTGGTTAGCTGATGGTTGCGCAGAGATTCACCGATTGCTTCGCTGAAGTCAGCCTGGGCAGTTACCGTAGATTGAACCTCTGCAGTGCCCTTCGCCCAATGTTCAGGCGGGAATAGAAGGTGCGGCTGGAATTTTAGCCCTTTCGGAAGTAGTGCAGCCGGTTGCCTAGAAGCTTGTGGCTATCTCAGTTTTCGTGCTGTTGTGTCGAGACTAGTCGCTCCACAATTTCTTCAGCCAAAAACAAGTAGGACCACTTGGACGGTGATCTGCGGCATCCGCCTTATTGCCGCCCTTGAACATCGGGGCGGAAAAGGCTTCCTTTTAATGGGGCGGTATTTTGCCTTGTTGTATCGAGTTATTGAACTATTTCATAAGCCGAGGTGAGTCAATTTCATTTAGTTCCCGAGGGACAAGCAGATGAATCCTATCCAGACCAGTCGCCGTATGTTGCCGTAGCCCTCCCACAGCATGGACAACGTCTTCCCCCACGAACGAACTCAGTGCCACGGTGGTTCCGTTCGATGATGGCTGAAGTGAAGATGACCTCTCCGTGGAATAAACATCAGCACAGTGTGACGTTAACAGAGCGATATCACCACGAAGTCTCCTTCATGTAGCAGTTCCGGGGTGCGTGGATAAGCCCAAGTGCTCCTTCTCAGGTATGCAAACCGCCTTTTCGGTGCTGAGACGATAAAGGCCGCAGGTCGCTATTTGTATTCGCACTTTCTCGTAAACTTCATTTTCAAGCGCTAGTTTCGGATTTGCTTGTAACTGTCATATCCTTTGCCGTAGGACCTAAAACTTTGCCGAGCTTGGCCCCCAAGTAGCAACC
The DNA here is from genome assembly GCA_948099385.1 of Fasciola hepatica. NCBI lineage: Eukaryota > Metazoa > Platyhelminthes > Trematoda > Plagiorchiida > Fasciolidae > Fasciola > Fasciola hepatica. The sequence continues at coordinate 1,642,040 of CANUEZ040000124.1, forward strand.
GCCTCCGTATTTCCTTGTCAAACCATGACAGTCGCTTAGCAGAGCTTCGCAGCCTGTGTGGAGGAGCAAACAAACTGACCGATGCAGTGATTACCTTTGTGGAGAAAATCTTGGCCTCGTCCACTTCGTCGCCAAAAGTCAGGTTCCGTGAGATGGCGGCAGCACGTTATTTCATTTCCATAAAGGTCATGCGCTTCACTTCCAACCCCCACAGCAGTTTCTGACGAACGAATGCTCCGCGCCTCCAGTGAATGACCAGCATTTTGTAGCAGCCAGGACCCAAGGGCGGTGGAATGTCGATTTTGTTTATGTCAGGGGTTCTCGGGGGGGAGGGGGCACCAGGTCAAAGATCGGTGAGCGGTCCGACGATTTCGAGTAGGCAGTTGCTAATTCTGACGTAAGACGAGGTCGCATACTGTTTCATGTAGATAACGGGAGAACCTGGCAGCGGACGTTTTGCGGCTATCTGATACCCACTCAGTATGAGCAGCCTCAGAGTCACTAAGTGCCAGGATGCGGCAGTCTGCCGTCCATAGATGCGTGGAACGCGGAGTACCTTGCGATTCGACCGCCGGGGTATGACGGACAACCCTACGCGCAAATCAGCCACCAAAGGAGATATTCGATCTGTACGTCTACGCACAGCTGCACCCATAATGACCCGCGTAGTTATAAACCAGGTATACCTGTGCCACATTTTCCGTCTATGGCACGAATCCGATCTACGCGGAACAGCACACCTCTGGGCATTGAGATATCTGAGTCCTGGGTGTTACCTCTTTTCCGTTTCTCCGTAAGTACGACGGTAGAAGCGGTTCTAGCCAGTGCGAGGGTCCCCAGTTCGTAAGGTTTGTTCAATAACCCGCTTAAGCTGGTCAGCAGAAGCAGCTTGGTGGGCGCTGCCCGGTTGTCTCTCACCCAAAAATCGACTGCGTTGGGACAGCTCGCCGTTAGTAACCGTGGCCAGTGTATCTGTAACCTCCTCCGGACCACACAGAAATTCCGGATACAAGGGTCCGTTTACCTCTTTCCCTTCTTTCCCCAATCTTTGAACAGATTTAACTCATTTTTCGACTTTTCGCAGAGGAAAGTTCTTGGTGGAGACGAACGGGCTCCTTTTTTAGGTGGTAGGGCCACCTTGGGACCCCCCTCACTTGCCCCTGAGAACTAGGAACAACTTTTAGGTTCAGCGGTCTTACGGACACTTGAAACTCCCCGAGTTCGAATGCAGCTCTGACTCGGACTATTGCTGCCAATCCTGCTCAGCCTTCCGTGAACGGTCCATTCAGGATCGGTCTTAGTGGTATCGGATCAGGATACACTCTGCCTCGGGAGGACGTCTCTGCAGTCTTCGGTAGGCATTATTCTCGGGGTGATGCAACCTACTGTGATACTTAGGTATCCTCCTTTCTCTAGCAAAACCATCATTATCTTCGACCGGAAGGTTCGCTGGTCTTAGTGGTTAGACTGCCTGTGCTTGACGCAAGTCATTGCTTGCCGTCGCAGGCGGAGGGCCGTCCTTCGTGTTATTCTTTCCTTTGTCTATTTCACTAGTAGCCACGGTTTTGGCAATGACCGAGGCATAAAACAGCCAATGGTTTACATCCTGTATACGCTGCTCCCATCGATGCTCCGCGAAGCGCTTCGGTCGAGGGTGAGTTCGGTAGGAGCCAAAGCCTGGTCAAAGCACTGTTGAAGAGAGCAATTTTCACGATCGCGTTTGAGCATAGCTCCAGCCAGCCGTATTCGTCTGCCGTAATTTTGTCCCCAAGAATCTGGATCTATCCACCACATCCGTCACAAAGCAGAACTTTTTTCTTGGATTGCAGAGTCCCGTCACAGAGCAAACAACCACAAACCATAATAGGAGCGGTTCCATTCATCGCGTTGTAATAATCCATCGAGAGGGAGATAATATTCAGCGACTGATTATAATTCAAGGAGCTCAACGATACGCTCTTCTTGTGTGGCTCGACACGGATTCATCATTCACGAGGAATGACGGGTCTGGTAACCGCAGCTTTCATAAGGTCAATTCAGATTAGGTCAGGTCACAGGACCTGCGGTTTTGGCTTAATGGATAGGTCCGGGTTTTCGCATCATCGAGCCTCAGATGATTCCCACTGTGCTGCGACGATGAGTGCTCCGGTAATGATCGTGCAGTTTTGCAAGTGGCCAACCTGCAGCCATAGATCAACAAAACTGATCTCGCCGTCTGCAGAGGGAAAAGCCTGAGGACAAGTTTACGTGGTAATGGCCCCATGTGCCTCCTCTGAGCAGATGACCTTCTTGAAGTCAGATAGTTAAAGAAACAGGCAGGAAGGCAGTGATAAAAAGAATTGGCTAAAAACGAAAGAGAGGAAAGAAAAACGAAGAATTTTCAACTGGTGATTACCATCAGAGCAGACAATCGGCAGATAGGGACTGAAAGTAGGCGGAGACTTACGGTTGATAGCTAACTGAGAGGAATTTTTTATTGGGGATGAAGTTCAAAGCAGTTGGGAAGGATTTCCGTCCATCAACTGCCCAGGTGAGCCTTGAGCACAGCCGCAGTCTAGGTGGTCACATCCAGAAAGCTGTCCAAGCCTGGGCCCAGCTCCCGTGCGGGAGTCTGCTATTCCTGAGAGGGCTCAATCACACTTCACTAGAATATGGCTGCTTGTGAGGCACAAAACCTACAAAGAAAGGCTAATGGAGCTAAACCTTTTTCATAAAAGAGTCCGAACCCCGAAGGATCTGACAATAGCCTTCAAAAAAATTACTGGACTATTCATCACAACAGTGTCGATGTTAATATTAACACCAGAGTCAAGACTCGGGGGACGCGAAGTTTAGCTCTGCAAACCAAGCCGGTTCCTGGCGTTTACCATAGGACACTCCAAGGGCTGTGCCCTGAAACTAAGATGCTCTCGTGGTTTGGCTAGATTAAGCTCACACCCCCTGAGAGCCGTATCGTAGCTA